>OY769908.1:11632350-12232350 GCA_963669185.1 Dyspetes luteomarginatus
CTGGAACGTGCTGGATAATGTCCAAGCCATACTGGAGGAGAATGCCGGCCTCCAGTTGAAAGTTCAGGGGCTCGAGGTCGAACTAGACAAAGTTAAGCAACAACAACAACGACAACAACAACAACAGCAGCAGCAACACCAACAGCAGACAGCAGCAGCAACAACAACAACAACAACAACAACAAGAGCAGCAGAAACAACAACAACAACGACAAAAACAGCAGCAGCAGCAGCAACAACAACAACAGCAGGAACAACAACAACGAGAGCGGCAGCAACAACAACAACAGCAGCAACAACAACAACAGCAACAACAACAGAAGCAACAACAACCACAACAACAACGAATAAGGCGAGGACGAGGACGAGAACGAGGACGAGGACAGTGGAAAAGACGGGGGGACAATTCATGGAGGCGGGACGATGAAAATGTATGTTGCTTGAAATTATAAAACATAATAAATTCAAATGACGGAAAAACAGGTTTAATATTTTTTTCTTGACGCGAGTATTGGGATGACAAAGTCGGGCTTTTACGTACGGTTAGTACATATTCTGTACAAGTTTCGGTTTCGGACAGAATATTCACAAATAACAGAGTGATTAATTAATAATCACTGCGTTGTTCATGGATATTTTGCGTCAAAACAAAACATGTCCAGACTATATACTAACTGTGCATAATAGCCCGACACCTTGCAATCCCAGCACACGCGTGAAAAAAAAAAAATATATTGAGCAGTTTTTTCTGATCCCCTAAACTTTTTTAAAATATCAATGTAGTACATAATGTGAGGCTTTTTTTTCAGAATGTCGAGGATAGGATCGTCGCAGCCATACGGTCGGCATTGCAAATGGCGGCCCCGGCAACATCCATGCCGATGAAGTGGCCGGTGGCAATGCCACCCACCACTTTCCACACGCCACTGCATTTGGCAGCCCCGCCACCTATGATGCCGGCATTCATGACGCGGGGGATGCCCCGAATGGGGAAAATTTGGCCACCGCCATATTAAAAAAATATATATATATACATTAAAATAAAAATAAAATTGATATAAAAATAAAAAATATTGAATTATTTGCCTCTGCCACTCTAGCTCTCTCTCTCCCCCCTCCACCCGCCAATTTCTTGAGAGAGAGAGAGAGAGAGAGAATGATACAGAGAAAGGATGATAGAGAGAAAGAATGGTAGAAAGAGAGAATGATGGAGAGAGGGAATGATAGAGACAGAGAATGATAGAGAGAGAGAATGATAGAGAGAGAGAATGATAGAGAGAGAGAGAGAGAATAATAGAATGGAAGAGAAAGAGAAAATGATGGAGAGAGAATGATGGAGAGAGAGAATGATAGAGAGAGAATGATAGAGAGAGAGAATGATGGAGAGAGAGAATGATCGAGAGCGAATGATAGAGAGAGAATGATAGAGAGAAAATGATAGAGAGAGGGAATGATAGAGAGAGAATGATGGAGAGAGATAATGATAGAGACAGAGAATGATAGAGAGAGAGAATGATAGAGAGAGAGAATGATAGAGAGAGAGAATGATGGAGAGAGAGAATGATGGAGAGAGAGAATGATAGAGAGAGAAAATGATAGAGAGAGAGAATGATAGAGAGAAAAAATGTTAGAGAGAGAGAATGATAGAGAGAGAGAGAGAATGATAGTGAGAGAGAATGATGGAGAGAGAATGATAGAGAGAGAATGATGGAGAGAGAGAATGATAGAGAGAGAGAGAATGATGGAGAGAGAGAATGATGGAGAGAGAGAATAATAGAGAGAGAAAATGATAGAGAGAGAGAATGATGGAGAGAGAATGATAGAGAGAGAGAATGATCGAGAGAGAGAATGATGGAGAGAGAGAATGATGGAGAGAGAGAATGATAGAGAGAGAAAATGATAGAGAGAGAATGATAGAGAGAGAGAATGATAGAGAGAGTATGATAGAGAGAGAATGATAGTGAGAGAGAATGAAGGAGAGAGAGAATGATAGAGAAAGAGAAAATGATAGAGAGAGAGAATGATTAAGAGAGAAAATGTTGGAGAGAGAGAATGACAGAGAGAGAATGATGGAGAGAGAGAATGATAGAGAGAGAGAATGATGGAGAGAGAGAATGATGGAGAGAGAAAATGATAGAGAGAGAGAATGATAGAGAGAGAATGATAGAGAGAGAAAATGTTAGAGAGAAAGAATGATAGAGAGAGAGAATGATAGTGACAGAGAATGATGGAGAGAGAGAATGATAGAGAGAGAATGATGGAGAGAGAGAATGATGGAGAGAGAGAATGATGGAGAGAGAGAATGATAGAGAGAGAGAATGATGGAGAGAGAGAATGATAGAGAGACAAAATGATAGAGAGAGAAAATGATAGAGAGAGAGAATGATGTAGAGAGAATGATAGAGAGAGAGAATGATAGGGCAAGAGAATGATCGAGAGAGAGAATGATGGAGAGAGAGAATGATGGCGAGAGAGAATGATGGAGAGAGAGAATGATGGAGAGAGAGAATGATAGAGAGAGAAAATGATGGAGAGAGAGAATGATAAAGAAAGAGAAAATGATAGAGAGAGAGAATGATGCGGAGAAAAAATGTAAGAGAGAGAGAATGACAGAGAAAGAATGATGGAGAGAGAGAATGATAGAGAGAGAGAATGATGGAGAGAGAAAATGATAGAGAAAGAGAATGATAGAGAGAGAATGATAGAGACAGAGAATGATAGAGAGAGAATGATAGAGAAAGAGAATGATAGAGAGAGAATGATGGCGAGAGAGAATGATAGAAAGAGAGAATGATAGAGAGAAAATGATAAAGAGAAAATGATAGAGAGAGAGAATGATAGTGAGAGAGAATGATATAGAGAGAGAATGATGGAGAAAGAGAATGATAGAAAGAGAGAATGATAGAGAGAAAATGATAAAGAAAGAATGATAGAGAGAGAGAATGATGGAGAGAGGGAATGATAGAGAGAGAAAATGATAGAGAGAGAGAATGATAGAGAGAGAATGAAAGTGATAGAGAATGATGGAGAGAGAGAATGATGGAGAGAGAGAATGATAGAGAGAGAATGATGGAGAGAGAGAATGATAGAGAGCGAATGATAGAGAGAGAATGATAGAAAGAGAGAATGATAGAGAGAGGGAATGATAGAGAGAGAGAATGATAGAGAGAGGGAATGATAGTAAGAGAGAATGATGGAGAGAGAGAATGATAGAGAAAGCGAAACTGATAGAGAGAGAGAATGATGGAGAGAGAGAATGATGGAGAGAGAGAGAATGATAGAGAGAGAAAATGATAGAGAGAGAGAATGATAGGGCGAGAATGATAGGGAAAGAGAATGATAGAGAGAGAGAGAATGATAACGAGAGAATGATAGAGAGAGAATGATGGAGAGAGAGAATGATAGTGAGAGAGAACGATAGAGAGAGAGAATGATAGTGACAGAGAATGATAGAGAGAGAGAATGATAGAGAGAGAGAATGATGGAGAGCGAGAATGATAGAGAGAGAATGATGGAGAGAGAGAATGATAGAGAGAGAAAATCATACAGAGAGAGAATGATAGAGAGAGAGAATGATAGAGAGAGAATGATAGAGAGAGAAAGATAGAGAGAGAGAATGATAGTGAGAGAGAATGATCGAGAGAGAGAATGATAGAGAAAGAGATCATGATAGAGAGAGAGAATGATGGAGAGAGAGAATGATACAGAGAGAAAATGATAGAGAGAGAGAATGATAGAGAGAGAATGATAGAGAGAGAGAATGATAGAGAAAGAGAATGATAGAGAGAGAGAGAATGGTAGAGAGAATGATGATGAGAGAATGATAGAGAGAGAGAATGATAGTGAGAGAGAATGATAGAGAGAGAATGATAGAGAGAGAGAATGATAGAGAGAGAGAATGATGGAGAGAGAGAATGATAGAGAGCGAATGATAGAGATAGAATGATAGAGAGAGAGAATGATAGAAAGAGAGAATGATAGAGAGAAAATGATAGAGAGGGAGAATGATAGTGAGAGAGACTGATGGAGAGAGAGAATGATAGAGAAAGAGAAAATGATAGAGTGAGCGAATGACGGAGAGAGAATGATAGAGAGAGAGAATGATAGAGAAAGAGAATGATAGAGAGAAAGAGAATGATAGAGGGAATGATAGAGAGAATGATAGAGAGAATGATAGAGAGAATGACAGCGAGAGAATGATAGGGAGAGAATGATGGAGAGAGAGAATGATCGAGAGAGAGAATGATGGAGAGAGAATGATAGAGAGAGAGAATGATAGTGAGAGAGAATGATGGAGAGAGAGAATGATAGAGAAAGAGAAAATGATAGAGAGAGAGAATGATTAAGAGAGAAAATGTTGGAGAGAGAGAATGACAGAGAGAGAATGATGGAGAGAGAGAATGATAGCGAGAGAGAATGATGGAGAGAGAGAATGATGGAGAGAGAAAATGATAGAGAGAGAGAATGATAGAGAGATAAAATGTTAGAGAGAAAGAATGATAGAGAGAGAGAATGATAGTGACAGAGAATGATGGAGAGAGGGAATGATAGAGAGAGAATGATGGAGAGAGAGAATGATGGAGAGAGAGAATGATGGAGAGAGAGAATGATGCGGAGAAAAAATGTAAGAGAGAGAGAATGACAGAGAAAGAATGATGGAGAGAGAGAATGATAGAGAGAGAGAATGATGGAGAGAGAAAATGATAGAGAAAGAGAATGATAGAGAGAGAATGATAGAGACAGAGAATGATAGAGAGAGAATGATAGAGAAAGAGAATGATAGAGAGAGAATGATGGCGAGAGAGAATGATAGAAAGAGAGAATGATAGAGAGAAAATGATAAAGAGAAAATGATAGAGAGAGAGAATGATAGTGAGAGAGAATGATATAGAGAGAGAATGATGGAGAGAGAGAATGATAGAAAGAGAGAATGATAGAGAGAAAATGATAAAGAAAGAATGATAGAGAGAGAGAATGATGGAGAGAGGGAATGATAGAGAGAGAAAATGATAGAGAGAGAGAATGATAGAGAGAGAATGAAAGTGATAGAGAATGATGGAGAGAGAGAATGATAGAGAGAGAATGATGGAGAGAGAGAATGATAGAGAGCGAATGATAGAGAGAGAATGATAGAAAGAGAGAATGATAGAGAGAGGGAATGATAGAGAGAGAATGATGGAGAGAGATAATGATAGAGACAGAGAATGATAGAGAGAGAGAATGATAGAGAGAGGGAATGATAGTAAGAGAGAATGATGGAGAGAGAGAATGATAGAGAAAGCGAAACTGATAGAGAGAGAGAATGATGGAGAGAGAGAATGATGGAGAGAGAAGGAATGATAGAGAGAGAAAATGATAGAGAGAGAGAATGATAGGGCGAGAATGATAGAGAAAGAGAATGATAGAGAGAGAGAGAATGATAACGAGAGAATGATAGAGAGAGAATGATGGAGAGAGAGAATGATAGTGAGAGAGAACGATAGAGAGAGAAAATGATAGTGACAGAGAATGATAGAGAGAGAGAATGATAGAGAGAGAATGATGGAGAGCGAGAATGATAGAGAGAGAATGATGGAGAGAGAGAATGATAGAGAGAGAAAATCATACAGAGAGAGAATGATAGAGAGAGAGAATGATAGAGAGAGAATGATAGAGAGAGAAAGATAGAGAGAGAGAATGATAGTGAGAGAGAATGATAGAGAAAGAGATCATGATAGAGAGAGAGAATGATGGAGAGAGAGAATGATACAGAGAGAAAATGATAGAGAGAGAGAATGATAGAGAGAGAATGATAGAGAGAGAGAATGATAGAGAAAGAGAATGATAGAGAGAGAGAGAATGGTAGAGAGAATGATGATGAGAGAATGATAGAGAGAGAGAATGATAGTGAGAGAGAATGATAGAGAGAGAATGATAGAGAAAGAGAATGATAGAGAGAGAGAATGATGGAGAGAGAGAATGATAGAGAGCGAATGATAGAGATAGAATGATAGAGAGAGAGAATGATAGAAAGAGAGAATGATAGAGAGAAAATGATAGAGAGGGAGAATGATAGTGAGAGAGACTGATGGAGAGAGAGAATGATAGAGAAAGAGAAAATGATAGAGTGAGCGAATGATGGAGAGAGAATGATAGAGAAAGAGAATGATAGAGAAAGAGAATGATAGAGAGAAAGAGAATGATAGAGGGAATGATAGAGAGAATGATAGAGAGAATGATAGAGAGAATGACAGCGAGAGAATGATAGGGAGAGAATGATGGAGAGAGAGAATGATCGAGAGAGAGAATGATGGAGAGAGAATGATAGAGAGAGAGAATGATAGTGAGAGAGAATGATGGAGAGAGAGAATGATAGAGAAAGAGAAAATGATAGAGAGAGAGAATGATTAAGAGAGAAAATGTTGGAGAGAGAGAATGACAGAGAGAGAATGATGGAGAGAGAGAATGATAGAGAGAGAGAATGATGGAGAGAGAGAATGATGGAGAGAGAAAATGATAGAGAGAGAGAATGATAGAGAGAGAATGATAGAGAGAGAAAATGTTAGAGAGAAAGAATGATAGAGAGAGAGAATGATAGTGACAGAGAATGATGGAGAGAGAGAATGATAGAGAGAGAATGATGGAGAGAGAGAATGATAGAGAGAGAGAATGATGGAGAGAGAGAATGATAGAGAGACAAAATGATAGAGAGAGAAAATGATAGAGAGAGAGAATGATGTAGAGAGAATGATAGAGAGAGAGAATGATAGAGCAAGAGAATGATCGAGAGAGAGAATGATAGAGAGAAAATGATAAAGAGAAAATGATAGAGAGAGAGAATGATAGTGAGAGAGAATGATATAGAGAGAGAATGATGGAGAGAGAGAATGATAGAAAGAGAGAATGATAGAGAGAAAATGATAAAGAAAGAATGATAGAGAGAGAGAATGATGGAGAGAGGGAATGATAGAGAGAGAAAATGATAGAGAGAGAGAATGATAGAGAGAGAATGAAAGTGATAGAGAATGATGGAGAGAGAGAATGATAGAGAGAGAATGATGGGGAGAGGGAATGATAGAGAGAGAATGATGGAGAGAGATAATGATAGAGACAGAGAATGATAGAGAGAGGGAATGATAGTAAGAGAGAATGATGGAGAGAGAGAATGATAGAGAAAGCGAAACTGATAGAGAGAGAGAATGATGGAGAGAGAGAATGATGGAGAGAGAGAGAATGATAGAGAGAGAAAATGATAGAGAGAGAGAATGATAGGGCGAGAATGATAGAGAAAGAGAATGATAGAGAGAGAGAGAATGATAGCGAGAGAATGATAGAGAGAGAATGATGGAGAGAGAGAATGATAGGGCGAGAATGATAGAGAAAGAGAATGATATAGAGAGAGAGAATGATATAGAGAGAGAATGATGGAGAGAGAGAATGATAGAAAGAGAGAATGATAGAGAGAAAATGATAAAGAAAGAATGATAGAGAGAGAGAATGATGGAGAGAGGGAATGATAGAGAGAGAAAATGATAGAGAGAGAGAATGATAGAGAAAGAATGAAAGTGATAGAGAATGATGGAGAGAGAGAATGATAGAGAAAGCGAAACTGATAGAGAGAGAGAATGATGGAGAGAGAGAATGATGGAGAGAGAGAGAATGATAGAGAGAGAAAATGATAGAGAGAGAGAATGATAGGGCGAGAATGATAGAGAAAGAGAATGATAGAGAGAGAGAGAATGATAGCGAGAGAATGATAGAGAGAGAATGATGGAGAGAGAGAATGATAGAAAGAGAGAATGATAGAGAGAAAATGATAAAGAAAGAATGATAGAGAGAGAGAATGATGGAGAGAGGGAATGATAGAGAGAGAAAATGATAGAGAGAGAGAATGATAGAGAAAGAATGAAAGTGATAGAGAATGATGGAGAGAGAGAATGATAGAGAGAGAATGATGGAGAGAGAGAATGATAGAGAGCGAATGATAGAGAGAGAATGATAGAAAGAGAGAATGATAGAGAGAGGGAATGATAGAGAGAGAATGATGGAGAGAGATAATGATAGAGACAGAGAATGATAGAGAGAGAGAATGATAGAGAGAGGGAATGATAGTAAGAGAGAATGATGGAGAGAGAGAATGATAGAGAAAGCGAAACTGATAGAGAGAGAGAATGATGGAGAGAGAGAATGATGGAGAGAGAGAGAATGATAGAGAGAGAAAATGATAGAGAGAGAGAATGATAGGGCGAGAATGATAGAGAAAGAGAATGATAGAGAGAGAGAGAATGATAACGAGAGAATGATAGAGAGAGAATGATGGAGAGAGAGAATGATAGTGAGAGAGAACGATAGAGAGAGAAAATGATAGTGACAGAGAATGATAGAGAGAGAGAATGATAGAGAGAGAATGATGGAGAGCGAGAATGATAGAGAGAGAATGATGGAGAGAGAGAATGATAGAGAGAGAAAATCATACAGAGAGAGAATGATAGAGAGAGAGAATGATAGAGAGAGAATGATAGAGAGAGAAAGATAGAGAGAGAGAATGATAGTGAGAGAGAATGATAGAGAAAGAGATCATGATAGAGAGAGAGAATGATGGAGAGAGAGAATGATACAGAGAGAAAATGATAGAGAGAGAGAATGATAGAGAGAGAATGATAGAGAGAGAGAATGATAGAGAAAGAGAATGATAGAGAGAGAGAGAATGGTAGAGAGAATGATGATGAGAGAATGATAGAGAGAGAGAATGATAGTGAGAGAGAATGATAGAGAGAGAATGATAGAGAGAGAGAATGATAGAGAGAGAGAATGATGGAGAGAGAGAATGATAGAGAGCGAATGATAGAGATAGAATGATAGAGAGAGAGAATGATAGAAAGAGAGAATGATAGAGAGAAAATGATAGAGAGGGAGAATGATAGTGAGAGAGACTGATGGAGAGAGAGAATGATAGAGAAAGAGAAAATGATAGAGTGAGCGAATGATGAAGAGAGAATGATAGAGAAAGAGAATGATAGAGAAAGAGAATGATAGAGAGAAAGAGAATGATAGAGGGAATGATAGAGAGAATGATAGAGAGAATGATAGAGAGAATGACAGCGAGAGAATGATAGGGAGAGAATGATGGAGAGAGAGAATGATCGAGAGAGAGAATGATGGAGAGAGAATGATAGAGAGAGAGAATGATAGTGAGAGAGAATGATGGAGAGAGAGAATGATAGAGAAAGAGAAAATGATAGAGAGAGAGAATGATTAAGAGAGAAAATGTTGGAGAGAGAGAATGACAGAGAGAGAATGATGGAGAGAGAGAATGATAGAGAGAGAGAATGATGGAGAGAGAGAATGATGGAGAGAGAAAATGATAGAGAGAGAGAATGATAGAGAGAGAATGATAGAGAGAGAAAATGTTAGAGAGAAAGAATGATAGAGAGAGAGAATGATAGTGACAGAGAATGATGGAGAGAGAGAATGATAGAGAGAGAATGATGGAGAGAGAGAATGATAGAGAGAGAGAATGATGGAGAGAGAGAATGATAGAGAGACAAAATGATAGAGAGAGAAAATGATAGAGAGAGAGAATGATGTAGAGAGAATGATAGAGAGAGAGAATGATAGAGCAAGAGAATGATCGAGAGAGAGAATGATAGAGAGAAAATGATAAAGAGAAAATGATAGAGAGAGAGAATGATAGTGAGAGAGAATGATATAGAGAGAGAATGATGGAGAGAGAGAATGATAGAAAGAGAGAATGATAGAGAGAAAATGATAAAGAAAGAATGATAGAGAGAGAGAATGATGGAGAGAGGGAATGATAGAGAGAGAAAATGATAGAGAGAGAGAATGATAGAGAGAGAATGAAAGTGATAGAGAATGATGGAGAGAGAGAATGATAGAGAGAGAATGATGGGGAGAGGGAATGATAGAGAGAGAATGATGGAGAGAGATAATGATAGAGACAGAGAATGATAGAGAGAGGGAATGATAGTAAGAGAGAATGATGGAGAGAGAGAATGATAGAGAAAGCGAAACTGATAGAGAGAGAGAATGATGGAGAGAGAGAATGATGGAGAGAGAGAGAATGATAGAGAGAGAAAATGATAGAGAGAGAGAATGATAGGGCGAGAATGATAGAGAAAGAGAATGATAGAGAGAGAGAGAATGATAGCGAGAGAATGATAGAGAGAGAATGATGGAGAGAGAGAATGATAGGGCGAGAATGATAGAGAAAGAGAATGATATAGAGAGAGAGAATGATATAGAGAGAGAATGATGGAGAGAGAGAATGATAGAAAGAGAGAATGATAGAGAGAAAATGATAAAGAAAGAATGATAGAGAGAGAGAATGATGGAGAGAGGGAATGATAGAGAGAGAAAATGATAGAGAGAGAGAATGATAGAGAAAGAATGAAAGTGATAGAGAATGATGGAGAGAGAGAATGATAGAGAAAGCGAAACTGATAGAGAGAGAGAATGATGGAGAGAGAGAATGATGGAGAGAGAGAGAATGATAGAGAGAGAAAATGATAGAGAGAGAGAATGATAGGGCGAGAATGATAGAGAAAGAGAATGATAGAGAGAGAGAGAATGATAGCGAGAGAATGATAGAGAGAGAATGATGGAGAGAGAGAATGATAGGGCGAGAATGATAGAGAAAGAGAATGATATAGAGAGAGAGAATGATATAGAGAGAGAATGATGGAGAGAGAGAATGATAGAAAGAGAGAATGATAGAGAGAAAATGATAAAGAAAGAATGATAGAGAGAGAGAATGATGGAGAGAGGGAATGATAGAGAGAGAAAATGATAGAGAGAGAGAATGATAGAGAAAGAATGAAAGTGATAGAGAATGATGGAGAGAGAGAATGATAGAGAGAGAATGATGGAGAGAGAGAATGATAGAGAGCGAATGATAGAGAGAGAATGATAGAAAGAGAGAATGATAGAGAGAGGGAATGATAGAGAGAGAATGATGGAGAGAGATAATGATAGAGACAGAGAATGATAGAGAGAGAGAATGATAGAGAGAGGGAATGATAGTAAGAGAGAATGATGGAGAGAGAGAATGATAGAGAAAGCGAAACTGATAGAGAGAGAGAATGATGGAGAGAGAGAATGATGGAGAGAGAGAGAATGATAGAGAGAGAAAATGATAGAGAGTGAGAATGATAGGGCGAGAATGATAGAGAAAGAGAATGATAGAGAGAGAGAGAATGATAACGAGAGAATGATAGAGAGAGAATGATGGAGAGAGAGAATGATAGTGAGAGAGAACGATAGAGAGAGAGAATGATAGTGACAGAGAATGATAGAGCGAGAGAATGATAGAGAGAGAATGATGGAGAGCGAGAATGATAGAGAGAGAATGATGGAGAGAGAGAATGATAGAGAGAGAAAATCATACAGAGAGAGAATGATAGAGAGAGAGAATGATAGAGAGAGAATGATAGAGAGAGAAAGATAGAGAGAGAGAATGATAGAGAAAGAGAATGATAGAGAGAGAGAGAATGGTAGAGAGAATGATGATGAGAGAATGATAGAGAGAGAGAATGATAGTGAGAGAGAATGATAGAGAGAGAATGATAGAGAGAGAGAATGATAGAGAGAGAGAATGATGGAGAGAGAGAATGATAGAGAGCGAATGATAGAGATAGAATGATAGAGAGAGAGAATGATAGAAAGAGAGAATGATAGAGAGAAAATGATAGAGAGGGAGAATGATAGTGAGAGAGACTGATGGAGAGAGAGAATGATAGAGAAAGAGAAAATGATAGAGTGAGCGAATGATGGAGAGAGAATGATAGAGAAAGAGAATGATAGAGAAAGAGAATGATAGAGAGAAAGAGAATGATAGAGGGAATGATAGAGAGAATGATAGAGAGAATGATAGAGAGAATGACAGCGAGAGAATGATAGGGAGAGAATGATGGAGAGAGAGAATGATCGAGAGAGAGAATGATGGAGAGAGAATGATAGAGAGAGAGAATGATAGTGAGAGAGAATGATGGAGAGAGAGAATGATAGAGAAAGAGAAAATGATAGAGAGAGAGAATGATTAAGAGAGAAAATGTTGGAGAGAGAGAATGACAGAGAGAGAATGATGGAGAGAGAGAATGATAGAGAGAGAGAATGATGGAGAGAGAGAATGATGGAGAGAGAAAATGATAGAGAGAGAGAATGATAGAGAGAGAATGATAGAGAGAGAAAATGTTAGAGAGAAAGAATGATAGAGAGAGAGAATGATAGTGACAGAGAATGATGGAGAGAGAGAATGATAGAGAGAGAATGATGGAGAGAGAGAATGATAGAGAGAGAGAATGATGGAGAGAGAGAATGATAGAGAGACAAAATGATAGAGAGAGAAAATGATAGAGAGAGAGAATGATGTAGAGAGAATGATAGAGAGAGAGAATGATAGAGCAAGAGAATGATCGAGAGAGAAAATGATCGAGAGAGAGAATGATGGAGAGAGAGAATGATAGAGAGAGAAAATGATGGAGAGAGAGAATGATAAAGAAAGAGAAAATGATAGAGAGAGAGAATGATGCGGAGAAAAAATGTAAGAGAGAGAGAATGACAGAGAAAGAATGAAGGAGAGAGAGAATGATAGAGAGAGAGAATGATGGAGAGAGAAAATGATAGAGAAAGAGAATGATAGAGAGAGAATGATAGAGACAGAGAATGATAGAGAGAGAATGATAGAGAAAGAGAATGATAGAGAGAGAATGATGGCGAGAGAGAATGATAGAAAGAGAGAATGATAGAGAGAAAATGATAAAGAGAAAATGATAGAGAGAGAGAATGATAGTGAGAGAGAATGATATAGAGAGAGAATGATGGAGAGAGAGAATGATAGAAAGAGAGAATGATAGAGAGAAAATGATAGAGAGAGAATGAAAGTGATAGAGAATGATGGAGAGAGAGAATGATAGAGAGAGAATGATAGAGAGAGAATGATGGAGAGAGGGATTGATAGAGAGAGAATGATGGAGAGAGATAATGATAGAGACAGAGAATGATAGAGAGAGGGAATGATAGTAAGAGAGAATGATGGAGAGAGAGAATGATAGAGAAAGCGAAACTGATAGAGAGAGAGAATGATGGAGAGAGAGAATGATGGAGAGAGAGAGAATGATAGAGAGAGAAAATGATAGAGAGAGAGAATGATAGGGCGAGAATGATAGAGAAAGAGAATGATAGAGAGAGAGAGAATGATAGCGAGAGAATGATAGAGAGAGAATGATGGAGAGAGAGAATGATAGGGCGAGAATGATAGAGAAAGAGAATGATATAGAGAGAGAGAATGATATAGAGAGAGAATGATGGAGAGAGAGAATGATAGAAAGAGAGAATGATAGAGAGAAAATGATAAAGAAAGAATGATAGAGAGTGAGAATGATGGAGAGAGGGAATGATAGAGAGAGAAAATGATAGAGAGAGAGAATGATAGAGAAAGAATGAAAGTGATAGAGAATGATGGAGAGAGAGAATGATAGAGAGAGAATGATGGAGAGAGAGAATGATAGAGAGCGAATGATAGAGAGAGAATGATAGAAAGAGAGAATGATAGAGAGAGGGAATGATAGAGAGAGAATGATGGAGAGAGATAATGATAGAGACAGAGAATGATAGAGAGAGAGAATGATAGAGAGAGGGAATGATAGTAAGAGAGAATGATGGAGAGAGAGAATGATAGAGAAAGCGAAACTGATAGAGAGAGAGAATGATGGAGAGAGAGAATGATGGAGAGAGAGAGAATGATAGAGAGAGAAAATGATAGAGAGAGAGAATGATAGGGCGAGAATGATAGGGAAAGAGAATGATAGAGAGAGAGAGAATGATAACGAGAGAATGATAGAGAGAGAATGATGGAGAGAGAGAATGATAGTGAGAGAGAACGATAGAGAGAGAGAAAGATAGTGACAGAGAATGATAGAGAGAGAGAATGATAGAGAGAGAATGATGGAGAGCGAGAATGATAGAGAGAGAATGATGGAGAGAGAGAATGATAGAGAGAGAAAATCATACAGAGAGAGAATGATAGAGAGAGAGAATGATAGAGAGAGAATGATAGAGAGAGAAAGATAGAGAGAGAGAATGATAGTGAGAGAGAATGATCGAGAGAGAGAATGATAGAGAAAGAGATCATGATAGAGAGAGAGAATGATGGAGAGAGAGAATGATACAGAGAGAAAATGATAGAGAGAGAGAATGATAGAGAGAGAATGATAGAGAGAGAGAATGATAGAGAAAGAGAATGATAGAGAGAGAGAGAATGGTAGAGAGAATGATGATGAGAGAATGATAGAGAGAGAGAATGATAGTGAGAGAGAATGATAGAGAGAGAATGATAGAGAGAGAGAATGATAGAGAGAGAGAATGATGGAGAGAGAGAATGATAGAGAGCGAATGATAGAGATAGAATGATAGAGAGAGAGAATGATAGAAAGAGAGAATGATAGAGAGAAAATGATAGAGAGGGAGAATGATAGTGAGAGAGACTGATGGAGAGAGAGAATGATAGAGAAAGAGAAAATGATAGAGTGAGCGAATGATGGAGAGAGAATGATAGAGATAGAGAATGATAGAGAAAGAGAATGATAGAGAGAAAGAGAATGATAGAGGGAATGATAGAGAGAATGATAGAGAGAATGATAGAGAGAATGACAGCGAGAGAATGATAGGGAGAGAATGATGGAGAGAGAGAATGATCGAGAGAGAGAATGATGGAGAGAGAATGATAGAGAGAGAGAATGATAGTGAGAGAGAATGATGGAGAGAGAGAATGATAGAGAAAGAGAAAATGATAGAGAGAGAGAATGATTAAGAGAGAAAATGTTGGAGAGAGAGAATGACAGAGAGAGAATGATGGAGAGAGAGAATGATAGAGAGAGAGAATGATGGAGAGAGAGAATGATGGAGAGAGAAAATGATAGAGAGAGAGAATGATCGAGAGAGAGAATGATCGAGAGAGAGAATGATGGAGAGAGAGAATGATAGAGAGAGAAAATGATGGAGAGAGAAAATGATAAAGAAAGAGAAAATGATAGAGAGAGAGAATGATGCGGAGAAAAAATGTAAGAGAGAGAGAATGACAGAGAAAGAATGAAGGAGAGAGAGAATGATAGAGAGAGAGAATGATGGAGAGAGAAAATGATAGAGAAAGAGAATGATAGAGAGAGAATGATAGAGACAGAGAATGATAGAGAGAGAATGATAGAGAAAGAGAATGATAGAGAGAGAATGATGGCGAGAGAGAATGATAGGAAGAGAGAATGATAGAGAGAAAATGATAAAGAGAAAATGATAGAGAGAGAGAATGATAGTGAGAGAGAATGATATAGAGAGAGAATGATGGAGAGAGAGAATGATAGAAAGAGAGAATGATAGAGAGAAAATGATAAAGAAAGAATGATAGAGAGAGAGAATGATGGAGAGAGGGAATGATAGAGAGAGAAAATGATAGAGAGAGAGAATGATAGAGAGAGAATGAAAGTGATAGAGAATGATGGAGAGAGAGAATGATAGAGAGAGAATGATGGAGAGAGGGAATGATAGAGAGAGAATGATGGAGAGAGATAATGATAGAGACAGAGAATGATAGAGAGAGGGAATGATAGTAAGAGAGAATGATGGAGAGAGAGAATGATAGAGAAAGCGAAACTGATAGAGAGAGAGAATGATGGAGAGAGAGAATGATGGAGAGAGAGAGAATGATAGAGAGAGAAAATGATAGAGAGAGAGAATGATAGGGCGAGAATGATAGAGAGAGAGAGAATGATATAGAGAGAGAATGATGGAGAGAGAGAATGATAGAAAGAGAGAATGATAGAGAGAAAATGATAAAGAAAGAATGATAGAGAGAGAGAATGATGGAGAGAGGGAATGATAGAGAGAGAAAATGATAGAGAGAGAGAATGATAGAGAAAGAATGAAAGTGATAGAGAATGATGGAGAGAGAGAATGATAGAGAGAGAATGATGGAGAGAGGGAATGATAGAGAGAGAAAATGATAGAGAGAGAGAATGATAGAGAAAGAATGAAAGTGATAGAGAATGATGGAGAGAGAGAATGATAGAGAGAGAATGATGGAGAGAGAGAATGATAGAGAGCGAATGATAGAGAGAGAATGATAGAAAGAGAGAATGATAGAGAGAGGGAATGATAGAGGGAGAATGATGGAGAGAGATAATGATAGAGACAGAGAATGATAGAGAGAGAGAATGATAGAGAGAGGGAATGATAGTAAGAGAGAATGATAGAGAAAGCGAAACTGATAGAGAGAGAGAATGATGGAGAGAGAGAATGATGGAGAGAGAGAGAATGATAGAGAGAGAAAATGATAGAGAGAGAGAATGATAGGGCGAGAATGATAGGGAAAGAGAATGATAGAGAGAGAGAGAGAGAATGATAACGAGAGAATGATAGAGAGAGAATGATGGAGAGAGAGAATGATAGTGAGAGAGAACGATAGAGAGAGAGAAAGATAGTGACAGAGAATGATAGAGAGAGAGAATGATAGAGAGAGAATGATGGAGAGCGAGAATGATAGAGAGAGAATGATGGAGAGAGAGAATGATAGAGAGAGAAAATCATACAGAGAGAGAATGATAGAGAGAGAGAATGATAGAGAGAGAATGATAGAGAGAGAAAGATAGAGAGAGAGAATGATAGTGAGAGAGAATGATCGAGAGAGAGAATGATAGAGAAAGAGATCATGATAGAGAGAGAGAATGATGGAGAGAGAGAATGATACAGAGAGAAAATGATAGAGAGAGAGAATGATAGAGAGAGAATGATAGAGAGAAAATGATAAAGAAAGAATGATAGAGAGAGAGAATGATGGAGAGAGGGAATGATAGAGAGAGAAAATGATAGAGAGAGAGAATGATAGAGAAAGAATGAAAGTGATAGAGAATGATGGAGAGAGAGAATGATAGAGAGAGAATGATGGAGAGAGAGAATGATAGAGAGCGAATGATAGAGAGAGAATGATAGAAAGAGAGAATGATAGAGAGAGGGAATGATAGAGAGAGAATGATGGAGAGAGATAATGATAGAGACAGAGAATGATAGAGAGAGAGAATGATAGAGAGAGGGAATGATAGTAAGAGAGAATGATGGAGAGAGAGAATGATAGAGAAAGCGAAACTGATAGAGAGAGAGAATCATGGAGAGAGAGAATGATGGAGAGAGAGAGAATGATAGAGAGAGAAAATGATAGAGAGAGAGAATGATAGGGCGAGAATGATAGGGAAAGAGAATGATAGAGAGAGAGAGAATGATAACGAGAGAATGATAGAGAGAGAATGATGGAGAGAGAGAATGATAGTGAGAGAGAACGATAGAGAGAGAGAAAGATAGTGACAGAGAATGATAGAGAGAGAGAATGATAGAGAGAGAATGATGGAGAGCGAGAATGATAGAGAGAGAATGATGGAGAGAGAGAATGATAGAGAGAGAAAATCATACAGAGAGAGAATGATAGAGAGAGAGAATGATAGAGAGAGAATGATAGAGAGAGAAAGATAGAGAGAGAGAATGATAGTGAGAGAGAATGATCGAGAGAGAGAATGATAGAGAAAGAGATCATGATAGAGAGAGAGAATGATGGAGAGAGAGAATGATACAGAGAGTAAATGATAGAGAGAGAGAATGATAGAGAGAGAATGATAGAGAGAGAGAATGATAGAGAAAGAGAATGATAGAGAGAGAGAGAATGGTAGAGAGAATGATGATGAGAGAATGATAGAGAGAGAGAATGATAGTGAGAGAGAATGATAGAGAGAGAATGATAGAGAGAGAATGATAGAGAGAGAGAATGATAGAAAGAGAGAATGATAGAGAGAAAATGATAGAGAGGGAGAATGATAGTGAGAGAGACTGATGGAGAGAGAGAATGATAGAGAAAGAGAAAATGATAGAGTGAGCGAATGATGGAGAGAGAATGATAGAGAGAGAGAATGATAGAGAAAGAGAATGATAGAGAGAAAGAGAATGATAGAGGGAATGATAGAGAGAATGATAGAGAGAATGATAGAGAGAATGACAGCGAGAGAATGATAGGGAGAGAATGATGGAGAGAGAGAATGATCGAGAGAGAGAATGATGGAGAGAGAATGATAGAGAGAGAGAATGATAGTGAGAGAGAATGATGGAGAGAGAGAATGATAGAGAAAGAGAAAATGATAGAGAGAGAGAATGATTAAGAGAGAAAATGTTGGAGAGAGAGAATGACAGAGAGAGAATGATGGAGAGAGAGAATGATAGAGAGAGAGAATGATGGAGAGAGAGAATGATGGAGAGAGAAAATGATAGAGAGAGAGAATGATCGAGAGAGAGAATGATCGAGAGAGAGAATGATGGAGAGAGAGAATGATAGAGAGAGAAAATGATGGAGAGAGAGAATGATAAAGAAAGAGAAAATGATAGAGAGAGAGAATGATGGAGAGAGAAAATGATAGAGAAAGAGAATGATAGAGAGAGAATGATAGAGACAGAGAATGATAGAGAGAGAATGATAGAGAAAGAGAATGATAGAGAGAGAATGATGGCGAGAGAGAATGATAGAAAGAGAGAATGATAGAGAGAAAATGATAAAGAGAAAATGATAGAGAGAGAGAATGATAGTGAGAGAGAATGATATAGAGAGAGAATGATGGAGAGAGAGAATGATAGAAAGAGAGAATGATAGAGAGAAAATGATAAAGAAAGAATGATAGAGAGAGAGAATGATGGAGAGAGGGAATGATAGAGAGAGAAAATGATAGAGAGAGAGAATGATAGAGAGAGAATGAAAGTGATAGAGAATGATGGAGAGAGAGAATGATGGAGAGAGGGAATGATAGAGAGAGAATGATGGAGAGAGATAATGATAGAGACAGAGAATGATAGAGAGAGGGAATGATAGTAAGAGAGAATGATGGAGAGAGAGAATGATAGAGAAAGCGAAACTGATAGAGAGAGAGAATGATGGAGAGAGAGAATGATGGAGAGAGAGAGAATGATAGAGAGAGAAAATGATAGAGAGAGAGAATGATAGGGCGAGAATGATAGAGAAAGAGAATGATAGAGAGAGAGAGAATGATAGCGAGAGAATGATAGAGAGAGAATGATGGAGAGAGAGAATGATAGGGCGAGAATGATAGAGAAAGAGAATGATATAGAGAGAGAGAATGATATAGAGAGAGAATGATGGAGAGAGAGAATGATAGAAAGAGAGAATGATAGAGAGAAAATGATAAAGAAAGAATGATAGAGAGAGAGAATGATGGAGAGAGGGAATGATAGAGAGAGAAAATGATAGAGAGAGAGAATGATAGAGAAAGAATGAAAGTGATAGAGAATGATGGAGAGAGAGAATGATAGAGAGAGAATGATGGAGAGAGAGAATGATAGAGAGCGAATGATAGAGAGAGAATGATAGAAAGAGAGAATGATAGAGAGAGGGAATGATAGAGAGAGAATGATGGAGAGAGATAATGATAGAGACAGAGAATGATAGAGAGAGAGAATGATAGAGAGAGGGAATGATAGTAAGAGAGAATGATGGAGAGAGAGAATGATAGAGAAAGCGAAACTGATAGAGAGAGAGAATGATGGAGAGAGAGAATGATGGAGAGAGAGAGAATGATAGAGAGAGAAAATGATAGAGAGAGAGAATGATAGGGCGAGAATGATAGGGAAAGAGAATGATAAAGAGAGAGAGAATGATAACGAGAGAATGATAGAGAGAGAATGATGGAGAGAGAGAATGATAGTGAGAGAGAACGATAGAGAGAGAGAAAGATAGTGACAGAGAATGATAGAGAGAGAGAATGATAGAGAGAGAATGATGGAGAGCGAGAATGATAGAGAGAGAATGATGGAGAGAGAGAATGATAGAGAGAGAAAATCATACAGAGAGAGAATGATAGAGAGAGAGAATGATAGAGAGAGAATGATAGAGAGAGAAAGATAGAGAGAGAGAATGATAGTGAGAGAGAATGATCGAGAGAGAGAATGATAGAGAAAGAGATCATGATAGAGAGAGAGAATGATGGAGAGAGAGAATGATACAGAGAGAAAATGATAGAGAGAGAGAATGATAGAGAGAGAATGATAGAGCGAGAGAATGATAGAGAAAGAGAATGATAGAGAGAGAGAATGATAGTGAGAGAGAATGATAGAGAGAGAATGATAGAGAGAGAGAATGATAGAGAGAGAGAATGATGGAGAGAGAGAATGATAGAGAGCGAATGATAGAGATAGAATGATAGAGAGAGAGAATGATAGAAAGAGAGAATGATAGAGAGAAAATGATAGAGAGGGAGAATGATAGTGAGAGAGACTGATGGAGAGAGAGAATGATAGAGAAAGAGAAAATGATAGAGTGAGCGAATGATGGAGAGAGAATGATAGAGAGAGAGAATGATAGAGAAAGAGAATGATAGAGAGAAAGAGAATGATAGAGGGAATGATAGAGAGAATGATAGAGAGAATGATAGAGAGAATGACAGCGAGAGAATGATAGGGAGAGAATGATGGAGAGAGAGAATGATCGAGAGAGAGAATGATGGAGAGAGAATGATAGAGAGAGAGAATGATAGTGAGAGAGAATGATGGAGAGAGAGAATGATAGAGAAAGAGAAAATGATAGAGAGAGAGAATGATTAAGAGAGAAAATGTTGGAGAGAGAGAATGACAGAGAGAGAATGATGGAGAGAGAGAATGATAGAGAGAGAGAATGATGGAGAGAGAGAATGATGGAGAGAGAAAATGATAGAGAGAGAGAATGATCGAGAGAGACAATGATCGAGAGAGAGAATGATGGAGAGAGAGAATGATAGAGAGAGAAAATGATGGAGAGAGAGAATGATAAAGAAAGAGAAAATGATAGAGAGAGAGAATGATGCGGAGAAAAAATGTAAGAGAGAGAGAATGACAGAGAAAGAATGAAGGAGAGAGAGAATGATAGAGAGAGAGAATGATGGAGAGAGAATGATGGCGAGAGAGAATGATAGAAAGAGAGAATGATAGAGAGAAAATGATAAAGAGAAAATGATAGAGAGAGAGAATGATAGTGAGAGAGAATGATATAGAGAGAGAATGATGGAGAGAGAGAATGATAGAAAGAGAGAATGATAGAGAAAAAATGATAAAGAAAGAATGATAGAGAGAGAGAATGATGGAGAGAGGGAATGATAGAGAGAGAAAATGATAGAGAGAGAGAATGATAGAGAGAGAATGAAAGTGATAGAGAATGATGGAGAGAGAGAATGATAGAGAGAGAATGATGGAGAGAGGGAATGATAGAGAGAGAATGATGGAGAGAGATAATGATAGAGACAGAGAATGATAGAGAGAGGGAATGATAGTAAGAGAGAATGATGGAGAGAGAGAATGATAGAGAAAGCGAAACTGATAGAGAGAGAGAATGATGGAGAGAGAGAATGATGGAGAGAGAGAGAATGATAGAGAGAGAAAATGATAGAGAGAGAGAATGATAGGGCGAGAATGATAGAGAAAGAGAATGATAGAGAGAGAGAGAATGATAGCGAGAGAATGATAGAGAGAGAATGATGGAGAGAGAGAATGATAGGGCGAGAATGATAGAGAAAGAGAATGATATAGAGAGAGAGAATGATATAGAGAGAGAATGATGGAGAGAGAGAATGATAGAAAGAGAGAATGATAGAGAGAAAATGATAAAGAAAGAATGATAGAGAGAGAGAATGATGGAGAGAGGGAATGATAGAGAGAGAAAATGATAGAGAGAGAGAATGATAGAGAAAGAATGAAAGTGATAGAGAATGATGGAGAGAGAGAATGATAGAGAGAGAATGATGGAGAGAGAGAATGATAGAGAGCGAATGATAGAGAGAGAATGATAGAAAGAGAGAATGATAGAGAGAGGGAATGATAGAGAGAGAATGATGGAGAGAGATAATGATAGAGACAGAGAATGATAGAGAGAGAGAATGATAGAGAGAGGGAATGATAGTAAGAGAGAATGATGGAGAGAGAGAATGATAGAGAAAGCGAAACTGATAGAGAGAGAGAATGATGGAGAGAGAGAATGATGGAGAGAGAGAGAATGATAGAGAGAGAAAATGATAGAGAGAGAGAATGATAGGGCGAGAATGATAGGGAAAGAGAATGATAAAGAGAGAGAGAATGATAACGAGAGAATGATAGAGAGAGAATGATGGAGAGAGAGAATGATAGTGAGAGAGAACGATAGAGAGAGAGAAAGATAGTGACAGAGAATGATAGAGAGAGAGAATGATAGAGAGAGAATGATGGAGAGCGAGAATGATAGAGAGAGAATGATGGAGAGAGAGAATGATAGAGAGAGAAAATCATACAGAGAGAGAATGATAGAGAGAGAGAATGATAGAGAGAGAATGATAGAGAGAGAAAGATAGAGAGAGAGAATGATAGTGAGAGAGAATGATCGAGAGAGAGAATGATAGAGAAAGAGATCATGATAGAGAGAGAGAATGATGGAGAGAGAGAATGATACAGAGAGAAAATGATAGAGAGAGAGAATGATAGAGAGAGAATGATAGAGAGAGAGAATGATAGAGAAAGAGAATGATAGAGAGAGAGAATGATAGTGAGAGAGAATGATAGAGAGAGAATGATAGAGAGAGAGAATGATAGAGAGAGAGAATGATGGAGAGAGAGAATGATAGAGAGCGAATGATAGAGATAGAATGATAGAGAGAGAGAATGATAGAAAGAGAGAATGATAGAGAGAAAATGATAGAGAGGGAGAATGATAGTGAGAGAGACTGATGGAGAGAGAGAATGATAGAGAAAGAGAAAATGATAGAGTGAGCGAATGATGGAGAGAGAATGATAGAGAGAGAGAATGATAGAGAAAGAGAATGATAGAGAGAAAGAGAATGATAGAGGGAATGATAGAGAGAATGATAGAGAGAATGATAGAGAGAATGACAGCGAGAGAATGATAGGGAGAGAATGATGGAGAGAGAGAATGATCGAGAGAGAGAATGATGGAGAGAGAATGATAGAGAGAGAGAATGATAGTGAGAGAGAATGATGGAGAGAGAGAATGATAGAGAAAGAGAAAATGATAGAGAGAGAGAATGATTAAGAGAGAAAATGTTGGAGAGAGAGAATGACAGAGAGAGAATGATGGAGAGAGAGAATGATAGAGAGAGAGAATGATGGAGAGAGAGAATGATGGAGAGAGAAAATGATAGAGAGAGAGAATGATCGAGAGAGAGAATGATCGAGAGAGAGAATGATGGAGAGAGAGAATGATAGAGAGAGAAAATGATGGAGAGAGAGAATGATAAAGAAAGAGAAAATGATAGAGAGAGAGAATGATGCGGAGAAAAAATGTAAGAGAGAGAGAATGACAGAGAAAGAATGAAGGAGAGAGAGAATGATAGAGAGAGAGAATGATGGAGAGAGAATGATGGCGAGAGAGAATGATAGAAAGAGAGAATGATAGAGAGAAAATGATAAAGAGAAAATGATAGAGAGAGAGAATGATAGTGAGAGAGAATGATATAGAGAGAGAATGATGGAGAGAGAGAATGATAGAAAGAGAGAATGATAGAGAAAAAATGATAAAGAAAGAATGATAGAGAGAGAGAATGATGGAGAGAGGGAATGATAGAGAGAGAAAATGATAGAGAGAGAGAATGATAGAGAGAGAATGAAAGTGATAGAGAATGATGGAGAGAGAGAATGATAGAGAGAGAATGATGGAGAGAGGGAATGATAGAGAGAGAATGATGGAGAGAGATAATGATAGAGACAGAGAATGATAGAGAGAGGGAATGATAGTAAGAGAGAATGATGGAGAGAGAGAATGATAGAGAAAGCGAAACTGATAGAGAGAGAGAATGATGGAGAGAGAGAATGATGGAGAGAGAGAGAATGATAGAGAGAGAAAATGATAGAGAGAGAGAATGATAGGGCGAGAATGATAGAGAAAGAGAATGATAGAGAGAGAGAGAATGATAGCGAGAGAATGATAGAGAGAGAATGATGGAGAGAGAGAATGATAGGGCGAGAATGATAGAGAAAGAGAATGATATAGAGAGAGAGAATGATATAGAGAGAGAATGATGGAGCGAGAGAATGATAGAAAGAGAGAATGATAGAGAGAAAATGATAAAGAAAGAATGATAGAGAGAGAGAATGATGGAGAGAGGGAATGATAGAGAGAGAAAATGATAGAGAGAGAGAATGATAGAGAAAGAATGAAAGTGATAGAGAATGATGGAGAGAGAGAATGATAGAGAGAGAATGATGGAGAGAGAGAATGATAGAGAGCGAATGATAGAGAGAGAATGATAGAAAGAGAGAATGATAGAGAGAGGGAATGATAGAGAGAGAATGATGGAGAGAGATAATGATAGAGATAGAGAATGATAGAGAGAGAGAATGATAGAGAGAGGGAATGATAGTAAGAGAGAATGATGGAGAGAGAGAATGATAGAGAAAGCGAAACTGATAGAGAGAGAGAATGATGGAGAGAGAGAATGATGGAGAGAGAGAGAATGATAGAGAGAGAAAATGATAGAGAGAGAGAATGATAGGGCGAGAATGATAGGGAAAGAGAATGATAGAGAGAGAGAGAATGATAACGAGAGAATGATAGAGAGAGAATGATGGAGAGAGAGAATGATAGTGAGAGAGAACGATAGAGAGAGAGAAAGATAGTGACAGAGAATGATAGAGAGAGAGAATGATAGAGAGAGAATGATGGAGAGCGAGAATGATAGAGAGAGAATGATGGAGAGAGAGAATGATAGAGAGAGAAAATCATACAGAGAGAGAATGATAGAGAGAGAGAATGATAGAGAAAGAGATCATGATAGAGAGAGAGAATGATGGAGAGAGAGAATGATACAGAGAGTAAATGATAGAGAGAGAGAATGATAGAGAGAGAATGATAGGGAGAGAGAATGATAGAGAAAGAGAATGATAGAGAGAGAGAGAATGGTAGAGAGAATGATGATGAGAGAATGATAGAGAGAGAGAATGATAGTGAGAGAGAATGATAGAGAGAGAATGATAGAGAGAGAGAATGATAGAAAGAGAGAATGATAGAGAGAAAATGATAGAGGGGGAGAATGATAGTGAGAGAGACTGATGGAGAGAGAGAATGATAGAGAAAGAGAAAATGATAGAGTGAGCGAATGATGGAGAGAGAATGATAGAGAGAGAGAATGATAGAGAAAGAGAATGATAGAGAGAAAGAGAATGATAGAGGGAATGATAGAGAGAATGATAGAGAGAATGATAGAGAGAATGACAGCGAGAGAATGATAGGGAGAGAATGATGGAGAGAGAGAATGATCGAGAGAGAGAATGATGGAGAGAGAATGATAGAGAGAGAGAATGATAGTGAGAGAGAATGATGGAGAGAGAGAATGATAGAGAAAGAGAAAATGATAGAGAGAGAGAATGATTAAGAGAGAAAATGTTGGAGAGAGAGAATGACAGAGAGAGAATGATGGAGAGAGAGAATGATAGAGAGAGAGAATGATGGAGAGAGAGAATGATGGAGAGAGAAAATGATAGAGAGAGAGAATGATCGAGAGAGAGAATGATCGAGAGAGAGAATGATGGAGAGAGAGAATGATAGAGAGAGAAAATGATGGAGAGAGAGAATGATAAAGAAAGAGAAAATGATAGAGAGAGAGAATGATGCGGAGAAAAAATGTAAGAGAGAGAGAATGACAGAGAAAGAATGAAGGAGAGAGAGAATGATAGAGAGAGAGAATGATGGAGAGAGAAAATGATAGAGAAAGAGAATGATAGAGAGAGAATGATAGAGACAGAGAATGATAGAGAGAGAATGATAGAGAAAGAGAATGATAGAGAGAGAATGATGGCGAGAGAGAATGATAGAAAGAGAGAATGATAGAGAGAAAATGATAAAGAGAAAATGATAGAGAGAGAGAATGATAGTGAGAGAGAATGATATAGAGAGAGAATGATGGAGAGAGAGAATGATAGAAAGAGAGAATGATAGAGAGAAAATGATAAAGAAAGAATGATAGAGAGAGAGAATGATGGAGAGAGGGAATGATAGAGAGAGAAAATGATAGAGAGAGAGAATGATAGAGAGAGAATGAAAGTGATAGAGAATGATGGAGAGAGAGAATGATGGAGAGAGGGAATGATAGAGAGAGAATGATGGAGAGAGATAATGATAGAGACAGAGAATGATAGAGAGAGGGAATGATAGTAAGAGAGAATGATGGAGAGAGAGAATGATAGAGAAAGCGAAACTGATAGAGAGAGAGAATGATGGAGAGAGAGAATGATGGAGAGAGAGAGAATGATAGAGAGAGAAAATGATAGAGAGAGAGAATGATAGGGCGAGAATGATAGAGAAAGAGAATGATAGAGAGAGAGAGAATGATAGCGAGAGAATGATAGAGAGAGAATGATGGAGAGAGAGAATGATAGGGCGAGAATGATAGAGAAAGAGAATGATATAGAGAGAGAGAATGATATAGAGAGAGAATGATGGAGAGAGAGAATGATGGAGAGAGAGAATGATAGAAAGAGAGAATGATAGAGAGAAAATGATAAAGAAAGAATGATAGAGAGAGAGAATGATGGAGAGAGGGAATGATAGAGAGAGAAAATGATAGAGAGAGAGAATGATAGAGAAAGAATGAAAGTGATAGAGAATGATGGAGAGAGAGAATGATAGAGAGAGAATGATGGAGAGAGAGAATGATAGAGAGCGAATGATAGAGAGAGAATGATAGAAAGAGAGAATGATAGAGAGAGGGAATGATAGAGAGAGAATGATGGAGAGAGATAATGATAGAGACAGAGAATGATAGAGAGAGAGAATGATGGAGAGAGAGAATGATGGAGAGAGAGAGAATGATAGAGAGAGAAAATGATAGAGAGAGAGAATGATAGGGCGAGAATGATAGGGAAAGAGAATGATAAAGAGAGAGAGAATGATAACGAGAGAATGATAGAGAGAGAATGATGGAGAGAGAGAATGATAGTGAGAGAGAACGATAGAGAGAGAGAAAGATAGTGACAGAGAATGATAGAGAGAGAGAATGATAGAGAGAGAATGATGGAGAGCGAGAATGATAGAGAGAGAATGATGGAGAGAGAGAATGATAGAGAGAGAAAATCATACAGAGAGAGAATGATAGAGAGAGAGAATGATAGAGAGAGAATGATAGAGAGAGAAAGATAGAGAGAGAGAATGATAGTGAGAGAGAATGATCGAGAGAGAGAATGATAGAGAAAGAGATCATGATAGAGAGAGAGAATGATGGAGAGAGAGAATGATACAGAGAGAAAATGATAGAGAGAGAGAATGATAGAGAGAGAATGATAGAGAGAGAGAATGATAGAGAAAGAGAATGATAGAGAGAGAGAATGATAGTGAGAGAGAATGATAGAGAGAGAATGATAGAGAGAGAGAATGATAGAGAGAGAGAATGATGGAGAGAGAGAATGATAGAGAGCGAATGATAGAGATAGAATGATAGAGAGAGAGAATGATAGAAAGAGAGAATGATAGAGAGAAAATGATAGAGAGGGAGAATGATAGTGAGAGAGACTGATGGAGAGAGAGAATGATAGAGAAAGAGAAAATGATAGAGTGAGCGAATGATGGAGAGAGAATGATAGAGAGAGAGAATGATAGAGAGAGGGAATGATAGTAAGAGAGAATGATGGAGAGAGAGAATGATAGAGAAAGCGAAACTGATAGAGAGAGAGAATGATGGAGAGAGAGAATGATGGAGAGAGAGAGAATGATAGAGAGAGAAAATGATAGAGAGAGAGAATGATAGGGCGAGAATGATAGAGAAAGAGAATGATAGAGAGAGAGAGAATGATAGCGAGAGAATGATAGAGAGAGAATGATGGAGAGAGAGAATGATAGGGCGAGAATGATAGAGAAAGAGAATGATATAGAGAGAGAGAATGATATAGAGAGAGAATGATGGAGAGAGAGAATGATAGAAAGAGAGAATGATAGAGAGAAAATGATAAAGAAACAATGATAGAGAGAGAGAATGATGGAGAGAGGGAATGATAGAGAGAGAAAATGATAGAGAGAGAGAATGATAGAGAAAGAATGAAAGTGATAGAGAATGATGGAGAGAGAGAATGATAGAGAGAGAATGATGGAGAGAGAGAATGATAGAGAGCGAATGATAGAGAGAGAATGATAGAAAGAGAGAATGATAGAGAGAGGGAATGATAGAGAGAGAATGATGGAGAGAGATAATGATAGAGACAGAGAATGATAGAGAGAGAGAATGATAGAGAGAGGGAATGATAGTAAGAGAGAATGATGGAGAGAGAGAATGATAGAGAAAGCGAAACTGATAGAGAGAGAGAATGATGGAGAGAGAGAATGATGGAGAGAGAGAGAATGATAGAGAGAGAAAATGATAGAGAGAGAGAATGATAGGGCGAGAATGATAGGGAAAGAGAATGATAGAGAGAGAGAGAATGATACCGAGAGAATGATAGAGAGAGAATGATGGAGAGAGAGAATGATAGTGAGAGAGAACGATAGAGAGAGAGAAAGATAGTGACAGAGAATGATAGAGAGAGAGAATGATAGAGAGAGAATGATGGAGAGCGAGAATGATAGAGAGAGAATGATGGAGAGAGAGAATGATAGAGAGAGAAAATCATACAGAGAGAGAATGATAGAGAGAGAGAATGATAGAGAGAGAATGATAGAGAGAGAAAGATAGAGAGAGAGAATGATAGTGAGAGAGAATGATCGAGAGAGAGAATGATAGAGAAAGAGATCATGATAGAGAGAGAGAATGATGGAGAGAGAGAATGATACAGAGAGAAAATGATAGAGAGAGAATGATAGAGAGAGAGAATGATAGAGAAAGAGAATGATAGAGAGAGAGAGAATGGTAGAGAGAATGATGATGAGAGAATGATAGAGAGAGAGAATGATAGTGAGAGAGAATGATAGAGAGAGAATGATAGAGAGAGAGAATGATAGAAAGAGAGAATGATAGAGAGAAAATGATAGAGAGGGAGAATGATAGTGAGAGAGACTGATGGAGAGAGAGAATGATAGAGAAAGAGAAAATGATAGAGTGAGCGAATGATGGAGAGAGAATGATAGAGAGAGAGAATGATAGAGAAAGAGAATGATAGAGAGAAAGAGAATGATAGAGGGAATGATAGAGAGAATGATAGAGAGAATGATAGAGAGAATGACAGCGAGAGAATGATAGGGAGAGAATGATGGAGAGAGAGAATGATCGAGAGAGAGAATGATGGAGAGAGAATGATAGAGAGAGAGAATGATAGTGAGAGAGAATGATGGAGAGAGAGAATGATAGAGAAAGAGAAAATGATAGAGAGAGAGAATGATTAAGAGAGAAAATGTTGGAGAGAGAGAATGACAGAGAGAGAATGATGGAGAGAGAGAATGATAGAGAGAGAGAATGATGGAGAGAGAGAATGATGGAGAGAGAAAATGATAGAGAGAGAGAATGATCGAGAGAGAGAATGATCGAGAGAGAGAATGATGGAGAGAGAGAATGATAGAGAGAGAAAATGATGGAGAGAGAGAATGATAAAGAAAGAGAAAATGATAGAGAGAGAGAATGATGCGGAGAAAAAATGTAAGAGAGAGAGAATGACAGAGAAAGAATGAAGGAGAGAGAGAATGATAGAGAGAGAGAATGATGGAGTGAGAAAATGATAGAGAAAGAGAATGATAGAGAGAGAATGATAGAGACAGAGAATGATAGAGAGAGAATGATAGAGAAAGAGAATGATAGAGAGAGAATGATGGCGAGAGAGAATGATAGAAAGAGAGAATGATAGAGAGAAAATGATAAAGAGAAAATGATAGAGAGAGAGAATGATAGTGAGAGAGAATGATATAGAGAGAGAATGATGGAGAGAGAGAATGATAGAAAGAGAGAATGATAGAGAGAAAATGATAAAGAAAGAATGATAGAGAGAGAGAATGATGGAGAGAGGGAATGATAGAGAGAGAAAATGATAGAGAGAGAGAATGATAGAGAGAGAATGAAAGTGATAGAGAATGATGGAGAGAGAGAATGATAGAGAGAGAATGATGGAGAGAGGGAATGATAGAGAGAGAATGATGGAGAGAGATAATGATAGAGACAGAGAATGATAGAGAGAGGGAATGATAGTAAGAGAGAATGATGGAGAGAGAGGATGATAGAGAAAGCGAAACTGATAGAGAGAGCGAATGATGGAGAGAGAGAATGATGGAGAGAGAGAGAATGATAGAGAGAGAAAATGATAGAGAGAGAGAATGATAGGGCGAGAATGATAGAGAAAGAGAATGATAGAGAGAGAGAGAATGATAGCGAGAGAATGATAGAGAGAGAATGATGGAGAGAGAGAATGATAGGGCGAGAATGATAGAGAAAGAGAATGATATAGAGAGAGAGAATGATATGGAGAGAGAATGATGGAGAGAGAGAATGATAGAAAGAGAGAATGATAGAGAGAAAATGATAAAGAAAGAATGATAGAGAGAGAGAATGATGGAGAGAGGGAATGATAGAGAGAGAAAATGATAGAGAGAGAGAATGATAGAGAAAGAATGAAAGTGATAGAGAATGATGGAGAGAGAGAATGATAGAGAGAGAATGATGGAGAGAGAGAATGATAGAGAGAGAATGATAGAAAGAGAGAATGATAGAGAGAGGGAATGATAGAGAGAGAATGATGGAGAGAGATAATGATAGAGACAGAGAATGATAGAGAGAGAGAATGATAGAGAGAGGGAATGATAGTAAGAGAGAATGATGGAGAGAGAGAATGATAGAGAAAGCGAAACTGATAGAGAGAGAGAATGATGGAGAGAGAGAATGATGGAGAGAGAGAGAATGATAGAGAGAGAAAATGATAGAGAGAGAGAATGATAGGGCGAGAATGATAGGGAAAGAGAATGATAGAGAGAGAGAGAATGATAACGAGAGAATGATAGAGAGAGAATGATGGAGAGAGAGAATGATAGTGAGAGAGAACGATAGAGAGAGAGAAAGATAGTGACAGAGAATGATAGAGAGAGAGAATGATAGAGAGAGAATGATGGAGAGCGAGAATGATAGAGAGAGAATGATGGAGAGAGAGAATGATAGAGAGAGAAAATCATACAGAGAGAGAATGATAGAGAGAGAGAGAATGATAGAGAGAGAATGATAGAGAGAGAAAGATAGAGAGAGAGAATGATAGTGAGAGAGAATGATCGAGAGAGAGAATGATAGAGAAAGAGATCATGATAGAGAGAGAGAATGATGGAGAGAGAGAATGATACAGAGAAAAAATGATAGAGAGAGAGAATGATAGAGAGAGAATGATAGAGAGAGAGAATGATAGAGAAAGAGAATGATAGAGAGAGAGAGAATGGTAGAGAGAATGATGATGAGAGAATGATAGAGAGAGAGAATGATAGTGAGAGAGAATGATAGAGAGAGAATGATAGAGAGAGAGAATGATAGAGAGAGAGAATGATGGAGAGAGAGAATGATAGAGAGCGAATGATAGAGATAGAATGATAGAGAGAGAGAATGATAGAAAGAGAGAATGATAGAGAGAAAATGATAGAGAGGGAGAATGATAGTGAGAGAGACTGATGGAGAGAGAGAATGATAGAGAAAGAGAAAATGATAGAGTGAGCGAATGATGGAGAGAGAATGATAGAGAGAGAGAATGATAGAGAAAGAGAATGATAGAGAGAAAGAGAATGATAGAGGGAATGATAGAGAGAATGATAGAGAGAATGATAGAGAGAATGACAGCGAGAGAATGATAGGGAGAGAATGATGGAGAGAGAGAATGATCGAGAGAGAGAATGATGGAGAGAGAATGATAGAGAGAGAGAATGATAGTGAGAGAGAATGATGGAGAGAGAGAATGATAGAGAAAGAGAAAATGATAGAGAGAGAGAATGATTAAGAGAGAAAATGTTGGAGAGAGAGAATGACAGAGAGAGAATGATGGAGAGAGAGAATGATAGAGAGAGAGAATGATGGAGAGAGAGAATGATGGAGAGAGAAAGATAGAGAGAGAGAATGATAGAGAGAGAGAATGATCGAGAGAGAGAATGATAGAGAAAGAGATCATGATAGAGAGAGAGAATGATGGAGGGAGAGAATGATACAGAGAGAAAATGATAGAGAGAGAGAATGATAGAGAGAGAATGATAGAGAGAGAGAATGATAGAGAAAGAGAATGATAGAGAGAGAGAGAATGGTAGAGAGAATGATGATGAGAGAATGATAGAGAGAAAATGATAGAGAGGGAGAATGATAGTGAGAGAGACTGATGGAGAGAGAGAATGATAGAGAAAGAGAAAATGATAGAGTGAGCGAATGATGGAGAGAGAATGATAGAGAGAGAGAATGATAGAGAAAGAGAATGATAGAGAGAAAGAGAATGATAGAGGGAATGATAGAGAGAATGATAGAGAGAATGATAGAGAGAATGACAGCGAGAGAATGATAGGGAGAGAATGATGGAGAGAGAGAATGATCGAGAGAGAGAATGATGGAGAGAGAATGATAGAGAGAGAGAATGATAGTGAGAGAGAATGATGGAGAGAGAGAATGATAGAGAAAGAGAAAATGATAGAGAGAGAGAATGATTAAGAGAGAAAATGTTGGAGAGAGAGAATGACAGAGAGAGAATGATGGAGAGAGAGAATGATAGAGAGAGAGAATGATGGAGAGAGAGAATGATGGAGAGAGAAAATGATAGAGAGAGAGAATGATCGAGAGAGAGAATGATCGAGAGAGAGAATGATGGAGAGAGAGAATGATAGAGAGAGAAAATGATGGAGAGAGAGAATGATAAAGAAAGAGAAAATGATAGAGAGAGAGAATGATGCGGAGAAAAAATGTAAGAGAGAGAGAATGACAGAGAAAGAATGAAGGAGAGAGAGAATGATAGAGAGAGAGAATGATGGAGAGAGAAAATGATAGAGAAAAAGAATGATAGAGAGAGAATGATAGAGACAGAGAATGATAGAGAGAGAATGATAGAGAAAGAGAATGATAGAGAGAGAATGATGGCGAGAGAGAATGATAGAAAGAGAGAATGATAGAGAGAAAATGATAAAGAGAAAATGATAGAGAGAGAGAATGATAGTGAGAGAGAATGATATAGAGAGAGAATGATGGAGAGAGAGAATGATAGAAAGAGAGAATGATAGAGAGAAAATGATAAAGAAAGAATGATAGAGAGAGAGAATGATGGAGAGAGGGAATGATAGAGAGAGAAAATGATAGAGAGAGAGAATGATAGAGAGAGAATGAAAGTGATAGAGAATGATGGAGAGAGAGAATGATAGAGAGAGAATGATGGAGAGAGGGAATGATAGAGAGAGAATGATGGAGAGAGATAATGATAGAGACAGAGAATGATAGAGAGAGGGAATGATAGTAAGAGAGAATGATGGAGAGAGAGGATGATAGAGAAAGCGAAACTGATAGAGAGAGAGAATGATGGAGAGAGAGAATGATGGAGAGAGAGAGAATGATAGAGAGAGAAAATGATAGAGAGAGAGAATCATAGGGCGAGAATGATAGAGAAAGAGAATGATAGAGAGAGAGAGAATGATAGCGAGAGAATGATAGAGAGAGAATGATGGAGAGAGAGAATGATAGGGCGAGAATGATAGAGAAAGAGAATGATATAGAGAGAGAGAATGATATGGAGAGAGAATGATGGAGAGAGAGAATGATAGAAAGAGAGAATGATAGAGAGAAAATGATAAAGAAAGAATGATAGAGAGAGAGAATGATGGAGAGAGGGAATGATAGAGAGAGAAAATGATAGAGAGAGAGAATGATAGAGAAAGAATGAAAGTGATAGAGAATGATGGAGAGAGAGAATGATAGAGAGAGAATGATGGAGAGAGAGAATGATAGAGAGCGAATGATAGAGAGAGAATGATAGAAAGAGAGAATGATAGAGACAGAGAATGATAGAGAGAGAGAATGATAGAGAGAGGGAATGATAGTAAGAGAGAATGATGGAGAGAGAGAATGATAGAGAAAGCGAAACTGATAGAGAGAGAGAATGATGGAGAGAGAGAATGATGGAGAGAGAGAGAATGATAGAGAGAGAAAATGATAGAGAGAGAGAATGATAGGGCGAGAATGATAGGGAAAGAGAATGATAGAGAGAGAGAGAATGATAACGAGAGAATGATAGAGAGAGAATGATGGAGAGAGAGAATGATAGTGAGAGAGAACGATAGAGAGAGAGAAAGATAGTGACAGAGAATGATAGAGAGAGAGAATGATAGAGAGAGAATGATGGAGAGCGAGAATGATAGAGAGAGAATGATGGAGAGAGAGAATGATAGAGAGAGAAAATCATACAGAGAGAGAATGATAGAGAGAGAGAATGATAGAGAGAGAATGATAGAGAGAGAAAGATAGAGAGAGAGAATGATAGTGAGAGAGAATGATCGAGAGAGAGAATGATAGAGAAAGAGATCATGATAGAGAGAGAGAATGATGGAGAGAGAGAATGATACAGAGAAAAAATGATAGAGAGAGAGAATGATAGAGAGAGAATGATAGAGAGAGAGAATGATAGAGAAAGAGAATGATAGAGAGAGAGAGAATGGTAGAGAGAATGATGATGAGAGAATGATAGAGAGAGAGAATGATAGTGAGAGAGAATGATAGAGAGAGAATGATAGAGAGAGAGAATGATAGAGAGAGAGAATGATGGAGAGAGAGAATGATAGAGAGCGAATGATAGAGAGCGAATGATAGAGATAGAATGATAGAGAGAGAGAATGATAGAAAGAGAGAATGATAGAGAGAAAATGATAGAGAGGGAGAATGATAGTGAGAGAGACTGATGGAGAGAGAGAATGATAGAGAAAGAGAAAATGATAGAGTGAGCGAATGATGGAGAGAGAATGATAGAGAGAGAGAATGATAGAGAAAGAGAATGATAGAGAGAAAGAGAATGATAGAGGGAATGATAGAGAGAATGATAGAGAGAATGATAGAGAGAATGACAGCGAGAGAATGATAGGGAGAGAATGATGGAGAGAGAGAATGATCGAGAGAGAGAATGATGGAGAGAGAATGATAGAGAGAGAGAATGATAGTGAGAGAGAATGATGGAGAGAGAGAATGATAGAGAAAGAGAAAATGATAGAGAGAGAGAATGATTAAGAGAGAAAATGTTGGAGAGAGAGAATGACAGAGAGAGAATGATGGAGAGAGAGAATGATAGAGAGAGAGAATGATGGAGAGAGAGAATGATGGAGAGAGAAAATGATAGAGAGAGAGAATGATAGAGAGAGAAAATGTTAGAGAGAAAGAATGATAGAGAGAGAGAATGATAGTGACAGAGAATGATGGAGAGAGAGAATGATAGAGAGAGAATGATGGAGAGAGAGAATGATGGAGAGAGATAATGATAGAGACAGAGAATGATAGAGAGAGAGAATGATGGACAGAGAGAATGATAGAGAGAGAGAATGATGGAGAGAGAGAATGATCGAGAGAGAGAATGATAGAGAGCGAATGATAGAGAGAGAATGATAGAGAGAGAGAATGATAGAAAGAGAGAATGATAGAGAGAAAATGATACAGAGAGAGAATGATAGTGAGAGAGAATGATGGAGAGAGAGAATGATAGAGTAAGAGAAAATGATAGAGAGAGAGAATGATGCAGAGAGAGAATGATAGAGAGAGAAAATGATAGAGAGAGAGAATGATAGAGAGAGAATGATAGTGACAGAGAATGATGGAGAGAGAGAATGATAGAAAGAGAGAATGATAGAGAGAGGGAATGATAGAGAGAGAATGATGGAGAGAGATAATGATAGAGACAGAGAATGATAGAGAGAGAGAATGATAGAAAGAGGGAATGATAGTGAGAGAGAATGATGGAGAGAGAGAATGATGGAGAGAGAGAGAATGATAGAGAGAGAAAATGATAGAGAGAGAGAATGATAGGGCGAGAATGATAGAGAGAGAGAGAATGATAGTGAGAGAGAACGATAGAGAGAGAGAATGATAGTGACAGAGAATGATAGAGAGCGAGAATGATAGAGAGAGAATGATGGAGAGAGAGAATGATAGAGAGAGAAAATCATACAGAGAGAGAATGATAGAGAGAGAGAATGATAGAGCGAGAATGATAGAGAGAGAATGATAGAGAGAGAATGATAGAGAGAGAGAATGATAGTGAGAGAGAATGATCGAGAGAGAGAATGATAGTGAGAGAGAATGATCGAGAGAGAGAATGATAGAGAAAAAGATCATGATAGAGAGAGAATGATAGAGTGAGAATGATAGAGAGAGAATGATAGAGAGAGAATGATAGAGAGAGAATGATAGAGAGAGAGAATGATAGTGAGAGAGAATGATGGAGAGAGAGAATGATAGAGTAAGAGAAAATGATAGAGAGAGAGAATGATGGAGAGAGAGAATGATAGAGAGAGAAAATGTTAGAGAGAGAGAATGATAGAGAGAGAGAATGATGGAGAGAGAGAATGATAGATAGCGAATGATAGAGAGAGAATGATAGCGAGAGAGAATGATGGAGAGAGAGAATGATGGAGAGAGAGAATGATTGAGAGAGAGAATGATGGAGAGAGAGAATGATAGAGAGAGAAAATGATAGAGAGAGAGAATGATAGAGAGAGAATGATAGAGAGAGAATGATAGAGAGAGAATGATGAAGAGAGAGAATGATAGAGAGAGAGAGAGAGAATGATGGAGAGAGAGAAAAATAGAGAGAGAGAGAATGACAGAGAGAGGGAGAGAATGATAAAGAGAGAGAGGGAATGATAGAGAGAGAGAGAGAGAATGATAGAGACAGAGAATGATACAGACAGAGACTGATAGAGACAGATAATGAAAGAGACAGAGAATGATAGAGAGAGAGAGAATGATGGAGAGGGAGAAAGATAGACAGACAGAATGATAGAGAGAGAATGATAGAGAAAGAGATCATGATAGAGAGAGAGAATGATGGAGAGAGAGAATGATACAGAGAGAAAATGATAGAGAGAGAGAATGATAGAGAGAGAATGATAGAGAGAGAGAATGATAGAGAAAGAGAATGATAGAGAGAGAGAGAATGGTAGAGAGAATGATGATGAGAGAATGATAGAGAGAGAGAATGATAGTGAGAGAGAATGATAGAGAGAGAATGATAGAGAGAGAGAATGACAGAGAGAGAGAATGATGGAGAGAGACAATGATAGAGAGCGAATGATAGAGATAGAATGATAGAGAGAGAGAATGATAGAAAGAGAGAATGATAGAGAGAAAATGATAGAGAGGGAGAATGATAGTGAGAGAGACTGATGGAGAGAGAGAATGATAGAGAAAGAGAAAATGATAGAGTGAGCGAATGATGGAGAGAGAATGATAGAGAGAGAGAATGATAGAGAAAGAGAATGATAGAGAGAAAGAGAATGATAGAGGGAATGATAGAGAGAATGATAGAGAGAATGTTAGAGAGAATGACAGCGAGAGAATGATAGGGAGAGAATGATGGAGAGAGAGAATGATCGAGAGAGAGAATGATGGAGATAGATAATGATGGAGAGGGAGAATGATAGAGAAAGAGACTGATGGAGAGAGAGAATGATAGAGAAAGAGAAAATGATAGAGTGAGCGAATGATGGGGAGAGAGAATAATAGAGAGAGAAAATGATAGAGAGAGAGAATGATGGAGAGCGAGAATGATAGAGAAAGAGAAAATGATAGAGAGAGAGAATGATGGAGAGAGAAAATGTTAGAGAGAGAGAATGATGGAGAGAAAGAATGATGGAGAGAGAGAATGATGGAGAGAGAGAATGATAGAGAAAGAAAATAATAGAGAGAGAGAATGATAGAGAGAGAATGATAGAGAGAGAGAATGATAGAGAAAGAGAATGATAGAGAGAGAGAGCATGATAGAGAGAAGGATAGCGAGAGAATGATAGAAAGAGAATGATGGAGAGAGAAAATGATAGTGACAGAGAATGATATAGAGAGAATGATAGAGAGAGAGAATGATAGTGAGAGCGAATGCTAGAGAGAGAGAATGATGGAGAGAGAGAATGATAGAAAGAGAGAATGATAGAGAGAGAGAATGATAGAGAGAGAGAATGATAGAGAGAGAGAATGATAGTTACAGAGAATGATAGAGAGAGAGAATGATAGAGAGAGAATGATGGAGAGAGAGAATGATAGAGAGAGAAAATCATACAGAGAGAGAATGATAGAGAGAGAGAATGATAGTGACAGAGAATGATGGAGAGAGAGAATGATAGAGAGAGAATGATGGAGAGAGAGAATGATAGTGAGAGAAAATGTTAGAGAGAGAGAATGATAGATAGAGAGAATGATAGTGACAGAGAATGATGGAGAGAGAGAATGATAGAGAGAGAATGATGGAGAGAGAGAATGATAGTGAGAGAGAATGATAGAGAGAGAATGATAGAGAGAGAATGATAGAGAGAGAGAATGATAGTGAGAGAGAATGATGGAGAGTGAGAATGATAGAGAAAGAGAAAATGATAGAGAGAGAGAGATTGATGGAGAGAGAAAATGTTAGAGAGAGAGAATGATGGAGAGAAAGAATGATATAGAGAGAGAATGATGGAGAGAGAATGATAGAGAGAGAATGATAGAGAGAGAGAATGATAGTGAGAGAGAATGATAGAGAGAGAGAATGATGGAGAGAGAGAATGATAGAGAGCGAATGATAGAGAGAGAATGATAGCGAGAGAGAATGATAGTGAGAGCGAATGCTAGAGAGAGAGAATGATGGAGAGAGAGAATGATAGAAAGAGCGAATGATAGAGAGAGAGAATGATAGAGAGAGAGAATGATAGTGACAGAGAATGATGGATAGAGAGAATGATAGAGAGAGAATGATGGAGAGAGAGAATGATAGTGAGAGAAAATGTTAGAGAGAGAGAATGATAGAGAGAGAGAATGATAGTGACAGAGAATGATGGAGAGAGAGAATGATAGAGAGAGAATGATGGAGAGAGAGAATGATAGTGAGAGAGAATGATCGAGAGAGAGAATGATAGTGAGAGAGAATGATCGAGAGAGAGAATGATAGAGAAAAAGATCATGATAGAGAGAGAATGATAGAGTGAGAATGATAGAGAGAGAATGATAGAGAGAGAATGATAGAGAGAGAATGATAGAGAGAGGGAATGATAGTGAGAGAGAATGATGGAGAGAGAGAATGATAGAGTAAGAGAAAATGATAGAGAGAGAGAATGATGGAGAGAGAGAATGATAGAGAGAGAAAATGTTAGAGAGAGAGAATGATAGAGAGAGAGAATGATGGAGAGAGAGAATGATAGATAGCGAATGATAGAGAGAGAATGATAGCGAGAGAGAATGATGGAGAGAGAGAATGATGGAGAGAGAGAATGATTGAGAGAGAGAATGATGGAGAGAGAGAATGATAGAGAGAGAAAATGATAGAGAGAGAGAATGACAGAGAGAGAATGATAGAGAGAGAATGATAGAGAGAGAATGATGAAGAGAGAGAATGATAGAGAGAGAGAGAGAGAATGATGGAGAGAGAGAAAAATAGAGAGAGAGAGAATGACAGAGAGAGGGAGAGAATGATAAAGAGAGAGAGGGAATGATAGAGAGAGAGAGAGAGAATGATAGAGACAGAGAATGATAGAGACAGAGACTGATAGAGACAGATAATGAAAGAGACAGAGAATGATAGAGAGAGAGAGAATGATGGAGAGGGAGAAAGATAGACAGACAGAATGATAGAGAGAGAATGATAGAGAAAGAGATCATGATAGAGAGAGAGAATGATGGAGAGAGAGAATGATACAGAGAGAAAATGATAGAGAGAGAGAATGATAGAGAGAGAATGATAGAGAGAGAGAATGATAGAGAAAGAGAATGATAGAGAGAGAGAGAATGGTAGAGAGAATGATGATGAGAGAATGATAGAGAGAGAGAATGATAGTGAGAGAGAATGATAGAGAGAGAATGATAGAGAGAGAGAATGATAGAGAGAGAGAATGATGGAGAGAGAGAATGATAGAGAGCGAATGATAGAGATAGAATGATAGAGAGAGAGAATGATAGAAAGAGAGAATGATAGAGAGAAAATGATAGAGAGGGAGAATGATAGTGAGAGAGAAAATCATACAGAGAGAGAATGATAGAGAGAGAGAATGATAGTGACAGAGAATGATGGAGAGAGAGAATGATAGAGAGAGAATGATGGAGAGAGAGAATGATAGTGAGAGAAAATGTTAGAGAGAGAGAATGATAGATAGAGAGAATGATAGTGACAGAGAATGATGGAGAGAGAGAATGATAGAGAGAGAATGATGGAGAGAGAATGATAGAGAGAGAATGATAGAGAGAGAGAATGATAGTGAGAGAGAATGATAGAGAGAGAGAATGATGGAGAGAGAGAATGATAGAGAGCGAATGATAGAGAGAGAATGATAGCGAGAGAGAATGATAGAAAGAGAGAATGATAGAGAGAGAGAATGATAAAGAGAGAAAATGTTAGAGAGAGAGAATGATTGAGAGCGAATGATAGAGAGAGAATGATAGAAAGAGAGAATGATAGAGAGAAAATGATAGAGAGAGGGAATGATAGAAAGAGAGAATGATAGGGAGAGGGAATGATAGAGAGAGAATGATGGAGAGAGATAATGATAGAGACAGAGAATGATAGAGAGAGAGAATGATAGAAAGAGGGAATGATAGTGAGAGAGAATGATGGAGAGAGAGAATGATGGAGAGAGAGAGAATGATAGAGAGAGAAAATGATAGAGAGAGAGAATGATAGGGCGAGAATGATAGAGAGAGAGAGAATGATAGTGAGAGAGAACGATAGAGAGAGAGAATGATAGTGACAGAGAATGATAGAGAGCGAGAATGATAGAGAGAGAATGATGGAGAGAGAGAATGATAGAGAGAGAAAATCATACAGAGAGAGAATGATAGAGAGAGAGAATGATAGAGCGAGAATGATAGAGAGAGAATGATAGAGAGAGAATGATAGAGAGAGAGAATGATAGTGAGAGAGAATGATCGAGAGAGAGAATGATAGTGAGAGAGAATGATCGAGAGAGAGAATGATAGAGAAAAAGATCATGATAGAGAGAGAATGATAGAGTGAGAATGATAGAGAGAGAATGATAGAGAGAGAATGATAGAGAGAGAATGATAGAGAGAGAGAATGATAGTGAGAGAGAATGATGGAGAGAGAGAATGATAGAGTAAGAGAAAATGATAGAGAGAGAGAATGATGGAGAGAGAAAATGTTAGAGAGAGAGAATGATAGAGAGAGAGAATGATGGAGAGAGAGAATGATAGATAGCGAATGATAGAGAGAGAATGATAGCGAGAGAGAATGATGGAGAGAGAGAATGATGGAGAGAGAGAATGATTGAGAGAGAGAATGATGGAGAGAGAGAATGATAGAGAGAGAAAATGATAGAGAGAGAGAATGATAGAGAGAGAATTATAGAGAGAGAATGATAGAGAGAGAATGATGAAGAGAGAGAATGATAGAGAGAGAGAGAGAGAATGATGGAGAGAGAGAAAAATAGAGAGAGAGAGAATGACAGAGAGAGGGAGAGAATGATAAAGAGAGAGAGGGAATGATAGAGAGAGAGAGAGAGAATGATAGAGACAGAGAATGATAGAGACAGAGACTGATAGAGACAGATAATGAAAGAGACAGAGAATGATAGAGAGAGAGAGAATGATGGAGAGGGAGAAAGATAGACAGACAGAATGATAGAGAGAGAATGATAGAGAAAGAGATCATGATAGAGAGAGAGAATGATGGAGAGAGAGAATGATACAGAGAGAAAATGATAGAGAGAGAGAATGATAGAGAGAGAATGATAGAGAGAGAGAATGATAGAGAAAGAGAATGATAGAGAGAGAGAGAATGGTAGAGAGAATGATGATGAGAGAATGATAGAGAGAGAGAATGATAGTGAGAGAGAATGATAGAGAGAGAATGATAGAGAGAGAGAATGACAGAGAGAGAGAATGATGGAGAGAGAGAATGATAGAGAGCGAATGATAGAGATAGAATGATAGAGAGAGAGAATGATAGAAAGAGAGAATGATAGAGAGAAAATGATAGAGAGGGAGAATGATAGTGAGAGAGACTGATGGAGAGAGAGAATGATAGAGAAAGAGAAAATGATAGAGTGAGCGAATGATGGAGAGAGAATGATAGAGAGAGAGAATGATAGAGAAAGAGAATGATAGAGAGAAAGAGAATGATAGAGAGAAAGAGAATGATAGAGGGAATGCTAGAGAGAATGATAGAGAGAATGTTAGAGAGAATGACAGCGAGAGAATGATAGGGAGAGAATGATGGAGAGAGAGAATGATCGAGAGAGAGAATGATGGAGATAGATAATGATGGAGAGGGAGAATGATAGAGAAAGAGACTGATGGAGAGAGAGAATGATAGAGAAAGAGAAAATGATAGAGTGAGCGAATGATGGGGAGAGAGAATAATAGAGAGAGAAAATGATAGAGAGAGAGAATGATGGAGAGCGAGAATGATAGAGAAAGAGAAAATGATAGAGAGAGAGAATGATGGAGAGAGAAAATGTTAGAGAGAGAGAATGATGGAGAGAAAGAATGATGGAGAGAGAGAATGATGGAGAGAGAGAATGATAGAGAAAGAAAATAATAGAGAGAGAGAATGATAGAGAGAGAATGATAGAGAGAGAGAATGATAGAGAAAGAGAATGATAGAGAGAGAGAGCATGATAGAGAGAAGGATAGCGAGAGAATGATAGAAAGAGAATGATGGAGAGAGAAAATGATAGTGACAGAGAATGATATAGAGAGAATGATAGAGAGAGAGAATGATAGTGAGAGCGAATGCTAGAGAGAGAGAATGATGGAGAGAGAGAATGATAGAAAGAGAGAATGATAGAGAGAGAGAATGATAGAGAGAGAGAATGATAGAGAGAGAGAATGATAGTTACAGAGAATGATAGAGAGAGAGAATGATAGAGAGAGAATGATGGAGAGAGAGAATGATAGAGAGAGAAAATCATACAGAGAGAGAATGATAGAGAGAGAGAATGATAGTGACAGAGAATGATGGAGAGAGAGAATGATAGAGAGAGAATGATGGAGAGAGAGAATGATAGTGAGAGAAAATGTTAGAGAGAGAGAATGATAGATAGAGAGAATGATAGTGACAGAGAATGATGGAGAGAGAGAATGATAGAGAGAGAATGATGGAGAGAGAGAATGATAGTGAGAGAGAATGATAGAGAGAGAATGATAGAGAGAGAATGATAGAGAGAGAGAATGATAGTGAGAGAGAATGATGGAGAGTGAGAATGATAGAGAAAGAGAAAATGATAGAGAGAGAGAGATTGATGGAGAGAGAAAATGTTAGAGAGAGAGAATGATGGAGAGAAAGAATGATATAGAGAGAGAATGATGGAGAGAGAATGATAGAGAGAGAATGATAGAGAGAGAGAATGATAGTGAGAGAGAATGATAGAGAGAGAGAATGATGGAGAGAGAGAATGATAGAGAGCGAATGATAGAGAGAGAATGATAGCGAGAGAGAATGATAGTGAGAGCGAATGCTAGAGAGAGAGAATGATGGAGAGAGAGAATGATAGAAAGAGCGAATGATAGAGAGAGAGAATGATAGAGAGAGAGAATGATAGTGACAGAGAATGATGGATAGAGAGAATGATAGAGAGAGAATGATGGAGAGAGAGAATGATAGTGAGAGAAAATGTTAGAGAGAGAGAATGATAGAGAGAGAGAATGATAGTGACAGAGAATGATGGAGAGAGAGAATGATAGAGAGAGAATGATGGAGAGAGAGAATGATAGTGAGAGAGAATGATCGAGAGAGAGAATGATAGTGAGAGAGAATGATCGAGAGAGAGAATGATAGAGAAAAAGATCATGATAGAGAGAGAATGATAGAGTGAGAATGATAGAGAGAGAATGATAGAGAGAGAATGATAGAGAGAGAATGATAGAGAGAGAGAATGATAGTGAGAGAGAATGATGGAGAGAGAGAATGATAGAGTAAGAGAAAATGATAGAGAGAGAGAATGATGGAGAGAGAGAATGATAGAGAGAGAAAATGTTAGAGAGAGAGAATGATAGAGAGAGAGAATGATGGAGAGAGAGAATGATAGATAGCGAATGATAGAGAGAGAATGATAGCGAGAGAGAATGATGGAGAGAGAGAATGATGGAGAGAGAGAATGATTGAGAGAGAGAATGATGGAGAGAGAGAATGATAGAGAGAGAAAATGATAGAGAGAGAGAATGATAGAGAGAGAATGATAGAGAGAGAATGATAGAGAGAGAATGATGAAGAGAGAGAATGATAGAGAGAGAGAGAGAGAATGATGGAGAGAGAGAAAAATAGAGAGAGAGAGAATGACAGAGAGAGGGAGAGAATGATAAAGAGAGAGAGGGAATGATAGAGAGAGAGAGAGAGAATGATAGAGACAGAGAATGATAGAGACAGAGACTGATAGAGACAGATAATGAAAGAGACAGAGAATGATAGAGAGAGAGAGAATGATGGAGAGGGAGAAAGATAGACAGACAGAATGATAGAGAGAGAATGATAGAGAAAGAGATCATGATAGAGAGAGAGAATGATGGAGAGAGAGAATGATACAGAGAGAAAATGATAGAGAGAGAGAATGATAGAGAGAGAATGATAGAGAGAGAGAATGATAGAGAAAGAGAATGATAGAGAGAGAGAGAATGGTAGAGAGAATGATGATGAGAGAATGATAGAGAGAGAGAATGATAGTGAGAGAGAATGATAGAGAGAGAATGATAGAGAGAGAGAATGATAGAGAGAGAGAATGATGGAGAGAGAGAATGATAGAGAGCGAATGATAGAGATAGAATGATAGAGAGAGAGAATGATAGAAAGAGAGAATGATAGAGAGAAAATGATAGAGAGGGAGAATGATAGTGAGAGAGAAAATCATACAGAGAGAGAATGATAGAGAGAGAGAATGATAGTGACAGAGAATGATGGAGAGAGAGAATGATAGAGAGAGAATGATGGAGAGAGAGAATGATAGTGAGAGAAAATGTTAGAGAGAGAGAATGATAGATAGAGAGAATGATAGTGACAGAGAATGATGGAGAGAGAGAATGATAGAGAGAGAGTGATGGAGAGAGAATGATAGAGAGAGAATGATAGAGAGAGAGAATGATAGTGAGAGAGAATGATAGAGAGAGAGAATGATGGAGAGAGAGAATGATAGAGAGCGAATGATAGAGAAAGAATGATAGCGAGAGAGAATGATAGAAAGAGAGAATGATAGAGAGAGAGAATGATAAAGAGAGAAAATGTTAGAGAGAGAGAATGATTGAGAGCGAATGATAGAGAGAGAATGATAGAAAGAGAGAATGATAGAGAGAAAATGATAGAGAGAGGGAATGATAGAGAGAGAATGATGGAGAGAGATAATGATAGAGACAGAGAATGATAGAGAGAGATAATGATAGAGACAGAGAATGATAGAGAGAGAGAATGATGGACAGAGAGAATGATAGAGAGAGAGAATGATGGAGAGAGAGAATGATCGAGAGAGAGAATGATAGAGAGCGAATGATAGAGAGAGAATGATAGAGAGAGAGAATGATAGAAAGAGAGAATGATAGAGAGAAAATGATACAGAGAGGGAATGATAGTGAGAGAGAATGATGGAGAGAGAGAATGATACAGAGAGAAAATGATAGAGAGAGAGAATGATAGAGAGAGAATGATAGAGAGAGAGAATGATAGAGAAAGAGAATGATAGAGAGAGAGAGAATGGTAGAGAGAATGATGATGAGAGAATGATAGAGAGAGAGAATGATAGTGAGAGAGAATGATAGAGAGAGAATGATAGAGAGAGAGAATGATAGAGAGAGAGAATGATGGAGAGAGAGAATGATAGAGAGCGAATGATAGAGATAGAATGATAGAGAGAGAGAATGATAGAAAGAGAGAATGATAGAGAGAAAATGATAGAGAGGGAGAATGATAGTGAGAGAGACTGATGGAGAGAGAGAATGATAGAGAAAGAGAAAATGATAGAGTGAGCGAATGATGGAGAGAGAATGATAGAGAGAGAGAATGATAGAGAAAGAGAATGATACAGAGAAAGAGAATGATAGAGGGAATGATAGAGAGAATGATAGAGAGAATGTTAGAGAGAATGACAGCGAGAGAATGATAGGGAGAGAATGATGGAGAGAGAGAATGATCGAGAGAGAGAATGATAGAGAAAGAGAAAATGATAGAGAGAGAGAATGATGGAGAGAGAAAATGTTAGAGAGAGAGAATGATGGAGAGAAAGAATGATGGAGAGAGAGAATGATGGAGAGAGAGAATGATAGAGAAAGAAAATAATAGAGAGAGAGAATGATAGAGAGAGAATGATAGAGAGAGAGAATGATAGAGAAAGAGAATGATAGAGAGAGAGCATGATAGAGAGAAGGATAGCGAGAGAATGATAGAAAGAGAATGATGGAGAGAGAAAATGATAGTGACAGAGAATGATATAGAGAGAATGATAGAGAGAGAGAATGATAGTGAGAGCGAATGCTAGAGAGAGAGAATGATGGAGAGAGAATGATGGAGAGAGAGAATGATAGTGAGAGAAAATGTTAGAGAGAGAGAATGATAGAGAGAGAGAATGATAGTGACAGAGAATGATGGAGAGAGAGAATGATAGAGAGAGAATGATGGAGAGAGAGAATGATAGTGAGAGAGAATGATCGAGAGAGAGAATGATAGTGAGAGAGAATGATCGAGAGAGAGAATGATAGAGAAAAAGATCATGATAGAGAGAGAATGATAGAGTGAGAATGATAGAGAGAGAATGATAGAGAGAGAATGATAGAGAGAGAATGATAGAGAGAGAGAATGATAGTGAGAGAGAATGATGGAGAGAGAGAATGATAGAGTAAGAGAAAATGATAGAGAGAGAGAATGATGGAGAGAGAGAATGATAGAGAGAGAAAATGTTAGAGAGAGAGAATGATAGAGAGAGAGAATGATGGAGAGAGAGAATGATAGATAGCGAATGATAGAGAGAGAATGATAGCGAGAGAGAATGATGGAGAGAGAGAATGATGGAGAGAGAGAATGATTGAGAGAGAGAATGATGGAGAGAGAGAATGATAGAGAGAGAAAATGATAGAGAGAGAGAATGATAGAGAGAGAATGATAGAGAGAGAATGATAGAGAGAGAATGATGAAGAGAGAGAATGATAGAGAGAGAGAGAGAGAATGATGGAGAGAGAGAAAAATAGAGAGAGAGAGAATGACAGAGAGAGGGAGAGAATGATAAAGAGAGAGAGGGAATGATAGAGAGAGAGAGAGAGAATGATAGAGACAGAGAATGATAGAGACAGAGACTGATAGAGACAGATAATGAAAGAGACAGAGAATGATAGAGAGAGAGAGAATGATGGAGAGGGAGAAAGATAGACAGACAGAATGATAGAGAGAGAATGATAGAGAAAGAGATCATGATAGAGAGAGAGAATGATGGAGAGAGAGAATGATACAGAGAGAAAATGATAGAGAGAGAGAATGATAGAGAGAGAATGATAGAGAGAGAGAATGATAGAGAAAGAGAATGATAGAGAGAGAGAGAATGGTAGAGAGAATGATGATGAGAGAATGATAGAGAGAGAGAATGATAGTGAGAGAGAATGATAGAGAGAGAATGATAGAGAGAGAGAATGATAGAGAGAGAGAATGATGGAGAGAGAGAATGATAGAGAGCGAATGATAGAGATAGAATGATAGAGAGAGAGAATGATAGAAAGAGAGAATGATAGAGAGAAAATGATAGAGAGGGAGAATGATAGTGAGAGAGAAAATCATACAGAGAGAGAATGATAGAGAGAGAGAATGATAGTGACAGAGAATGATGGAGAGAGAGAATGATAGAGAGAGAATGATGGAGAGAGAGAATGATAGTGAGAGAAAATGTTAGAGAGAGAGAATGATAGATAGAGAGAATGATAGTGACAGAGAATGATGGAGAGAGAGAATGATAGAGAGAGAGTGATGGAGAGAGAATGATAGAGAGAGAATGATAGAGAGAGAGAATGATAGTGAGAGAGAATGATAGAGAGAGAGAATGATGGAGAGAGAGAATGATAGAGAGCGAATGATAGAGAGAGAATGATAGCGAGAGAGAATGATAGAAAGAGAGAATGATAGAGAGAGAGAATGATAAAGAGAGAAAATGTTAGAGAGAGAGAATGATTGAGAGCGAATGATAGAGAGAGAATGATAGAAAGAGAGAATGATAGAGAGAAAATGATAGAGAGAGGGAATGATAGAGAGAGAATGATGGAGAGAGATAATGATAGAGACAGAGAATGATAGAGAGAGATAATGATAGAGACAGAGAATGATAGAGAGAGAGAATGATGGACAGAGAGAATGATAGAGAGAGAGAATGATGGAGAGAGAGAATGATCGAGAGAGAGAATGATAGAGAGCGAATGATAGAGAGAGAATGATAGAGAGAGAGAATGATAGAAAGAGAGAATGATAGAGAGAAAATGATACAGAGAGGGAATGATAGTGAGAGAGAATGATGGAGAGAGAGAATGATACAGAGAGAAAATGATAGAGAGAGAGAATGATAGAGAGAGAATGATAGAGAGAGAGAATGATAGAGAAAGAGAATGATAGAGAGAGAGAGAATGGTAGAGAGAATGATGATGAGAGAATGATAGAGAGAGAGAATGATAGTGAGAGAGAATGATAGAGAGAGAATGATAGAGAGAGAGAATGATAGAGAGAGAGAATGATGGAGAGAGAGAATGATAGAGAGCGAATGATAGAGATAGAATGATAGAGAGAGAGAATGATAGAAAGAGAGAATGATAGAGAGAAAATGATAGAGAGGGAGAATGATAGTGAGAGAGACTGATGGAGAGAGAGAATGATAGAGAAAGAGAAAATGATAGAGTGAGCGAATGATGGAGAGAGAATGATAGAGAGAGAGAATGATAGAGAAAGAGAATGATACAGAGAAAGAGAATGATAGAGGGAATGATAGAGAGAATGATAGAGAGAATGTTAGAGAGAATGACAGCGAGAGAATGATAGGGAGAGAATGATGGAGAGAGAGAATGATCGAGAGAGAGAATGATAGAGAAAGAGAAAATGATAGAGAGAGAGAATGATGGAGAGAGAAAATGTTAGAGAGAGAGAATGATGGAGAGAAAGAATGATGGAGAGAGAGAATGATGGAGAGAGAGAATGATAGAGAAAGAAAATAATAGAGAGAGAGAATGATAGAGAGAGAATGATAGAGAGAGAGAATGATAGAGAAAGAGAATGATAGAGAGAGAGCATGATAGAGAGAAGGATAGCGAGAGAATGATAGAAAGAGAATGATGGAGAGAGAAAATGATAGTGACAGAGAATGATATAGAGAGAATGATAGAGAGAGAGAATGATAGTGAGAGCGAATGCTAGAGAGAGAGAATGATGGAGAGAGAGAATGATAGAAAGAGAGAATGATAGAGAGAGAGAATGATAGAGAGAGAGAATGATAGAGAGAGAGAATGATAGTGACAGAGAATGATAGAGAGATAGAATGATAGAGAGAGAATGATGGAGAGAGAGAATGATAGAGAGAAAATGATACAGAGAGAGAATGATAGTGAGAGAGAATGATGGAGAGAGAGAATGATACAGAGAGAAAATGATAGAGGGAGAGAATGATAGAGAGAGAATGATAGAGAGAGAGAATGATAGAGAAAGAGAATGATAGAGAGAGAGAGAATGGTAGAGAGAATGATGATGAGAGAATGATAGAGAGAGAGAATGATAGTGAGAGAGAATGATAGAGAGATAATGATAGAGAGAGAGAATGATAGAGAGAGAGAATGATGGAGAGAGAGAATGATAGAGAGCGAATGATAGAGATAGAATGATAGAGAGAATGTTAGAGAGAATGACAGCGAGAGAATGATAGGGAGAGAATGATGGAGAGAGAGAATGATCGAGAGAGAGAATGATGGAGATAGATAATGATGGAGAGGGAGAATGATAGAGAAAGAGACTGATGGAGAGAGAGAATGATAGAGAAAGAGAAAATGATAGAGTGAGCGAATGATGGAGAGAGAGAATAATAGAGAGAGAAAATGATAGAGAGAGAGAATGATGGAGAGCGAGAATGATAGAGAAAGACAAAATGATAGAGAGAGAGAATGATGGAGAGAGAAAATGTTAGAGAGAGAGAATGATGGAGAGAAAGAATGATGGAGAGAGAGAATGATAGAGAGAGAAAATCATACAGAGAGAGAATGATAGAGAGAGAGAATGATAGTGACAGAGAATGATGGAGAGAGAGAATGATAGAGAGAGAATGATGGAGAGAGAGAATGATAGTGAGAGACAATGTTAGAGAGAGAGAATGATAGAGAGAGAGAATGATAGTGACAGAGAATGATGGAGAGAGAGAATGATAGAGAGAGAATGATGGAGAGAGAGAATGATAGTGAGAGAGAATGATAGAGAGAGAATGATACAGAGAGAGAATGATAGTGAGAGAAAATGATGGAGAGTGAGAATGATAGAGAAAGAGAAAATGATAGAGAGAGAGAGATTGATGGAGAGAGAAAATGTTAGAGAGAGAGAATGATGGAGAGAAAGAATGATATAGAGAGAGAATGATGGAGAGAGAATGATAGAGAGAGAATGATAGAGAGAGAGAATGATAGTGAGAGAGAATGATAGGGAGAGAGAATGATGGAGAGAGAGAATGATAGAGAGCGAATGATAGAGAGAGAATGATAGATAGAGAGAATGATAGAGAGAAAATGATAGAGAGAGGGAATGATAGAGAGAGAATGATGGAGAGAGATAATGATAGAGACAGAGAATGATAGAGAGAGATAATGATAGAGACAGAGAATGATAGAGAGAGAGAATGATGGACAGAGAGAATGATAGAGAGAGAGAATGATGGAGAGAGAGAATGATCGAGAGAGAGAATGATAGAGAGCGAATGATAGAGAGAGAATGATAGAGAGAGAGAATGATAGTGAGAGAGAATGATGGAGAGAGAGAATGATACAGAGAGAAAATGATAGAGAGAGAGAATGATAGAGAGAGAATGATAGAGAGAGAGAATGATAGAGAAAGAGAATGATAGAGAGAGAGAGAATGGTAGAGAGAATGATGATGAGAGAATGATAGAGAGAGAATGATAGAGAGAGAGAATGATAGAGAGAGAGAATGATGGAGAGAGAGAATGATAGAGAGCGAATGATAGAGATAGAATGATAGAGAGAGAGAATGATAGAAAGAGAGAATGATAGAGAGAAAATGATAGAGAGGTAGAATGATAGTGAGAGAGACTGATGGAGAGAGAGAATGATAGAGAAAGAGAAAATGATAGAGTGAGCGAATGATGGAGAGAGAATGATAGAGAGAGAGAATGATAGAGAAAGAGAATGATAGAGAGAAAGAGAATGATAGAGGGAATGATAGAGAGAATGATAGAGAGAATGTTAGAGAGAATGACAGCGAGAGAATGGTAGGGAGAGAATGATGGAGAGAGAGAATGATGGAGATAGATAATGATGGAGAGGGAGAATGATAGAGAAAGAGACTGATGGAGACAGAGAATGATAGAGAAAGAGAATGATAAAGAGAGAAAATGTTAGAGAGAGAGAATGATTGAGAGCGAATGATAGAGAGAGAATGATAGAAAGAGAGAATGATAGAGAGAAAATGATAGAGAGAGGGAATGATAGAGAGAGAATGATGGAGAGAGATAATGATAGAGACAGAGAATGATAGAGAGAGATAATGATAGAGACAGAGAATGATAGAGAGAGAGAATGATGGACAGAGAGAATGATAGAGAGTGAGAATGATGGAGAGAGAGAATGATCGAGAGAGAGAATGATAGAGAGCGAATGATAGAGAGAGAATGATAGAGAGAGAGAATGATAGAAAGAGAGAATGATAGAGAGAAAATGATACAGAGAGGGAATGATAGTGAGAGAGAATGATGGAGAGAGAGAATGATACAGAGAGAAAATGATAGAGAGAGAGAATGATAGAGAGAGAATGATAGAGAGAGAGAATGATAGAGAAAGAGAATGATAGAGAGAGAGAGAATGGTAGAGAGAATGATGATGAGAGAATGATAGAGAGAGAGAATGATAGTGAGAGAGAATGATAGAGAGAGAATGATAGAGAGAGAGAATGATAGAGAGAGAGAATGATGGAGAGAGAGAATGATAGAGAGCGAATGATAGAGATAGAATGATAGAGAGAGAGAATGATAGAAAGAGAGAATGATAGAGAGAAAATGATAGAGAGGGAGAATGATAGTGAGAGAGACTGATGGAGAGAGAGAATGATAGAGAAAGAGAAAATGATAGAGTGAGCGAATGATGGAGAGAGAATGATAGAGAGAGAGAATGATAGAGAAAGAGAATGATACAGAGAAAGAGAATGATAGAGGGAATGATAGAGAGAATGATAGAGAGAATGTTAGAGAGAATGACAGCGAGAGAATGATGGAGAGAGAGAATGATCGAGAGAGAGAATGATGGAGATAGATAATGATGGAGAGGGAGAATGATAGAGAAAGAGACTGATGGAGAGAGAGAATGATAGAGAAAGAGAAAATGATAGAGTGAGCGAATGATGGAGAGAGAGAATAATAGAGAGAGAAAATGATAGAGAAAGAGAAAATGATAGAGAGAGAGAATGATGGAGAGAGAAAATGTTAGAGAGAGAGAATGATGGAGAGAAAGAATGATGGAGAGAGAGAATGATGGAGAGAGAGAATGATAGAGAAAGAAAATAATAGAGAGAGAGAATGATAGAGAGAGAATGATAGAGAGAGAGAATGATAGAGAAAGAGAATGATAGAGAGAGAGCATGATAGAGAGAAGGATAGCGAGAGAATGATAGAAAGAGAATGATGGAGAGAGAAAATGATAGTGACAGAGAATGATATAGAGAGAATGATAGAGAGAGAGAATGATAGTGAGAGCGAATGCTAGAGAGAGAGAATGATGGAGAGAGAGAATGATAGAAAGAGAGAATGATAGAGAGAGAGAATGATAGAGAGAGAGAATGATAGAGAGAGAGAATGATAGTGACAGAGAATGATAGAGAGATAGAATGATAGAGAGAGAATGATGGAGAGAGAGAATGATAGAGAGAAAATGATACAGAGAGAGAATGATAGTGAGAGAGAATGATGGAGAGAGAGAATGATACAGAGAGAAAATGATAGAGGTAGAGAATGATAGAGAGAGAATGATAGAGAGAGAGAATGATAGAGAAAGAGAATGATAGAGAGAGAGAGAATGGTAGAGAGAATGATGATGAGAGAATGATAGAGAGAGAGAATGATAGTGAGAGAGAATGATAGAGAGATAATGATAGAGAGAGAGAATGATAGAGAGAGAGAATGATGGAGAGAGAGAATGATAGAGAGCGAATGATAGAGATAGAATGATAGAGAGAATGTTAGAGAGAATGACAGCGAGAGAATGATAGGGAGAGAATGATGGAGAGAGAGAATGATCGAGAGAGAGAATGATGGAGATAGATAATGATGGAGAGGGAGAATGATAGAGAAAGAGACTGATGGAGAGAGAGAATGATAGAGAAAGAGAAAATGATAGAGTGAGCGAATGATGGAGAGAGAGAATAATAGAGAGAGAAAATGATAGAGGGAGAGAATGATAGAGAGAGAATGATAGAGAGAGAGAATGATAGAGAAAGAGAATGATAGAGAGAGAGAGAATGGTAGAGAGAATGATGATGAGAGAATGATAGAGAGAGAGAATGATAGTGAGAGAGAATGATAGAGAGAGAATGATAGAGAGAGAGAATGATAGAGAGAGAGAATGATGGAGAGAGAGAATGATAGAGAGCGAATGATAGAGATAGAATGATAGAGAGAATGACAGCGAGAGAATGATAGGGAGAGAATGATGGAGAGAGAGAATGATCGAGAGAGAGAATGATGGAGATAGATAATGATGGAGAGGGAGAATGATAGAGAAAGAGACTGATGGAGAGAGAGAATGATAGAGAAAGAGAAAATGATAGAGTGAGCGAATGATGGAGAGAGAGAATAATAGAGAGAGAAAATGATAGAGAGAGAGAATGATGGAGAGCGAGAATGATAGAGAAAGACAAAATGATAGAGAGAGAAAATCATACAGAGAGAGAATGATAGAGAGAGAGAATGATAGTGACAGAGAATGATGGAGAGAGAGAATGATAGAGAGAGAATGATGGAGAGAGAGAATGATAGTGAGAGACAATGTTAGAGAGAGAGAATGATAGAGAGAGAGAATGATAGTGACAGAGAATGATGGAGAGAGAGAATGATAGAGAGAGAATGATGGAGAGAGAGAATGATAGTGAGAGAGAATGATAGAGAGAGAATGATAGAGAGAGAGAATGATAGTGAGAGAAAATGATGGAGAGTGAGAATGATAGAGAAAGAGAAAATGATAGAGAGAGAGAGATTGATGGAGAGAGAAAATGTTAGAGAGAGAGAATGATGGAGAGAAAGAATGATATAGAGAGAGAATGATGGAGAGAGAATGATAGAGAGAGAATGATAGAGAGAGAGAATGATAGTGAGAGAGAATGATAGGGAGAGAGAATGATGGAGAGAGAGAATGATAGAGAGCGAATGATAGAGAGAGAATGATAGCGAGAGAGAATGATAGAAAGAGAGAATGATAGAGAGAGAGAATGATAAAGAGAGAAAATGTTAGAGAGAGAGAATGATTGAGAGCGAATGATAGAGAGAGAATGATAGATAGAGAGAATGATAGAGAGAAAATGATAGAGAGAGGGAATGATAGAGAGAGAATGATGGAGAGAGATAATGATAGAGACAGAGAATGATAGAGAGAGATAATGATAGAGACAGAGAATGATAGAGAGAGAGAATGATGGACAGAGAGAATGATAGAGAGAGAGAATGATGGAGAGAGAGAATGATCGAGAGAGAGAATGATAGAGAGCGAATGATAGAGAGAGAATGATAGAGAGAGAGAATGATAGTGAGAGAGAATGATGGAGAGAGAGAATGATACAGAGAGAAAATGATAGAGAGAGAGAATGATAGAGAGAGAATGATAGAGAGAGAGAATGATAGAGAAAGAGAATGATAGAGAGAGAGAGAATGGTAGAGAGAATGATGATGAGAGAATGATAGAGAGAGAATGATAGAGAGAGAGAATGATAGAGAGAGAGAATGATGGAGAGAGAGAATGATAGAGAGCGAATGATAGAGATAGAATGATAGAGAGAGAGAATGATAGAAAGAGAGAATGATAGAGAGAAAATGATAGAGAGGGAGAATGATAGTGAGAGAGACTGATGGAGAGAGAGAATGATAGAGAAAGAGAAAATGATAGAGTGAGCGAATGATGGAGAGAGAATGATAGAGAGAGAGAATGATAGAGAAAGAGAATGATAGAGGGAATGATAGAGAGAATGATAGAGAGAATGTTAGAGAGAATGACAGCGAGAGAATGGTAGGGAGAGAATGATGGAGAGAGAGAATGATCGAGAGAGAGAATGATGGAGATAGATAATGATGGAGAGGGAGAATGATAGAGAAAGAGAAAATGATAGAGAGAGAGAATGATGGAGAGAGAAAATGTTAGAGAGAGAGAATGATGGAGAGAAAGAATGATGGAGAGAGAGAATGATGGAGAGAGAGAATGATAGAGAAAGAAAATAATAGAGAGAGAGAATGACAGAGAGAGAATGATAGAGAGAGAGAATGATAGAGAAAGAGAATGATAGAGAGAGAGAGCATGATAGAGAGAAGGATAGCGAGAGAATGATAGAAAGAGAATGATGGAGAGAGAAAATGATAGTGACAGAGAATGATATAGAGAGAATGATAGAGAGAGAGAATGATAGAGAGAGAGAATGATAGTGACAGAGAATGATAGAGAGATAGAATGATAGAGAGAGAATGATGGAGAGAGAGAATGATAGAGAGAAAATGATACAGAGAGAGAATGATAGTGAGAGAGAATGATGGAGAGAGAGAATGATACAGAGAGAAAATGATAGAGGGAGAGAATGATAGAGAGAGAATGATAGAGAGAGAGAATGATAGAGAAAGAGAATGATAGAGAGAGAGAGAATGGTAGAGAGAATGATGATGAGAGAATGATAGAGAGAGAGAATGATAGTGAGAGAGAATGATAGAGAGAGAATGATAGAGAGAGAGAATGATAGAGAGAGAGAATGATGGAGAGAGAGAATGATAGAGAGCGAATGATAGAGATAGAATGATAGAGAGAATGTTAGAGAGAATGACAGCGAGAGAATGATAGGGAGAGAATGATGGAGAGAGAGAATGATCGAGAGAGAGAATGATGGAGATAGATAATGATGGAGAGGGAGAATGATAGAGAAAGAGACTGATGGAGAGAGAGAATGATAGAGAAAGAGAAAATGATAGAGTGAGCGAATGATGGAGAGAGAGAATAATAGAGAGAGAAAATGATAGAGAGAGAGAATGATGGAGAGCGAGAATGATAGAGAAAGAGAAAATGATAGAGAGAGAGAATGATGGAGAGAGAAAATGTTAGAGAGAGAGAATGATGGAGAGAAAGAATGATGGAGAGAGAGAATGATAGAGAGAGAAAATCATACAGAGAGAGAATGATAGAGAGAGAGAATGATAGTGACAGAGAATGATGGAGAGAGAGAATGATAGAGAGAGAATGATGGAGAGAGAGAATGATAGTGAGAGACAATGTTAGAGAGAGAGAATGATAGAGAGAGAGAATGATAGTGACAGAGAATGATGGAGAGAGAGAGCATGATAGAGAGAAGGATAGCGAGAGAATGATAGAAAGAGAATGATGGAGAGAGGGAATGATAGAGAGAGAATGATAGAGAGAGAGAATGATAGAAAGAGAGAATGATAGAGAGAAAATGATACAGAGAGAGAATGATAGTGAGAGAGAATGATGGAGAGAGAGAATGATACAGAGAGAAAATGATAGAGGGAGAGAATGATAGAGAGAGAATGATAGAGAGAGAGAATGATAGAGAAAGAGAATGATAGAGAGAGAGAGAATGGTAGACAGAATGATGATGAGAGAATGATAGAGAGAGAGAATGATAGTGAGAGAGAATGATAGAGAGAGAATGATAGAGAGAGAGAATGATAGAGGGAGAGAATGATGGAGAGAGAGAATGATAGAGAGCGAATGATAGAGATAGAATGATAGAGAGAATGTTAGAGAGAATGACAGCGAGAGAATGATAGGGAGAGAATGATGGAGAGAGAGAATGATCGAGAGAGAGAATGATGGAGATAGATAATGATGGAGAGGGAGAATGATAGAGAAAGAGACTGATGGAGAGAGAGAATGATAGAGAAAGAGAAAATGATAGAGTGAGCGAATGATGGAGAGAGAGAATAATAGAGAGAGAAAATGATAGAGAGAGAGAATGATGGAGAGCGAGAATGATAGAGAAAGAGAAAATGATAGAGAGAGAGAATGATGGAGAGAGAAAATGTTAGAGAGAGAGAATGATGGAGAGAAAGAATGATGGAGAGAGAGAATGATGGAGAGAGAGAATGATAGAGAAAGAAAATAATAGAGAGAGAATGATAGAGAGAGAATGATAGAGAGAGAGAATGATAGAGAAAGAGAATGATAGAGAGAGAGAGCATGATAGAGAGAAGGATAGCGAGAGAATGATAGAAAGAGAATGATGGAGAGAGGGAATGATAGAGAGAGAATGATGGAGAGAGATAATGATAGAGACAGAGAATGATAGAGAGAGATAATGATAGAGACAGAGAATGATAGAGAGAGAGAATGATGGACAGAGAGAATGATAGAGAGAGAGAATGATGGAGAGAGAGAATGATCGAGAGAGAGAATGATAGAGAGCGAATGATAGAGAGAGAATGATAGAGAGAGAGAATGATAGAAAGAGAGAATGATAGAGAGAAAATGATACAGAGAGAGAATGATAGTGAGAGAGAATGATGGAGAGAGAGAATGATACAGAGAGAAAATGATAGAGGGAGAGAATGATAGAGAGAGAATGATAGAGAGAGAGAATGATAGAGAAAGAGAATGATAGAGAGAGAGAGAATGGTAGAGAGAATGATGATGAGAGAATGATAGAGAGAGAGAATGATAGTGAGAGAGAATGATAGAGAGAGAATGATAGAGAGAGAGAATGATGGAGAGAGAGAATGATAGAGAGCGAATGATAGAGATAGAATGATAGAGAGAGAGAATGATAGAAAGAGAGAATGATAGAGAGAAAATGATAGAGAGGGAGAATGATAGTGAGAGAGACTGATGGAGAGAGAGAATGATAGAGAAAGAGAAAATGATAGAGTGAGCGAATGATGGAGAGAGAATGATAGAGAGAGAGAATGATAGACAAAGAGAATGATAGAGAGAAAGAGAATGATAGAGGGAATGATAGAGAGAATGTTAGAGAGAATGACAGCGAGAGAATGATAGGGAGAGAATGATGGAGAGAGAGAATGATCGAGAGAGAGAATGATGGAGATAGATAATGATGGAGAGGGAGAATGATAGAGAAAGAGACTGATGGAGAGAGAGAATGATGGAGAGAGAGAATTATAGAGAGCGAATGATAGAGAGAGAATGATAGCGAGAGAGAATGATAGAAAGAGAGAATGATAGAGAGAGAGAATGATAAAGAGAGAAAATGTTAGAGAGAGAGAATGATTGAGAGCGAATGATAGAGAGAGAATGATAGAAAGAGAGAATGATAGAGAGAAAATGATAGAGAGAGGGAATGATAGAGAGATAATGATAGAGACAGAGAATGATAGAGAGAGATAATGATAGAGACAGAGAATGATAGAGAGAGAGAATGATGGAGAGAGAGAATGATCGAGAGCGAGAATGATAGAGAGCGAATGATAGAGAGAGAATGATAGAGACAGAGAATGATAGAGAGAAAATGATACAGAGAGAGAATGATAGTGAGAGAGAATGATGGAGAGAGAGAATGATAGAGTAAGAGAAAATGATAGAGAGAGAGAATGATGGAGAGAGAGAATGATAGAGAGAGAAAATGATAGAGAGAGAGAATGATAGAGAGAGAATGATAGTAACAGAGAATGATGGAGAGAGAGAATGATAGAGAGAGAATGATGGAGAGAGCGAATGATAGAGAGAGAATGATAGAGAGAGGGAATGATAGAGAGAGAATGATGGAGAGAGATAATGATAGAGACAGAGAATGATAGAGAGAGAGAATGATAGAAAGAGGGAATGATAGTGAGAGAAAATGATGGAGAGAGAGAATGATGGAGAGAGAGAGAATGATAGAGAGAGAAAATGATAGAGAGAGAGAATGATAGGGCGAGAATGATGGAGAAAGAGAATGATAGAGAGAGAGAGAATGATAGTGAGAGAGAACGATAGAGAGAGAGAATGATAGTGACAGAGAATGATAGAGAGAGAGAATGATAGAGAGAGAATGATGGAGAGAGAGAATGATAGAGAGAGAAAATCATACAGAGAGAGAATGATAGAGAGAGAGAATGATAGAGAGAGAATGATCGAGAGAGAATGATAGAGAGAGAATGATAGAGAGAGAGAATGATAGTGAGAGAGAATGATCGAGAGAGAGAATGATAGAGAAAAAGATCATGATAGAGAGAGAATGATAGAGTGAGAATGATAGAGAGAGAATGATAGAGAGAGAATGATAGAGAGAGAATGATAGAGAGAGAATGATAGAGAGAGAGAATGATAGAGTAAGAGAAAATGATAGAGAGAGAGAATGTTGGAGAGAGAGAATGATAGAGAGAGAAAATGTTAGAGAGAGAGAATGATAGAGAGAGAGAATGATGGAGAGAGAGAATGATTGATAGCGAATGATAGAGAGAGAATGATAGCGAGAGAGAATGATGGAGAGAGAGAATGATGGAGAGAGAGAATGATTGAGAGAGAGAATGATGGAGAGAGAGAATGATAGAGAGAGAAAATGATAGAGAGAGAGAATGATAGAGAGAGAATGATAGAGAGAGAATGATAAAGAGAGAATGATGAAGAGAGAGAATGATAGAGAGAGAGAGAGAGAAGGATGGAGATAGAGAAAAATCGAGAGAGAGAGAATGACAGAGAGAGGGAGAAAATGATAGAGAGAGAGAGAGAATGATAGAGACAGAGAATGATAGAGACAGAGACTGATAGAGACAGATAATGAAAGAGACAGAGAATGATAGAGAGAGAGAGAATGATGGAGAGGGAGAAAGATAGACAGACAGAATGATAGAGAGAGAATGATAGAGAAAGAGATCATGATAGAGAGAGAGAATGATGGAGAGAGAGAATGATACAGAGAGAAAATGATAGAGAGAGAGAATGATAGAGAGAGAATGATAGAGAGAGAGAATGATAGAGAAAGAGAATGATAGAGAGAGAGAGAATGGTAGAGAGAATGATGATGAGAGAATGATAGAGAGAGAGAATGATAGTGAGAGAGAATGATAGAGAGAGAATGATAGAGAGAGAGAATGATAGAGAGAGAGAATGATAGAGATAGAGAATGATGGAGAGAGAGAATGATAGAGAGCGAATGATAGAGATAGAATGATAGAGAGAGAGAATGATAGAAAGAGAGAATGATAGAGAGAAAATGATAGAGAGGGAGAATGATAGTGAGAGAGACTGATGGAGAGAGAGAATGATAGAGAAAGAGAAAATGATAGAGTGAGCGAATGATGGAGAGAGAATGATAGAGAGAGAGAATGATAGAGAAAGAGAATGATAGAGAGAAAGAGAATGATAGAGGGAATGATAGAGAGAATGATAGAGAGAATGATAGAGAGAATGACAGCGAGAGAATGATAGGGAGAGAATGATGGAGAGAGAGAATGATCGAGAGAGAGAATGATGGAGATAGATAATGATGGAGAGGGAGAATGATAGAGAAAGAGACTGATGGAGAGAGAGAATGATAGAGAAAGAGAAAATGATAGAGTGAGCGAATGATGGAGAGAGAGAATAATAGAGAGAGAAAATGATAGAGAGAGAGAATGATGGAGAGCGAGAATGATAGAGAAAGAGAAAATGATAGAGAGAGAGAATGATGGAGAGAGAAAATGTTAGAGAGAGAGAATGATGGAGAGAAAGAATGATGGAGAGAGAGAATGATGGAGAGAGAGAATGATAGAGAAAGAAAATGATAGAGAGAGAGAATGATAGAGAGAGAATGATAGAGAGAGAGAATGATAGAGAAAGAGAATGATAGATAGAGAGAATGATAGAGAGAGAATGATGGAGAGAGAGAATGATGGAGAGAGAAAATCATACAGAGAGAGAATGATAGAGAGAGAGAACGATAGAGAGAGAATGATAGAGAGAGAATGATAGAGAGAGAATGATAGAGAGAGAGAATGATAGTAAGAGAGAATGATCGAGAGAGAGAATGATAGAGAAAAAGATCATGATAGAGAGAGAATGATAAAGTGAGAATGATAGAGAGAGAATGATAGAGAGAGAATGATAGAGAGAGAATGATAGAGAGAGAATGATAGAGAGAGAGAATGATAGTGAGAGAGAATGATGGAGAGAGAGAATGATAGAGTAAGAGAAAATAATAGAGAGAGAGAATGATGGAGAGAGAGAATGATAGAGAGAGAATGATAGAGAGAGAGAATGATAGTGAGAGAGAATGATGGAGAGCGAGAATGATAGAGAAAGAGAAAATGATAGAGAGAGAGAATGATGGAGAGAGAAAATGTTAGAGAGAGAGAATGATGGAGAGAAAGAATGATGGAGAGAGAGAATGATGGAGAGAGAGAATGATAGAGAAAGAAAATAATAGAGAGAGAGAATGATAGAGAGAGAATGATAGAGAGAGAGAATGATAGAGAAAGAGAATGATAGAGAGAGAGAGCATGATAGAGAGAAGGATAGCGAGAGAATGATAGAAAGAGAATGATGGAGAGAGAAAATGATAGTGACAGAGAATGATATAGAGAGAATGATAGAGAGAGAGAATGATAGTGAGAGCGAATGCTAGAGAGAGAGAATGATGGAGAGAGAGAATGATAGAAAGAGAGAATGATAGAGAGACAGAATGTTAGAGAGAGAGAATGATAGAGAGAGAGATTGATAGTGACAGAGAATGATAGAGAGAGAGAATGATAGAGAGAGAATGATGGAGAGAGAGAATGATAGAGAGAGAAAATCATACAGAGAGAGAATGATAGAGAGAGAGAATGATAGTGACAGAGAATGATGGAGAGAGGGAATGATAGAGAGAGAATGATGGAGAGAGATAATGATAGAGACAGAGAATGATAGAGAGAGATAATGATAGAGACAGAGAATGATAGAGAGAGAGAATGATGGACAGAGAGAATGATAGAGAGAGAGAATGATGGAGAGAGAGAATGATCGAGAGAGAGAATGATAGAGAGCGAATGATAGAGAGAGAATGATAGAGAGAGAGAATGATAGAAAGAGAGAATGATAGAGAGAAAATGATACAGAGAGGGAATGATAGTGAGAGAGAATGATGGAGAGAGAGAATGATACAGAGAGAAAATGATAGAGAGAGAGAATGATAGAGAGAGAATGATAGAGAGAGAGAATGATAGAGAAAGAGAATGATAGAGAGAGAGAGAATGGTAGAGAGAATGATGATGAGAGAATGATAGAGAGAGAGAATGATAGTGAGAGAGAATGATAGAGAGAGAATGATAGAGAGAGAGAATGATAGAGAGAGAGAATGATGGAGAGAGAGAATGATAGAGAGCGAATGATAGAGATAGAATGATAGAGAGAGAGAATGATAGAAAGAGAGAATGATAGAGAGAAAATGATAGAGAGGGAGAATGATAGTGAGAGAGACTGATGGAGAGAGAGAATGATAGAGAAAGAGAAAATGATAGAGTGAGCGAATGATGGAGAGAGAATGATAGAGAGAGAGAATGATAGAGAAAGAGAATGATACAGAGAAAGAGAATGATAGAGGGAATGATAGAGAGAATGATAGAGAGAATGTTAGAGAGAATGACAGCGAGAGAATGATAGGGAGAGAATGATGGAGAGAGAGAATGATCGAGAGAGAGAATGATGGAGATAGATAATGATGGAGAGGGAGAATGATAGAGAAAGAGACTGATGGAGAGAGAGAATGATAGAGAAAGAGAAAATGATAGAGTGAGCGAATGATGGAGAGAGAGAATAATAGAGAGAGAAAATGATAGAGAAAGAGAAAATGATAGAGAGAGAGAATGATGGAGAGAGAAAATGTTAGAGAGAGAGAATGATGGAGAGAAAGAATGATGGAGAGAGAGAATGATGGAGAGAGAGAATGATAGAGAAAGAAAATAATAGAGAGAGAGAATGATAGAGAGAGAATGATAGAGAGAGAGAATGATAGAGAAAGAGAATGATAGAGAGAGAGCATGATAGAGAGAAGGATAGCGAGAGAATGATAGAAAGAGAATGATGGAGAGAGAAAATGATAGTGACAGAGAATGATATAGAGAGAATGATAGAGAGAGAGAATGATAGTGAGAGCGAATGCTAGAGAGAGAGAATGATGGAGAGAGAGAATGATAGAAAGAGAGAATGATAGAGAGAGAGAATGATAGAGAGAGAGAATGATAGAGAGAGAGAATGATAGTGACAGAGAATGATAGAGAGATAGAATGATAGAGAGAGAATGATGGAGAGAGAGAATGATAGAGAGAAAATGATACAGAGAGAGAATGATAGTGAGAGAGAATGATGGAGAGAGAGAATGATACAGAGAGAAAATGATAGAGGGAGAGAATGATAGAGAGAGAATGATAGAGAGAGAGAATGATAGAGAAAGAGAATGATAGAGAGAGAGAGAATGGTAGAGAGAATGATGATGAGAGAATGATAGAGAGAGAGAATGATAGTGAGAGAGAATGATAGAGAGATAATGATAGAGAGAGAGAATGATAGAGAGAGAGAATGATGGAGAGAGAGAATGATAGAGAGCGAATGATAGAGATAGAATGATAGAGAGAATGTTAGAGAGAATGACAGCGAGAGAATGATAGGGAGAGAATGATGGAGAGAGAGAATGATCGAGAGAGAGAATGATGGAGATAGATAATGATGGAGAGGGAGAATGATAGAGAAAGAGACTGATGGAGAGAGAGAATGATAGAGAAAGAGAAAATGATAGAGTGAGCGAATGATGGAGAGAGAGAATAATAGAGAGAGAAAATGATAGAGGGAGAGAATGATAGAGAGAGAATGATAGAGAGAGAGAATGATAGAGAAAGAGAATGATAGAGAGAGAGAGAATGGTAGAGAGAATGATGATGAGAGAATGATAGAGAGAGAGAATGATAGTGAGAGAGAATGATAGAGAGAGAATGATAGAGAGAGAGAATGATAGAGAGAGAGAATGATGGAGAGAGAGAATGATAGAGAGCGAATGATAGAGATAGAATGATAGAGAGAATGTTAGAGAGAATGACAGCGAGAGAATGATAGGGAGAGAATGATGGAGAGAGAGAATGATCGAGAGAGAGAATGATGGAGATAGATAATGATGGAGAGGGAGAATGATAGAGAAAGAGACTGATGGAGAGAGAGAATGATAGAGAAAGAGAAAATGATAGAGTGAGCGAATGATGGAGAGAGAGAATAATAGAGAGAGAAAATGATAGAGAGAGAGAATGATGGAGAGCGAGAATGATAGAGAAAGACAAAATGATAGAGAGAGAAAATCATACAGAGAGAGAATGATAGAGAGAGAGAATGATAGTGACAGAGAATGATGGAGAGAGAGAATGATAGAGAGAGAATGATGGAGAGAGAGAATGATAGTGAGAGACAATGTTAGAGAGAGAGAATGATAGAGAGAGAGAATGATAGTGACAGAGAATGATGGAGAGAGAGAATGATAGAGAGAGAATGATGGAGAGAGAGAATGATAGTGAGAGAGAATGATAGAGAGAGAATGATAGAGAGAGAGAATGATAGTGAGAGAAAATGATGGAGAGTGAGAATGATAGAGAAAGAGAAAATGATAGAGAGAGAGAGATTGATGGAGAGAGAAAATGTTAGAGAGAGAGAATGATGGAGAGAAAGAATGATATAGAGAGAGAATGATGGAGAGAGAATGATAGAGAGAGAATGATAGAGAGAGAGAATGATAGTGAGAGAGAATGATAGGGAGAGAGAATGATGGAGAGAGAGAATGATAGAGAGCGAATGATAGAGAGAGAATGATAGCGAGAGAGAATGATAGAAAGAGAGAATGATAGAGAGAGAGAATGATAAAGAGAGAAAATGTTAGAGAGAGAGAATGATTGAGAGCGAATGATAGAGAGAGAATGATAGATAGAGAGAATGATAGAGAGAAAATGATAGAGAGAGGGAATGATAGAGAGAGAATGATGGAGAGAGATAATGATAGAGACAGAGAATGATAGAGAGAGATAATGATAGAGACAGAGAATGATAGAGAGAGAGAATGATGGACAGAGAGAATGATAGAGAGAGAGAATGATGGAGAGAGAGAATGATCGAGAGAGAGAATGATAGAGAGCGAATGATAGAGAGAGAATGATAGAGAGAGAGAATGATAGTGAGAGAGAATGATGGAGAGAGAGAATGATACAGAGAGAAAATGATAGAGAGAGAGAATGATAGAGAGAGAATGATAGAGAGAGAGAATGATAGAGAAAGAGAATGATAGAGAGAGAGAGAATGGTAGAGAGAATGATGATGAGAGAATGATAGAGAGAGAATGATAGAGAGAGAGAATGATAGAGAGAGAGAATGATGGAGAGAGAGAATGATAGAGAGCGAATGATAGAGATAGAATGATAGAGAGAGAGAATGATAGAAAGAGAGAATGATAGAGAGAAAATGATAGAGAGGGAGAATGATAGTGAGAGAGACTGATGGAGAGAGAGAATGATAGAGAAAGAGAAAATGATAGAGTGAGCGAATGATGGAGAGAGAATGATAGAGAGAGAGAATGATAGAGAAAGAGAATGATAGAGAGAAAGAGAATGATAGAGGGAATGATAGAGAGAATGATAGAGAGAATGTTAGAGAGAATGACAGCGAGAGAATGGTAGGGAGAGAATGATGGAGAGAGAGAATGATCGAGAGAGAGAATGATGGAGATAGATAATGATGGAGAGGGAGAATGATAGAGAAAGAGACTGATGGAGACAGAGAATGATAGAGAAAGAGAAAATGATAGAGTGAGCGAATGATGGAGAGAGAGAATAATAGAGAGAGAAAATGATAGAGAGAGAGAATGATGGAGAGCGAGAATGATAGAGAAAGAGAAAATGATAGAGAGAGAGAATGATGGAGAGAGAAAATGTTAGAGAGAGAGAATGATGGAGAGAAAGAATGATGGAGAGAGAGAATGATGGAGAGAGAGAATGATAGAGAAAGAAAATAATAGAGAGAGAGAATGATAGAGAGAGAATGATAGAGAGAGAGAATGATAGAGAAAGAGAATGATAGAGAGAGAGAGCATGATAGAGAGAAGGATAGCGAGAGAATGATAGAAAGAGAATGATGGAGAGAGAAAATGATAGTGACAGAGAATGATATAGAGAGAATGATAGAGAGAGAGAATGATAGAGAGAGAGAATGATAGTGACAGAGAATGATAGAGAGATAGAATGATAGAGAGAGAATGATGGAGAGAGAGAATGATAGAGAGAAAATGATACAGAGAGAGAATGATAGTGAGAGAGAATGATGGAGAGAGAGAATGATACAGAGAGAAAATGATAGAGGGAGAGAATGATAGAGAGAGAATGATAGAGAGAGAGAATGATAGAGAAAGAGAATGATAGAGAGAGAGAGAATGGTAGAGAGAATGATGATGAGAGAATGATAGAGAGAGAGAATGATAGTGAGAGAGAATGATAGAGAGAGAATGATAGAGAGAGAGAATGATAGAGAGAGAGAATGATGGAGAGAGAGAATGATAGAGAGCGAATGATAGAGATAGAATGATAGAGAGAATGTTAGAGAGAATGACAGCGAGAGAATGATAGGGAGAGAATGATGGAGAGAGAGAATGATCGAGAGAGAGAATGATGGAGATAGATAATGATGGAGAGGGAGAATGATAGAGAAAGAGACTGATGGAGAGAGAGAATGATAGAGAAAGAGAAAATGATAGAGTGAGCGAATGATGGAGAGAGAGAATAATAGAGAGAGAAAATGATAGAGAGAGAGAATGATGGAGAGCGAGAATGATAGAGAAAGAGAAAATGATAGAGAGAGAGAATGATGGAGAGAGAAAATGTTAGAGAGAGAGAATGATGGAGAGAAAGAATGATGGAGAGAGAGAATGATAGAGAGAGAAAATCATACAGAGAGAGAATGATAGAGAGAGAGAATGATAGTGACAGAGAATGATGGAGAGAGAGAATGATGGAGAGAGAGAATGATAGTGAGAGACAATGTTAGAGAGAGAGAATGATAGAGAGAGAGAATGATAGTGACAGAGAATGATGGAGAGAGAGAGCATGATAGAGAGAAGGATAGCGAGAGAATGATAGAAAGAGAATGATGGAGAGAGGGAATGATAGAGAGAGAATGATAGAGAGAGAGAATGATAGAAAGAGAGAATGATAGAGAGAAAATGATACAGAGAGAGAATGATAGTGAGAGAGAATGATGGAGAGAGAGAATGATACAGAGAGAAAATGATAGAGGGAGAGAATGATAGAGAGAGAATGATAGAGAGAGAGAATGATAGAGAAAGAGAATGATAGAGAGAGAGAGAATGGTAGACAGAATGATGATGAGAGAATGATAGAGAGAGAGAATGATAGTGAGAGAGAATGATAGAGAGAGAATGATAGAGAGAGAGAATGATAGAGGGAGAGAATGATGGAGAGAGAGAATGATAGAGAGCGAATGATAGAGATAGAATGATAGAGAGAATGTTAGAGAGAATGACAGCGAGAGAATGATAGGGAGAGAATGATGGAGAGAGAGAATGATCGAGAGAGAGAATGATGGAGATAGATAATGATGGAGAGGGAGAATGATAGAGAAAGAGACTGATGGAGAGAGAGAATGATAGAGAAAGAGAAAATGATAGAGTGAGCGAATGATGGAGAGAGAGAATAATAGAGAGAGAAAATGATAGAGAGAGAGAATGATGGAGAGCGAGAATGATAGAGAAAGAGAAAATGATAGAGAGAGAGAATGATGGAGAGAGAAAATGTTAGAGAGAGAGAATGATGGAGAGAAAGAATGATGGAGAGAGAGAATGATGGAGAGAGAGAATGATAGAGAAAGAAAACAATAGAGAGAGAATGATAGAGAGAGAATGATAGAGAGAGAGAATGATAGAGAAAGAGAATGATAGAGAGAGAGAGCATGATAGAGAGAAGGATAGCGAGAGAATGATAGAAAGAGAATGATGGAGAGAGGGAATGATAGAGAGAGAATGATGGAGAGAGATAATGATAGAGACAGAGAATGATAGAGAGAGATAATGATAGAGACAGAGAATGATAGAGAGAGAGAATGATGGACAGAGAGAATGATAGAGAGAGAGAATGATGGAGAGAGAGAATGATCGAGAGAGAGAATGATAGAGAGCGAATGATAGAGAGAGAATGATAGAGAGAGAGAATGATAGAAAGAGAGAATGATAGAGAGAAAATGATACAGAGAGAGAATGATAGTGAGAGAGAATGATGGAGAGAGAGAATGATACAGAGAGAAAATGATAGAGGGAGAGAATGATAGAGAGAGAATGATAGAGAGAGAGAATGATAGAGAAAGAGAATGATAGAGAGAGAGAGAATGGTAGAGAGAATGATGATGAGAGAATGATAGAGAGAGAGAATGATAGTGAGAGAGAATGATAGAGAGAGAATGATAGAGAGAGAGAATGATGGAGAGAGAGAATGATAGAGAGCGAATGATAGAGATAGAATGATAGAGAGAGAGAATGATAGAAAGAGAGAATGATAGAGAGAAAATGATAGAGAGGGAGAATGATAGTGAGAGAGACTGATGGAGAGAGAGAATGATAGAGAAAGAGAAAATGATAGAGTGAGCGAATGATGGAGAGAGAATGATAGAGAGAGAGAATGATAGACAAAGAGAATGATAGACAAAGAGAATGATAGAGAGAAAGAGAATGATAGAGGGAATGATAGAGAGAATGTTAGAGAGAATGACAGCGAGAGAATGATAGGGAGAGAATGATGGAGAGAGAGAATGATCGAGAGAGAGAATGATGGAGATAGATAATGATGGAGAGGGAGAATGATAGAGAAAGAGACTGATGGAGAGAGAGAATGATGGAGAGAGAGAATTATAGAGAGCGAATGATAGAGAGAGAATGATAGCGAGAGAGAATGATAGAAAGAGAGAATGATAGAGAGAGAGAATGATAAAGAGAGAAAATGTTAGAGAGAGAGAATGATTGAGAGCGAATGATAGAGAGAGAATGATAGAAAGAGAGAATGATAGAGAGAAAATGATAGAGAGAGGGAATGATAGAGAGATAATGATAGAGACAGAGAATGATAGAGAGAGATAATGATAGAGACAGAGAATGATAGAGAGAGAGAATGATGGAGAGAGAGAATGATCGAGAGCGAGAATGATAGAGAGCGAATGATAGAGAGAGAATGATAGAGACAGAGAATGATAGAGAGAAAATGATACAGAGAGAGAATGATAGTGAGAGAGAATGATGGAGAGAGAGAATGATAGAGTAAGAGAAAATGATAGAGAGAGAGAATGATGGAGAGAGAGAATGATAGAGAGAGAAAATGATAGAGAGAGAGAATGATAGAGAGAGAATGATAGTAACAGAGAATGATGGAGAGAGAGAATGATAGAGAGAGAATGATGGAGAGAGCGAATGATAGAGAGAGAATGATGGAGAGAGGGAATGATAGAGAGAGAATGATGGAGAGAGATAATGATAGAGACAGAGAATGATAGAGAGAGAGAATGATAGAAAGAGGGAATGATAGTGAGAGAAAATGATGGAGAGAGAGAATGATGGAGAGAGAGAGAATGATAGAGAGAGAAAATGATAGAGAGAGAGAATGATAGGGCGAGAATGATGGAGAAAGAGAATGATAGAGAGAGAGAGAATGATAGTGAGAGAGAACGATAGAGAGAGAGAGAATGATAGTGACAGAGAATGATAGAGAGAGAGAATGATAGAGAGAGAATGATGGAGAGAGAGAATGATAGAGAGAGAAAATCATACAGAGAGAGAATGATAGAGAGAGAGAATGATAGAGAGAGAATGATCGAGAGAGAATGATAGAGAGAGAATGATAGAGAGAGAGAATGATAGTGAGAGAGAATGATCGAGAGAGAGAATGATAGAGAAAAAGATCATGATAGAGAGAGAATGATAGAGTGAGAATGATAGAGAGAGAATGATAGAGAGAGAATGATAGAGAGAGAATGATAGAGAGAGAATGATAGAGAGAGAGAATGATAGAGTAAGAGAAAATGATAGAGAGAGAGAATGTTGGAGAGAGAGAATGATAGAGAGAGAAAATGTTAGAGAGAGAGAATGATAGAGAGAGAGAATGATGGAGAGAGAGAATGATTGATAGCGAATGATAGAGAGAGAATGATAGCGAGAGAGAATGATGGAGAGAGAGAATGATGGAGAGAGAGAATGATTGAGAGAGAGAATGATGGAGAGAGAGAATGATAGAGAGAGAAAATGATAGAGAGAGAGAATGATAGAGAGAGAATGATAGAGAGAGAATGATAAAGAGAGAATGATGAAGAGAGAGAATGATAGAGAGAGAGAGAGAGAAGGATGGAGATAGAGAAAAATCGAGAGAGAGAGAATGACAGAGAGAGGGAGAAAATGATAGAGAGAGAGAGAGAATGATAGAGACAGAGAATGATAGAGACAGAGACTGATAGAGACAGATAATGAAAGAGACAGAGAATGATAGAGAGAGAGAGAATGATGGAGAGGGAGAAAGATAGACAGACAGAATGATAGAGAGAGAATGATAGAGAAAGAGATCATGATAGAGAGAGAGAATGATGGAGAGAGAGAATGATACAGAGAGAAAATGATAGAGAGAGAGAATGATAGAGAGAGAATGATAGAGAGAGAGAATGATAGAGAAAGAGAATGATAGAGAGAGAGAGAATGGTAGAGAGAATGATGATGAGAGAATGATAGAGAGAGAGAATGATAGTGAGAGAGAATGATAGAGAGAGAATGATAGAGAGAGAGAATGATAGAGAGAGAGAATGATAGAGATAGAGAATGATGGAGAGAGAGAATGATAGAGAGCGAATGATAGAGATAGAATGATAGAGAGAGAGAATGATAGAAAGAGAGAATGATAGAGAGAAAATGATAGAGAGGGAGAATGATAGTGAGAGAGACTGATGGAGAGAGAGAATGATAGAGAAAGAGAAAATGATAGAGTGAGCGAATGATGGAGAGAGAATGATAGAGAGAGAGAATGATAGAGAAAGAGAATGATAGAGAGAAAGAGAATGATAGAGGGAATGATAGAGAGAATGATAGAGAGAATGATAGAGAGAATGACAGCGAGAGAATGATAGGGAGAGAATGATGGAGAGAGAGAATGATCGAGAGAGAGAATGATGGAGATAGATAATGATGGAGAGGGAGAATGATAGAGAAAGAGACTGATGGAGAGAGAGAATGATAGAGAAAGAGAAAATGATAGAGTGAGCGAATGATGGAGAGAGAGAATAATAGAGAGAGAAAATGATAGAGAGAGAGAATGATGGAGAGCGAGAATGATAGAGAAAGAGAAAATGATAGAGAGAGAGAATGATGGAGAGAGAAAATGTTAGAGAGAGAGAATGATGGAGAGAAAGAATGATGGAGAGAGAGAATGATGGAGAGAGAGAATGATAGAGAAAGAAAATGATAGAGAGAGAGAATGATAGAGAGAGAATGATAGAGAGAGAGAATGATAGAGAAAGAGAATGATAGATAGAGAGAATGATAGAGAGAGAATGATGGAGAGAGAGAATGATGGAGAGAGAAAATCATACAGAGAGAGAATGATAGAGAGAGAGAACGATAGAGAGAGAATGATAGAGAGAGAATGATAGAGAGAGAATGATAGAGAGAGAGAATGATAGTGAGAGAGAATGATCGAGAGAGAGAATGATAGAGAAAAAGATCATGATAGAGAGAGAATGATAAAGTGAGAATGATAGAGAGAGAATGATAGAGAGAGAATGATAGAGAGAGAATGATAGAGAGAGAATGATAGAGAGAGAGAATGATAGTGAGAGAGAATGATGGAGAGAGAGAATGATAGAGTAAGAGAAAATAATAGAGAGAGAGAATGATGGAGAGAGAGAATGATAGAGAGAGAATGATAGAGAGAGAGAGAATGATAGTGAGAGAGAATGATGGAGAGCGAGAATGATAGAGAAAGAGAAAATGATAGAGAGAGAGAATGATGGAGAGAGAAAATGTTAGAGAGAGAGAATGATGGAGAGAAAGAATGATGGAGAGAGAGAATGATGGAGAGAGAGAATGATAGAGAAAGAAAATAATAGAGAGAGAGAATGATAGAGAGAGAATGATAGAGAGAGAGAATGATAGAGAAAGAGAATGATAGAGAGAGAGAGCATGATAGAGAGAAGGATAGCGAGAGAATGATAGAAAGAGAATGATGGAGAGAGAAAATGATAGTGACAGAGAATGATATAGAGAGAATGATAGAGAGAGAGAATGATAGTGAGAGCGAATGCTAGAGAGAGAGAATGATGGAGAGAGAGAATGATAGAAAGAGAGAATGATAGAGAGACAGAATGTTAGAGAGAGAGAATGATAGAGAGAGAGATTGATAGTGACAGAGAATGATAGAGAGAGAGAATGATAGAGAGAGAATGATGGAGAGAGAGAATGATAGAGAGAGAAAATCATACAGAGAGAGAATGATAGAGAGAGAGAATGATAGTGACAGAGAATGATGGAGAGAGAGAATGATAGAGAGAGAATGATGGAGAGAGAGAATGATAGTGAGAGAAAATGTTAGAGAGAGAGAATGATAGAGAGAGAGAATGATAGTGACAGAGAATGATGGAGAGAGAGAATGATAGAGAGAGAATGATGGAGAGAGAGAATGATAGTGAGAGAGAATGATAGAGAGAGAGAATGATAGTGAGAGAGAATGATGGAGAGTGAGAATGATAGAGAAAGAGAAAATGATAGAGAGAGAGAGATTGATGGAGAGAGAAAATGTTAGAGAGAGAGAATGATGGACAGAAAGAATGATATAGAGAGAGAATGATGGAGAGAGAATGATAGAGAGAGAATGATAGAGAGAGAGAATGATAGTGAGAGAGAATGATAGAGAGAGAGAATGATGGAGAGAGAGAATGATAGAGAGCGAATGATAGAGAGAGAATGATAGCGAGAGAGAATGATAGAAAGAGAGAATGATAGAGAGAGAGAATGATAAAGAGAGAAAATGTTAGAGAGAGAGAATGATTGAGAGCGAATGATAGAGCGAGAATGATAGAAAGAGAGAATGATAGAGAGAAAATGATAGAGAGAGGGAATGATAGAGAGAGAATGATGGAGAGAGATAATGATAGAGACAGAGAATGATAGAGAGAGATAATGATAGAGACAGAGAATGATAGAGAGAGAGAATGATGGACAGAGAGAATGATAGAGAGAGAGAATGATGGAGAGAGAGAATGATCGAGAGAGAGAATGATAGAGAGCGAATGATAGAGAGAGAATGATAGAGAGAGAGAATGATAGAAAGAGAGAATGATAGAGAGAAAATGATAGAGAGGGAGAATGATAGTGAGAGAGACTGATGGAGAGAGAGAATGATAGAGAAAGAGAAAATGATAGAGTGAGCGAATGATGGAGAGAGAATGATAGAGAGAGAGAATGATAGAGAAAGAGAATGATAGAGAGAAAGAGAATGATAGAGGGAATGATAGAGAGAATGATAGAGAGAATGATAGAGAGAATGACAGCGAGAGAATGATAGGGAGAGAATGATGGAGAGAGAGAATGATCGAGAGAGAGAATGATGGAGATAGATAATGATGGAGAGGGAGAATGATAGAGAAAGAGACTGATGGAGAGAGAGAATGATAGAGAAAGAGAAAATGATAGAGTGAGCGAATGATGGAGAGAGAGAATAATAGAGAGAGAAAATGATAGAGAGAGAGAATGATGGAGAGCGAGAATGATAGAGAAAGAGAAAATGATAGAGAGAGAGAATGATGGAGAGAGAAAATGTTAGAGAGAGAGAATGATGGAGAGAAAGAATGATGGAGAGAGAGAATGATGGAGAGAGAGAATGATAGAGAAAGAAAATGATAGAGAGAGAGAATGATAGAGAGAGAATGATAGAGAGAGAGAATGATAGAGAAAGAGAATGATAGAGAGAGAGAATGATAGAGAGAGAATGATGGAGAGAGAGAATGATGGAGAGAGAAAATCATACAGAGAGAGAATGATAGAGAGAGAGAACGATAGAGAGAGAATGATAGAGAGAGAATGATAGAGAGAGAATGATAGAGAGAGAGAATGATAGTGAGAGAGAATGATCGAGAGAGACAATGATAGAGAAAAAGATCATGATAGAGAGAGAATGGTAAAGTGAGAATGATAGAGAGAGAATGATAGAGAGAGAATGATAGAGAGAGAATGATAGAGAGAGAATGATAGAGAGAGAGAATGATAGTGAGAGAGAATGATGGAGAGAGAGAATGATAGAGTAAGAGAAAATAATAGAGAGAGAGAATGATGGAGAGAGAGAATGATAGAGAGAGGAAATGTTAGAGAGAGAGAATGATAGAGAGAGAGAATAATGGAGAGAGAGAATGATAGATAGCGAATGATAGAGAGAGAATGATAGCGAGAGAGAATGGTGGAGAGAGAGAATGATGGAGAGAGAGAATGATGGAGAGAGAGAATGATAGAGAGAGAAAATGATAGAGAGAGAGAATGATAGAGAGAGAATGATAGAGAGAGAGAATGATAGTGAGAGAGAATGATGGAGAGCGAGAATGATAGAGAAAGAGAAAATGATAGAGAGAGAGAATGATGGAGAGAGAAAATGTTAGAGAGAGCGAATGATGGAGAGAAAGAATGATGGAGAGAGAGAATGATGGAGAGAGAGAATGATAGAGAGAGAAAATGATAGAGAGAGAGAATGATAGAGAGAGAATGATAGTAACAGAGAATGATGGAGAGAGAGAATGATAGAGAGAGAATGATGGAGAGAGCGAATGATAGAGAGAGAATGATAGAGAGAGGGAATGATAGAGAGAGAATGATGGAGAGAGATAATGATAGAGACAGAGAATGATAGAGAGAGAGAATGATAGAAAGAGGGAATGATAGTGAGAGAAAATGATGGAGAGAGAGAATGATGGAGAGAGAGAGAATGATAGAGAGAGAAAATGATAGAGAGAGAGAATGATAGGGCGAGAATGATGGAGAAAGAGAATGATAGAGAGAGAGAGAATGATAGTGAGAGAGAACGATAGAGAGAGAGAATGATAGTGACAGAGAATGATAGAGAGAGAGAATGATAGAGAGAGAATGATGGAGAGAGAGAATGATAGAGAGAGAAAATCATACAGAGAGAGAATGATAGAGAGAGAGAATGATAGAGAGAGAATGATCGAGAGAGAATGATAGAGAGAGAATGATAGAGAGAGAGAATGATAGTGAGAGAGAATGATCGAGAGAGAGAATGATAGAGAAAAAGATCATGATAGAGAGAGAATGATAGAGTGAGAATGATAGAGAGAGAATGATAGAGAGAGAATGATAGAGAGAGAATGATAGAGAGAGAATGATAGAGAGAGAGAATGATAGAGTAAGAGAAAATGATAGAGAGAGAGAATGTTGGAGAGAGAGAATGATAGAGAGAGAAAATGTTAGAGAGAGAGAATGATAGAGAGAGAGAATGATGGAGAGAGAGAATGATTGATAGCGAATGATAGAGAGAGAATGATAGCGAGAGAGAATGATGGAGAGAGAGAATGATGGAGAGAGAGAATGATTGAGAGAGAGAATGATGGAGAGAGAGAATGATAGAGAGAGAAAATGATAGAGAGAGAGAATGATAGAGAGAGAATGATAGAGAGAGAATGATAAAGAGAGAATGATGAAGAGAGAGAATGATAGAGAGAGAGAGAGAGAAGGATGGAGATAGAGAAAAATCGAGAGAGAGAGAATGACAGAGAGAGGGAGAAAATGATAGAGAGAGAGAGAGAATGATAGAGACAGAGAATGATAGAGACAGAGACTGATAGAGACAGATAATGAAAGAGACAGAGAATGATAGAGAGAGAGAGAATGATGGAGAGGGAGAAAGATAGACAGACAGAATGATAGAGAGAGAATGATAGAGAAAGAGATCATGATAGAGAGAGAGAATGATGGAGAGAGAGAATGATACAGAGAGAAAATGATAGAGAGAGAGAATGATAGAGAGAGAATGATAGAGAGAGAGAATGATAGAGAAAGAGAATGATAGAGAGAGAGAGAATGGTAGAGAGAATGATGATGAGAGAATGATAGAGAGAGAGAATGATAGTGAGAGAGAATGATAGAGAGAGAATGATAGAGAGAGAGAATGATAGAGAGAGAGAATGATAGAGATAGAGAATGATGGAGAGAGAGAATGATAGAGAGCGAATGATAGAGATAGAATGATAGAGAGAGAGAATGATAGAAAGAGAGAATGATAGAGAGAAAATGATAGAGAGGGAGAATGATAGTGAGAGAGACTGATGGAGAGAGAGAATGATAGAGAAAGAGAAAATGATAGAGTGAGCGAATGATGGAGAGAGAATGATAGAGAGAGAGAATGATAGAGAAAGAGAATGATAGAGAGAAAGAGAATGATAGAGGGAATGATAGAGAGAATGATAGAGAGAATGATAGAGAGAATGACAGCGAGAGAATGATAGGGAGAGAATGATGGAGAGAGAGAATGATCGAGAGAGAGAATGATGGAGATAGATAATGATGGAGAGGGAGAATGATAGAGAAAGAGACTGATGGAGAGAGAGAATGATAGAGAAAGAGAAAATGATAGAGTGAGCGAATGATGGAGAGAGAGAATAATAGAGAGAGAAAATGATAGAGAGAGAGAATGATGGAGAGCGAGAATGATAGAGAAAGAGAAAATGATAGAGAGAGAGAATGATGGAGAGAGAAAATGTTAGAGAGAGAGAATGATGGAGAGAAAGAATGATGGAGAGAGAGAATGATGGAGAGAGAGAATGATAGAGAAAGAAAATGATAGAGAGAGAGAATGATAGAGAGAGAATGATAGAGAGAGAGAATGATAGAGAAAGAGAATGATAGATAGAGAGAATGATAGAGAGAGAATGATGGAGAGAGAGAATGATGGAGAGAGAAAATCATACAGAGAGAGAATGATAGAGAGAGAGAACGATAGAGAGAGAATGATAGAGAGAGAATGATAGAGAGAGAATGATAGAGAGAGAGAATGATAGTAAGAGAGAATGATCGAGAGAGAGAATGATAGAGAAAAAGATCATGATAGAGAGAGAATGATAAAGTGAGAATGATAGAGAGAGAATGATAGAGAGAGAATGATAGAGAGAGAATGATAGAGAGAGAATGATAGAGAGAGAGAATGATAGTGAGAGAGAATGATGGAGAGAGAGAATGATAGAGTAAGAGAAAATAATAGAGAGAGAGAATGATGGAGAGAGAGAATGATAGAGAGAGAATGATAGAGAGAGAGAATGATAGTGAGAGAGAATGATGGAGAGCGAGAATGATAGAGAAAGAGAAAATGATAGAGAGAGAGAATGATGGAGAGAGAAAATGTTAGAGAGAGAGAATGATGGAGAGAAAGAATGATGGAGAGAGAGAATGATGGAGAGAGAGAATGATAGAGAAAGAAAATAATACAGAGAGAGAATGATAGAGAGAGAATGATAGAGAGAGAGAATGATAGAGAAAGAGAATGATAGAGAGAGAGAGCATGATAGAGAGAAGGATAGCGAGAGAATGATAGAAAGAGAATGATGGAGAGAGAAAATGATAGTGACAGAGAATGATATAGAGAGAATGATAGAGAGAGAGAATGATAGTGAGAGCGAATGCTAGAGAGAGAGAATGATGGAGAGAGAGAATGATAGAAAGAGAGAATGATAGAGAGACAGAATGTTAGAGAGAGAGAATGATAGAGAGAGAGATTGATAGTGACAGAGAATGATAGAGAGAGAGAATGATAGAGAGAGAATGATGGAGAGAGAGAATGATAGAGAGAGAAAATCATACAGAGAGAGAATGATAGAGAGAGAGAATGATAGTGACAGAGAATGATGGAGAGAGGGAATGATAGAGAGAGAATGATGGAGAGAGATAATGATAGAGACAGAGAATGATAGAGAGAGATAATGATAGAGACAGAGAATGATAGAGAGAGAGAATGATGGACAGAGAGAATGATAGAGAGAGAGAATGATGGAGAGAGAGAATGATCGAGAGAGAGAATGATAGAGAGCGAATGATAGAGAGAGAATGATAGAGAGAGAGAATGATAGAAAGAGAGAATGATAGAGAGAAAATGATACAGAGAGGGAATGATAGTGAGAGAGAATGATGGAGAGAGAGAATGATACAGAGAGAAAATGATAGAGAGAGAGAATGATAGAGAGAGAATGATAGAGAGAGAGAATGATAGAGAAAGAGAATGATAGAGAGAGAGAGAATGGTAGAGAGAATGATGATGAGAGAATGATAGAGAGAGAGAATGATAGTGAGAGAGAATGATAGAGAGAGAATGATAGAGAGAGAGAATGATAGAGAGAGAGAATGATGGAGAGAGAGAATGATAGAGAGCGAATGATAGAGATAGAATGATAGAGAGAGAGAATGATAGAAAGAGAGAATGATAGAGAGAAAATGATAGAGAGGGAGAATGATAGTGAGAGAGACTGATGGAGAGAGAGAATGATAGAGAAAGAGAAAATGATAGAGTGAGCGAATGATGGAGAGAGAATGATAGAGAGAGAGAATGATAGAGAAAGAGAATGATACAGAGAAAGAGAATGATAGAGGGAATGATAGAGAGAATGATAGAGAGAATGTTAGAGAGAATGACAGCGAGAGAATGATAGGGAGAGAATGATGGAGAGAGAGAATGATCGAGAGAGAGAATGATGGAGATAGATAATGATGGAGAGGGAGAATGATAGAGAAAGAGACTGATGGAGAGAGAGAATGATAGAGAAAGAGAAAATGATAGAGTGAGCGAATGATGGAGAGAGAGAATAATAGAGAGAGAAAATGATAGAGAAAGAGAAAATGATAGAGAGAGAGAATGATGGAGAGAGAAAATGTTAGAGAGAGAGAATGATGGAGAGAAAGAATGATGGAGAGAGAGAATGATGGAGAGAGAGAATGATAGAGAAAGAAAATAATAGAGAGAGAGAATGATAGAGAGAGAATGATAGAGAGAGAGAATGATAGAGAAAGAGAATGATAGAGAGAGAGCATGATAGAGAGAAGGATAGCGAGAGAATGATAGAAAGAGAATGATGGAGAGAGAAAATGATAGTGACAGAGAATGATATAGAGAGAATGATAGAGAGAGAGAATGATAGTGAGAGCGAATGCTAGAGAGAGAGAATGATGGAGAGAGAGAATGATAGAAAGAGAGAATGATAGAGAGAGAGAATGATAGAGAGAGAGAATGATAGAGAGAGAGAATGATAGTGACAGAGAATGATAGAGAGATAGAATGATAGAGAGAGAATGATGGAGAGAGAGAATGATAGAGAGAAAATGATACAGAGAGAGAATGATAGTGAGAGAGAATGATGGAGAGAGAGAATGATACAGAGAGAAAATGATAGAGGGAGAGAATGATAGAGAGAGAATGATAGAGAGAGAGAATGATAGAGAAAGAGAATGATAGAGAGAGAGAGAATGGTAGAGAGAATGATGATGAGAGAATGATAGAGAGAGAGAATGATAGTGAGAGAGAATGATAGAGAGATAATGATAGAGAGAGAGAATGATAGAGAGAGAGAATGATGGAGAGAGAGAATGATAGAGAGCGAATGATAGAGATAGAATGATAGAGAGAATGTTAGAGAGAATGACAGCGAGAGAATGATAGGGAGAGAATGATGGAGAGAGAGAATGATCGAGAGAGAGAATGATGGAGATAGATAATGATGGAGAGGGAGAATGATAGAGAAAGAGACTGATGGAGAGAGAGAATGATAGAGAAAGAGAAAATGATAGAGTGAGCGAATGATGGAGAGAGAGAATAATAGAGAGAGAAAATGATAGAGGGAGAGAATGATAGAGAGAGAATGATAGAGAGAGAGAATGATAGAGAAAGAGAATGATAGAGAGAGAGAGAATGGTAGAGAGAATGATGATGAGAGAATGATAGAGAGAGAGAATGATAGTGAGAGAGAATGATAGAGAGAGAATGATAGAGAGAGAGAATGATAGAGAGAGAGAATGATGGAGAGAGAGAATGATAGAGAGCGAATGATAGAGATAGAATGATAGAGAGAATGTTAGAGAGAATGACAGCGAGAGAATGATAGGGAGAGAATGATGGAGAGAGAGAATGATCGAGAGAGAGAATGATGGAGATAGATAATGATGGAGAGGGAGAATGATAGAGAAAGAGACTGATGGAGAGAGAGAATGATAGAGAAAGAGAAAATGATAGAGTGAGCGAATGATGGAGAGAGAGAATAATAGAGAGAGAAAATGATAGAGAGAGAGAATGATGGAGAGCGAGAATGATAGAGAAAGACAAAATGATAGAGAGAGAAAATCATACAGAGAGAGAATGATAGAGAGAGAGAATGATAGTGACAGAGAATGATGGAGAGAGAGAATGATAGAGAGAGAATGATGGAGAGAGAGAATGATAGTGAGAGACAATGTTAGAGAGAGAGAATGATAGAGAGAGAGAATAATAGTGACAGAGAATGATGGAGAGAGAGAATGATAGAGAGAGAATGATGGAGAGAGAGAATGATAGTGAGAGAGAATGATAGAGAGAGAATGATAGAGAGAGAGAATGATAGTGAGAGAAAATGATGGAGAGTGAGAATGATAGAGAAAGAGAAAATGATAGAGAGAGAGAGATTGATGGAGAGAGAAAATGTTAGAGAGAGAGAATGATGGAGAGAAAGAATGATATAGAGAGAGAATGATGGAGAGAGAATGATAGAGAGAGAATGATAGAGAGAGAGAATGATAGTGAGAGAGAATGATAGGGAGAGAGAATGATGGAGAGAGAGAATGATAGAGAGCGAATGATAGAGAGAGAATGATAGCGAGAGAGAATGATAGAAAGAGAGAATGATAGAGAGAGAGAATGATAAAGAGAGAAAATGTTAGAGAGAGAGAATGATTGAGAGCGAATGATAGAGAGAGAATGATAGATAGAGAGAATGATAGAGAGAAAATGATAGAGAGAGGGAATGATAGAGAGAGAATGATGGAGAGAGATAATGATAGAGACAGAGAATGATAGAGAGAGATAATGATAGAGACAGAGAATGATAGAGAGAGAGAATGATGGACAGAGAGAATGATAGAGAGAGAGAATGATGGAGAGAGAGAATGATCGAGAGAGAGAATGATAGAGAGCGAATGATAGAGAGAGAATGATAGAGAGAGAGAATGATAGTGAGAGAGAATGATGGAGAGAGAGAATGATACAGAGAGAAAATGATAGAGAGAGAGAATGATAGAGAGAGAATGATAGAGAGAGAGAATGATAGAGAAAGAGAATGATAGAGAGAGAGAGAATGGTAGAGAGAATGATGATGAGAGAATGATAGAGAGAGAATGATAGAGAGAGAGAATGATAGAGAGAGAGAATGATGGAGAGAGAGAATGATAGAGAGCGAATGATAGAGATAGAATGATAGAGAGAGAGAATGATAGAAAGAGAGAATGATAGAGAGAAAATGATAGAGAGGGAGAATGATAGTGAGAGAGACTGATGGAGAGAGAGAATGATAGAGAAAGAGAAAATGATAGAGTGAGCGAATGATGGAGAGAGAATGATAGAGAGAGAGAATGATAGAGAAAGAGAATGATAGAGAGAAAGAGAATGATAGAGGGAATGATAGAGAGAATGATAGAGAGAATGTTAGAGAGAATGACAGCGAGAGAATGGTAGGGAGAGAATGATGGAGAGAGAGAATGATCGAGAGAGAGAATGATGGAGATAGATAATGATGGAGAGGGAGAATGATAGAGAAAGAGACTGATGGAGACAGAGAATGATAGAGAAAGAGAAAATGATAGAGTGAGCGAATGATGGAGAGAGAGAATAATAGAGAGAGAAAATGATAGAGAGAGAGAATGATGGAGAGCGAGAATGATAGAGAAAGAGAAAATGATAGAGAGAGAGAATGATGGAGAGAGAAAATGTTAGAGAGAGAGAATGATGGAGAGAAAGAATGATGGAGAGAGAGAATGATGGAGAGAGAGAATGATAGAGAAAGAAAATAATAGAGAGAGAGAATGATAGAGAGAGAATGATAGAGAGAGAGAATGATAGAGAAAGAGAATGATAGAGAGAGAGAGCATGATAGAGAGAAGGATAGCGAGAGAATGATAGAAAGAGAATGATGGAGAGAGAAAATGATAGTGACAGAGAATGATATAGAGAGAATGATAGAGAGAGAGAATGATAGAGAGAGAGAATGATAGTGACAGAGAATGATAGAGAGATAGAATGATAGAGAGAGAATGATGGAGAGAGAGAATGATAGAGAGAAAATGATACAGAGAGAGAATGATAGTGAGAGAGAATGATGGAGAGAGAGAATGATACAGAGAGAAAATGATAGAGGGAGAGAATGATAGAGAGAGAATGATAGAGAGAGAGAATGATAGAGAAAGAGAATGATAGAGAGAGAGAGAATGATAGTGAGAGACAATGTTAGAGAGAGAGAATGATAGAGAGAGAGAATGATAGTGACAGAGAATGATAGTGACAGAGAATGATGGAGAGAGAGAGCATGATAGAGAGAAGGATAGCGAGAGAATGATAGAAAGAGAATGATGGAGAGAGGGAATGATAGAGAGAGAATGATAGAGAGAGAGAATGATAGAAAGAGAGAATGATAGAGAGAAAATGATACAGAGAGAGAATGATAGTGAGAGAGAATGATGGAGAGAGAGAATGATACAGAGAGAAAATGATAGAGGGAGAGAATGATAGAGAGAGAATGATAGAGAGAGAGAATGATAGAGAAAGAGAATGATAGAGAGAGAGAGAATGGTAGACAGAATGATGATGAGAGAATGATAGAGAGAGAGAATGATAGTGAGAGAGAATGATAGAGAGAGAATGATAGAGAGAGAGAATGATAGAGGGAGAGAATGATGGAGAGAGAGAATGATAGAGAGCGAATGATAGAGATAGAATGATAGAGAGAATGTTAGAGAGAATGACAGCGAGAGAATGATAGGGAGAGAATGATGGAGAGAGAGAATGATCGAGAGAGAGAATGATGGAGATAGATAATGATGGAGAGGGAGAATGATAGAGAAAGAGACTGATGGAGAGAGAGAATGATAGAGAAAGAGAAAATGATAGAGTGAGCGAATGATGGAGAGAGAGAATAATAGAGAGAGAAAATGATAGAGAGAGAGAATGATGGAGAGCGAGAATGATAGAGAAAGAGAAAATGATAGAGAGAGAGAATGATGGAGAGAGAAAATGTTAGAGAGAGAGAATGATGGAGAGAAAGAATGATGGAGAGAGAGAATGATGGAGAGAGAGAATGATAGAGAAAGAAAACAATAGAGAGAGAATGATAGAGAGAGAATGATAGAGAGAGAGAATGATAGAGAAAGAGAATGATAGAGAGAGAGAGCATGATAGAGAGAAGGATAGCGAGAGAATGATAGAAAGAGAATGATGGAGAGAGGGAATGATAGAGAGAGAATGATGGAGAGAGATAATGATAGAGACAGAGAATGATAGAGAGAGATAATGATAGAGACAGAGAATGATAGAGAGAGAGAATGATGGACAGAGAGAATGATAGAGAGAGAGAATGATGGAGAGAGAGAATGATCGAGAGAGAGAATGATAGAGAGCGAATGATAGAGAGAGAATGATAGAGAGAGAGAATGATAGAAAGAGAGAATGATAGAGAGAAAATGATACAGAGAGAGAATGATAGTGAGAGAGAATGATGGAGAGAGAGAATGATACAGAGAGAAAATGATAGAGGGAGAGAATGATAGAGAGAGAATGATAGAGAGAGAGAATGATAGAGAAAGAGAATGATAGAGAGAGAGAGAATGGTAGAGAGAATGATGATGAGAGAATGATAGAGAGAGAGAATGATAGTGAGAGAGAATGATAGAGAGAGAATGATAGAGAGAGAGAATGATGGAGAGAGAGAATGATAGAGAGCGAATGATAGAGATAGAATGATAGAGAGAGAGAATGATAGAAAGAGAGAATGATAGAGAGAAAATGATAGAGAGGGAGAATGATAGTGAGAGAGACTGATGGAGAGAGAGAATGATAGAGAAAGAGAAAATGATAGAGTGAGCGAATGATGGAGAGAGAATGATAGAGAGAGAGAATGATAGACAAAGAGAATGATAGAGAGAAAGAGAATGATAGAGGGAATGATAGAGAGAATGTTAGAGAGAATGACAGCGAGAGAATGATAGGGAGAGAATGATGGAGAGAGAGAATGATCGAGAGAGAGAATGATGGAGATAGATAATGATGGAGAGGGAGAATGATAGAGAAAGAGACTGATGGAGAGAGAGAATGATGGAGAGAGAGAATTATAGAGAGCGAATGATAGAGAGAGAATGATAGCGAGAGAGAATGATAGAAAGAGAGAATGATAGAGAGAGAGAATGATAAAGAGAGAAAATGTTAGAGAGAGAGAATGATTGAGAGCGAATGATAGAGAGAGAATGATAGAAAGAGAGAATGATAGAGAGAAAATGATAGAGAGAGGGAATGATAGAGAGATAATGATAGAGACAGAGAATGATAGAGAGAGATAATGATAGAGACAGAGAATGATAGAGAGAGAGAATGATGGAGAGAGAGAATGATCGAGAGCGAGAATGATAGAGAGCGAATGATAGAGAGAGAATGATAGAGACAGAGAATGATAGAGAGAAAATGATACAGAGAGAGAATGATAGTGAGAGAGAATGATGGAGAGAGAGAATGATAGAGTAAGAGAAAATGATAGAGAGAGAGAATGATGGAGAGAGAGAATGATAGAGAGAGAAAATGATAGAGAGAGAGAATGATAGAGAGAGAATGATAGTAACAGAGAATGATGGAGAGAGAGAATGATAGAGAGAGAATGATGGAGAGAGCGAATGATAGAGAGAGAATGATGGAGAGAGGGAATGATAGAGAGAGAATGATGGAGAGAGATAATGATAGAGACAGAGAATGATAGAGAGAGAGAATGATAGAAAGAGGGAATGATAGTGAGAGAAAATGATGGAGAGAGAGAATGATGGAGAGAGAGAGAATGATAGAGAGAGAAAATGATAGAGAGAGAGAATGATAGGGCGAGAATGATGGAGAAAGAGAATGATAGAGAGAGAGAGAATGATAGTGAGAGAGAACGATAGAGAGAGAGAATGATAGTGACAGAGAATGATAGAGAGAGAGAATGATAGAGAGAGAATGATGGAGAGAGAGAATGATAGAGAGAGAAAATCATACAGAGAGAGAATGATAGAGAGAGAGAATGATAGAGAGAGAATGATCGAGAGAGAATGATAGAGAGAGAATGATAGAGAGAGAGAATGATAGTGAGAGAGAATGATCGAGAGAGAGAATGATAGAGAAAAAGATCATGATAGAGAGAGAATGATAGAGTGAGAATGATAGAGAGAGAATGATAGAGAGAGAATGATAGAGAGAGAATGATAGAGAGAGAATGATAGAGAGAGAGAATGATAGAGTAAGAGAAAATGATAGCGAGAGAGAATGATGGAGAGAGAGAATGATGGAGAGAGAGAATGATTGAGAGAGAGAATGATGGAGAGAGAGAATGATAGAGAGAGAAAATGATAGAGAGAGAGAATGATAGAGAGAGAATGATAGAGAGAGAATGATAAAGAGAGAATGATGAAGAGAGAGAATGATAGAGAGAGAGAGAGAGAAGGATGGAGATAGAGAAAAATCGAGAGAGAGAGAATGACAGAGAGAGGGAGAAAATGATAGAGAGAGAGAGAGAATGATAGAGACAGAGAATGATAGAGACAGAGACTGATAGAGACAGATAATGAAAGAGACAGAGAATGATAGAGAGAGAGAGAATGATGGAGAGGGAGAAAGATAGACAGACAGAATGATAGAGAGAGAATGATAGAGAAAGAGATCATGATAGAGAGAGAGAATGATGGAGAGAGAGAATGATACAGAGAGAAAATGATAGAGAGAGAGAATGATAGAGAGAGAATGATAGAGAGAGAGAATGATAGAGAAAGAGAATGATAGAGAGAGAGAGAATGGTAGAGAGAATGATGATGAGAGAATGATAGAGAGAGAGAATGATAGTGAGAGAGAATGATAGAGAGAGAATGATAGAGAGAGAGAATGATAGAGAGAGAGAATGATAGAGATAGAGAATGATGGAGAGAGAGAATGATAGAGAGCGAATGATAGAGATAGAATGATAGAGAGAGAGAATGATAGAAAGAGAGAATGATAGAGAGAAAATGATAGAGAGGGAGAATGATAGTGAGAGAGACTGATGGAGAGAGAGAATGATAGAGAAAGAGAAAATGATAGAGTGAGCGAATGATGGAGAGAGAATGATAGAGAGAGAGAATGATAGAGAAAGAGAATGATAGAGAGAAAGAGAATGATAGAGGGAATGATAGAGAGAATGATAGAGAGAATGATAGAGAGAATGACAGCGAGAGAATGATAGGGAGAGAATGATGGAGAGAGAGAATGATCGAGAGAGAGAATGATGGAGATAGATAATGATGGAGAGGGAGAATGATAGAGAAAGAGACTGATGGAGAGAGAGAATGATAGAGAAAGAGAAAATGATAGAGTGAGCGAATGATGGAGAGAGAGAATAATAGAGAGAGAAAATGATAGAGAGAGAGAATGATGGAGAGCGAGAATGATAGAGAAAGAGAAAATGATAGAGAGAGAGAATGATGGAGAGAGAAAATGTTAGAGAGAGAGAATGATGGAGAGAAAGAATGATGGCAAGAGAGAATGATGGAGAGAGAGAATGATAGAGAAAGAAAATGATAGAGAGAGAGAATGATAGAGAGAGAATGATAGAGAGAGAGAATGATAGAGAAAGAGAATGATAGATAGAGAGAATGATAGAGAGAGAATGATGGAGAGAGAGAATGATGGAGAGAGAAAATCATACAGAGAGAGAATGATAGAGAGAGAGAACGATAGAGAGAGAATGATAGAGAGAGAATGATAGAGAGAGAATGATAGAGAGAGAGAATGATAGTGAGAGAGAATGATCGAGAGAGAGAATGATAGAGAAAAAGATCATGATAGAGAGAGAATGATAAAGTGAGAATGATAGAGAGAGAATGATAGAGAGAGAATGATAGAGAGAGAATGATAGAGAGAGAATGATAGAGAGAGAGAATGATAGTGAGAGAGAATGATGGAGAGAGAGAATGATAGAGTAAGAGAAAATAATAGAGAGAGAGAATGATGGAGAGAGAGAATGATAGAGAGAGAATGATAGAGAGAGAGAGAATGATAGTGAGAGAGAATGATGGAGAGCGAGAATGATAGAGAAAGAGAAAATGATAGAGAGAGAGAATGATGGAGAGAGAAAATGTTAGAGAGAGAGAATGATGGAGAGAAAGAATGATGGAGAGAGAGAATGATGGAGAGAGAGAATGATAGAGAAAGAAAATAATAGAGAGAGAGAATGATAGAGAGAGAATGATAGAGAGAGAGAATGATAGAGAAAGAGAATGATAGAGAGAGAGAGCATGATAGAGAGAAGGATAGCGAGAGAATGATAGAAAGAGAATGATGGAGAGAGAAAATGATAGTGACAGAGAATGATATAGAGAGAATGATAGAGAGAGAGAATGATAGTGAGAGCGAATGCTAGAGAGAGAGAATGATGGAGAGAGAGAATGATAGAAAGAGAGAATGATAGAGAGACAGAATGTTAGAGAGAGAGAATGATAGAGAGAGAGATTGATAGTGACAGAGAATGATAGAGAGAGAGAATGATAGAGAGAGAATGATGGAGAGAGAGAATGATAGAGAGAGAAAATCATACAGAGAGAGAATGATAGAGAGAGAGAATGATAGTGACAGAGAATGATGGAGAGAGAGAATGATAGAGAGAGAATGATGGAGAGAGAGAATGATAGTGAGAGAAAATGTTAGAGAGAGAGAATGATAGAGAGAGAGAATGATAGTGACAGAGAATGATGGAGAGAGAGAATGATAGAGAGAGAATGATGGAGAGAGAGAATGATAGTGAGAGAGAATGATAGAGAGAGAGAATGATAGTGAGAGAGAATGATGGAGAGTGAGAATGATAGAGAAAGAGAAAATGATAGAGAGAGAGAGATTGATGGAGAGAGAAAATGTTAGAGAGAGAGAATGATGGACAGAAAGAATGATATAGAGAGAGAATGATGGAGAGAGAATGATAGAGAGAGAATGATAGAGAGAGAGAATGATAGTGAGAGAGAATGATAGAGAGAGAGAATGATGGAGAGAGAGAATGATAGAGAGCGAATGATAGAGAGAGAATGATAGCGAGAGAGAATGATAGAAAGAGAGAATGATAGAGAGAGAGAATGATAAAGAGAGAAAATGTTAGAGAGAGAGAATGATTGAGAGCGAATGATAGAGCGAGAATGATAGAAAGAGAGAATGATAGAGAGAAAATGATAGAGAGAGGGAATCATAGAGAGAGAATGATGGAGAGAGATAATGATAGAGACAGAGAATGATAGAGAGAGATAATGATAGAGACAGAGAATGATAGAGAGAGAGAATGATGGACAGAGAGAATGATAGAGAGAGAGAATGATGGAGAGAGAGAATGATCGAGAGAGAGAATGATAGAGAGCGAATGATAGAGAGAGAATGATAGAGAGAGAGAATGATAGAAAGAGAGAATGATAGAGAGAAAATGATAGAGAGGGAGAATGATAGTGAGAGAGACTGATGGAGAGAGAGAATGATAGAGAAAGAGAAAATGATAGAGTGAGCGAATGATGGAGAGAGAATGATAGAGAGAGAGAATGATAGAGAAAGAGAATGATAGAGAGAAAGAGAATGATAGAGGGAATGATAGAGAGAATGATAGAGAGAATGATAGAGAGAATGACAGCGAGAGAATGATAGGGAGAGAATGATGGAGAGAGAGAATGATCGAGAGAGAGAATGATGGAGATAGATAATGATGGAGAGGGAGAATGATAGAGAAAGAGACTGATGGAGAGAGAGAATGATAGAGAAAGAGAAAATGATAGAGTGAGCGAATGATGGAGAGAGAGAATAATAGAGAGAGAAAATGATAGAGAGAGAGAATGATGGAGAGCGAGAATGATAGAGAAAGAGAAAATGATAGAGAGAGAGAATGATGGAGAGAGAAAATGTTAGAGAGAGAGAATGATGGAGAGAAAGAATGATGGAGAGAGAGAATGATGGAGAGAGAGAATGATAGAGAAAGAAAATGATAGAGAGAGAGAATGATAGAGAGAGAATGATAGAGAGAGAGAACGATAGAGAGAGAATGATAGAGAGAGAATGATAGAGAGAGAATGATAGAGAGAGAGAATGATAGTGAGAGAGAATGATCGAGAGAGACAATGATAGAGAAAAAGATCATGATAGAGAGAGAATGGTAAAGTGAGAATGATAGAGAGAGAATGATAGAGAGAGAATGATAGAGAGAGAATGATAGAGAGAGAATGATAGAGAGAGAGAATGATAGTGAGAGAGAATGATGGAGAGAGAGAATGATAGAGTAAGAGAAAATAATAGAGAGAGAGAATGATGGAGAGAGAGAATGATAGAGAGAGGAAATGTTAGAGAGAGAGAATGATAGAGAGAGAGAATAATGGAGAGAGAGAATGATAGATAGCGAATGATAGAGAGAGAATGATAGCGAGAGAGAATGGTGGAGAGAGAGAATGATGGAGAGAGAGAATGATGGAGAGAGAGAATGATAGAGAGAGAAAATGATAGAGAGAGAGAATGATAGAGAGAGAATGATAGAGAGAGAGAATGATAGTGAGAGAGAATGATGGAGAGCGAGAATGATAGAGAAAGAGAAAATGATAGAGAGAGAGAATGATGGAGAGAGAAAATGTTAGAGAGAGCGAATGATGGAGAGAAAGAATGATGGAGAGAGAGAATGATGGAGAGAGAGAATGATAGAGAAAGAAAATAATAGAGAGAGAGAATGATAGAGAGAGAATGATAGAGAGAGAGAATGATAGAGAAAGAGAATGATAGAGAGAGAGAGCATGATAGAGAGAAAGATAGCGAGAGAATGATAGAAAGAGAATGATGGAGAGAGAAAATGATAGTGACAGAGAATGATATAGAGAGAATGATAGAGAGAGAGAATGATAGTGAGAGCGAATGCTAGAGAGAGAGAATGATGGAGAGAGAGAATGATAGAAAGAGAGAATGATAGAGAGACAGAATGTTAGAGAGAGAGAATGATAGAGAGAGAGATTGATAGTGACAGAGAATGATAGAGAGAGAGAATGATAGAGAGAGAATGATGGAGAGAGAGAATGATAGAGAGAGAAAATCATACAGAGAGAGAATGATAGAGAGAGAGAATGATAGTGACAGAGAATGATGGAGAGAGATAATGATAGAGAGAGAATGATGGAGAGAGAGAATGATAGTGAGAGAGAATGATAGAGAGAGAGAATGATAGTGAGAGAGAATGATGGATAGTGAGAATGATAGAGAAAGAGAAAATGATAGAGACAGAGAGATTGATGGAGAGAGAAAATGTTAGAGAGAGAGAATGATGGACAGAAAGAATGATATAGAGAGAGAATGATGGAGAGAGAATGATAGAGAGAGAATGATATAGAGAGAGAATGATAGTGAGAGAGAATGATAGAGAGAGAGAATGATGGAGAGAGAGAATGATAGAGAGCGAATGATAGAGAGAGAATGATAGCGAGAGAGAATGATAGAAAGAGAGAATGATAGAGAGAGAGAATGATAAAGAGAGAAAATGTTAGAGAGAGAGAATGATTGAGAGCGAATGATAGAGAGAGAATGATAGAAAGAGAGAATGATAGAGAGAAAATGATAGAGAGAGGGAATGATAGAGAGAGAATGATGGAGAGAGATAATGATAGAGACAGAGAATGATAGAGAGAGATAATGATAGAGACAGAGAATGATAGAGAGAGAGAATGATGGACAGAGAGAATGATAGAGAGAGAGAATGATGGAGAGAGAGAATGATCGAGAGAGATAATGATAGAGACAGAGAATGATAGAGAGAGAATGATGGAGAGAGAGAATGATAGAGTAAGAGAAAATGATAGAGAGAGAGAATGATGGAGAGAGAGAATGATAGAGAGAGAAAATGTTATAGAGAGAGAATGATAGAGAGAGAGAATGATAGTGACAGAGAATGATGGAGAGAGAGAATGATAGAGAGAGGGAATGATAGAGAGAGAATGATGGAGAGAGATAATGATAGAGACAGAGAATGATAGAGAGAGAGAATGATAGAAAGAGGGAATGATAGTGAGAGAGAATGATGGAGAGAGAGAATGATGGACAGAGAGAATGATAGAGAGAATGATGGAGAGAGAGAATGATGGAGAGAGAGAATGATAGAGAGCGAATGATGTAGAGAGAATGATAGAAAGAGAGAATGATAGAGAGAGAGAATGATAGAGAGAGAATGATAGAGAGAGAGAATGATAGTGAGAGAGAATGATGGAGAGAGAATGATGGAGAGAGAGAATGATAGAGTAAGAGAAAATGATAGAGAGAGAGAATGATGGAGAGAGAGAATGATAGAGAGAGAAAATGTTAGAGAGAGAGAATGATAGAGAGAGAGAATGATAGTGACAGAGAATGATGGAGAGAGAGAATGATAGAGAGAGAATGATGGAGAGAGAGAATGATAGAGAGAGAGAATGATAGTGACAGAGAATGATGGAGAGAGAGAATGATAGAGAGAGAATGATGGAGAGAGAGAATGATGGAGAGAGAGAATGATAGAGAGAGAAAATGATAGAGAGAGAGAATGATAGAGAGAGAATGATAGTGACAGAGAATGATGGAGAGAGAGAATGATAGAGAGAGAATGATGGAGAGAGAGATTGATGGAGAGAGAGAATGATAGAGAGCGAATGATAGAGAGAGAATGATAGAAAGAGAGAATGATAGAGAGAGGGAATGATAGAGAGAGAATGATGGAGAGAGATAATGATAGAGACAGAGAATGATAGAGAGAGAGAATGATAGAAAGAGGGAATGATAGTGAGAGAGAATGATGGAGAGAGAGAATGATGGACAGAGAGAATGATAGAGAGAATGATGGAGAGAGAGAATGATGGAGAGAGAGAATGATAGAGAGCGAATGATGTAGAGAGAATGATAGAAAGAGAGAATGATAGAGAGAGAGAATGATAGAGAGAGAATGATAGAGAGAGAGAATGATAGTGAGAGAGAATGATGGAGAGAGAATGATGGAGAGAGAGAATGATAGAGTAAGAGAAAATGATAGAGAGAGAGAATGATGGAGAGAGAGAATGATAGAGAGAGAAAATGTTAGAGAGAGAGAATGATAGAGAGAGAGAATGATAGTGACAGAGAATGATGGAGAGAGAGAATGATAGAGAGAGAATGATGGAGAGAGAGAATGATAGAGAGAGAGAATGATAGTGACAGAGAATGATGGAGAGAGAGAATGATAGAGAGAGAATGATGGAGAGAGAGAATGATAGTGAGAGAAAATGTTAGAGAGAGAGAATGATAGAGAGAGAGAATAATAGTGACAGAGAATGATGGAGAGAGAGAATGATAGAGAGAGAATGATGGAGAGAGAGAATGATAGTGAGAGAGAATGATAGAGAGAGAGAATGATAGTGAGAGAGAATGATGGAGAGAGAGAATGATAGAGAAAGAGAAAATGATAGAGAGAGAGATTGATGGAGAGAGAAAATGTTAGAGAGAGAGAATGATGGAGAGAAAGAATGATATAGAGAGAGAATTATGGAGAGAGAATGATAGAGAGAGAATGATAGAGAGAGAGAATGATAGTGAGAGAGAATGATAGAGAGAGAGAATGATGGAGAGAGAGAATGATAGAGAGCGAATGATAGAGAGAGAATGATAGAGAGAGAGAATGATAGAGAGAAAATGATAGAGAGAGGGAATGATAGAGAGATAATGATAGAGACAGAGAATGATAGAGAGAGATAATGATAGAGACAGAGAATGATAGAGAGAGAGAATGATGGAGAGAGAGAATGATCGAGAGCGAGAATGATAGAGAGCGAATGATAGAGAGAGAATGATAGAGACAGAGAATGATAGAGAGAAAATGATACAGAGAGAGAATGATAGTGAGAGAGAATGATGGAGAGAGAGAATGATAGAGTAAGAGAAAATGATAGAGAGAGAGAATGATGGAGAGAGAGAATGATAGAGAGAGAAAATGATAGAGAGAGAGAATGATAGAGAGAGAATGATAGTAACAGAGAATGATGGAGAGAGAGAATGATAGAGAGAGAATGATGGAGAGAGCGAATGATAGAGAGAGAATGATAGAGAGAGGGAATGATAGAGAGAGAATGATGGAGAGAGATAATGATAGAGACAGAGAATGATAGAGAGAGAGAATGATAGAAAGAGGGAATGATAGTGAGAGAAAATGATGGAGAGAGAGAATGATGGAGAGAGAGAGAATGATAGAGAGAGAAAATGATAGAGAGAGAGAATGATAGGGCGAGAATGATGGAGAAAGAGAATGATAGAGAGAGAGAGAATGATAGTGAGAGAGAACGATAGAGAGAGAGAATGATAGTGACAGAGAATGATAGAGAGAGAGAATGATAGAGAGAGAATGATGGAGAGAGAGAATGATACAGAGAGAAAATCATACAGAGAGAGAATGATAGAGAGAGAGAATGATAGAGAGAGAATGATAGAGAGAGAATGATAGAGAGAGAATGATAGAGAGAGAGAATGATAGTGAGAGAGAATGATCGAGAGAGAGAATGATAGAGAAAAAGATCATGATAGAGAGAGAATGATAGAGTGAGAATGATAGAGAGAGAATGATAGAGAGAGAATGATAGAGAGAGAATGATAGAGAGAGAATGATAGAGAGAGAGAATGATAGAGTAAGAGAAAATGATAGAGAGAGAGAATGTTGGAGAGAGAGAATGATAGAGAGAGAAAATGTTAGAGAGAGAGAATGATAGAGAGAGAGAATGATGGAGAGAGAGAATGATTGATAGCGAATGATAGAGAGAGAATGATAGCGAGAGAGAATGATGGAGAGAGAGAATGATGGAGAGAGAGAATGATTGAGAGAGAGAATGATGGAGAGAGAGAATGATAGAGAGAGAAAATGATAGAGAGAGAGAATGATAGAGAGAGAATGATAGAGAGAGAATGATAAAGAGAGAATGATGAAGAGAGAGAATGATAGAGAGAGAGAGAGAGAAGGATGGAGATAGAGAAAAATCGAGAGAGAGAGAATGACAGAGAGAGGGAGAAAATGATAGAGAGAGAGAGAGAATGAAAGAGACAGAGAATGATAGAGACAGAGACTGATAGAGACAGATAATGAAAGAGACAGAGAATGATAGAGAGAGAGAGAATGATGGAGAGGGAGAAAGATAGACAGACAGAATGATAGAGAGAGAATGATAGAGAAAGAGATCATGATAGAGAGAGAGAATGATGGAGAGAGAGAATGATACAGAGAGAAAATGATAGAGAGAGAGAATGATAGAGAGAGAATGATAGAGAGAGAGAATGATAGAGAAAGAGAATGATAGAGAGAGAGAGAATGGTAGAGAGAATGATGATGAGAGAATGATAGAGAGAGAGAATGATAGTGAGAGAGAATGATAGAGAGAGAATGATAGAGAGAGAGAATGATAGAGAGAGAGAATGATAGAGATAGAGAATGATGGAGAGAGAGAATGATAGAGAGCGAATGATAGAGATAGAATGATAGAGAGAGAGAATGATAGAAAGAGAGAATGATAGAGAGAAAATGATAGAGAGGGAGAATGATAGTGAGAGAGACTGATGGAGAGAGAGAATGATAGAGAAAGAGAAAATGATAGAGTGAGCGAATGATGGAGAGAGAATGATAGAGAGAGAGAATGATAGAGAAAGAGAATGATAGAGAGAAAGAGAATGATAGAGGGAATGATAGAGAGAATGATAGAGAGAATGATAGAGAGAATGACAGCGAGAGAATGATAGGGAGAGAATGATGGAGAGAGAGAATGATCGAGAGAGAGAATGATGGAGATAGATAATGATGGAGAGGGAGAATGATAGAGAAAGAGACTGATGGAGAGAGAGAATGATAGAGAAAGAGAAAATGATAGAGTGAGCGAATGATGGAGAGAGAGAATAATAGAGAGAGAAAATGATAGAGAGAGAGAATGATGGAGAGCGAGAATGATAGAGAAAGAGAAAATGATAGAGAGAGAGAATGATGGAGAGAGAAAATGTTAGAGAGAGAGAATGATGGAGAGAAAGAATGATGGAGAGAGAGAATGATGGAGAGAGAGAATGATAGAGAAAGAAAATGATAGAGAGAGAGAATGATAGAGAGAGAATGATAGAGAGAGAGAATGATAGAGAAAGAGAATGATAGAGAGAGAGAATGATAGAGAGAGAATGATGGAGAGAGAGAATGATGGAGAGAGAAAATCATACAGAGAGAGAATGATAGAGAGAGAGAACGATAGAGAGAGAATGATAGAGAGAGAATGATAGAGAGAGAATGATAGAGAGAGAGAATGATAGTGAGAGAGAATGATCGAGAGAGACAATGATAGAGAAAAAGATCATGATAGAGAGAGAATGGTAAAGTGAGAATGATAGAGAGAGAATGATAGAGAGAGAATGATAGAGAGAGAATGATAGAGAGAGAATGATAGAGAGAGAGAATGATAGTGAGAGAGAATGATGGAGAGAGAGAATGATAGAGTAAGAGAAAATAATAGAGAGAGAGAATGATGGAGAGAGAGAATGATAGAGAGAGGAAATGTTAGAGAGAGAGAATGATAGAGAGAGAGAATAATGGAGAGAGAGAATGATAGATAGCGAATGATAGAGAGAGAATGATAGCGAGAGAGAATGGTGGAGAGAGAGAATGATGGAGAGAGAGAATGATGGAGAGAGAGAATGATAGAGAGAGAAAATGATAGAGAGAGAGAATGATAGAGAGAGAATGATAGAGAGAGAGAATGATAGTGAGAGAGAATGATGGAGAGCGAGAATGATAGAGAAAGAGAAAATGATAGAGAGAGAGAATGATGGAGAGAGAAAATGTTAGAGAGAGCGAATGATGGAGAGAAAGAATGATGGAGAGAGAGAATGATGGAGAGAGAGAATGATAGAGAAAGAAAATAATAGAGAGAGAGAATGATAGAGAGAGAATGATAGAGAGAGAGAATGATAGAGAAAGAGAATGATAGAGAGAGAGAGCATGATAGAGAGAAAGATAGCGAGAGAATGATAGAAAGAGAATGATGGAGAGAGAAAATGATAGTGACAGAGAATGATATAGAGAGAATGATAGAGAGAGAGAATGATAGTGAGAGCGAATGCTAGAGAGAGAGAATGATGGAGAGAGAGAATGATAGAAAGAGAGAATGATAGAGAGACAGAATGTTAGAGAGAGAGAATGATAGAGAGAGAGATTGATAGTGACAGAGAATGATAGAGAGAGAGAATGATAGAGAGAGAATGATGGAGAGAGAGAATGATAGAGAGAGAAAATCATACAGAGAGAGAATGATAGAGAGAGAGAATGATAGTGACAGAGAATGATGGAGAGAGATAATGATAGAGAGAGAATGATGGAGAGAGAGAATGATAGTGAGAGAGAATGATAGAGAGAGAGAATGATAGTGAGAGAGAATGATGGATAGTGAGAATGATAGAGAAAGAGAAAATGATAGAGACAGAGAGATTGATGGAGAGAGAAAATGTTAGAGAGAGAGAATGATGGACAGAAAGAATGATATAGAGAGAGAATGATGGAGAGAGAATGATAGAGAGAGAATGATATAGAGAGAGAATGATAGTGAGAGAGAATGATAGAGAGAGAGAATGATGGAGAGAGAGAATGATAGAGAGCGAATGAAAGAGAGAGAATGATAGCGAGAGAGAATGATAGAAAGAGAGAATGATAGAGAGAGAGAATGATAAAGAGAGAAAATGTTAGAGAGAGAGAATGATTGAGAGCGAATGATAGAGAGAGAATGATAGAAAGAGAGAATGATAGAGAGAAAATGATAGAGAGAGGGAATGATAGAGAGAGAATGATGGAGAGAGATAATGATAGAGACAGAGAATGATAGAGAGAGATAATGATAGAGACAGAGAATGATAGAGAGAGAGAATGATGGACAGAGAGAATGATAGAGAGAGAGAATGATGGAGAGAGAGAATGATCGAGAGAGATAATGATAGAGACAGAGAATGATAGAGAGAGAATGATGGAGAGAGAGAATGATAGAGTAAGAGAAAATGATAGAGAGAGAGAATGATGGAGAGAGAGAATGATAGAGAGAGAAAATGTTATAGAGAGAGAATGATAGAGAGAGAGAATGATAGTGACAGAGAATGATGGAGAGAGAGAATGATAGAGAGAGGGAATGATAGAGAGAGAATGATGGAGAGAGATAATGATAGAGACAGAGAATGATAGAGAGAGAGAATGATAGAAAGAGGGAATGATAGTGAGAGAGAATGATGGAGAGAGAGAATGATGGACAGAGAGAATGATAGAGAGAATGATGGAGAGAGAGAATGATGGAGAGAGAGAATGATAGAGAGCGAATGATGTAGAGAGAATGATAGAAAGAGAGAATGATAGAGAGAGAGAATGATAGAGAGAGAATGATAGAGAGAGAGAATGATAGTGAGAGAGAATGATGGAGAGAGAATGATGGAGAGAGAGAATGATAGAGTAAGAGAAAATGATAGAGAGAGAGAATGATGGAGAGAGAGAATGATAGAGAGAGAAAATGTTAGAGAGAGAGAATGATAGAGAGAGAGAATGATAGTGACAGAGAATGATGGAGAGAGAGAATGATAGAGAGAGAATGATGGAGAGAGAGAATGATAGAGAGAGAGAATGATAGTGACAGAGAATGATGGAGAGAGAGAATGATAGAGAGAGAATGATGGAGAGAGAGAATGATGGAGAGAGAGAATGATAGAGAGAGAAAATGATAGAGAGAGAGAATGATAGAGAGAGAATGATAGTGACAGAGAATGATGGAGAGAGAGAATGATAGAGAGAGAATGATGGAGAGAGAGATTGATGGAGAGAGAGAATGATAGAGAGCGAATGATAGAGAGAGAATGATAGAAAGAGAGAATGATAGAGAGAGGGAATGATAGAGAGAGAATGATGGAGAGAGATAATGATAGAGACAGAGAATGATAGAGAGAGAGAATGATAGAAAGAGGGAATGATAGTGAGAGAGAATGATGGAGAGAGAGAATGATGGACAGAGAGAATGATAGAGAGAATGATGGAGAGAGAGAATGATGGAGAGAGAGAATGATAGAGAGCGAATGATGTAGAGAGAATGATAGAAAGAGAGAATGATAGAGAGAGAGAATGATAGAGAGAGAATGATAGAGAGAGAGAATGATAGTGAGAGAGAATGATGGAGAGAGAATGATGGAGAGAGAGAATGATAGAGTAAGAGAAAATGATAGAGAGAGAGAATGATGGAGAGAGAGAATGATAGAGAGAGAAAATGTTAGAGAGAGAGAATGATAGAGAGAGAGAATGATAGTGACAGAGAATGATGGAGAGAGAGAATGATAGAGAGAGAATGATGGAGAGAGAGAATGATAGAGAGAGAGAATGATAGTGACAGAGAATGATGGAGAGAGAGAATGATAGAGAGAGAATGATGGAGAGAGAGAATGATAGTGAGAGAAAATGTTAGAGAGAGAGAATGATAGAGAGAGAGAATGATAGTGACAGAGAATGATGGAGAGAGAGAATGATAGAGAGAGAATGATGGAGAGAGAGAATGATAGTGAGAGAGAATGATAGAGAGAGAGAATGATAGTGAGAGAGAATGATGGAGAGAGAGAATGATAGAGAAAGAGAAAATGATAGAGAGAGAGATTGATGGAGAGAGAAAATGTTAGAGAGAGAGAATGATGGAGAGAAAGAATGATATAGAGAGAGAATTATGGAGAGAGAATGATAGAGAGAGAATGATAGAGAGAGAGAATGATAGTGAGAGAGAATGATAGAGAGAGAGAATGATGGAGAGAGAGAATGATAGAGAGCGAATGATAGAGAGAGAATGATAGAGAGAGAGAATGATAGAGAGAAAATGATAGAGAGAGGGAATGATAGAGAGATAATGATAGAGACAGAGAATGATAGAGAGAGATAATGATAGAGACAGAGAATGATAGAGAGAGAGAATGATGGAGAGAGAGAATGATCGAGAGCGAGAATGATAGAGAGCGAATGATAGAGAGAGAATGATAGAGACAGAGAATGATAGAGAGAAAATGATACAGAGAGAGAATGATAGTGAGAGAGAATGATGGAGAGAGAGAATGATAGAGTAAGAGAAAATGATAGAGAGAGAGAATGATGGAGAGAGAGAATGATAGAGAGAGAAAATGATAGAGAGAGAGAATGATAGAGAGAGAATGATAGTAACAGAGAATGATGGAGAGAGAGAATGATAGAGAGAGAATGATGGAGAGAGCGAATGATAGAGAGAGAATGATAGAGAGAGGGAATGATAGAGAGAGAATGATGGAGAGAGATAATGATAGAGACAGAGAATGATAGAGAGAGAGAATGATAGAAAGAGGGAATGATAGTGAGAGAAAATGATGGAGAGAGAGAATGATGGAGAGAGAGAGAATGATAGAGAGAGAAAATGATAGAGAGAGAGAATGATAGGGCGAGAATGATGGAGAAAGAGAATGATAGAGAGAGAGAGAATGATAGTGAGAGAGAACGATAGAGAGAGAGAATGATAGTGACAGAGAATGATAGAGAGAGAGAATGATAGAGAGAGAATGATGGAGAGAGAGAATGATACAGAGAGAAAATCATACAGAGAGAGAATGATAGAGAGAGAGAATGATAGAGAGAGAATGATAGAGAGAGAATGATAGAGAGAGAATGATAGAGAGAGAGAATGATAGTGAGAGAGAATGATCGAGAGAGAGAATGATAGAGAAAAAGATCATGATAGAGGGAGAATGATAGAGTGAGAATGATAGAGAGAGAATGATAGAGAGAGAATGATAGAGAGAGAATGATAGAGAGAGAATGATAGAGAGAGAGAATGATAGAGTAAGAGAAAATGATAGAGAGAGAGAATGTTGGAGAGAGAGAATGATAGAGAGAGAAAATGTTAGAGAGAGAGAATGATAGAGAGAGAGAATGATGGAGAGAGAGAATGATTGATAGCGAATGATAGAGAGAGAATGATAGCGAGAGAGAATGATGGAGAGAGAGAATGATGGAGAGAGAGAATGATTGAGAGAGAGAATGATGGAGAGAGAGAATGATAGAGAGAGAAAATGATAGAGAGAGAGAATGATAGAGAGAGAATGATAGAGAGAGAATGATAAAGAGAGAATGATGAAGAGAGAGAATGATAGAGAGAGAGAGAGAGAAGGATGGAGATAGAGAAAAATCGAGAGAGAGAGAATGACAGAGAGAGGGAGAAAATGATAGAGAGAGAGAGAGAATGATAGAGACAGAGAATGATAGAGACAGAGACTGATAGAGACAGATAATGAAAGAGACAGAGAATGATAGAGAGAGAGAGAATGATGGAGAGGGAGAAAGATAGACAGACAGAATGATAGAGAGAGAATGATAGAGAAAGAGATCATGATAGAGAGAGAGAATGATGGAGAGAGAGAATGATACAGAGAGAAAATGATAGAGAGAGAGAATGATAGAGAGAGAATGATAGAGAGAGAGAATGATAGAGAAAGAGAATGATAGAGAGAGAGAGAATGGTAGAGAGAATGATGATGAGAGAATGATAGAGAGAGAGAATGATAGTGAGAGAGAATGATAGAGAGAGAATGATAGAGAGAGAGAATGATAGAGAGAGAGAATGATAGAGATAGAGAATGATGGAGAGAGAGAATGATAGAGAGCGAATGATAGAGATAGAATGATAGAGAGAGAGAATGATAGAAAGAGAGAATGATAGAGAGAAAATGATAGAGAGGGAGAATGATAGTGAGAGAGACTGATGGAGAGAGAGAATGATAGAGAAAGAGAAAATGATAGAGTGAGCGAATGATGGAGAGAGAATGATAGAGAGAGAGAATGATAGAGAAAGAGAATGATAGAGAGAAAGAGAATGATAGAGGGAATGATAGAGAGAATGATAGAGAGAATGATAGAGAGAATGACAGCGAGAGAATGATAGGGAGAGAATGATGGAGAGAGAGAATGATCGAGAGAGAGAATGATGGAGATAGATAATGATGGAGAGGGAGAATGATAGAGAAAGAGACTGATGGAGAGAGAGAATGATAGAGAAAGAGAAAATGATAGAGTGAGCGAATGATGGAGAGAGAGAATAATAGAGAGAGAAAATGATAGAGAGAGAGAATGATGGAGAGCGAGAATGATAGAGAAAGAGAAAATGATAGAGAGAGAGAATGATGGAGAGAGAAAATGTTAGAGAGAGAGAATGATGGAGAGAAAGAATGATGGAGAGAGAGAATGATGGAGAGAGAGAATGATAGAGAAAGAAAATGATAGAGAGAGAGAATGATAGAGAGAGAATGATAGAGAGAGAGAATGATAGAGAAAGAGAATGATAGAGAGAGAGAATGATAGAGAGAGAATGATGGAGAGAGAGAATGATGGAGAGAGAAAATCATACAGAGAGAGAATGATAGAGAGAGAGAACGATAGAGAGAGAATGATAGAGAGAGAATGATAGAGAGAGAATGATAGAGAGAGAGAATGATAGTGAGAGAGAATGATCGAGAGAGACAATGATAGAGAAAAAGATCATGATAGAGAGAGAATGGTAAAGTGAGAATGATAGAGAGAGAATGATAGAGAGAGAATGATAGAGAGAGAATGATAGAGAGAGAATGATAGAGAGAGAGAATGATAGTGAGAGAGAATGATGGAGAGAGAGAATGATAGAGTAAGAGAAAATAATAGAGAGAGAGAATGATGGAGAGAGAGAATGATAGAGAGAGGAAATGTTAGAGAGAGAGAATGATAGAGAGAGAGAATAATGGAGAGAGAGAATGATAGATAGCGAATGATAGAGAGAGAATGATAGCGAGAGAGAATGGTGGAGAGAGAGAATGATGGAGAGAGAGAATGATGGAGAGAGAGAATGATAGAGAGAGAAAATGATAGAGAGAGAGAATGATAGAGAGAGAATGATAGAGAGAGAGAATGATAGTGAGAGAGAATGATGGAGAGCGAGAATGATAGAGAAAGAGAAAATGATAGAGAGAGAGAATGATGGAGAGAGAAAATGTTAGAGAGAGCGAATGATGGAGAGAAAGAATGATGGAGAGAGAGAATGATGGAGAGAGAGAATGATAGAGAAAGAAAATAATAGAGAGAGAGAATGATAGAGAGAGAATGATAGAGAGAGAGAATGATAGAGAAAGAGAATGATAGAGAGAGAGAGCATGATAGAGAGAAAGATAGCGAGAGAATGATAGAAAGAGAATGATGGAGAGAGAAAATGATAGTGACAGAGAATGATATAGAGAGAATGATAGAGAGAGAGAATGATAGTGAGAGCGAATGCTAGAGAGAGAGAATGATGGAGAGAGAGAATGATAGAAAGAGAGAATGATAGAGAGACAGAATGTTAGAGAGAGAGAATGATAGAGAGAGAGATTGATAGTGACAGAGAATGATAGAGAGAGAGAATGATAGAGAGAGAATGATGGAGAGAGAGAATGATAGAGAGAGAAAATCATACAGAGAGAGAATGATAGAGAGAGAGAATGATAGTGACAGAGAATGATGGAGAGAGATAATGATAGAGAGAGAATGATGGAGAGAGAGAATGATAGTGAGAGAGAATGATAGAGAGAGAGAATGATAGTGAGAGAGAATGATGGATAGTGAGAATGATAGAGAAAGAGAAAATGATAGAGACAGAGAGATTGATGGAGAGAGAAAATGTTAGAGAGAGAGAATGATGGACAGAAAGAATGATATAGAGAGAGAATGATGGAGAGAGAATGATAGAGAGAGAATGATATAGAGAGAGAATGATAGTGAGAGAGAATGATAGAGAGAGAGAATGATGGAGAGAGAGAATGATAGAGAGCGAATGATAGAGAGAGAATGATAGCGAGAGAGAATGATAGAAAGAGAGAATGATAGAGAGAGAGAATGATAAAGAGAGAAAATGTTAGAGAGAGAGAATGATTGAGAGCGAATGATAGAGAGAGAATGATAGAAAGAGAGAATGATAGAGAGAAAATGATAGAGAGAGGGAATGATAGAGAGAGAATGATGGAGAGAGATAATGATAGAGACAGAGAATGATAGAGAGAGATAATGATAGAGACAGAGAATGATAGAGAGAGAGAATGATGGACAGAGAGAATGATAGAGAGAGAGAATGATGGAGAGAGAGAATGATCGAGAGAGATAATGATAGAGACAGAGAATGATAGAGAGAGAATGATGGAGAGAGAGAATGATAGAGTAAGAGAAAATGATAGAGAGAGAGAATGATGGAGAGAGAGAATGATAGAGAGAGAAAATGTTATAGAGAGAGAATGATAGAGAGAGAGAATGATAGTGACAGAGAATGATGGAGAGAGAGAATGATAGAGAGAGGGAATGATAGAGAGAGAATGATGGAGAGAGATAATGATAGAGACAGAGAATGATAGAGAGAGAGAATGATAGAAAGAGGGAATGATAGTGAGAGAGAATGATGGAGAGAGAGAATGATGGACAGAGAGAATGATAGAGAGAATGATGGAGAGAGAGAATGATGGAGAGAGAGAATGATAGAGAGCGAATGATGTAGAGAGAATGATAGAAAGAGAGAATGATAGAGAGAGAGAATGATAGAGAGAGAATGATAGAGAGAGAGAATGATAGTGAGAGAGAATGATGGAGAGAGAATGATGGAGAGAGAGAATGATAGAGTAAGAGAAAATGATAGAGAGAGAGAATGATGGAGAGAGAGAATGATAGAGAGAGAAAATGTTAGAGAGAGAGAATGATAGAGAGAGAGAATGATAGTGACAGAGAATGATGGAGAGAGAGAATGATAGAGAGAGAATGATGGAGAGAGAGAATGATAGAGAGAGAGAATGATAGTGACAGAGAATGATGGAGAGAGAGAATGATAGAGAGAGAATGATGGAGAGAGAGAATGATGGAGAGAGAGAATGATAGAGAGAGAAAATGATAGAGAGAGAGAATGATAGAGAGAGAATGATAGTGACAGAGAATGATGGAGAGAGAGAATGATAGAGAGAGAATGATGGAGAGAGAGATTGATGGAGAGAGAGAATGATAGAGAGCGAATGATAGAGAGAGAATGATAGAAAGAGAGAATGATAGAGAGAGGGAATGATAGAGAGAGAATGATGGAGAGAGATAATGATAGAGACAGAGAATGATAGAGAGAGAGAATGATAGAAAGAGGGAATGATAGTGAGAGAGAATGATGGAGAGAGAGAATGATGGACAGAGAGAATGATAGAGAGAATGATGGAGAGAGAGAATGATGGAGAGAGAGAATGATAGAGAGCGAATGATGTAGAGAGAATGATAGAAAGAGAGAATGATAGAGAGAGAGAATGATAGAGAGAGAATGATAGAGAGAGAGAATGATAGTGAGAGAGAATGATGGAGAGAGAATGATGGAGAGAGAGAATGATAGAGTAAGAGAAAATGATAGAGAGAGAGAATGATGGAGAGAGAGAATGATAGAGAGAGAAAATGTTAGAGAGAGAGAATGATAGAGAGAGAGAATGATAGTGACAGAGAATGATGGAGAGAGAGAATGATAGAGAGAGAATGATGGAGAGAGAGAATGATAGAGAGAGAGAATGATAGTGACAGAGAATGATGGAGAGAGAGAATGATAGAGAGAGAATGATGGAGAGAGAGAATGATAGTGAGAGAAAATGTTAGAGAGAGAGAATGATAGAGAGAGAGAATGATAGTGACAGAGAATGATGGAGAGAGAGAATGATAGAGAGAGAATGATGGAGAGAGAGAATGATAGTGAGAGAGAATGATAGAGAGAGAGAATGATAGTGAGAGAGAATGATGGAGAGAGAGAATGATAGAGAAAGAGAAAATGATAGAGAGAGAGATTGATGGAGAGAGAAAATGTTAGAGAGAGAGAATGATGGAGAGAAAGAATGATATAGAGAGAGAATTATGGAGAGAGAATGATAGAGAGAGAATGATAGAGAGAGAGAATGATAGTGAGAGAGAATGATAGAGAGAGAGAATGATGGAGAGAGAGAATGATAGAGAGCGAATGATAGAGAGAGAATGATAGAGAGAGAGAATGATAGAGAGAAAATGATAGAGAGAGGGAATGATAGAGAGATAATGATAGAGACAGAGAATGATAGAGAGAGATAATGATAGAGACAGAGAATGATAGAGAGAGAGAATGATGGAGAGAGAGAATGATCGAGAGCGAGAATGATAGAGAGCGAATGATAGAGAGAGAATGATAGAGACAGAGAATGATAGAGAGAAAATGATACAGAGAGAGAATGATAGTGAGAGAGAATGATGGAGAGAGAGAATGATAGAGTAAGAGAAAATGATAGAGAGAGAGAATGATGGAGAGAGAGAATGATAGAGAGAGAAAATGATAGAGAGAGAGAATGATAGAGAGAGAATGATAGTAACAGAGAATGATGGAGAGAGAGAATGATAGAGAGAGAATGATGGAGAGAGCGAATGATAGAGAGAGAATGATAGAGAGAGGGAATGATAGAGAGAGAATGATGGAGAGAGATAATGATAGAGACAGAGAATGATAGAGAGAGAGAATGATAGAAAGAGGGAATGATAGTGAGAGAAAATGATGGAGAGAGAGAATGATGGAGAGAGAGAGAATGATAGAGAGAGAAAATGATAGAGAGAGAGAATGATAGGGCGAGAATGATGGAGAAAGAGAATGATAGAGAGAGAGAGAATGATAGTGAGAGAGAACGATAGAGAGAGAGAATGATAGTGACAGAGAATGATAGAGAGAGAGAATGATAGAGAGAGAATGATGGAGAGAGAGAATGATAGAGAGAGAAAATCATACAGAGAGAGAATGATAGAGAGAGAGAATGATAGAGAGAGAATGATAGAGAGAGAATGATAGAGAGAGAATGATAGAGAGAGAGAATGATAGTGAGAGAGAATGATCGAGAGAGAGAATGATAGAGAAAAAGATCATGATAGAGAGAGAATGATAGAGTGAGAATGATAGAGAGAGAATGATAGAGAGAGAATGATAGAGAGAGAATGATAGAGAGAGAATGATAGAGAGAGAGAATGATAGAGTAAGAGAAAATGATAGAGAGAGAGAATGTTGGAGAGAGAGAATGATAGAGAGAGAAAATGTTAGAGAGAGAGAATGATAGAGAGAGAGAATGATGGAGAGAGAGAATGATTGATAGCGAATGATAGAGAGAGAATGATAGCGAGAGAGAATGATGGAGAGAGAGAATGATGGAGAGAGAGAATGATTGAGAGAGAGAATGATGGAGAGAGAGAATGATAGAGAGAGAAAATGATAGAGAGAGAGAATGATAGAGAGAGAATGATAGAGAGAGAATGATAAAGAGAGAATGATGAAGAGAGAGAATGATAGAGAGAGAGAGAGAGAAGGATGGAGATAGAGAAAAATCGAGAGAGAGAGAATGACAGAGAGAGGGAGAAAATGATAGAGAGAGAGAGAGAATGATAGAGACAGAGAATGATAGAGACAGAGACTGATAGAGACAGATAATGAAAGAGACAGAGAATGATAGAGAGAGAGAGAATGATGGAGAGGGAGAAAGATAGACAGACAGAATGATAGAGAGAGAATGATAGAGAAAGAGATCATGATAGAGAGAGAGAATGATGGAGAGAGAGAATGATACAGAGAGAAAATGATAGAGAGAGAGAATGATAGAGAGAGAATGATAGAGAGAGAGAATGATAGAGAAAGAGAATGATAGAGAGAGAGAGAATGGTAGAGAGAATGATGATGAGAGAATGATAGAGAGAGAGAATGATAGTGAGAGAGAATGATAGAGAGAGAATGATAGAGAGAGAGAATGATAGAGAGAGAGAATGATAGAGATAGAGAATGATGGAGAGAGAGAATGATAGAGAGCGAATGATAGAGATAGAATGATAGAGAGAGAGAATGATAGAAAGAGAGAATGATAGAGAGAAAATGATAGAGAGGGAGAATGATAGTGAGAGAGACTGATGGAGAGAGAGAATGATAGAGAAAGAGAAAATGATAGAGTGAGCGAATGATGGAGAGAGAATGATAGAGAGAGAGAATGATAGAGAAAGAGAATGATAGAGAGAAAGAGAATGATAGAGGGAATGATAGAGAGAATGATAGAGAGAATGATAGAGAGAATGACAGCGAGAGAATGATAGGGAGAGAATGATGGAGAGAGAGAATGATCGAGAGAGAGAATGATGGAGATAGATAATGATGGAGAGGGAGAATGATAGAGAAAGAGACTGATGGAGAGAGAGAATGATAGAGAAAGAGAAAATGATAGAGTGAGCGAATGATGGAGAGAGAGAATAATAGAGAGAGAAAATGATAGAGAGAGAGAATGATGGAGAGCGAGAATGATAGAGAAAGAGAAAATGATAGAGAGAGAGAATGATGGAGAGAGAAAATGTTAGAGAGAGAGAATGATGGAGAGAAAGAATGATGGAGAGAGAGAATGATGGAGAGAGAGAATGATAGAGAAAGAAAATGATAGAGAGAGAGAATGATAGAGAGAGAATGATAGAGAGAGAGAATGATAGAGAAAGAGAATGATAGATAGAGAGAATGATAGAGAGAGAATGATGGAGAGAGAGAATGATGGAGAGAGAAAATCATACAGAGAGAGAATGATAGAGAGAGAGAACGATAGAGAGAGAATGATAGAGAGAGAATGATAGAGAGAGAATGATAGAGAGAGAGAATGATAGTGAGAGAGAATGATCGAGAGAGAGAATGATAGAGAAAAAGATCATGATAGAGAGAGAATGATAGAGAGAGAATGATAGAGAGAGAATGATAGAGAGAGAGAATGATAGTGAGAGAGAATGATGGAGAGAGAGAATGATAGAGTAAGAGAAAATAATAGAGAGAGAGAATGATGGAGAGAGAGAATGATAGAGAGAGAATGATAGAGAGAGAGAATGATAGTGAGAGAGAATGATGGAGAGCGAGAATGATAGAGAAAGAGAAAATGATAGAGAGAGAGAATGATGGAGAGAGAAAATGTTAGAGAGAGAGAATGATGGAGAGAAAGAATGATGGAGAGAGAGAATGATGGAGAGAGAGAATGATAGAGAAAGAAAATAATAGAGAGAGAGAATGATAGAGAGAGAATGATAGAGAGAGAGAATGATAGAGAAAGAGAATGATAGAGAGAGAGAGCATGATAGAGAGAAGGATAGCGAGAGAATGATAGAAAGAGAATGATGGAGAGAGAAAATGATAGTGACAGAGAATGATATAGAGAGAATGATAGAGAGAGAGAATGATAGTGAGAGCGAATGCTAGAGAGAGAGAATGATGGAGAGAGAGAATGATAGAAAGAGAGAATGATAGAGAGACAGAATGTTAGAGAGAGAGAATGATAGAGAGAGAGATTGATAGTGACAGAGAATGATAGAGAGAGAGAATGATAGAGAGAGAATGATGGAGAGAGAGAATGATAGAGAGAGAAAATCATACAGAGAGAGAATGATAGAGAGAGAGAATGATAGTGACAGAGAATGATGGAGAGAGAGAATGATAGAGAGAGAATGATGGAGAGAGAGAATGATAGTGAGAGAAAATGTTAGAGAGAGAGAATGATAGAGAGAGAGAATGATAGTGACAGAGAATGATGGAGAGAGAGAATGATAGAGAGAGAATGATGGAGAGAGAGAATGATAGTGAGAGAGAATGATAGAGAGAGAGAATGATAGTGAGAGAGAATGATGGAGAGTGAGAATGATAGAGAAAGAGAAAATGATAGAGAGAGAGAGATTGATGGAGAGAGAAAATGTTAGAGAGAGAGAATGATGGACAGAAAGAATGATATAGAGAGAGAATGATGGAGAGAGAATGATAGAGAGAGAATGATAGAGAGAGAGAATGATAGTGAGAGAGAATGATAGAGAGAGAGAATGATGGAGAGAGAGAATGATAGAGAGCGAATGATAGAGAGAGAATGATAGCGAGAGAGAATGATAGAAAGAGAGAATGATAGAGAGAGAGAATGATAAAGAGAGAAAATGTTAGAGAGAGAGAATGATTGAGAGCGAATGATAGAGCGAGAATGATAGAAAGAGAGAATGATAGAGAGAAAATGATAGAGAGAGGGAATGATAGAGAGAGAATGATGGAGAGAGATAATGATAGAGACAGAGAATGATAGAGAGAGATAATGATAGAGACAGAGAATGATAGAGAGAGAGAATGATGGACAGAGAGAATGATAGAGAGAGAGAATGATGGAGAGAGAGAATGATCGAGAGAGAGAATGATAGAGAGCGAATGATAGAGAGAGAATGATAGAGAGAGAGAATGATAGAAAGAGAGAATGATAGAGAGAAAATGATAGAGAGGGAGAATGATAGTGAGAGAGACTGATGGAGAGAGAGAATGATAGAGAAAGAGAAAATGATAGAGTGAGCGAATGATGGAGAGAGAATGATAGAGAGAGAGAATGATAGAGAAAGAGAATGATAGAGAGAAAGAGAATGATAGAGGGAATGATAGAGAGAATGATAGAGAGAATAATAGAGAGAATGACAGCGAGAGAATGATAGGGAGAGAATGATGGAGAGAGAGAATGATCGAGAGAGAGAATGATGGAGATAGATAATGATGGAGAGGGAGAATGATAGAGAAAGAGACTGATGGAGAGAGAGAATGATAGAGAAAGAGAAAATGATAGAGTGAGCGAATGATGGAGAGAGAGAATAATAGAGAGAGAAAATGATAGAGAGAGAGAATGATGGAGAGCGAGAATGATAGAGAAAGAGAAAATGATAGAGAGAGAGAATGATGGAGAGAGAAAATGTTAGAGAGAGAGAATGATGGAGAGAAAGAATGATGGAGAGAGAGAATGATGGAGAGAGAGAATGATAGAGAAAGAAAATGATAGAGAGAGAGAATGATAGAGAGAGAATGATAGAGAGAGAGAATGATAGAGAAAGAGAATGATAGAGAGAGAGAATGATAGAGAGAGAATGATGGAGAGAGAGAATGATGGAGAGAGAAAATCATACAGAGAGAGAATGATAGAGAGAGAGAACGATAGAGAGAGAATGATAGAGAGAGAATGATAGAGAGAGAATGATAGAGAGAGAGAATGATAGTGAGAGAGAATGATCGAGAGAGACAATGATAGAGAAAAAGATCATGATAGAGAGAGAATGATAAAGTGAGAATGATAGAGAGAGAATGATAGAGAGAGAATGATAGAGAGAGAATGATAGAGAGAGAATGATAGAGAGAGAGAATGATAGTGAGAGAGAATGATGGAGAGAGAGAATGATAGAGTAAGAGAAAATAATAGAGAGAGAGAATGATGGAGAGAGAGAATGATAGAGAGAGGAAATGTTCGAGAGAGAGAATGATAGAGAGAGAGAATAATGGAGAGAGAGAATGATAGATAGCGAATGATAGAGAGAGAATGATAGCGAGAGAGAATGGTGGAGAGAGAGAATGATGGAGAGAGAGAATGATAGAGAGAGAAAATGATAGAGAGAGAGAATGATAGAGAGAGAATGATAGAGAGAGAGAATGATAGTGAGAGAGAATGATGGAGAGCGAGAATGATAGAGAAAGAGAAAATGATAGAGAGAGAGAATGATGGAGAGAGAAAATGTTAGAGAGAGCGAATGATGGAGAGAAAGAATGATGGAGAGAGAGAATGATGGAGAGAGAGAATGATAGAGAAAGAAAATAATAGAGAGAGAGAATGATAGAGAGAGAATGATAGAGAGAGAGAATGATAGAGAAAGAGAATGATAGAGAGAGAGAGCATGATAGAGAGAAAGATAGCGAGAGAATGATAGAAAGAGAATGATGGAGAGAGAAAATGATAGTGACAGAGAATGATATAGAGAGAATGATAGAGAGAGAGAATGATAGTGAGAGCGAATGCTAGAGAGAGAGAATGATGGAGAGAGAGAATGATAGAAAGAGAGAATGATAGAGAGACAGAATGTTAGAGAGAGAGAATGATAGAGAGAGAGATTGATAGTGACAGAGAATGATAGAGAGAGAGAATGATAGAGAGAGAATGATGGAGAGAGAGAATGATAGAGAGAGAAAATCATACAGAGAGAGAATGATAGAGAGAGAGAATGATAGTGACAGAGAATGATGGAGAGAGATAATGATAGAGAGAGAATGATGGAGAGAGAGAATGATAGTGAGAGAGAATGATAGAGAGAGAGAATGATAGTGAGAGAGAATGATGGATAGTGAGAATGATAGAGAAAGAGAAAATGATAGAGACAGAGAGATTGATGGAGAGAGAAAATGTTAGAGAGAGAGAATGATGGACAGAAAGAATGATATAGAGAGAGAATGATGGAGAGAGAATGATAGAGAGAGAATGATATAGAGAGAGAATGATAGTGAGAGAGAATGATAGAGAGAGAGAATGATGGAGAGAGAGAATGATAGAGAGCGAATGATAGAGAGAGAATGATAGCGAGAGAGAATGATAGAAAGAGAGAATGATAGAGAGAGAGAATGATAAAGAGAGAAAATGTTAGAGAGAGAGAATGATTGAGAGCGAATGATAGAGAGAGAATGATAGAAAGAGAGAATGATAGAGAGAAAATGATAGAGAGAGGGAATGATAGAGAGAGAATGATGGAGAGAGATAATGATAGAGACAGAGAATGATAGAGAGAGATAATGATAGAGACAGAGAATGATAGAGAGAGAGAATGATGGACAGAGAGAATGATAGAGAGAGAGAATGATGGAGAGAGAGAATGATCGAGAGAGATAATGATAGAGACAGAGAATGATAGAGAGAGAATGATGGAGAGAGAGAATGATAGAGTAAGAGAAAATGATAGAGAGAGAGAATGATGGAGAGAGAGAATGATAGAGAGAGGGAATGATAGAGAGAGAATGATGGAGAGAGATAATGATAGAGACAGAGAATGATAGAGAGAGAGAATGATAGAAAGAGGGAATGATAGTGAGAGAGAATGATGGAGAGAGAGAATGATGGACAGAGAGAATGATAGAGAGAATGATGGAGAGAGAGAATGATGGAGAGAGAGAATGATAGAGAGCGAATGATGTAGAGAGAATGATAGAAAGAGAGAATGATAGAGAGAGAGAATGATAGAGAGAGGGAATGATAGAGAGAGAATGATGGAGAGAGATAATGATAGAGACAGAGAATGATAGAGAGAGATAATGATAGAGACAGAGAATGATAGAGAGAGAGAATGATGGACAGAGAGAATGATAGAGAGAGAGAATGATGGAGAGAGAGAATGATCGAGAGAGAGAATGATAGAGAGCGAATGATAGAGAGAGAATGATAGAGAGAGAGAATGATAGAAAGAGAGAATGATAGAGAGAAAATGATAGAGAGGGAGAATGATAGTGAGAGAGACTGATGGAGAGAGAGAATGATAGAGAAAGAGAAAATGATAGAGTGAGCGAATGATGGAGAGAGAATGATAGAGAGAGAGAATGATAGAGAAAGAGAATGATAGAGAGAAAGAGAATGATAGAGGGAATGATAGAGAGAATGATAGAGAGAATAATAGAGAGAATGACAGCGAGAGAATGATAGGGAGAGAATGATGGAGAGAGAGAATGATCGAGAGAGAGAATGATGGAGATAGATAATGATGGAGAGGGAGAATGATAGAGAAAGAGACTGATGGAGAGAGAGAATGATAGAGAAAGAGAAAATGATAGAGTGAGCGAATGATGGAGAGAGAGAATAATAGAGAGAGAAAATGATAGAGAGAGAGAATGATGGAGAGCGAGAATGATAGAGAAAGAGAAAATGATAGAGAGAGAGAATGATGGAGAGAGAAAATGTTAGAGAGAGAGAATGATGGAGAGAAAGAATGATGGAGAGAGAGAATGATGGAGAGAGAGAATGATAGAGAAAGAAAATGATAGAGAGAGAGAATGATAGAGAGAGAATGATAGAGAGAGAGAATGATAGAGAAAGAGAATGATAGAGAGAGAGAATGATAGAGAGAGAATGATGGAGAGAGAGAATGATGGAGAGAGAAAATCATACAGAGAGAGAATGATAGAGAGAGAGAACGATAGAGAGAGAATGATAGAGAGAGAATGATAGAGAGAGAATGATAGAGAGAGAGAATGATAGTGAGAGAGAATGATCGAGAGAGACAATGATAGAGAAAAAGATCATGATAGAGAGAGAATGATAAAGTGAGAATGATAGAGAGAGAATGATAGAGAGAGAATGATAGAGAGAGAATGATAGAGAGAGAATGATAGAGAGAGAGAATGATAGTGAGAGAGAATGATGGAGAGAGAGAATGATAGAGTAAGAGAAAATAATAGAGAGAGAGAATGATGGAGAGAGAGAATGATAGAGAGAGGAAATGTTAGAGAGAGAGAATGATAGAGAGAGAGAATAATGGAGAGAGAGAATGATAGATAGCGAATGATAGAGAGAGAATGATAGCGAGAGAGAATGGTGGAGAGAGAGAATGATGGAGAGAGAGAATGATGGAGAGAGAGAATGATAGAGAGAGAAAATGATAGAGAGAGAGAATGATAGAGAGAGAATGATAGAGAGAGAGAATGATAGTGAGAGAGAATGATGGAGAGCGAGAATGATAGAGAAAGAGAAAATGATAGAGAGAGAGAATGATGGAGAGAGAAAATGTTAGAGAGAGCGAATGATGGAGAGAAAGAATGATGGAGAGAGAGAATGATGGAGAGAGAGAATGATAGAGAAAGAAAATAATAGAGAGAGAGAATGATAGAGAGAGAATGATAGAGAGAGAGAATGATAGAGAAAGAGAATGATAGAGAGAGAGAGCATGATAGAGAGAAAGATAGCGAGAGAATGATAGAAAGAGAATGATGGAGAGAGAAAATGATAGTGACAGAGAATGATATAGAGAGAATGATAGAGAGAGAGAATGATAGTGAGAGCGAATGCTAGAGAGAGAGAATGATGGAGAGAGAGAATGATAGAAAGAGAGAATGATAGAGAGACAGAATGTTAGAGAGAGAGAATGATAGAGAGAGAGATTGATAGTGACAGAGAATGATAGAGAGAGAGAATGATAGAGAGAGAATGATGGAGAGAGAGAATGATAGAGAGAGAAAATCATACAGAGAGAGAATGATAGAGAGAGAGAATGATAGTGACAGAGAATGATGGAGAGAGATAATGATAGAGAGAGAATGATGGAGAGAGAGAATGATAGTGAGAGAGAATGATAGAGAGAGAGAATGATAGTGAGAGAGAATGATGGATAGTGAGAATGATAGAGAAAGAGAAAATGATAGAGACAGAGAGATTGATGGAGAGAGAAAATGTTAGAGAGAGAGAATGATGGACAGAAAGAATGATATAGAGAGAGAATGATGGAGAGAGAATGATAGAGAGAGAATGATATAGAGAGAGAATGATAGTGAGAGAGAATGATAGAGAGAGAGAATGATGGAGAGAGAGAATGATAGAGAGCGAATGATAGAGAGAGAATGATAGCGAGAGAGAATGATAGAAAGAGAGAATGATAGAGAGAGAGAATGATAAAGAGAGAAAATGTTAGAGAGAGAGAATGATTGAGAGCGAATGATAGAGAGAGAATGATAGAAAGAGAGAATGATAGAGAGAAAATGATAGAGAGAGGGAATGATAGAGAGAGAATGATGGAGAGAGATAATGATAGAGACAGAGAATGATAGAGAGAGATAATGATAGAGACAGAGAATGATAGAGAGAGAGAATGATGGACAGAGAGAATGATGGAGAGAGAGAATGATAGAGTAAGAGAAAATGATAGAGAGAGAGAATGATGGAGAGAGAGAATGATAGAGAGAGGGAATGATAGAGAGAGAATGATGGAGAGAGATAATGATAGAGACAGAGAATGATAGAGAGAGAGAATGATAGAAAGAGGGAATGATAGTGAGAGAGAATGATGGAGAGAGAGAATGATGGACAGAGAGAATGATAGAGAGAATGATGGAGAGAGAGAATGATGGAGAGAGAGAATGATAGAGAGCGAATGATGTAGAGAGAATGATAGAAAGAGAGAATGATAGAGAGAGAGAATGATAGAGAGAGAATGATAGAGAGAGAGAATGATAGTGAGAGAGAATGATGGAGAGAGAATGATGGAGAGAGAGAATGATAGAGTAAGAGAAAATGATAGAGAGAGAGAATGATGGAGAGAGAGAATGATAGAGAGAGAAAATGTTAGAGAGAGAGAATGATAGAGAGAGAGAATGATAGTGACAGAGAATGATGGAGAGAGAGAATGATAGAGAGAGAATGATGGAGAGAGAGAATGATAGAGAGAGAGAATGATAGTGACAGAGAATGATGGAGAGAGAGAATGATAGAGAGAGAATGATGGAGAGAGAGAATGATGGAGAGAGAGAATGATAGAGAGAGAAAATGATAGAGAGAGAGAATGATAGAGAGAGAATGATAGTGACAGAGAATGATGGAGAGAGAGAATGATAGAGAGAGAATGATGGAGAGAGAGATTGATGGAGAGAGAGAATGATAGAGAGCGAATGATAGAGAGAGAATGATAGAAAGAGAGAATGATAGAGAGAGGGAATGATAGAGAGAGAATGATGGAGAGAGATAATGATAGAGACAGAGAATGATAGAGAGAGAGAATGATAGAAAGAGGGAATGATAGTGAGAGAGAATGATGGAGAGAGAGAATGATGGACAGAGAGAATGATAGAGAGAATGATGGAGAGAGAGAATGATGGAGAGAGAGAATGATAGAGAGCGAATGATGTAGAGAGAATGATAGAGAGAGAGAATGATAGAGAGAGAATGATAGAGAGAGAGAATGATAGTGAGAGAGAATGATGGAGAGAGAATGATGGAGAGAGAGAATGATAGAGTAAGAGAAAATGATAGAGAGAGAGAATGATGGAGAGAGAGAATGATAGAGAGAGAAAATGTTAGAGAGAGAGAATGATAGAGAGAGAGAATGATAGTGACAGAGAATGATGGAGAGAGAGAATGATAGAGAGAGAATGATGGAGAGAGAGAATGATAGAGAGAGAGAATGATAGTGACAGAGAATGATGGAGAGAGAGAATGATAGAGAGAGAATGATGGAGAGAGAGAATGATAGTGAGAGAAAATGTTAGAGAGAGAGAATGATAGAGAGAGAGAATGATAGTGACAGAGAATGATGGAGAGAGAGAATGATAGAGAGAGAATGATGGAGAGAGAGAATGATAGTGAGAGAGAATGATAGAGAGAGAGAATGATAGTGAGAGAGAATGATGGAGAGAGAGAATGATAGAGAAAGAGAAAATGATAGAGAGAGAGATTGATGGAGAGAGAAAATGTTAGAGAGAGAGAATGATGGAGAGAAAGAATGATATAGAGAGAGAATTATGGAGAGAGAATGATAGAGAGAGAATGATAGAGAGAGAGAATGATAGTGAGAGAGAATGATAGAGAGAGAGAATGATGGAGAGAGAGAATGATAGAGAGCGAATGATAGAGAGAGAATGATAGAGAGAGAGAATGATAGAAAGAGAGAATGATAGAGAGAGAGAATGATAAAGAGAGAAAATGTTAGAGAGAGAGAATGATTGAGAGCGAATGATAGAGACAGAATGATAGAAAGAGAGAATGATAGAGAGAAAATGATAGAGAGAGGGAATGATAGAGAGATAATGATAGAGACAGAGAATGATAGAGAGAGAGAATGATGGACAGAGAGAATGATAGAGAGAGAGAATGATGGAGAGAGAGAATGATGGAGAGAGAGAATGATAGAGAGAGAATGATGGAGAGAGAGAATGATGGAGAGAGAGAATGATAGAGAGCGAATGATGTAGAGAGAATGATAGAAAGAGAGAATGATAGAGAGAGAGAATGATAGAGAGAGAATGATAGAGAGAGAGAATGATAGTGATAGAGAATGATTCAGAGAGAATGATGGAGAGAGAGAATGATAGAGTAATAGAAAATGATAGAGAGAGAGAATGATGGAGAGAGAGAATGATAGAGAGAGAAAATGATAGAGAGAGAGAATGATAGAGAGAGAATGATAGTGACAGAGAATGATGGAGAGAGAAAATGATAGAGAGAGAATGATGGAGAGAGAGAATGATGGAGAGAGAGAATGATAGAGAGCGAATGATAGAGAGAGAATGATAGAAAGAGAGAATGATAGAGAGAGGGAATGATAGAGAGAGAATGATAGAGAGAGGGAATGATAGAGACAGAGAATGATAGAGAGAGAGAATGATAGAAAGAGGGAATGATAGTGAGAGAGAATGATGGAGAGAGAGAGAATGATAGAGAGAGAAAATGATAGAGATAGAGAATGATAGGGCGAGAATGATAGAGAAAGAGAATGATAGAGAGAGAGAGAATGATAGCGAGAGAATGATAGAGAGAGAATGATGGAGAGAGAGAATGATAGTGAGAGAGAACGATAGAAATAGAGAATGATAGTGACAGAGAATGATAGAGAGAGAGAATGATAGAGAGAGAATGATGGAGAGAGAGAATGATAGAGAGAGAAAATCATACAGAGAGCGAATGATAGAGAGAGAGAATGATAGAGAGAGAATGATAGAGAGAGAATGATAGAGAGAGAATGATAGAGAGAGAATGATGGAGAGAGAGAATGATAGAGAGAGAATGATGGAGAGAGAGAATGATGGAGAGAGAGAATGATAGAGAGCGAATGATGTAGAGAGAATGATAGAAAGAGAGAATGATAGAGAGAGAGAATGATAGAGAGAGAATGATAGAGAGAGAGAATGATAGTGAGAGAGAATGATGGAGAGAGAATGATGGAGAGAGAGAATGATAGAGTAAGAGAAAATGATAGAGAGAGAGAATGATAGAGAGAGAATGATAGAGAGAGAATGATAGAGAGAGAGAATGATGGAGAGAGAAAATGATAGTGACAGAGAATGATATAGAGAGAATGATAGTGAGAGAGAATGCTAGAGAGAGAGAATGAAGGAGGGAGAGAATGATGGAGAGCGAATGATAGAGAGAGAATGATAGTGAGAGAGAATGATAGAGAGAGAATGATAGAGAGAGAATGATAGAGAGAGAATGATAGAGAGAGAGAATGATAGTGAGAGAGAATGATAGCGAGAGAATGATAGAGAGAGAATGATGGAGAGAGAGAATGATAGTGAGAGAGAACGATAGAAAGAGAGAATGATAGTGACAGAGAATGATAGAGAGAGAGAATGATAGTGACAGAGAATGATAGAGAGAGAGAGAATGATAGAGAGAGAATGATGGAGAGAGAGAATGATAGAGAGAGAAAATCATACAGAGAGAGAATGATAGAGAGAGAGAATGATAGAGAGAGACAATGATGGAGAGAGAGAATGATAGAGAGCGAATGATAGAGAGAGAATGATAGAGAGAGAGCATGATAGAAAGAGAGAATGATAGAGAGAAAATGATAGAGAGAGAGAATGATATAGAGAGAATGATAGAGAGAGAGAATGATAGAGAAAGAGAATGATAGAAAGAGAGAGAATGGTAGAGAGAGAATGATAGAGAGAGAGGATGATAGAAAGAGAGAATGATAGAGAGAAAATGATACAGAGAGAGAATGATGGACAGAGAGAATGATAGAGAGAGAATGATAGAGAGAGAGAATGATAGTGAGAGAGAATGATGGAGAGAGAATGATGGAGAGAGAATGATGGAGAGAGAGAATGATAGAGTAAGAGAAAATGATAGAGAGAGAGAATGATGGAGAGAGAGAATGATAGAGAGAGAAAATGATAGAGAGAGAGAATGATAGAGAGAGAATGATAGTGACAGAGAATGATGGAGAGAGAGAATGATAGAGAGAGAATGATGGTGAGAGAGAATGATGGAGAGAGAGAATGATAGAGAGCGAATGATAGAGAGAGAATGATAGAAAGAGAGAATGATAGAGAGAGGGAATGATAGAGAGAGAATGATAGAGAGAGGGAATGATGGAGAGAGAGAGAATGATAGAGAGAGAAAATGATAGAGAGAGAGAATGATAGGGCGAGAATGATAGAGAGAGAGAGAATGATAGCGAGAGAATGATAGAGAGAGAATGATGGAGAGAGAGAATGATAGTGAGAGAGAACGATAGAAAGAGAGAATGATAGTGACAGAGAATGATAGAGAGAGAGAATAATAGAGAGAGAATGATGGAGAGAGGGAATGATAGAGAGAGAAAATCATACAGAGAGAGAATGATAGAAAGAGAGAATGATAGAGAGAGAATGATAGAGAGAGAATGATAGAGAGAGAGAATGATAGTGAGAGAGAATGATCGAGAGAGAGAATGATAGAGAAAAAGATCATGATAGAGAGAGCGAATGATGGAGAGAGAGAATGATACAGAGAGAAAATGATAGAGAGAGAGAATGATAGAGAGAGAGAATGATAGAGAGAGAATGATAGAGAGAGAGAATGATAGAGAAAGAGAATGATCGAGAGAAAGAGAATGGTAGAGAGAATGATGATGAGAGAATGATGGAGAGAGAATGATGGAGAGAGAGAATGATAGAGAGAGAGAATGATAGAGACAGAATGATAGAGAGAGACAATGATAGAGAGAGACAATGATGGAGAGAGAGAATGATAGAGAGCGAATGATAGAGAGAGAATGATAGAGAGAGAGAGCATGATAGAAAGAGAGAATGATAGAGAGAAAATGATAGAGAGAGAGAATGATAGAGAGAGAATGATAGAGAGAGAGAATGATAGAGAAAGAGAATGATAGAGAGAGAGAGAATGGTAGAGAGAATGATGATGAGAGAATGATAGAGAGAGAATGATGGAGAGAGAGAATGATAGAGAGAGAGAATGATAGAGAGAGAATGATGGAGAGAGAGAATGATAGAGAGAGAAAATCATACAGAGAGAGAATGATAGAGAGAGAGAATGATAGAGAGAGAATGATAGAGAGAGAATGATAGAGAGAGAGAATGATGGAGAGAGAAAATGATAGTGACAGAGAATGATATAGAGAGAATGATAGTGAGAGAGAATGCTAGAGAGAGAGAATGAAGGAGGGAGAGAATGATGGAGAGCGAATGATAGAGAGAGAATGATAGTGAGAGAGAATGATAGAGAGAGACAATGATGGAGAGAGAGAATGATAGAGAGCGAATGATAGAGAGAGAATGATAGAGAGAGAGCATGATAGAAAGAGAGAATGATAGAGAGGGAGATTGATAGAGAGAGAAAATGTTAGAGAGAGAGAATGATAGAGAGAGAGAATGATAGTGACAGAGAATGATGGAGAGAGAGAATGATAGAGAGAGAATGATGGAGAGAGAGAATGATAGAGAGAGAGAATGATAGTGAGAGAGAATGATAGAAAGAGAGAATGATGGAGAGAGAGAATGATTGAGAGCGAATGATAGAGAGAGAATGATAGAAAGAGAGAATGATAGAGAGAAAATGATAGAGAGAGGGAATGATAGAGAGAGAATGATAGAGAGAGAATGATAGAGAGAGAGAATGATAGTGAGAGAGAATGATGGAGAGAGAGAATGATAGAGAAAGAGAAAATGATAGAGAGAGAGAATGATGGAGAGAGAAAATGTTAGAGAGAGAGAATGTTGGAGAGAAAGAATGATGGAGAGAGAGAATGATGGAGAGAGAGAATGATAGAGAAAGAAAATGATAGAGAGAGAGAATGATAGAGAGAGAATGATAGAGAGAGAGAGCATGATAGAGAGAATGATAGCGAGAGAATGATAGAGAGAGAATGATGGAGAGAGAAAATGATAGTGACAGAGAATGATGGAGAGAGAGAATGATAGAGAAAGAGAAAATGATAGAGAGAGAGAATGATGGAGAGAGAAAATGTTAGAGAGAGAGAATGATGGAGAGAAAGAATGATAGAGAAAGAAAATGATAGAGAGAGAGAATGATAGAGAGAGAATGATAGAGAGAGAGAATGATTGAGAAAGAGAATGATAGAGAGAGAGAGCATGATAGAGAGAATGATAGCGAGAGAATCATAGAGTGAGAATGATGGAGAGAGAAAATGATAGTGACAGAGAATGATATAGAGAGAATGATAGAGTGAGAGAATGATAGTGAGAGAGAATGCTTGAGAGAGAGAATGATGGAGAGAGAGAATGATAGTGAGAGAGAATGATAGATAGAGAATGATAGAGAGAGAGAATGATAGAGAGAAAATGATAGAGAGAGAGAATGATAGAGAGAGAATGATGGAGAGAGAGAATGATAGAGTAAGAGAAAATGATAGAGAGAGAGAATGATGGAGAGAGAGAATGATAGAGAGAGAAAATGATAGAGAGAGAGAATGATAGAGAGAGAATGATAGTGACAGAGAATGATGGAGAGAGAGAATGATAGAGAGAGAATGATGGAGAGAGAGAATGATGGAGAGAGAGAATGATAGAGAGCGAATGATAGAGAGAGAATGATAGAAAGAGAGAATGATAGAGAGAGGGAATGATAGAGAGAGAATGATAGAGAGAGGGAATGATAGAGACAGAGAATGATAGAGAGAGAGAATGATAGAAAGAGGGAATGATAGTGAGAGAGAATGATGGAGAGAGAGAATGATGGAGAGAGAGAGAATGATAGACAGAGAAAATGATAGAGAGAGAGAATGATAGGGCGAGAATGATAGAGAAAGAGAATGATAGAGAGAGAGACAATGATAGCGAGAGAATGATGGAGCGAGAGAATGATAGTGAGAGAGAACGATAGAAAGAGAGAATGATAGTGACAGAGAATGATAGAGAGAGAGAATGATAGAGAGAGAATGATGGAGAGAGAGAATGATAGAGAGAGAAAATCATACAGAGAGAGAATGATAGAGAGAGAGAATGATAGAGAGAGACAATGATGGAGAGAGAGAATGATAGAGAGCGAATGATAGAGAGAGAATGATAGAGAGAGAGCATGATAGAAAGAGAGAATGATAGAGAGAAAATGATAGAGAGAGAGAATGATATAGAGAGAATGATAGAGAGAGAGAATGATAGAGAAAGAGAATGATAGAAAGAGAGAGAATGGTAGAGAGAGAATGATAGAGAGAGAGAATGATAGAAAGAGAGAATGATAGAGAGAAAATGATACAGAGAGAGAATGATGGACAGAGAGAATGATAGAGAGAGAATGATAGAGAGAGAGAATGATAGTGAGAGAGAATGATGGAGAGAGAGAATGATAGAGTAAGAGAAAATGATAGAGAGAGAGAATGATGGAGAGAGAGAATGATAGAGAGAGAAAATGATAGAGAGAGAGAATGATAGAGAGAGAATGATAGTGACAGAGAATGATGGAGAGAGAGAATGATAGAGAGAGAATGATGGAGAGAGAGAATGATGGAGAGAGAGAATGATAGAGAGCGAATGATAGAGAGAGAATGATAGAAAGAGAGAATAATAGAGAGAGGGAATGATAGAGAGAGAATGATAGAGAGAGGGAATGATGGAGAGAGAGAGAATGATAGAGAGAGAAAATGATAGAGAGAGAGAATGATAGGGCGAGAATGATAGAGAGAGAGAGAATGATAGCGAGAGAATGATAGAGAGAGAATGATGGAGAGAGAGAATGATAGTGAGAGAGAATGATCGAGAGAGAGAATGATAGAGAAAAAGATCATGATAGAGAGAGCGAATGATGGAGAGAGAGAATGATACAGAGAGAAAATGATAGAGAGAGAGAATGATAGAGAGAGAGAATGATAGAGAGAGAATGATAGAGAGAGAGAATGATAGAGAAAGAGAATGATAGAGAGAGAGAGAATGGTAGAGAGAATGATGATGAGAGAATGATGGAGAGAGAATGATGGAGAGAGAGAATGATAGAGAGAGAGAATGATAGAGACAGAATGATAGAGAGAGAGAATGATAGAGAGAGACAATGATAGAGAGAAAATGATAGAGAGAGAGAATGATAGAGAGAGAATGATAGAGAGAGAGAATGATAGAGAAAGAGAATGATAGAGAGAGAGAGAATGGTAGAGAGAATGATGATGAGAGAATGATAGAGAGAGAATGATGGAGAGAGAGAATGATAGAGAGAGAGAATGATAGAGAGAGAATGATGGAGAGAGAGAATGATAGAGAGAGAAAATCATACAGAGAGAGAATGATAGAGAGAGAGAATGATAGAGAGAGAATGATAGAGAGAGAATGATAGAGAGAGAGAATGATGGAGAGAGAAAATGATAGTGACAGAGAATGATATAGAGAGAATGATATAGAGAGAATGATAGAGACAGAGAATGATAGAGAGAGAGAATGATAGAAAGAGGGAATGATAGTGAGAGAGAATGATGGAGAGAGAGAATGATGGAGAGAGAGAGAATGATAGAGAGAGAAAATGATAGAGATAGAGAATGATAGGGCGAGAATGATAGAGAAAGAGAATGATAGAGAGAGAGAGAATGATAGCGAGAGAATGATAGAGAGAGAATGATGGAGAGAGAGAATGATAGTGAGAGAGAACGATAGAAAGAGAGAATGATAGTGACAGAGAATGATAGAGAGAGAGAATGATAGAGAGAGAATGATGGAGAGAGAGAATGATAGAGAGAGAAAATCATACAGAGAGAGAATGATAGAGAGAGAGAATGATAGAGAGAGAATGATAGAGAGAGAATGATAGAGAGAGAGAATGATAGTGCGAGAGAATGATCGAGAGAGAGAATGATAGAGAAAAAGATCATGATAGAGAGAGCGAATGATGGAGAGAGAGAATGATACAGAGAGAAAATGATAGAGAGAGAGAATGATAGAGAGAGAGAATGATAGAGAGAGAATGATAGAGAGAGAGAATGATAGAGAAAGAGAATGATAGAGAGAGAGAGAATGGTAGAGAGAATGATGATGAGAGAATGATAGAGAGAGAATGATGGAGAGAGAGAATGATAGAGAGAGAGAATGATAGAGACAGAATGATAGAGAGAGAGAATGATAGAGAGAGACAATGATGGAGAGAGAGAATGATAGAGAGCGAATGATAGAGAGAGAATGATAGAGAGAGAGCATGATAGAAAGAGAGAATGATAGAGAGAAAATGATAGAGAGAGAGAATGATAGAGAGAGAATGATGGAGAGAGAGAATGATAGAGTAAGAGAAAATGATAGAGAGAGAGAATGATGGAGAGAGAGAATGATAGAGAGAGAAAATGATAGAGAGAGAGAATGATAGAGAGAGAATGATAGTGACAGAGAATGATGGAGAGAGAGAATGATAGAGAGAGAATGATGGAGAGAGAGAATGATGGAGAGAGAGAATGATAGAGAGCGAAAGATAGAGAGAGAATGATAGAAAGAGAGAATGATAGAGAGAGGGAATGATAGAGAGAGAATGATAGAGAGAGGGAATGATAGAGACAGAGAATGATAGAGAGAGAGAAAGATAGAAAGAGGGAATGATAGTGAGAGAGAATGATGGAGAGAGAGAATGATGGAGAGAGAGAGAATGATAGAGAGAGAAAATGATAGAGAGAGAGAATGATAGGGCGAGAATGATAGAGAAAGAGAATGATAGAGAGAGAGAGAATGATAGCGAGAGAATGATAGAGAGAGAATGATGGAGAGAGAGAATGATAGTGAGAGAGAACGATAGAAAGAGAGAATGATAGTGACAGAGAATGATAGAGAGAGAGAATGATAGAGAGAGAATGATGGAGAGAGAGAATGATAGAGAGAGAAAATCATACAGAGAGAGAATGATAGAGAGAGAGAATGATAGAGAGAGACAATGATGGAGAGAGAGAATGATAGAGAGAGAATGATAGAGAGAGAGAATGATAGTGAGAGAGAATGATCGAGAGAGAGAATGATAGAGAAAAAGATCATGATAAAGAGAGCGAATGATGGAGAGAGAGAATGATACAGAGAGAAAATGATAGAGAGAGAGAATGATAGAGAGAGAGAATGATAGAGAGAGAATGATAGAGAGAGAGAATGATAGAGAAAGATAATGATAGAGAGAAAGAGAATGGTAGAGAGAATGATGATGAGAGAATGATGGAGAGAGAATGATGGAGAGAGAGAATGATAGAGAGAGAGAATGATAGAGACAGAATGATAGAGAGAGAGAATGATAGAGAGAGACAATGATAGAGAGAGACAATGATGGAGAGAGAGAATGATAGAGAGCGAATGATAGAGAGAGAATGATAGAGAGAGAGCATGATAGAAAGAGAGAATGATAGAGAGAAAATGATAGAGAGAGAGAATGATAGAGAGAGAATGATAGAGAGAGAGAATGATAGAGAAAGAGAATGATAGAGAGAGAGAGAATGGTAGAGAGAATGATGATGAGAGAATGATAGAGAGAGAATGATGGAGAGAGAGAATGATAGAGAGAGAGAATGATAGAGAGAGAATGATGGAGAGAGAGAATGATAGAGAGAGAAAATCATACAGAGAGAGAATGATAGAGAGAGAGAATGATAGAGAGAGAATGATAGAGAGAGAATGATAGAGAGAGAGAATGATGGAGAGAGAAAATGATAGTGACAGAGAATGATATAGAGAGAATGATAGTGAGAGAGAATGCTAGAGAGAGAGAATGAAGGAGGGAGAGAATGATGGAGAGCGAATGATAGAGAGAGAATGATAGTGAGAGAGAATGATAGAGAGAGAATGATAGAGAGAGAATGATAGAGAGAGAGAATGATAGTGAGAGAGAATGATAGCGAGAGAATGATAGAGAGAGAATGATGGAGAGAGAGAATGATAGTGAGAGAGAACGATAGAAAGAGAGAATGATAGTGACAGAGAATGATAGAGAGAGAGAATGATAGTGACAGAGAATGATAGAGAGAGAGAGAATGATAGAGAGAGAATGATGGAGAGAGAGAATGATAGAGAGAGAAAATCATACAGAGAGAGAATGATAGAGAGAGAGAATGATAGAGAGAGACAATGATGGAGAGAGAGAATGATAGAGAGCGAATGATAGAGAGAGAATGATAGAGAGAGAGCATGATAGAAAGAGAGAATGATAGAGAGAAAATGATAGAGAGAGAGAATGATATAGAGAGAATGATAGAGAGAGAGAATGATAGAGAAAGAGAATGATAGAAAGAGAGAGAATGGTAGAGAGAGAATGATAGAGAGAGAGGATGATAGAAAGAGAGAATGATAGAGAGAAAATGATACAGAGAGAGAATGATGGACAGAGAGAATGATAGTGACAGAGAATGATATAGAGAGAATGATAGAGACAGAGAATGATAGAGAGAGAGAATGATAGAAAGAGGGAATGATAGTGAGAGAGAATGATGGAGAGAGAGAATGATGGAGAGAGAGAGAATGATAGAGAGAGAAAATGATAGAGATAGAGAATGATAGGGCGAGAATGATAGAGAAAGAGAATGATAGAGAGAGAGAGAATGATAGCGAGAGAATGATAGAGAGAGAATGATGGAGAGAGAGAATGATAGTGAGAGAGAACGATAGAAAGAGAGAATGATAGTGACAGAGAATGATAGAGAGAGAGAATGATAGAGAGAGAATGATGGAGAGAGAGAATGATAGAGAGAGAAAATCATACAGAGAGAGAATGATAGAGAGAGAGAATGATAGAGAGAGAATGATAGAGAGAGAATGATAGAGAGAGAATGATAGAGAGAGAGAATGATAGTGCGAGAGAATGATCGAGAGAGAGAATGATAGAGAAAAAGATCATGATAGAGAGAGCGAATGATGGAGAGAGAGAATGATACAGAGAGAAAATGATAGAGAGAGAGAATGATAGAGAGAGAGAATGATAGAGAGAGAATGATAGAGAGAGAGAATGATAGAGAAAGAGAATGATAGAGAGAGAGAGAATGGTAGAGAGAATGATGATGAGAGAATGATAGAGAGAGAATGATGGAGAGAGAGAATGATAGAGAGAGAGAATGATAGAGACAGAATGATAGAGAGAGAGAATGATAGAGAGAGACAATGATGGAGAGAGAGAATGATAGAGAGCGAATGATAGAGAGAGAATGATAGAGAGAGAGCATGATAGAAAGAGAGAATGATAGAGAGAAAATGATAGAGAGAGAGAATGATAGAGAGAGAATGATGGAGAGAGAGAATGATAGAGTAAGAGAAAATGATAGAGAGAGAGAATGATGGAGAGAGAGAATGATAGAGAGAGAAAATGATAGAGAGAGAGAATGATAGAGAGAGAATGATAGTGACAGAGAATGATGGAGAGAGAGAATGATAGAGAGAGAATGATGGAGAGAGAGAATGATGGAGAGAGAGAATGATAGAGAGCGAAAGATAGAGAGAGAATGATAGAAAGAGAGAATGATAGAGAGAGGGAATGATAGAGAGAGAATGATAGAGAGAGGGAATGATAGAGACAGAGAATGATAGAGAGAGAGAAAGATAGAAAGAGGGAATGATAGTGAGAGAGAATGATGGAGAGAGAGAATGATGGAGAGAGAGAGAATGATAGAGAGAGAAAATGATAGAGAGAGAGAATGATAGGGCGAGAATGATAGAGAAAGAGAATGATAGAGAGAGAGAGAATGATAGCGAGAGAATGATAGAGAGAGAATGATGGAGATAGAGAATGATAGTGAGAGAGAACGATAGAAAGAGAGAATGATAGTGACAGAGAATGATAGAGAGAGAGAATGATAGAGAGAGAATGATGGAGAGAGAGAATGATAGAGAGAGAAAATCATACAGAGAGAGAATGATAGAGAGAGAGAATGATAGAGAGAGACAATGATGGAGAGAGAGAATGATAGAGAGAGAATGATAGAGAGAGAGAATGATAGTGAGAGAGAATGATCGAGAGAGAGAATGATAGAGAAAAAGATCATGATAAAGAGAGCGAATGATGGAGAGAGAGAATGATACAGAGAGAAAATGATAGAGAGAGAGAATGATAGAGAGAGAGAATGATAGAGAGAGAATGATAGAGAGAGAGAATGATAGAGAAAGATAATGATAGAGAGAAAGAGAATGGTAGAGAGAATGATGATGAGAGAATGATGGAGAGAGAATGATGGAGAGAGAGAATGATAGAGAGAGAGAATGATAGAGACAGAATGATAGAGAGAGAGCATGATAGAGAGAGAGAATGATAGAGAGAGACAATGATGGAGAGAGAGAATGATAGAGAGCGAATGATAGAGAGAGAATGATAGAGAGAGAGCATGATAGAAAGAGAGAATGATAGAGAGAAAATGATAGAGAGAGAGAATGATAGAGAGAGAATGATAGAGAGAGAGAATGATAGAGAAAGAGAATGATAGAGAGAGAGAGAATGGTAGAGAGAATGATGATGAGAGAATGATAGAGAGAGAATGATGGAGAGAGAGAATGATAGAGAGAGAGAATGATAGAGAGAGAATGATGGAGAGAGAGAATGATAGAGAGAGAAAATCATACAGAGAGAGAATGATAGAGAGAGAGAATGATAGAGAGAGAATGATAGAGAGAGAATGATAGAGAGAGAGAATGATGGAGAGAGAAAATGATAGTGACAGAGAATGATATAGAGAGAATGATAGTGAGAGAGAATGCTAGAGAGAGAGAATGAAGGAGGGAGAGAATGATGGAGAGCGAATGATAGAGAGAGAATGATAGTGAGAGAGAATGATAGAGAGAGAATGATAGAGAGAGAATGATAGAGAGAGAGAATGATAGTGAGAGAGAATGATAGCGAGAGAATGATAGAGAGAGAATGATGGAGAGAGAGAATGATAGTGAGAGAGAACGATAGAAAGAGAGAATGATAGTGACAGAGAATGATAGAGAGAGAGAATGATAGTGACAGAGAATGATAGAGAGAGAGAGAATGATAGAGAGAGAATGATGGAGAGAGAGAATGATAGAGAGAGAAAATCATACAGAGAGAGAATGATAGAGAGAGAGAATGATAGAGAGAGACAATGATGGAGAGAGAGAATGATAGAGAGCGAATGATAGAGAGAGAATGATAGAGAGAGAGCATGATAGAAAGAGAGAATGATAGAGAGAAAATGATAGAGAGAGAGAATGATAGTGAGAGAGAATGATGGAGAGAGAGAATGATAGAGAAAGAGAAAATGATAGAGAGAGAGAATGATGGAGAGAGAAAATGTTAGAGAGAGAGAATGTTGGAGAGAAAGAATGATGGAGAGAGAGAATGATGGAGAGAGAGAATGATAGAGAAAGAAAATGATAGAGAGAGAGAATGATAGAGAGAGAATGATAGAGAGAGAGAGCATGATAGAGAGAATGATAGCGAGAGAATGATAGAGAGAGAATGATGGAGAGAGAAAATGATAGTGACACAGAATGATGGAGAGAGAGAATGATAGAGAAAGAGAAAATGATAGAGAGAGAGAATGATGGAGAGAGAAAATGTTAGAGAGAGAGAATGATGGAGAGAAAGAATGATGGAGAGAGAGAATGATGGAGAGAGAGAATGATAGAGAAAGAAAATGATAGAGAGAGAGAATGATAGAGAGAGAATGATAGAGAGAGAGAATGATAGAGAAAGAGAATGATAGAGAGAGAGAGCATGATAGAGAGAATGATAGCGAGAGAATCATAGAGTGAGAATGATGGAGAGAGAAAATGATAGTGACAGAGAATGATATAGAGAGAATGATAGAGTGAGAGAATGATAGTGAGAGAGAATGCTTGAGAGAGAGAATGATGGAGAGAGAGAATGATAGTGAGAGAGAATGATAGATAGAGAATGATAGAGAGAGAGAATGATAGAGAGAAAATGATAGAGAGAGAGAATGATAGAGAGAGAATGATGGAGAGAGAGAATGATAGAGTAAGAGAAAATGATAGAGAGAGAGAATGATGGAGAGAGAGAATGATAGAGAGAGAAAATGATAGAGAGAGAGAATGATAGAGAGAGAATGATAGTGACAGAGAATGATGGAGAGAGAGAATGATAGAGAGAGAATGATGAAGAGAGAGAATGATGGAGAGAGAGAATGATAGAGAGCGAATGATAGAGAGAGAATGATAGAAAGAGAGAATGATAGAGAGAGGGAATGATAGAGAGAGAATGATAGAGAGAGGGAATGATAGAGACAGAGAATGATAGAGAGAGAGAATGATAGAAAGAGGGAATGATAGTGAGAGAGAATGATGGAGAGAGAGAATGATGGAGAGAGAGAGAATGATAGACAGAGAAAATGATAGAGAGAGAGAATGATAGGGCGAGAATGATAGAGAAAGAGAATGATAGAGAGAGAGACAATGATAGCGAGAGAATGATGGAGCGAGAGAATGATAGTGAGAGAGAACGATAGAAAGAGAGAATGATAGTGACAGAGAATGATAGAGAGAGAGAATGATAGAGAGAGAATGATGGAGAGAGAGAATGATAGAGAGAGAAAATCATACAGAGAGAGAATGATAGAGAGAGAGAATGATAGAGAGAGACAATGATGGAGAGAGAGAATGATAAAGAGCGAATGATAGAGAGAGAATGATAGAGAGAGAGCATGATAGAAAGAGAGAATGATAGAGAGAAAATGATAGAGAGAGAGAATGATATAGAGAGAATGATAGAGAGAGAGAATGATAGAGAAAGAGAATGATAGAAAGAGAGAGAATGGTAGAGAGAGAATGATAGAGAGAGAGAATGATAGAAAGAGAGAATGATAGAGAGAAAATGATACAGAGAGAGAATGATGGACAGAGAGAATGATAGAGAGAGAATGATAGAGAGAGAGAATGATAGTGAGAGAGAATGATGGAGAGAGAGAATGATAGAGTAAGAGAAAATGATAGAGAGAGAGAATGATGGAGAGAGAGAATGATAGAGAGAGAAAATGATAGAGAGAGAGAATGATAGAGAGAGAATGATAGTGACAGAGAATGATGGAGAGAGAGAATGATAGAGAGAGAATGATGGAGAGAGAGAATGATGGAGAGAGAGAATGATAGAGAGCGAATGATAGAGAGAGAATGATAGAAAGAGAGAATAATAGAGAGAGGGAATGATAGAGAGAGAATGATAGAGAGAGGGAATGATGGAGAGAGAGAGAATGATAGAGAGAGAAAATGATAGAGAGAGAGAATGATAGGGCGAGAATGATAGAGAGAGAGAGAATGATAGCGAGAGAATGATAGAGAGAGAATGATGGAGAGAGAGAATGATAGTGAGAGAGAACGATAGAAAGAGAGAATGATAGTGACAGAGAATGATAGAGAGAGAGAATAATAGAGAGAGAATGATGGAGAGAGGGAATGATAGAGAGAGAAAATCATACAGAGAGAGAATGATAGAAAGAGAGAATGATAGAGAGAGAATGATAGAGAGAGAATGATAGAGAGAGAATGATAGAGAGAGAATGATAGAGAGAGAGAATGATAGTGAGAGAGAATGATCGAGAGAGAGAATGATAGAGAAAAAGATCATGATAGAGAGAGCGAATGATGGAGTGAGAGAATGATACAGAGAGAAAATGATAGAGAGAGAGAATGATAGAGAGAGAGAATGATAGAGAGAGAATGATAGAGAGAGAGAATGATAGAGAAAGAGAATGATAGAGAGAGAGAGAATGGTAGAGAGAATGATGATGAGAGAATGATGGAGAGAGAATGATGGAGAGAGAGAATGATAGAGAGAGAGAATGATAGAGACAGAATGATAGAGAGAGAGAATGATAGAGAGAGACAATGATGGAGAGAGAGAATGATAGAGAGCGAATGATAGAGAGAGAATGATAGAGAGAGAGCATGATAGGAAGAGAGAATGATAGAGAGAAAATGATAGAGAGAGAGAATGATAGAGAGAGAATGATAGAGAGAGAGAATGATAGAGAAAGAGAATGATAGAGAGAGAGAGAATGGTAGAGAGAATGATGATAAGAGAATGATAGAGAGAGAATGATGGAGAGAGAGAATGATAGAGAGAGAGAATGATAGAGAGAGAATGATGGAGAGAGAGAATGATAGAGAGAGAAAATCATACAGAGAGAGAATGATAGAGAGAGAGAATGATAGAGAGAGAATGATAGAGAGAGAATGATAGAGAGAGAGAATGATGGAGAGAGAAAATGATAGTGACAGAGAATGATATAGAGAGAATGATAGTGAGAGAGAATGCTAGAGAGAGAGAATGATGGAGAGAGAGAATGATGGAGAGCGAATGATAGAGAGAGAATGATAGTGAGAGAGAATGATAGAGAGAGAATGATAGAGAGAGAGAATGATAGTGAGAGAGAATGATGGAGAGAGAGAATGATAGAGAAAGAGAAAATGATAGAGAGAGAGAATGATGGAGAGAGAAAATGTTAGAGAGAGAGAATGATGGAGAGAAAGAATGATGGAGAGAGAGAATGATGGAGAGAGAATGATAGAAAGAGAATGATAGAGAGAGAGAATGATAGTGAGAGAGAATGATAGAGAGAGAGAATGATGGAGAGAGAGAATGATAGAGAGCGAATGATAGAGAGAGAATGATAGAGAGAGAATGATAGCGCGAGAGAATGATAGAAAGAGAGAATGATAGAGAGGGAGATTGATAGAGAGAGAAAATGTTAGAGAGAGAGAATGATAGAGAGAGAGAATGATAGTGACAGAGAATGATGGAGAGAGAGAATGATAGAGAGAGAATGATGGAGAGAGAGAATGATAGTGAGAGAGAATGATAGAGAGAGAATGATAGAGAGAGAGAATGATAGTGAGAGAGAATGATAGAAAGAGAGAATGATGGAGAGAGAGAATGATTGAGAGCGAATGATAGAGAGAGAATGATAGAAAGAGAGAATGATAGAGAGAAAATGATAGAGAGAGGGAATGATAGAGAGAGGGAATGATAGAGAGAGAATGATAGAGAGAGAATGATAGAGAGAGAGAATGATAGTGAGAGAGAATGATGGAGAGAGAGAATGATAGAGAAAGAGAAAATGATAGAGAGAGAGAATGATGGAGAGAGAAAATGTTAGAGAGAGAGAATGTTGGAGAGAAAGAATGATGGAGAGAGAGAATGATGGAGAGAGAGAATGATAGAGAAAGAAAATGATAGAGAGAGAGAATGATAGAGAGAGAATGATAGAGAGAGAGAGCATGATAGAGAGAATGATAGCGAGAGAATGATAGAGAGAGAATGATGGAGAGAGAAAATGATAGTGACAGAGAATGATGGAGAGAGAGAATGATAGAGAAAGAGAAAATGATAGAGAGAGAGAATGATGGAGAGAGAAAATGTTAGAGAGAGAGAATGATGGAGAGAAAGAATGATGGAGAGAGAGAATGATGGAGAGAGAGAATGATAGAGAAAGAAAATGATAGAGAGAGAGAATGATAGAGAGAGAATGATAGAGAGAGAGAATGATAGAGAAAGAGAATGATAGAGAGAGAGAGCATGATAGAGAGAATGATAGCGAGAGAATCATAGAGTGAGAATGATGGAGAGAGAAAATGATAGTGACAGAGAATATAGAGAGAATGATAGAGTGAGAGAATGATAGTGAGAGAGAATGCTTGAGAGAGAGAATGATGGAGAGAGAGAATGATAGTGAGAGAGAATGATAGATAGAGAATGATAGAGAGAGAGAATGATAGAGAGAAAATGATAGAGAGAGAGAATGATAGAGAGAGAATGATGGAGAGAGAGAATGATAGAGTAAGAGAAAATGATAGAGAGAGAGAATGATGGAGAGAGAGAATGATAGAGAGAGAAAATGATAGAGAGAGAGAATGATAGAGAGAGAATGATAGTGACAGAGAATGATGGAGAGAGAGAATGATAGAGAGAGAATGATGGAGAGAGAGAATGATGGAGAGAGAGAATGATAGAGAGAGGGAATGATAGAGACAGAGAATGATAGAGAGAGAGAATGATAGAAAGAGGGAATGATAGTGAGAGAGAATGATGGAGAGAGAGAATGATGGAGAGAGAGAGAATGATAGACAGAGAAAATGATAGAGAGAGAGAATGATAGGGCGAGAATGATAGAGAAAGAGAATGATAGAGAGAGAGACAATGATAGCGAGAGAATGATAGAGAGAGAATGATGGAGCGAGAGAATGATAGTGAGAGAGAACGATAGAAAGAGAGAATGATAGTGACAGAGAATGATAGAGAGAGAGAATGATAGAGAGAGAATGATGGAGAGAGAGAATGATAGAGAGAGAAAATCATACAGAGAGAGAATGATAGAGAGAGAGAATGATAGAGAGAGACAATGATGGAGAGAGAGAATGATAGAGAGCGAATGATAGAGAGAGAATGATAGAGAGAGAGCATGATAGAAAGAGAGAATGATAGAGAGAAAATGATAGAGAGAGAGAATGATATAGAGAGAATGATAGAGAGAGAGAATGATAGAGAAAGAGAATGATAGAGAGAGAGAGAATGGTAGAGAGAGAATGATAGAGAGAGAGAATGATAGAAAGAGAGAATGATAGAGAGAAAATGATACAGAGAGAGAATGATGGACAGAGAGAATGATAGAGAGAGAATGATGAAGAGAGAGAATGATAGTGAGAGAGAATGATGGAGAGAGAATGATGGAGAGAGAGAATGATAGAGTAAGAGAAAATGATAGAGAGAGAGAATGATGGAGAGAGAGAATGATAGAGAGAGAAAATGATAGAGAGAGAGAATGATAGAGAGAGAATGATAGTGACAGAGAATGATGGAGAGAGAGAATGATAGAGAGAGAATGATGGAGAGAGAGAATGATGGAGAGAGAGAATGATAGAGAGCGAATGATAGAGAGAGAATGATAGAAAGAGAGAATGATAGAGAGAGGGAATGATAGAGAGAGAATGATAGAGAGAGGGAATGATAGAGACAGAGAATGATAGAGAGAGAGAATGATAGGGCGAGAATGATAGAGAGAGAGAGAATGATAGCGAGAGAATGATAGAGAGAGAATGATGGAGAGAGAGAATGATAGTGAGAGAGAACGATAGAAAGAGAGAATGATAGTGACAGAGAATGATAGAGAGAGAGAATGATAGAGAGAGAATGATGGAGAGAGAGAATGATAGAGAGAGAAAATCATACAGAGAGAGAATGATAGAGAGAGAGAATGATAGAGAGAGAATGATAGAGAGAGAATGATAGAGAGAGAGAATGATAGTGAGAGAGAATGATCGAGAGAGAGAATGATAGAGAAAAAGATCATGATAGAGAGAGCGAATGATGGAGAGAGAGAATGATACAGAGAGAAAATGATAGAGAGAGAGAATGATAGAGAGAGAGAATGACAGAGAGAGAATAATAGAGAGAGAGAATGATAGAGAAAGAGAATGATAGAGAGAGAGAGAATGGTAGAGAGAATGATGATGAGAGAATGATAGAAAGAGAATGATGGAGAGAGAGAAAGATAGAGAGAGAGAGAATGATAGAGACAGAATGATAGAGAGAGAGAATGATAGAGAGAGACAATGATGGAGAGAGAGAATGATAGAGAGCGAATGATAGAGAGAGAATGATAGAGAGAGAGCATGATAGAAAGAGAGAATGATAGAGAGAAAATGATAGAGAGAGAGAATAATAGAGAGAGAATGATAGAGAGAGAGAATGATAGAGAAAGAGAATGATAGAGAGAGAGAGAATGGTAGAGAGAATGATGATGAGAGAATGATAGAGAGAGAATGATGGAGAGAGAGAATGATAGAGAGAGAGAATGATAGAGAGAGAATGATGGAGAGAGAGAATGATAGAGAGAGAAAATCATACAGAGAGAGAATGATAGAGAGAGAGAATGATGGAGAGAGAAAATGATAGTGACAGAGAATGATATAGAGAGAATGATAGAGTGAGAGAATGATAGTGAGAGAGAATGCTAGAGAGAGAGAATGATGGAGAGAGAGAATGATGGAGAGCGAATGATAGAGAGAGAATGATAGTGAGAGAGAATGATAGAGAGAGAATGATAGAGAGAGAGAATGATAGTGAGAGAGAATGATGGAGAGAGAGAATGATAGAGAAAGAGAAAATGATAGAGAGAGAGAATGATGGAGAGAGAGAATGATTGAGAGCGAATGATAGAGAGAGAATGATAGAAAGAGAGAATGATAGAGAGAAAATGATAGCGAGAGGGAATGATAGAGAGAGAATGATAGAGAGAGAGAATGATAGTGAGAGAGAATGATGGAGAGAGAGAATGATAGAGAAAGAGAAAATGATAGAGAGAGAGAATGATGGAGAGAGAAAATGTTAGAGAGAGAGAATGTTGGAGAGAAAGAATGATGGAGAGAGAGAATGATGGAGAGAGAGAATGATAGAGAAAGAAAATGATAGAGAGAGAGAATGATAGAGAGAGAATGATAGAGAGAGAATGATGGAGAGAGAAAATGATAGTGACAGAGAATGATGGAGAGAGAGAATGATAGAGAAAGAGAATGATAGAGAGAGAGAGAATGGTAGAGAGAATGATGATGAGAGAATGATAGAGAGAGAATGATGGAGAGAGAGAATGATAGAGAGAGAGAATGATAGAGAAAGAGAATGATAGAGAGAGAGAGAATGGTAGAGAGAATGATGATGAGAGAATGATAGAGAGAGAATGATGGAGAGAGAGAATGATAGAGAGAGAGAATGATAGAGAGAGAATGATGGAGAGAGAGAATGATAGAGAGAGAAAATCATACAGAGAGAGAATGATAGAGAGAGAGAATGATAGAGAGAGAATGATAGAGAGAGAGAAAATGATAGTGACAGAGAATGATATAGAGAGAATGATAGTGAGAGAGAATGCTAGAGAGAGAGAATGATGGAGAGAGAGAATGATGGAGAGCGAATGATAGAGAGAGAATGATAGTGAGAGAGAATGATAGAGAGAGAATGATAGAGAGAGAGAATGATAGTGAGAGAGAATGATGGAGAGAGAGAATGATAGAGAAAGAGAAAATGATAGAGAGAGAGAATGATGGAGAGAGAAAATGTTAGAGAGAGAGAATGATGGAGAGAAAGAATGATGGAGAGAGAGAATGATGGAGAGAGAATGATAGAGAGAGAATGATAGAGAGAGAGAATGATAGTGAGAGAGAATGATAGAGAGAGAGAATGATGGAGAGAGAGAATGATAGAGAGCGAATGATAGAGAGAGAATGATAGCGCGAGAGAATGATAGAAAGAGAGAATGATAGAGAGGGAGATTGATAGAGAGAGAAAATGTTAGAGAGAGAGAATGATAGAGAGAGAGAATGATAGTGACAGAGAATGATGGAGAGAGAGAATGATAGAGAAAGAGAAAATGATAGAGAGAGAGAATGATGGAGAGAGAAAATGTTAGAGAGAGAGAATGTTGGAGAGAAAGAATGATGGAGAGAGAGAATGATGGAGAGAGAGAATGATAGAGAAAGAAAATGATAGAGAGAGAGAATGATAGAGAGAGAATGATAGAGAGAGAGAGCATGATAGAGAGAATGATAGCGAGAGAATGATAGAGAGAGAATGATGGAGAGAGAAAATGATAGTGACAGAGAATGATTGAGAGAGAGAATGATAGAGAAAGAGAAAATGATAGAGAGAGAGAATGATGGAGAGAGAAAATGTTAGAGAGAGAGAATGATGGAGAGAAAGAATGATGGAGAGAGAGAATGATGGAGAGAGAGAATGATAGAGAAAGAAAATGATAGAGAGGGAGAATGATAGAGAGAGAATGATATAGAGAGAGAATGATAGAAAGAGAGAATGATAGAGAGAAAATGATACAGAGAGAATGATAGAGAGGGAATGATGAAGAGAGAGAATGATAGTGAGAGAGAATGATGGAGAGAGAATGATGGAGAGAGAGAATGATAGAGTAAGAGAAAATGATAGAGAGAGAGAATGATGGAGAGAGAGAATGATAGAGAGAGAAAATGATAGAGAGAGAGAATGATAGAGAGAGAATGATAGTGACAGAGAATGATGGAGAGAGAGAATGATAGAGAGAGAATGATGGAGAGAGAGAATGATGGAGAGAGAGAATGATAGAGAGCGAATGATAGAGAGAGAATGATAGAAAGAGAGAATGATAGAGAGAGGGAATGATAGAGAGAGAATGATAGAGAGAGGGAATGATAGAGACAGAGAATGATAGAGAGAGAGAATGATAGAAAGAGGGAATGATAGTGAGAGAGAATGATGGAGAGAGAGAATGATGGAGAGAGAGAGAATGATAGAGAGAGAAAATGATAGAGAGAGAGAATGATAGGGCGAGAATGATAGAGAGAGAGAGAATGATAGCGAGAGAATGATAGAGAGAGAATGATGGAGAGAGAGAATGATAGTGAGAGAGAACGATAGAAAGAGAGAATGATAGTGACAGAGAATGATAGAGAGAGAGAATGATAGAGAGAGAATGATGGAGAGAGAGAATGATAGAGAGAGAAAATCATACAGAGAGAGAATGAAAGAGAGAGAGAATGATAGAGAGAGACAATGATGGAGAGAGAGAATGATAGAGAGCAAATGATAGAGAGAGAATGATAGAGAGAGAGCATGATAGAAAGAGAGAATGATAGAGAGAAAATGATAGAGAGAGAGAATGATATAGAGAGAATGATAGAGAGAGAGAATGATAGAGAAAGAGAATGATAGAGAGAGAGAGAATGGTAGAGAGAGAATGATAGAGAGAGAGAATGATAGAAAGAGAGAATGATAGAGAGAAAATGATACAGAGAGAGAATGATGGACAGAGAGAATGATAGAGAGAGAATGATAGTGAGAGAGAATGATGGAGAGAGAATGATGGAGAGAGAGAATGATAGAGTAAGAGAAAATGATAGAGAGAGAGAATGATGGAGAGAGAGAATGATAGAGAGAGAAAATGATAGAGAGAGAGAATGATAGAGAGAGAATGATAGTGACAGAGAATGATGGAGAGAGAGAATGAAAGAGAGAGAATGATGGAGAGAGAGAATGATGGAGAGAGAGAATGATAGAGAGCGAATGATAGAGAGAGAATGATAGAAAGAGAGAATGATAGAGAGAGGGAATGATAGAGAGAGAATGATAGAGAGAGGGAATGATAGAGACAGAGAATGATAGAGAGAGAGAATGATAGAAAGAGGGAATGATAGTGAGAGCGAATGATGGAGAGAGAGAATGATGGAGAGAGAGAGAATGATAGAGAGAGAAAATGATAGAGAGAGAGAATGATAGGGAGAGAATGATAGAGAGAGAGAGAATGATAGCGAGAGAATGATAGAGAGAGAATGATGGAGAGAGAGAATGATAGTGAGAGAGAACGATAGAAAGAGAGAATGATAGTGACAGAGAATGATAGAGAGAGAGAATGATAGAGAGAGAATGATGGAGAGAGAGAATGATAGAGAGAGAAAATCATACAGAGAGAGAATGATAGAGAGAGAGAATGATAGAGAGAGAATGATAGAGAGAGAATGATAGAGAGAGAGAATGATAGTGAGAGAGAATGATCGAGAGAGAGAATGATAGAGAAAAAGATCATGATAGAGAGAGCGAATGATGGAGAGAGAGAATGATACAGAGAGAAAATGATAGAGAGAGAGAATGATAGAGAGAGAGAATGACAGAGAGAGAATGATAGAGAGAGAGAATGATAGAGAAAGAGAATGATAGAGAGAGAGAATGGTAGAGAGAATGATGATGAGAGAATGATAGAGAGAGAGAATGATAGAGAGAGAGAATGATAGAGAGAGACAATGATGGAGAGAGAGAATGATAGAGAGCGAATGATAGAGAGAGAATGATAGAGAGAGAGCATGATAGAAAGAGAGAATGATAGAGAGAAAATGATAGAGAGAGAGAATAATAGAGAGAGAATGATAGAGAGAGAGAATGATAGAGAAAGAGAATGATAGAGAGAGAGAGAATGGTAGAGAGAATGATGATGAGAGAATGATAGAGAGAGAATGATAGAGAGAGAGAATGATAGAGAGAGAATGATGGAGAGAGAGAATGATAGAGAGAGAAAATCATACAGAGAGAGAATGATAGAGAGAGAGAATGATGGAGAGAGAAAATGATAGTGACAGAGAATGATATAGAGAGAATGATAGAGTGAGAGAATGATAGTGAGAGAGAATGCTAGAGAGAGAGAATGATGGAGAGAGAGAATGATGGAGAGCGAATGATAGAGAGAGAATGATAGTGAGAGAGAATGATAGAGAGAGAATGATGGAGAGAGAAAATGTTAGAGAGAGAGAATGATGGAGAGAAAGAATGATGGAGAGAGAGAATGATAGTGAGAGAGAATGATAGAGAGAGAATGATAGAGAGAGAGAATGATAGTGAAAGAGAATGATAGAAAGAGAGAATGATGGAGAGAGAGAATGATTGAGAGCGAATGATAGAGAGAGAATGATAGAAAGAGAGAATGATAGAGAGAGAATGATGGAGCGAGAGAATGATAGTGAGAGAGAACGATAGAAAGAGAGAATGATAGTGACAGAGAATGATAGAGAGAGAGAATGATAGAGAGAGAATGATGGAGAGAGAGAATGATAGAGAGAGAAAATCATACAGAGAGAGAATGAAAGAGAGAGAGAATGATAGAGAGAGACAATGATGGAGAGAGAGAATGATAGAGAGCGAATGATAGAGAGAGAATGATAGAGAGAGAGCATGATAGAAAGAGAGAATGATAGAGAGAAAATGATAGAGAGAGAGAATGATATAGAGAGAATTATAGAGAGAGAGAATGATAGAGAAAGAGAATGATAGAGAGAGAGAGAATGGTAGAGAGAGAATGATAGAGAGAGAGAATGATAGAAAGAGAGAATGATAGAGAGAAAATGATACAGAGAGAGAATGATGGACAGAGAGAATGATAGAGAGAGAATGATGAAGAGAGAGAATGATAGTGAGAGAGAATGATGGAGAGAGAGAATGATAGAGTAAGAGAAAATGATAGAGAGAGAGAATGATGGAGAGAGAGAATGATAGAGAGAGAAAATGATAGAGAGAGAGAATGATAGAGAGAGAATGATAGTGACAGAGAATGATGGAGAGAGAGAATGATAGAGAGAGAATGATGGAGAGAGAGAATGATCGAGAGAGAGAATGATAGAGAGCGAATGATAGAGAGAGAATGATAGAAAGAGAGAATGATAGAGAGAGGGAATGATAGAGAGAGAATGATAGAGAGAGGGAATGATAGAGACAGAGAATGATAGAGAGAGAGAATGATAGAAAGAGGGAATGATAGTGAGAGAGAATGATGGAGAGAGAGAATGATGGAGAGAGAGAGAATGATAGAGAGAGAAAATGATAGAGAGAGAGAATGATAGGGCGAGAATGATAGAGAGAGAGAGAATGATAGCGAGAGAATGATAGAGAGAGAATGATGGAGAGAGAGAATGATAGTGAGAGAGAACGATAGAAAGAGAGAATGATAGTGACAGAGAATGATAGAGAGAGAGAATGATAGAGAGAGAATGATGGAGAGAGAGAATGATAGAGAGAGAAAATCATACAGAGAGAGAATGATAGAGAGAGAGAATGATAGAGAGAGAATGATAGAGAGAGAATGATAGAGAGAGAGAATGATAGTGAGAGAGAATGATCGAGAGAGAGAATGATAGAGAAAAAGATCATGATAGAGAGAGCGAATGATGGAGAGAGAGAATGATACAGAGAGAAAATGATAGAGAGAGAGAATGATAGAGAGAGAGAATGACAGAGAGAGAATGATAGAGAGAGAGAATGATAGAGAAAGAGAATGATAGAGAGAGAGAGAATGGTAGAGAGAATGATGATGAGAGAATGATAGAGAGAGAGAATGATAGAGAGAGAGAATGATAGAGACAGAATGATAGAGAGAGAGAATGATAGAGAGAGACAATGATGGAGAGAGAGAATGATAGAGAGCGAATGATAGAGAGAGAATGATAGAGAGAGAGCATGATAGAAAGAGAGAATGATAGAGAGAAAATGATAGAGAGAGAGAATAATAGAGAGAGAATGATAGAGAGAGAGAATGATAGAGAAAGAGAATGATAGAGAGAGAGAGAATGGTAGAGAGAATGATGATGAGAGAATGATAGAGAGAGAATGATAGAGAGAGAGAATGATAGAGAGAGAATGATGGAGAGAGAGAATGATAGAGAGAGAAAATCATACAGAGAGAGAATGATAGAGAGAGAGAATGATAGAGAGAGACAATGATGGAGAGAGAGAATGATAGAGAGCGAATGATAGAGAGAGAATGATAGAGAGAGAGCATGATAGAAAGAGAGAATGATAGAGAGAAAATGATAGAGAGAGAGAATAATAGAGAGAGAATGATAGAGAGAGAGAATGATAGAGAAAGAGAATGATAGAGAGAGAGAGAATGGTAGAGAGAACGATGATGAGAGAATGATAGAGAGAGAATGATGGAGAGAGAGAATGATAGAGAGAGAGAATGATAGAGAGAGAATGATGGAGAGAGAGAATGATAGAGAGAGAAAATCATACAGAGAGAGAATGATAGAGAGAGAGAATGATGGAGAGAGAAAATGATAGTGACAGAGAATGATATAGAGAGAATGATAGAGTGAGAGAATGATAGTGAGAGAGAATGCTAGAGAGAGAGAATGATGGAGAGAGAGAATGATGGAGAGCGAATGATAGAGAGAGAATGATAGTGAGAGAGAATGATAGAGAGAGATAATGATAGTGAGAGAGAATGATGGAGAGAGAGAATGATAGAGAAAGAGAAAATGATAGAGAGAGAGAATGATGGAGAGAGAGAATGATTGAGAGCGAATGATAGAGAGAGAATGATAGAAAGAGAGAATGATAGAGAGAAAATGATAGAGAGAGGGAATGATAGAGAGAGAATGATAGAGAGAGAGAATGATAGTGAGAGAGAATGATGGAGAGAGAGAATGATAGAGAAAGAGAAAATGATAGAGAGAGAGAATGATGGAGAGAGAAAATGTTAGAGAGAGAGAATGTTGGAGAGAAAGAATGATGGAGAGAGAGAATGATGGAGAGAGAGAATGATAGAGAAAGAAAATGATAGAGAGAGAGAATGATAGAGAGAGAATGATAGAGAGAGAGAGCATGATAGAGAGAATGATAGCGAGAGAATGATAGAGAGAGAATGATGGAGAGAGAAAATGATAGTGACAGAGAATGATGGAGAGAGAGAATGATAGAGAAAGAGAAAATGATAGAGAGAGAAAATGTTAGAGAGAGAGAATGATGGAGAGAAAGAATGATGGAGAGAGAGAATGATGGAGAGAGAGAATGATAGAGAAAGAAAATGATAGAGAGAGAGAATGATAGAGAGAGAATGATAGAGAGAGAGAATGATAGAGAAAGAGAATGATAGAGAGAGAGAGAATGGTAGAGAGAATGATGATGAGAGAATGATAGAGAGAGAATGATAGAGAGAGAGAAAATGATAGTGACAGAGAATGATATAGAGAGAATGATAGTGAGAGAGAATGCTAGAGAGAGAGAATGATGGAGAGAGAGAATGATGGAGAGCGAATGATAGAGAGAGAATGATAGTGAGAGAGAATGATAGAGAGAGAATGAAAGAGAGTGAGAATGATAGTGAGAGAGAATGATGGAGAGAGAGAATGATAGAGAAAGAGAAAATGATAGAGAGAGAGAATGATGGAGAGAGAAAATGTTAGAGAGAGAGAATGGTGGAGAGAAAGAATGATGGAGAGAGAGAATGATGGAGAGAGAATGATAGAGAGAGAATGATAGAGAGAGAGAATGATAGTGAGAGAGAATGATAGAGAGAGAGAATGATGGAGAGAGAGAATGATAGAGAGCGAATGATAGAGAGAGAATGATAGCGCGAGAGAATGATAGAAAGAGAGAATGATAGAGAGGGAGATTGATAGAGAGAGAAAATGTTAGAGAGAGAGAATGATAGAGAGAGAGAATGATAGTGACAGAGAATGATGGAGAGAGAGAATGATAGAGAGAGAATGATGGAGAGAGAGAATGATAGTGAGAGAGAATGATAGAGAGAGTATGATAGAGAGAGAGAATGATAGTGAGAGAGAATGATAGAAAGAGAGAATGATGGAGAGAGAGAATGATTGAGAGCGAATAATAGAGAGAGAATGATAGAAAGAGAGAATGATAGAGAGAAAATGATAGAGAGAGGGAATGATAGAGAGAGAATGATAGAGAGAGAGTATGATAGTGAGAGAGAATGATGGAGAGAGAGAATGATAGAGAAAGAGAAAATGATAGAGAGAGAGAAAATGTTAGAGAGAGAGAATGTTGGAGAGAAAGAATGATGGAGAGAGAGAATGATGGAGAGAGAGAATGATAGAGAAAGAAAATGATAGAGAGAGAGAATGATAGAGAGAGAATGATAGAGAGAGAGAGCATGATAGAGAGAATGATAGCGAGAGAATGATAGAGAGAGAATGATGGAGAGAGAAAATGATAGTGACAGAGAATGATGGAGAGAGAGAATGATAGAGAAAGAGAAAATGATAGAGAGAGAGAATCATGGAGAGAGAAAATGTTAGAGAGAGAGAATGATGGAGAGAAAGAATGATGGAGAGAGAGAATGATGGAGAGAGAGAATGATAGAGAAAGAAAATGATAGAGAGGGAGAATGATAGAGAGAGAATGATAGAGAGAGAGAATGATAGAAAGAGAGAATGATAGAGAGAAAATGATACAGAGAGAATGATAGAGAGGGAATGATGAAGAGAGAGAATGATAGTGAGAGAGAATGATGGAGAGAGAATGATGGAGAGAGAGAATGATAGAGTAAGAGAAAATGATAGAGAGAGAGAATGATGGAGAGAGAGAATGATAGAGAGAGAAAATGATAGAGAGAGAGAATGATAGAGAGAGAATGATAGTGACAGAGAATGATGGAGAGAGAGAATGATAGAGAGAGAATGATGGAGAGAGAGAATGATGGAGAGAGAGAATGATAGAGAGCGAATGATAGAGAGAGAATGATAGAAAGAGAGAATGATAGAGAGAGGGAATGATAGAGAGAGAATGATAGAGAGAGGGAATGATAGAGACAGAGAATGATAGAGAGAGAGAATGATAGAAAGAGGGAATGATAGTGAGAGAGAATGATGGAGAGAGAGAATGATGGAGAGAGAGAGAATGATAGAGAGAGAAAATGATAGAGAGAGAGAATGATAGGGCGAGAATGATAGAGAGAGAGAGAATGATAGCGAGAGAATGATAGAGAGAGAATGATGGAGAGAGAGAATGATAGTGAGAGAGAACGATAGAAAGAGAGAATGATAGTGACAGAGAATGATAGAGAGAGAGAATGATAGAGAGAGAATGATGGAGAGAGAGAATGATAGAGAGAGAAAATCATACAGAGAGAGAATGAAAGAGAGAGAGAATGATAGAGAGAGACAATGATGGAGAGAGAGAATGATAGAGAGCAAATGATAGAGAGAGAATGATAGAGAGAGAGCATGATAGAAAGAGAGAATGATAGAGAGAAAATGATAGAGAGAGAGAATGATATAGAGAGAATGATAGAGAGAGAGAATGATAGAGAAAGAGAATGATAGAGAGAGAGAGAATGGTAGAGAGAGAATGATAGAGAGAGAGAATGATAGAAAGAGAGAATGATAGAGAGAAAATGATACAGAGAGAGAATGATGGACAGAGAGAATGATAGAGAGAGAATGATGAAGAGAGAGAATGATAGTGAGAGAGAATGATGGAGAGAGAATGATGGAGAGAGAGAATGATAGAGTAAGAGAAAATGATAGAGAGAGAGAATGATGGAGAGAGAGAATGATAGAGAGAGAAAATGATAGAGAGAGAGAATGATAGATAGAGAATGATAGTGACAGAGAATGATGGAGAGAGAGAATGATAGAGAGAGAATGATGGAGAGAGAGAATGATGGAGAGAGAGAATGATAGAGAGCGAATGATAGAGAGAGAATGATAGAAAGAGAGAATGATAGAGAGAGGGAATGATAGAGAGAGAATGATAGAGAGAGGGAATGATAGAGACAGAGAATGATAGAGAGAGAGAATGATAGAAAGAGGGAATGATAGTGAGAGCGAATGATGGAGAGAGAGAATGATGGAGAGAGAGAGAATGATAGAGAGAGAAAATGATAGAGAGAGAGAATGATAGGGCGAGAATGATAGAGAGAGAGAGAATGATAGCGAGAGAATGATAGAGAGAGAATGATGGAGAGAGAGAATGATAGTGAGAGAGAACGATAGAAAGAGAGAATGATAGTGACAGAGAATGATAGAGAGAGAGAATGATAGAGAGAGAATGATGGAGAGAGAGAATGATAGAGAGAGAAAATCATACAGAGAGAGAATGATAGAGAGAGAGAATGATAGAGAGAGAATGATAGAGAGAGAATGATAGAGAGAGAGAATGATAGTGAGAGAGAATGATCGAGAGAGAGAATGATAGAGAAAAAGATCATGATAGAGAGAGCGAATGATGGAGAGAGAGAATGATACAGAGAGAAAATGATAGAGAGAGAGAATGATAGAGAGAGAGAATGACAGAGAGAGAATGATAGAGAGAGAGAATGATAGAGAAAGAGAATGATAGAGAGAGAGAGAATGGTAGAGAGAATGATGATGAGAGAATGATGGAGAGAGAGAATGATAGAGACAGAATGATAGAGAGAGAGAATGATAGAGAGAGACAATGATGGAGAGAGAGAATGATAGAGAGCGAATGATAGAGAGAGAATGATAGAGAGAGAGCATGATAGAAAGAGAGAATGATAGAGAGAAAATGATAGAGAGAGAGAATAATAGAGAGAGAATGATAGAGAGAGAGAATGATAGAGAAAGAGAATGATAGAGAGAGAGAGAATGGTAGAGAGAATGATGATGAGAGAATGATAGAGAGAGAATGATAGAGAGAGAGAATGATAGAGAGAGAATGATGGAGAGAGAGAATGATAGAGAGAGAAAATCATACAGAGAGAGAATGATAGAGAGAGAGAATGATGGAGAGAGAAAATGATAGTGACAGAGAATGATAGAGAGAGAGAATGATAGAGAGAGAATGATGGAGAGAGAGAATGATAGAGAGAGAAAATCATACAGAGAGAGAATGAAAGAGAGAGAGAATGATAGAGAGAGACAATGATGGAGAGAGAGAATGATAGAGAGCGAATGATAGAGAGAGAATGATAGAGAGAGAGCATGATAGAAAGAGAGAATGATAGAGAGAAAATGATAGAGAGAGAGAATGATATAGAGAGAATTATAGAGAGAGAGAATGATAGAGAAAGAGAATGATAGAGAGAGAGAGAATGGTAGAGAGAGAATGATAGAGAGAGAGAATGATAGAAAGAGAGAATGATAGAGAGAAAATGATACAGAGAGAGAATGATGGACAGAGAGAATGATAGAGAGAGAATGATGAAGAGAGAGAATGATAGTGAGAGAGAATGATGGAGAGAGAGAATGATAGAGTAAGAGAAAATGATAGAGAGAGAGAATGATGGAGAGAGAGAATGATAGAGAGAGAAAATGATAGAGAGAGAGAATGATAGAGAGAGAATGATAGTGACAGAGAATGATGGAGAGAGAGAATGATAGAGAGAGAATGATGGAGAGAGAGAATGATCGAGAGAGAGAATGATAGAGAGCGAATGATAGAGAGAGAATGATAGAAAGAGAGAATGATAGAGAGAGGGAATGATAGAGAGAGAATGATAGAGAGAGGGAATGATAGAGACAGAGAATGATAGAGAGAGAGAATGATAGAAAGAGGGAATGATAGTGAGAGAGAATGATGGAGAGAGAGAATGATGGAGAGAGAGAGAATGATAGAGAGAGAAAATGATAGAGAGAGAGAATGATAGGGCGAGAATGATAGAGAGAGAGAGAATGATAGCGAGAGAATGATAGAGAGAGAATGATGGAGAGAGAGAATGATAGTGAGAGAGAACGATAGAAAGAGAGAATGATAGTGACAGAGAATGATAGAGAGAGAGAATGATAGAGAGAGAATGATGGAGAGAGAGAATGATAGAGAGAGAAAATCATACAGAGAGAGAATGATAGAGAGAGAGAATGATAGAGAGAGAATGATAGAGAGAGAATGATAGAGAGAGAGAATGATAGTGAGAGAGAATGATCGAGAGAGAGAATGATAGAGAAAAAGATCATGATAGAGAGAGCGAATGATGGAGAGAGAGAATGATACAGAGAGAAAATGATAGAGAGAGAGAATGATAGAGAGAGAGAATGACAGAGAGAGAATGATAGAGAGAGAGAATGATAGAGAAAGAGAATGATAGAGAGAGAGAGAATGGTAGAGAGAATGATGATGAGAGAATGATGGAGAGAGAGAATGATAGAGACAGAATGATAGAGAGAGAGAATGATAGAGAGAGACAATGATGGAGAGAGAGAATGATAGAGAGCGAATGATAGAGAGAGAATGATAGAGAGAGAGCATGATAGAAAGAGAGAATGATAGAGAGAAAATGATAGAGAGAGAGAATAATAGAGAGAGAATGATAGAGAGAGAGAATGATAGAGAAAGAGAATGATAGAGAGAGAGAGAATGGTAGAGAGAATGATGATGAGAGAATGATAGAGAGAGAATGATAGAGAGAGAGAATGATAGAGAGAGAATGATGGAGAGAGAGAATGATAGAGAGAGAAAATCATACAGAGAGAGAATGATAGAGAGAGAGAATGATGGAGAGAGAAAATGATAGTGACAGAGAATGATAGAGAGAGAGAATGATAGAGAGAGAATGATGGAGAGAGAGAATGATAGAGAGAGAAAATCATACAGAGAGAGAATGAAAGAGAGAGAGAATGATAGAGAGAGACAATGATGGAGAGAGAGAATGATAGAGAGCGAATGATAGAGAGAGAATGATAGAGAGAGAGCATGATAGAAAGAGAGAATGATAGAGAGAAAATGATAGAGAGAGAGAATGATATAGAGAGAATTATAGAGAGAGAGAATGATAGAGAAAGAGAATGATAGAGAGAGAGAGAATGGTAGAGAGAGAATGATAGAGAGAGAGAATGATAGAAAGAGAGAATGATAGAGAGAAAATGATACAGAGAGAGAATGATGGACAGAGAGAATGATAGAGAGAGAATGATGAAGAGAGAGAATGATAGTGAGAGAGAATGATGGAGAGAGAGAATGATAGAGTAAGAGAAAATGATAGAGAGAGAGAATGATGGAGAGAGAGAATGATAGAGAGAGAAAATGATAGAGAGAGAGAATGATAGAGAGAGAATGATAGTGACAGAGAATGATGGAGAGAGAGAATGATAGAGAGAGAATGATGGAGAGAGAGAATGATCGAGAGAGAGAATGATAGAGAGCGAATGATAGAGAGAGAATGATAGAAAGAGAGAATGATAGAGAGAGGGAATGATAGAGAGAGAATGATAGAGAGAGGGAATGATAGAGACAGAGAATGATAGAGAGAGAGAATGATAGAAAGAGGGAATGATAGTGAGAGAGAATGATGGAGAGAGAGAATGATGGAGAGAGAGAGAATGATAGAGAGAGAAAATGATAGAGAGAGAGAATGATAGGGCGAGAATGATAGAGAGAGAATGATGGAGAGAGAGAATGATAGTGAGAGAGAACGATAGAAAGAGAGAATGATAGTGACAGAGAATGATAGAGAGAGAGAATGATAGAGAGAGAATGATGGAGAGAGAGAATGATAGAGAGAGAAAATCATACAGAGAGAGAATGATAGAGAGAGAGAATGATAGAGAGAGAATGATAGAGAGAGAATGATAGAGAGAGAGAATGATAGTGAGAGAGAATGATCGAGAGAGAGAATGATAGAGAAAAAGATCATGATAGAGAGAGCGAATGATGGAGAGAGAGAATGATACAGAGAGAAAATGATAGAGAGAGAGAATGATAGAGAGAGAGAATGACAGAGAGAGAATGATAGAGAGAGAGAATGATAGAGAAAGAGAATGATAGAGAGAGAGAGAATGGTAGAGAGAATGATGATGAGAGAATGATAGAGAGAGAGAATGATAGAGAGAGAGAATGATAGAGACAGAATGATAGAGAGAGAGAATGATAGAGAGAGACAATGATGGAGAGAGAGAATGATAGAGAGCGAATGATAGAGAGAGAATGATAGAGAGAGAGCATGATAGAAAGAGAGAATGATAGAGAGAAAATGATAGAGAGAGAGAATAATAGAGAGAGAATGATAGAGAGAGAGAATGATAGAGAAAGAGAATGATAGAGAGAGAGAGAATGGTAGAGAGAATGATGATGAGAGAATGATAGAGAGAGAATGATAGAGAGAGAGAATGATAGAGAGAGAATGATGGAGAGAGAGAATGATAGAGAGAGAAAATCATACAGAGAGAGAATGATAGAGAGAGAGAATGATAGAGAGAGACAATGATGGAGAGAGAGAATGATAGAGAGCGAATGATAGAGAGAGAATGATAGAGAGAGAGCATGATAGAAAGAGAGAATGATAGAGAGAAAATGATAGAGAGAGAGAATAATAGAGAGAGAATGATAGAGAGAGAGAATGATAGAGAAAGAGAATGATAGAGAGAGAGAGAATGGTAGAGAGAACGATGATGAGAGAATGATAGAGAGAGAATGATGGAGAGAGAGAATGATAGAGAGAGAGAATGATAGAGAGAGAATGATGGAGAGAGAGAATGATAGAGAGAGAAAATCATACAGAGAGAGAATGATAGAGAGAGAGAATGATGGAGAGAGAAAATGATAGTGACAGAGAATGATATAGAGAGAATGATAGAGTGAGAGAATGATAGTGAGAGAGAATGCTAGAGAGAGAGAATGATGGAGAGAGAGAATGATGGAGAGCGAATGATAGAGAGAGAATGATAGTGAGAGAGAATGATAGAGAGAGAATGATAGAGAGAGAGAATGATAGTGAGAGAGAATGATGGAGAGAGAGAATGATAGAGAAAGAGAAAATGATAGAGAGAGAGAATGATGGAGAGAGAGAATGATTGAGAGCGAATGATAGAGAGAGAATGATAGAAAGAGAGAATGATAGAGAGAAAATGATAGAGAGAGGGAATGATAGAGAGAGAATGATAGAGAGAGAGAATGATAGTGAGAGAGAATGATGGAGAGAGAGAATGATAGAGAAAGAGAAAATGATAGAGAGAGAGAATGATGGAGAGAGAAAATGTTAGAGAGAGAGAATGTTGGAGAGAAAGAATGATGGAGAGAGAGAATGATGGAGAGAGAGAATGATAGAGAAAGAAAATGATAGAGAGAGAGAATGATAGAGAGAGAATGATAGAGAGAGAGAGCATGATAGAGAGAATGATAGCGAGAGAATGATAGAGAGAGAATGATGGAGAGAGAAAATGATAGTGACAGAGAATGATGGAGAGAGAGAATGATAGAGAAAGAGAAAATGATAGAGAGAGAAAATGTTAGAGAGAGAGAATGATGGAGAGAAAGAATGATGGAGAGAGAGAATGATGGAGAGAGAGAATGATAGAGAAAGAAAATGATAGAGAGAGAGAATGATAGAGAGAGAATGATAGAGAGAGAGAATGATAGAGAAAGAGAATGATAGAGAGAGAGAGAATGGTAGAGAGAATGATGATGAGAGAATGATAGAGAGAGAATGATAGAGAGAGAGAAAATGATAGTGACAGAGAATGATATAGAGAGAATGATAGTGAGAGAGAATGCTAGAGAGAGAGAATGATGGAGAGAGAGAATGATGGAGAGCGAATGATAGAGAGAGAATGATAGTGAGAGAGAATGATAGAGAGAGAATGAAAGAGAGTGAGAATGATAGTGAGAGAGAATGATGGAGAGAGAGAATGATAGAGAAAGAGAAAATGATAGAGAGAGAGAATGATGGAGAGAGAAAATGTTAGAGAGAGAGAATGATGGAGAGAAAGAATGATGGAGAGAGAGAATGATGGAGAGAGAATGATAGAGAGAGAATGATAGAGAGAGAGAATGATAGTGAGAGAGAATGATAGAGAGAGAGAATGATGGAGAGAGAGAATGATAGAGAGCGAATGATAGAGAGAGAATGATAGCGCGAGAGAATGATAGAAAGAGAGAATGATAGAGAGGGAGATTGATAGAGAGAGAAAATGTTAGAGAGAGAGAATGATAGAGAGAGAGAATGATAGTGACAGAGAATGATGGAGAGAGAGAATGATAGAGAGAGAATGATGGAGAGAGAGAATGATAGTGAGAGAGAATGATAGAGAGAGTATGATAGAGAGAGAGAATGATAGTGAGAGAGAATGATAGAAAGAGAGAATGATGGAGAGAGAGAATGATTGAGAGCGAATAATAGAGAGAGAATGATAGAAAGAGAGAATGATAGAGAGAAAATGATAGAGAGAGGGAATGATAGAGAGAGAATGATAGAGAGAGAGTATGATAGTGAGAGAGAATGATGGAGAGAGAGAATGATAGAGAAAGAGAAAATGATAGAGAGAGAGAATGATGGAGAGAGAAAATGTTAGAGAGAGAGAATGTTGGAGAGAAAGAATGATGGAGAGAGAGAATGATGGAGAGAGAGAATGATAGAGAAAGAAAATGATAGAGAGAGAGAATGATAGAGAGAGAATGATAGAGAGAGAGAGCATGATAGAGAGAATGATAGCGAGAGAATGATAGAGAGAGAATGATGGAGAGAGAAAATGATAGTGACAGAGAATGATGGAGAGAGAGAATGATAGAGAAAGAGAAAATGATAGAGAGAGAGAATCATGGAGAGAGAAAATGTTAGAGAGAGAGAATGATGGAGAGAAAGAATGATGGAGAGAGAGAATGATGGAGAGAGAGAATGATAGAGAAAGAAAATGATAGAGAGGGAGAATGATAGAGAGAGAATGATAGAGAGAGAGAATGATAGAAAGAGAGAATGATAGAGAGAAAATGATACAGAGAGAATGATAGAGAGGGAATGATGAAGAGAGAGAATGATAGTGAGAGAGAATGATGGAGAGAGAATGATGGAGAGAGAGAATGATAGAGTAAGAGAAAATGATAGAGAGAGAGAATGATGGAGAGAGAGAATGATAGAGAGAGAAAATGATAGAGAGAGAGAATGATAGAGAGAGAATGATAGTGACAGAGAATGATGGAGAGAGAGAATGATAGAGAGAGAATGATGGAGAGAGAGAATGATGGAGAGAGAGAATGATAGAGAGCGAATGATAGAGAGAGAATGATAGAAAGAGAGAATGATAGAGAGAGGGAATGATAGAGAGAGAATGATAGAGAGAGGGAATGATAGAGACAGAGAATGATAGAGAGAGAGAATGATAGAAAGAGGGAATGATAGTGAGAGAGAATGATGGAGAGAGAGAATGATGGAGAGAGAGAGAATGATAGAGAGAGAAAATGATAGAGAGAGAGAATGATAGGGCGAGAATGATAGAGAGAGAGAGAATGATAGCGAGAGAATGATAGAGAGAGAATGATGGAGAGAGAGAATGATAGTGAGAGAGAACGATAGAAAGAGAGAATGATAGTGACAGAGAATGATAGAGAGAGAGAATGATAGAGAGAGAATGATGGAGAGAGAGAATGATAGAGAGAGAAAATCATACAGAGAGAGAATGAAAGAGAGAGAGAATGATAGAGAGAGACAATGATGGAGAGAGAGAATGATAGAGAGCAAATGATAGAGAGAGAATGATAGAGAGAGAGCATGATAGAAAGAGAGAATGATAGAGAGAAAATGATAGAGAGAGAGAATGATATAGAGAGAATGATAGAGAGAGAGAATGATAGAGAAAGAGAATGATAGAGAGAGAGAGAATGGTAGAGAGAGAATGATAGAGAGAGAGAATGATAGAAAGAGAGAATGATAGAGAGAAAATGATACAGAGAGAGAATGATGGACAGAGAGAATGATAGAGAGAGAATGATGAAGAGAGAGAATGATAGTGAGAGAGAATGATGGAGAGAGAATGATGGAGAGAGAGAATGATAGAGTAAGAGAAAATGATAGAGAGAGAGAATGATGGAGAGAGAGAATGATAGAGAGAGAAAATGATAGAGAGAGAGAATGATAGATAGAGAATGATAGTGACAGAGAATGATGGAGAGAGAGAATGATAGAGAGAGAATGATGGAGAGAGAGAATGATGGAGAGAGAGAATGATAGAGAGCGAATGATAGAGAGAGAATGATAGAAAGAGAGAATGATAGAGAGAGGGAATGATAGAGAGAGAATGATAGAGAGAGGGAATGATAGAGACAGAGAATGATAGAGAGAGAGAATGATAGAAAGAGGGAATGATAGTGAGAGCGAATGATGGAGAGAGAGAATGATGGAGAGAGAGAGAATGATAGAGAGAGAAAATGATAGAGAGAGAGAATGATAGGGCGAGAATGATAGAGAGAGAGAGAATGATAGCGAGAGAATGATAGAGAGAGAATGATGGAGAGAGAGAATGATAGTGAGAGAGAACGATAGAAAGAGAGAATGATAGTGACAGAGAATGATAGAGAGAGAGAATGATAGAGAGAGAATGATGGAGAGAGAGAATGATAGAGAGAGAAAATCATACAGAGAGAGAATGATAGAGAGAGAGAATGATAGAGAGAGAATGATAGAGAGAGAATGATAGAGAGAGAGAATGATAGTGAGAGAGAATGATCGAGAGAGAGAATGATAGAGAAAAAGATCATGATAGAGAGAGCGAATGATGGAGAGAGAGAATGATACAGAGAGAAAATGATAGAGAGAGAGAATGATAGAGAGAGAGAATGACAGAGAGAGAATGATAGAGAGAGAGAATGATAGAGAAAGAGAATGATAGAGAGAGAGAGAATGGTAGAGAGAATGATGATGAGAGAATGATGGAGAGAGAGAATGATAGAGACAGAATGATAGAGAGAGAGAATGATAGAGAGAGACAATGATGGAGAGAGAGAATGATAGAGAGCGAATGATAGAGAGAGAATGATAGAGAGAGAGCATGATAGAAAGAGAGAATGATAGAGAGAAAATGATAGAGAGAGAGAATAATAGAGAGAGAATGATAGAGAGAGAGAATGATAGAGAAAGAGAATGATAGAGAGAGAGAGAATGGTAGAGAGAATGATGATGAGAGAATGATAGAGAGAGAATGATAGAGAGAGAGAATGATAGAGAGAGAATGATGGAGAGAGAGAATGATAGAGAGAGAAAATCATACAGAGAGAGAATGATAGAGAGAGAGAATGATGGAGAGAGAAAATGATAGTGACAGAGAATGATATAGAGAGAATGATAGAGTGAGAGAATGATAGTGAGAGAGAATGCTAGAGAGAGAGAATGATGGAGAGAGAGAATGATGGAGAGCGAATGATAGAGAGAGAATGATAGTGAGAGAGAATGATAGAGAGAGAATGATGGAGAGAGAAAATGTTAGAGAGAGAGAATGATGGAGAGAAAGAATGATGGAGAGAGAGAATGATAGTGAGAGAGAATGATAGAGAGAGAATGATAGAGAGAGAGAATGATGGAGAGAGAAAATGATAGTGACAGAGAATGATAGAGAGAGAGAATGATAGAGAGAGAATGATGGAGAGAGAGAATGATAGAGAGAGAAAATCATACAGAGAGAGAATGAAAGAGAGAGAGAATGATAGAGAGAGACAATGATGGAGAGAGAGAATGATAGAGAGCGAATGATAGAGAGAGAATGATAGAGAGAGAGCATGATAGAAAGAGAGAATGATAGAGAGAAAATGATAGAGAGAGAGAATGATATAGAGAGAATTATAGAGAGAGAGAATGATAGAGAAAGAGAATGATAGAGAGAGAGAGAATGGTAGAGAGAGAATGATAGAGAGAGAGAATGATAGAAAGAGAGAATGATAGAGAGAAAATGATACAGAGAGAGAATGATGGACAGAGAGAATGATAGAGAGAGAATGATGAAGAGAGAGAATGATAGTGAGAGAGAATGATGGAGAGAGAGAATGATAGAGTAAGAGAAAATGATAGAGAGAGAGAATGATGGAGAGAGAGAATGATAGAGAGAGAAAATGATAGAGAGAGAGAATGATAGAGAGAGAATGATAGTGACAGAGAATGATGGAGAGAGAGAATGATAGAGAGAGAATGATGGAGAGAGAGAATGATCGAGAGAGAGAATGATAGAGAGCGAATGATAGAGAGAGAATGATAGAAAGAGAGAATGATAGAGAGAGGGAATGATAGAGAGAGAATGATAGAGAGAGGGAATGATAGAGACAGAGAATGATAGAGAGAGAGAATGATAGAAAGAGGGAATGATAGTGAGAGAGAATGATGGAGAGAGAGAATGATGGAGAGAGAGAGAATGATAGAGAGAGAAAATGATAGAGAGAGAGAATGATAGGGCGAGAATGATAGAGAGAGAGAGAATGATAGCGAGAGAATGATAGAGAGAGAATGATGGAGAGAGAGAATGATAGTGAGAGAGAACGATAGAAAGAGAGAATGATAGTGACAGAGAATGATAGAGAGAGAGAATGATAGAGAGAGAATGATGGAGAGAGAGAATGATAGAGAGAGAAAATCATACAGAGAGAGAATGATAGAGAGAGAGAATGATAGAGAGAGAATGATAGAGAGAGAATGATAGAGAGAGAGAATGATAGTGAGAGAGAATGATCGAGAGAGAGAATGATAGAGAAAAAGATCATGATAGAGAGAGCGAATGATGGAGAGAGAGAATGATACAGAGAGAAAATGATAGAGAGAGAGAATGATAGAGAGAGAGAATGACAGAGAGAGAATGATAGAGAGAGAGAATGATAGAGAAAGAGAATGATAGAGAGAGAGAGAATGGTAGAGAGAATGATGATGAGAGAATGATAGAGAGAGAGAATGATAGAGAGAGAGAATGATAGAGACAGAATGATAGAGAGAGAGAATGATAGAGAGAGACAATGATGGAGAGAGAGAATGATAGAGAGCGAATGATAGAGAGAGAATGATAGAGAGAGAGCATGATAGAAAGAGAGAATGATAGAGAGAAAATGATAGAGAGAGAGAATAATAGAGAGAGAATGATAGAGAGAGAGAATGATAGAGAAAGAGAATGATAGAGAGAGAGAGAATGGTAGAGAGAATGATGATGAGAGAATGATAGAGAGAGAATGATAGAGAGAGAGAATGATAGAGAGAGAATGATGGAGAGAGAGAATGATAGAGAGAGAAAATCATACAGAGAGAGAATGATAGAGAGAGAGAATGATAGAGAGAGACAATGATGGAGAGAGAGAATGATAGAGAGCGAATGATAGAGAGAGAATGATAGAGAGAGAGCATGATAGAAAGAGAGAATGATAGAGAGAAAATGATAGAGAGAGAGAATAATAGAGAGAGAATGATAGAGAGAGAGAATGATAGAGAAAGAGAATGATAGAGAGAGAGAGAATGGTAGAGAGAACGATGATGAGAGAATGATAGAGAGAGAATGATGGAGAGAGAGAATGATAGAGAGAGAGAATGATAGAGAGAGAATGATGGAGAGAGAGAATGATAGAGAGAGAAAATCATACAGAGAGAGAATGATAGAGAGAGAGAATGATGGAGAGAGAAAATGATAGTGACAGAGAATGATATAGAGAGAATGATAGAGTGAGAGAATGATAGTGAGAGAGAATGCTAGAGAGAGAGAATGATGGAGAGAGAGAATGATGGAGAGCGAATGATAGAGAGAGAATGATAGTGAGAGAGAATGATAGAGAGAGAATGATAGAGAGAGAGAATGATAGTGAGAGAGAATGATGGAGAGAGAGAATGATAGAGAAAGAGAAAATGATAGAGAGAGAGAATGATGGAGAGAGAGAATGATTGAGAGCGAATGATAGAGAGAGAATGATAGAAAGAGAGAATGATAGAGAGAAAATGATAGAGAGAGGGAATGATAGAGAGAGAATGATAGAGAGAGAGAATGATAGTGAGAGAGAATGATGGAGAGAGAGAATGATAGAGAAAGAGAAAATGATAGAGAGAGAGAATGATGGAGAGAGAAAATGTTAGAGAGAGAGAATGTTGGAGAGAAAGAATGATGGAGAGAGAGAATGATGGAGAGAGAGAATGATAGAGAAAGAAAATGATAGAGAGAGAGAATGATAGAGAGAGAATGATAGAGAGAGAGAGCATGATAGAGAGAATGATAGCGAGAGAATGATAGAGAGAGAATGATGGAGAGAGAAAATGATAGTGACAGAGAATGATGGAGAGAGAGAATGATAGAGAAAGAGAAAATGATAGAGAGAGAAAATGTTAGAGAGAGAGAATGATGGAGAGAAAGAATGATGGAGAGAGAGAATGATGGAGAGAGAGAATGATAGAGAAAGAAAATGATAGAGAGAGAGAATGATAGAGAGAGAATGATAGAGAGAGAGAATGATAGAGAAAGAGAATGATAGAGAGAGAGAGAATGGTAGAGAGAATGATGATGAGAGAATGATAGAGAGAGAATGATAGAGAGAGAGAAAATGATAGTGACAGAGAATGATATAGAGAGAATGATAGTGAGAGAGAATGCTAGAGAGAGAGAATGATGGAGAGAGAGAATGATGGAGAGCGAATGATAGAGAGAGAATGATAGTGAGAGAGAATGATAGAGAGAGAATGAAAGAGAGTGAGAATGATAGTGAGAGAGAATGATGGAGAGAGAGAATGATAGAGAAAGAGAAAATGATAGAGAGAGAGAATGATGGAGAGAGAAAATGTTAGAGAGAGAGAATGATGGAGAGAAAGAATGATGGAGAGAGAGAATGATGGAGAGAGAATGATAGAGAGAGAATGATAGAGAGAGAGAATGATAGTGAGAGAGAATGATAGAGAGAGAGAATGATGGAGAGAGAGAATGATAGAGAGCGAATGATAGAGAGAGAATGATAGCGCGAGAGAATGATAGAAAGAGAGAATGATAGAGAGGGAGATTGATAGAGAGAGAAAATGTTAGAGAGAGAGAATGATAGAGAGAGAGAATGATAGTGACAGAGAATGATGGAGAGAGAGAATGATAGAGAGAGAATGATGGAGAGAGAGAATGATAGTGAGAGAGAATGATAGAGAGAGTATGATAGAGAGAGAGAATGATAGTGAGAGAGAATGATAGAAAGAGAGAATGATGGAGAGAGAGAATGATTGAGAGCGAATAATAGAGAGAGAATGATAGAAAGAGAGAATGATAGAGAGAAAATGATAGAGAGAGGGAATGATAGAGAGAGAATGATAGAGAGAGAGTATGATAGTGAGAGAGAATGATGGAGAGAGAGAATGATAGAGAAAGAGAAAATGATAGAGAGAGAGAATGATGGAGAGAGAAAATGTTAGAGAGAGAGAATGTTGGAGAGAAAGAATGATGGAGAGAGAGAATGATGGAGAGAGAGAATGATAGAGAAAGAAAATGATAGAGAGAGAGAATGATAGAGAGAGAATGATAGAGAGAGAGAGCATGATAGAGAGAATGATAGCGAGAGAATGATAGAGAGAGAATGATGGAGAGAGAAAATGATAGTGACAGAGAATGATGGAGAGAGAGAATGATAGAGAAAGAGAAAATGATAGAGAGAGAGAATCATGGAGAGAGAAAATGTTAGAGAGAGAGAATGATGGAGAGAAAGAATGATGGAGAGAGAGAATGATGGAGAGAGAGAATGATAGAGAAAGAAAATGATAGAGAGGGAGAATGATAGAGAGAGAATGATAGAGAGAGAGAATGATAGAAAGAGAGAATGATAGAGAGAAAATGATACAGAGAGAATGATAGAGAGGGAATGATGAAGAGAGAGAATGATAGTGAGAGAGAATGATGGAGAGAGAATGATGGAGAGAGAGAATGATAGAGTAAGAGAAAATGATAGAGAGAGAGAATGATGGAGAGAGAGAATGATAGAGAGAGAAAATGATAGAGAGAGAGAATGATAGAGAGAGAATGATAGTGACAGAGAATGATGGAGAGAGAGAATGATAGAGAGAGAATGATGGAGAGAGAGAATGATGGAGAGAGAGAATGATAGAGAGCGAATGATAGAGAGAGAATGATAGAAAGAGAGAATGATAGAGAGAGGGAATGATAGAGAGAGAATGATAGAGAGAGGGAATGATAGAGACAGAGAATGATAGAGAGAGAGAATGATAGAAAGAGGGAATGATAGTGAGAGAGAATGATGGAGAGAGAGAATGATGGAGAGAGAGAGAATGATAGAGAGAGAAAATGATAGAGAGAGAGAATGATAGGGCGAGAATGATAGAGAGAGAGAGAATGATAGCGAGAGAATGATAGAGAGAGAATGATGGAGAGAGAGAATGATAGTGAGAGAGAACGATAGAAAGAGAGAATGATAGTGACAGAGAATGATAGAGAGAGAGAATGATAGAGAGAGAATGATGGAGAGAGAGAATGATAGAGAGAGAAAATCATACAGAGAGAGAATGAAAGAGAGAGAGAATGATAGAGAGAGACAATGATGGAGAGAGAGAATGATAGAGAGCAAATGATAGAGAGAGAATGATAGAGAGAGAGCATGATAGAAAGAGAGAATGATAGAGAGAAAATGATAGAGAGAGAGAATGATATAGAGAGAATGATAGAGAGAGAGAATGATAGAGAAAGAGAATGATAGAGAGAGAGAGAATGGTAGAGAGAGAATGATAGAGAGAGAGAATGATAGAAAGAGAGAATGATAGAGAGAAAATGATACAGAGAGAGAATGATGGACAGAGAGAATGATAGAGAGAGAATGATGAAGAGAGAGAATGATAGTGAGAGAGAATGATGGAGAGAGAATGATGGAGAGAGAGAATGATAGAGTAAGAGAAAATGATAGAGAGAGAGAATGATGGAGAGAGAGAATGATAGAGAGAGAAAATGATAGAGAGAGAGAATGATAGATAGAGAATGATAGTGACAGAGAATGATGGAGAGAGAGAATGATAGAGAGAGAATGATGGAGAGAGAGAATGATGGAGAGAGAGAATGATAGAGAGCGAATGATAGAGAGAGAATGATAGAAAGAGAGAATGATAGAGAGAGGGAATGATAGAGAGAGAATGATAGAGAGAGGGAATGATAGAGACAGAGAATGATAGAGAGAGAGAATGATAGAAAGAGGGAATGATAGTGAGAGCGAATGATGGAGAGAGAGAATGATGGAGAGAGAGAGAATGATAGAGAGAGAAAATGATAGAGAGAGAGAATGATAGGGCGAGAATGATAGAGAGAGAGAGAATGATAGCGAGAGAATGATAGAGAGAGAATGATGGAGAGAGAGAATGATAGTGAGAGAGAACGATAGAAAGAGAGAATGATAGTGACAGAGAATGATAGAGAGAGAGAATGATAGAGAGAGAATGATGGAGAGAGAGAATGATAGAGAGAGAAAATCATACAGAGAGAGAATGATAGAGAGAGAGAATGATAGAGAGAGAATGATAGAGAGAGAATGATAGAGAGAGAGAATGATAGTGAGAGAGAATGATCGAGAGAGAGAATGATAGAGAAAAAGATCATGATAGAGAGAGCGAATGATGGAGAGAGAGAATGATACAGAGAGAAAATGATAGAGAGAGAGAATGATAGAGAGAGAGAATGACAGAGAGAGAATGATAGAGAGAGAGAATGATAGAGAAAGAGAATGATAGAGAGAGAGAGAATGGTAGAGAGAATGATGATGAGAGAATGATGGAGAGAGAGAATGATAGAGACAGAATGATAGAGAGAGAGAATGATAGAGAGAGACAATGATGGAGAGAGAGAATGATAGAGAGCGAATGATAGAGAGAGAATGATAGAGAGAGAGCATGATAGAAAGAGAGAATGATAGAGAGAAAATGATAGAGAGAGAGAATAATAGAGAGAGAATGATAGAGAGAGAGAATGATAGAGAAAGAGAATGATAGAGAGAGAGAGAATGGTAGAGAGAATGATGATGAGAGAATGATAGAGAGAGAATGATAGAGAGAGAGAATGATAGAGAGAGAATGATGGAGAGAGAGAATGATAGAGAGAGAAAATCATACAGAGAGAGAATGATAGAGAGAGAGAATGATGGAGAGAGAAAATGATAGTGACAGAGAATGATATAGAGAGAATGATAGAGTGAGAGAATGATAGTGAGAGAGAATGCTAGAGAGAGAGAATGATGGAGAGAGAGAATGATGGAGAGCGAATGATAGAGAGAGAATGATAGTGAGAGAGAATGATAGAGAGAGAATGATGGAGAGAGAAAATGTTAGAGAGAGAGAATGATGGAGAGAAAGAATGATGGAGAGAGAGAATGATAGTGAGAGAGAATGATAGAGAGAGAATGATAGAGAGAGAGAATGATAGTGAAAGAGAATGATAGAAAGAGAGAATGATGGAGAGAGAGAATGATTGAGAGCGAATGATAGAGAGAGAATGATAGAAAGAGAGAATGATAGAAAGAGAGAATGATAGAGAGAGAATGATGGAGCGAGAGAATGATAGTGAGAGAGAACGATAGAAAGAGAGAATGATAGTGACAGAGAATGATAGAGAGAGAGAATGATAGAGAGAGAATGATGGAGAGAGAGAATGATAGAGAGAGAAAATCATACAGAGAGAGAATGATAGAGAGAGAGAATGATAGAGAGAGAATGATAGAGAGAGAATGATAGAGAGAGAGAATGATAGTGAGAGAGAATGATCGAGAGAGAGAATGATAGAGAAAAAGATCATGATAGAGAGAGCGAATGATGGAGAGAGAGAATGATACAGAGAGAAAATGATAGAGAGAGAGAATGATAGAGAGAGAGAATGACAGAGAGAGAATGATAGAGAGAGAGAATGATAGAGAAAGAGAATGATAGAGAGAGAGAATGGTAGAGAGAATGATGATGAGAGAATGATAGAGAGAGAGAATGATAGAGAGAGAGAATGATAGAGAGAGACAATGATGGAGAGAGAGAATGATAGAGAGCGAATGATAGAGAGAGAATGATAGAGAGAGAGCATGATAGAAAGAGAGAATGATAGAGAGAAAATGATAGAGAGAGAGAATAATAGAGAGAGAATGATAGAGAGAGAGAATGATAGAGAAAGAGAATGATAGAGAGAGAGAGAATGGTAGAGAGAATGATGATGAGAGAATGATAGAGAGAGAATGATAGAGAGAGAGAATGATAGAGAGAGAATGATGGAGAGAGAGAATGATAGAGAGAGAAAATCATACAGAGAGAGAATGATAGAGAGAGAGAATGATGGAGAGAGAAAATGATAGTGACAGAGAATGATATAGAGAGAATGATAGAGTGAGAGAATGATAGTGAGAGAGAATGCTAGAGAGAGAGAATGATGGAGAGAGAGAATGATGGAGAGCGAATGATAGAGAGAGAATGATAGTGAGAGAGAATGATAGAGAGAGAATGATGGAGAGAGAAAATGTTAGAGAGAGAGAATGATGGAGAGAAAGAATGATGGAGAGAGAGAATGATAGTGAGAGAGAATGATAGAGAGAGAATGATAGAGAGAGAGAATGATAGTGAAAGAGAATGATAGAAAGAGAGAATGATGGAGAGAGAGAATGATTGAGAGCGAATGATAGAGAGAGAATGATAGAAAGAGAGAATGATAGAGAGAGAATGATGGAGCGAGAGAATGATAGTGAGAGAGAACGATAGAAAGAGAGAATGATAGTGACAGAGAATGATAGAGAGAGAGAATGATAGAGAGAGAATGATGGAGAGAGAGAATGATAGAGAGAGAAAATCATACAGAGAGAGAATGAAAGAGAGAGAGAATGATAGAGAGAGACAATGATGGAGAGAGAGAATGATAGAGAGCGAATGATAGAGAGAGAATGATAGAGAGAGAGCATGATAGAAAGAGAGAATGATAGAGAGAAAATGATAGAGAGAGAGAATGATATAGAGAGAATTATAGAGAGAGAGAATGATAGAGAAAGAGAATGATAGAGAGAGAGAGAATGGTAGAGAGAGAATGATAGAGAGAGAGAATGATAGAAAGAGAGAATGATAGAGAGAAAATGATACAGAGAGAGAATGATGGACAGAGAGAATGATAGAGAGAGAATGATGAAGAGAGAGAATGATAGTGAGAGAGAATGATGGAGAGAGAGAATGATAGAGTAAGAGAAAATGATAGAGAGAGAGAATGATGGAGAGAGAGAATGATAGAGAGAGAAAATGATAGAGAGAGAGAATGATAGAGAGAGAATGATAGTGACAGAGAATGATGGAGAGAGAGAATGATAGAGAGAGAATGATGGAGAGAGAGAATGATCGAGAGAGAGAATGATAGAGAGCGAATGATAGAGAGAGAATGATAGAAAGAGAGAATGATAGAGAGAGGGAATGATAGAGAGAGAATGATAGAGAGAGGGAATGATAGAGACAGAGAATGATAGAGAGAGAGAATGATAGAAAGAGGGAATGATAGTGAGAGAGAATGATGGAGAGAGAGAATGATGGAGAGAGAGAGAATGATAGAGAGAGAAAATGATAGAGAGAGAGAATGATAGGGCGAGAATGATAGAGAGAGAGAGAATGATAGCGAGAGAATGATAGAGAGAGAATGATGGAGAGAGAGAATGATAGTGAGAGAGAACGATAGAAAGAGAGAATGATAGTGACAGAGAATGATAGAGAGAGAGAATGATAGAGAGAGAATGATGGAGAGAGAGAATGATAGAGAGAGAAAATCATACAGAGAGAGAATGATAGAGAGAGAGAATGATAGAGAGAGAATGATAGAGAGAGAATGATAGAGAGAGAGAATGATAGTGAGAGAGAATGATCGAGAGAGAGAATGATAGAGAAAAAGATCATGATAGAGAGAGCGAATGATGGAGAGAGAGAATGATACAGAGAGAAAATGATAGAGAGAGAGAATGATAGAGAGAGAGAATGACAGAGAGAGAATGATAGAGAGAGAGAATGATAGAGAAAGAGAATGATAGAGAGAGAGAGAATGGTAGAGAGAATGATGATGAGAGAATGATAGAGAGAGAGAATGATAGAGAGAGAGAATGATAGAGACAGAATGATAGAGAGAGAGAATGATAGAGAGAGACAATGATGGAGAGAGAGAATGATAGAGAGCGAATGATAGAGAGAGAATGATAGAGAGAGAGCATGATAGAAAGAGAGAATGATAGAGAGAAAATGATAGAGAGAGAGAATAATAGAGAGAGAATGATAGAGAGAGAGAATGATAGAGAAAGAGAATGATAGAGAGAGAGAGAATGGTAGAGAGAATGATGATGAGAGAATGATAGAGAGAGAATGATAGAGAGAGAGAATGATAGAGAGAGAATGATGGAGAGAGAGAATGATAGAGAGAGAAAATCATACAGAGAGAGAATGATAGAGAGAGAGAATGATGGAGAGAGAAAATGATAGTGACAGAGAATGATATAGAGAGAATGATAGAGTGAGAGAATGATAGTGAGAGAGAATGCTAGAGAGAGAGAATGATGGAGAGAGAGAATGATGGAGAGCGAATGATAGAGAGAGAATGATAGTGAGAGAGAATGATAGAGAGAGAATGATAGAGAGAGAGAATGATAGTGAGAGAGAATGATGGAGAGAGAGAATGATAGAGAAAGAGAAAATGATAGAGAGAGAGAATGATGGAGAGAGAGAATGATTGAGAGCGAATGATAGAGAGAGAATGATAGAAAGAGAGAATGATAGAGAGAAAATGATAGAGAGAGGGAATGATAGAGAGAGAATGATAGAGAGAGAGAATGATAGTGAGAGAGAATGATGGAGAGAGAGAATGATAGAGAAAGAGAAAATGATAGAGAGAGAGAATGATGGAGAGAGAAAATGTTAGAGAGAGAGAATGTTGGAGAGAAAGAATGATGGAGAGAGAGAATGATGGAGAGAGAGAATGATAGAGAAAGAAAATGATAGAGAGAGAGAATGATAGAGAGAGAATGATAGAGAGAGAGAGCATGATAGAGAGAATGATAGCGAGAGAATGATAGAGAGAGAATGATGGAGAGAGAAAATGATAGTGACAGAGAATGATGGAGAGAGAGAATGATAGAGAAAGAGAAAATGATAGAGAGAGAAAATGTTAGAGAGAGAGAATGATGGAGAGAAAGAATGATGGAGAGAGAGAATGATGGAGAGAGAGAATGATAGAGAAAGAAAATGATAGAGAGAGAGAATGATAGAGAGAGAATGATAGAGAGAGAGAATGATAGAGAAAGAGAATGATAGAGAGAGAGAGAATGGTAGAGAGAATGATGATGAGAGAATGATAGAGAGAGAATGATGGAGAGAGAGAATGATAGAGAGAGAGAATGATAGAGAGAGAATGATGGAGAGAGAGAATGATAGAGAGAGAAAATCATACAGAGAGAGAATGATAGAGAGAGAGAATGATAGAGAGAGAATGATAGAGAGAGAATGATAGAGAGAGAGAAAATGATAGTGACAGAGAATGATATAGAGAGAATGATAGTGAGAGAGAATGCTAGAGAGAGAGAATGATGGAGAGAGAGAATGATGGAGAGCGAATGATAGAGAGAGAATGATAGTGAGAGAGAATGATAGAGAGAGAATGATAGAGAGAGAGAATGATAGTGAGAGAGAATGATGGAGAGAGAGAATGATAGAGAAAGAGAAAATGATAGAGAGAGAGAATGATGGAGAGAGAAAATGTTAGAGAGAGAGAATGATGGAGAGAAAGAATGATGGAGAGAGAGAATGATGGAGAGAGAATGATAGAGAGAGAATGATAGAGAGAGAGAATGATAGTGAGAGAGAATGATAGAGAGAGAGAATGATGGAGAGAGAGAATGATAGAGAGCGAATGATAGAGAGAGAATGATAGCGCGAGAGAATGATAGAAAGAGAGAATGATAGAGAGGGAGATTGATAGAGAGAGAAAATGTTAGAGAGAGAGAATGATAGAGAGAGAGAATGATAGTGACAGAGAATGATGGAGAGAGAGAATGATAGAGAGAGAATGATGGAGAGAGAGAATGATAGTGAGAGAGAATGATAGAGAGAGAATGATAGAGAGAGAGAATGATAGTGAGAGAGAATGATAGAAAGAGAGAATGATGGAGAGAGAGAATGATTGAGAGCGAATGATAGAGAGAGAATGATAGAAAGAGAGAATGATAGAGAGAAAATGATAGAGAGAGGGAATGATAGAGAGAGAATGATAGAGAGAGAGTATGATAGTGAGAGAGAATGATGGAGAGAGAGAATGATAGAGAAAGAGAAAATGATAGAGAGAGAGAATGATGGAGAGAGAAAATGTTAGAGAGAGAGAATGTTGGAGAGAAAGAATGATGGAGAGAGAGAATGATGGAGAGAGAGAATGATAGAGAAAGAAAATGATAGAGAGAGAGAATGATAGAGAGAGAATGATAGAGAGAGAGAGCATGATAGAGAGAATGATAGCGAGAGAATGATAGAGAGAGAATGATGGAGAGAGAAAATGATAGTGACAGAGAATGATCGAGAGAGAGAATGATAGAGAAAGAGAAAATGATAGAGAGAGAGAATGATGGAGAGAGAAAATGTTAGAGAGAGAGAATGATGGAGAGAAAGAATGATGGAGAGAGAGAATGATGGAGAGAGAGAATGATAGAGAAAGAAAATGATAGAGAGGGAGAATGATAGAGAGAGAATGATAGAGAGAGAGAATGATAGAAAGAGAGAATGATAGAGAGAAAATGATACAGAGAGAATGATAGAGAGGGAATGATGAAGAGAGAGAATGATAGTGAGAGAGAATGATGGAGAGAGAATGATGGAGAGAGAGAATGATAGAGTAAGAGAAAATGATAGAGAGAGAGAATGATGGAGAGAGAGAATGATAGAGAGAGAAAATGATAGAGAGAGAGAATGATAGAGAGAGAATGATAGTGACAGAGAATGATGGAGAGAGAGAATGATAGAGAGAGAATGATGGAGAGAGAGAATGATGGAGAGAGAGAATGATAGAGAGCGAATGATAGAGAGAGAATGATAGAAAGAGAGAATGATAGAGAGAGGGAATGATAGAGAGAGAATGATAGAGAGAGGGAATGATAGAGACAGAGAATGATAGAGAGAGAGAATGATAGAAAGAGGGAATGATAGTGAGAGAGAATGATGGAGAGAGAGAATGATGGAGAGAGAGAGAATGATAGAGAGAGAAAATGATAGAGAGAGAGAATCATACAGAGAGAGAATGATAGAGAGAGAGAATGATAGAGAGAGAAAATCATACAGAGAGAGAATGATAGAGAGAGAGAATGATAGAGAGAGACAATGATGGAGAGAGAGAATGATAGAGAGCGAATGATAGAGAGAGAATGATAGAGAGAGAGCATGATAGAAAGAGAGAATGATAGAGAGAAAATGATAGAGAGAGAGAATAATAGAGAGAGAATGATAGAGAGAGAGAATGATAGAGAAAGAGAATGATAGAGAGAGAGAGAATGGTAGAGAGAACGATGATGAGAGAATGATAGAGAGAGAATGATGGAGAGAGAGAATGATAGAGAGAGAGAATGATAGAGAGAGAATGATGGAGAGAGAGAATGATAGAGAGAGAAAATCATACAGAGAGAGAATGATAGAGAGAGAGAATGATGGAGAGAGAAAATGATAGTGACAGAGAATGATATAGAGAGAATGATAGAGTGAGAGAATGATAGTGAGAGAGAATGCTAGAGAGAGAGAATGATGGAGAGAGAGAATGATGGAGAGCGAATGATAGAGAGAGAATGATAGTGAGAGAGAATGATAGAGAGAGAATGATAGAGAGAGAGAATGATAGTGAGAGAGAATGATGGAGAGAGAGAATGATAGAGAAAGAGAAAATGATAGAGAGAGAGAATGATGGAGAGAGAGAATGATTGAGAGCGAATGATAGAGAGAGAATGATAGAAAGAGAGAATGATAGAGAGAAAATGATAGAGAGAGGGAATGATAGAGAGAGAATGATAGAGAGAGAGAATGATAGTGAGAGAGAATGATGGAGAGAGAGAATGATAGAGAAAGAGAAAATGATAGAGAGAGAGAATGATGGAGAGAGAAAATGTTAGAGAGAGAGAATGTTGGAGAGAAAAAATGATGGAGAGAGAGAATGATGGAGAGAGAGAATGATAGAGAAAGAAAATGATAGAGAGAGAGAATGATAGAGAGAGAATGATAGAGAGAGAGAGCATGATAGAGAGAATGATAGCGAGAGAATGATAGAGAGAGAATGATGGAGAGAGAAAATGATAGTGACAGAGAATGATGGAGAGAGAGAATGATAGAGAAAGAGAAAATGATAGAGAGAGAAAATGTTAGAGAGAGAGAATGATGGAGAGAAAGAATGATGGAGAGAGAGAATGATGGAGAGAGAGAATGATAGAGAAAGAAAATGATAGAGAGAGAGAATGATAGAGAGAGAATGATAGAGAGAGAGAATGATAGAGAAAGAGAATGATAGAGAGAGAGAGAATGGTAGAGAGAATGATGATGAGAGAATGATAGAGAGAGAATGATGGAGAGAGAGAATGATAGAGAGAGAGAATGATAGAGAGAGAATGATGGAGAGAGAGAATGATAGAGAGAGAAAATCATACAGAGAGAGAATGATAGAGAGAGAGAATGATAGAGAGAGAATGATAGAGAGAGAGAAAATGATAGTGACAGAGAATGATATAGAGAGAATGATAGTGAGAGAGAATGCTAGAGAGAGAGAATGATGGAGAGAGAGAATGATGGAGAGCGAATGATAGAGAGAGAATGATAGTGAGAGAGAATGATAGAGAGAGAATGAAAGAGAGTGAGAATGATAGTGAGAGAGAATGATGGAGAGAGAGAATGATAGAGAAAGAGAAAATGATAGAGAGAGAGAATGATGGAGAGAGAAAATGTTAGAGAGAGAGAATGATGGAGAGAAAGAATGATGGAGAGAGAGAATGATGGAGAGAGAATGATAGAGAGAGAATGATAGAGAGAGAGAATGATAGTGAGAGAGAATGATAGAGAGAGAGAATGATGGAGAGAGAGAATGATAGAGAGCGAATGATAGAGAGAGAATGATAGCGCGAGAGAATGATAGAAAGAGAGAATGATAGAGAGGGAGATTGATAGAGAGAGAAAATGTTAGAGAGAGAGAATGATAGAGAGAGAGAATGATAGTGACAGAGAATGATGGAGAGAGAGAATGATAGAGAGAGAATGATGGAGAGAGAGAATGATAGTGAGAGAGAATGATAGAGAGAGTATGATAGAGAGAGAGAATGATAGTGAGAGAGAATGATAGAAAGAGAGAATGATGGAGAGAGAGAATGATTGAGAGCGAATAATAGAGAGAGAATGATAGAAAGAGAGAATGATAGAGAGAAAATGATAGAGAGAGGGAATGATAGAGAGAGAATGATAGAGAGAGAGTATGATAGTGAGAGAGAATGATGGAGAGAGAGAATGATAGAGAAAGAGAAAATGATAGAGAGAGAGAATGATGGAGAGAGAAAATGTTAGAGAGAGAGAATGTTGGAGAGAAAGAATGATGGAGAGAGAGAATGATGGAGAGAGAGAATGATAGAGAAAGAAAATGATAGAGAGAGAGAATGATAGAGAGAGAATGATAGAGAGAGAGAGCATGATAGAGAGAATGATAGCGAGAGAATGATAGAGAGAGAATGATGGAGAGAGAAAATGATAGTGACAGAGAATGATGGAGAGAGAGAATGATAGAGAAAGAGAAAATGATAGAGAGAGAGAATGATGGAGAGAGAAAATGTTAGAGAGAGAGAATGATGGAGAGAAAGAATGATGGAGAGAGAGAATGATGGAGAGAGAGAATGATAGAGAAAGAAAATGATAGAGAGGGAGAATGATAGAGAGAGAATGATAGAGAGAGAGAATGATAGAAAGAGAGAATGATAGAGAGAAAATGATACAGAGAGAATGATAGAGAGGGAATGATGAAGAGAGAGAATGATAGTGAGAGAGAATGATGGAGAGAGAATGATGGAGAGAGAGAATGATAGAGTAAGAGAAAATGATAGAGAGAGAGAATGATGGAGAGAGAGAATGATAGAGAGAGAAAATGATAGAGAGAGAGAATGATAGAGAGAGAATGATAGTGACAGAGAATGATGGAGAGAGAGAATGATAGAGAGAGAATGATGGAGAGAGAGAATGATGGAGAGAGAGAATGATAGAGAGCGAATGATAGAGAGAGAATGATAGAAAGAGAGAATGATAGAGAGAGGGAATGATAGAGAGAGAATGATAGAGAGAGGGAATGATAGAGACAGAGAATGATAGAGAGAGAGAATGATAGAAAGAGGGAATGATAGTGAGAGAGAATGATGGAGAGAGAGAATGATGGAGAGAGAGAGAATGATAGAGAGAGAAAATGATAGAGAGAGAGAATCATACAGAGAGAGAATGATAGAGAGAGAGAATGATAGAGAGAGAAAATCATACAGAGAGAGAATGATAGAGAGAGAGAATGATAGAGAGAGACAATGATGGAGAGAGAGAATGATAGAGAGCGAATGATAGAGAGAGAATGATAGAGAGAGAGCATGATAGAAAGAGAGAATGATAGAGAGAAAATGATAGAGAGAGAGAATAATAGAGAGAGAATGATAGAGAGAGAGAATGATAGAGAAAGAGAATGATAGAGAGAGAGAGAATGGTAGAGAGAACGATGATGAGAGAATGATAGAGAGAGAATGATGGAGAGAGAGAATGATAGAGAGAGAGAATGATAGAGAGAGAATGATGGAGAGAGAGAATGATAGAGAGAGAAAATCATACAGAGAGAGAATGATAGAGAGAGAGAATGATGGAGAGAGAAAATGATAGTGACAGAGAATGATATAGAGAGAATGATAGAGTGAGAGAATGATAGTGAGAGAGAATGCTAGAGAGAGAGAATGATGGAGAGAGAGAATGATGGAGAGCGAATGATAGAGAGAGAATGATAGTGAGAGAGAATGATAGAGAGAGAATGATAGAGAGAGAGAATGATAGTGAGAGAGAATGATGGAGAGAGAGAATGATAGAGAAAGAGAAAATGATAGAGAGAGAGAATGATGGAGAGAGAGAATGATTGAGAGCGAATGATAGAGAGAGAATGATAGAAAGAGAGAATGATAGAGAGAAAATGATAGAGAGAGGGAATGATAGAGAGAGAATGATAGAGAGAGAGAATGATAGTGAGAGAGAATGATGGAGAGAGAGAATGATAGAGAAAGAGAAAATGATAGAGAGAGAGAATGATGGAGAGAGAAAATGTTAGAGAGAGAGAATGTTGGAGAGAAAGAATGATGGAGAGAGAGAATGATGGAGAGAGAGAATGATAGAGAAAGAAAATGATAGAGAGAGAGAATGATAGAGAGAGAATGATAGAGAGAGAGAGCATGATAGAGAGAATGATAGCGAGAGAATGATAGAGAGAGAATGATGGAGAGAGAAAATGATAGTGACAGAGAATGATGGAGAGAGAGAATGATAGAGAAAGAGAAAATGATAGAGAGAGAAAATGTTAGAGAGAGAGAATGATGGAGAGAAAGAATGATGGAGAGAGAGAATGATGGAGAGAGAGAATGATAGAGAAAGAAAATGATAGAGAGAGAGAATGATAGAGAGAGAATGATAGAGAGAGAGAATGATAGAGAAAGAGAATGATAGAGAGAGAGAGAATGGTAGAGAGAATGATGATGAGAGAATGATAGAGAGAGAATGATGGAGAGAGAGAATGATAGAGAGAGAGAATGATAGAGAGAGAATGATGGAGAGAGAGAATGATAGAGAGAGAAAATCATACAGAGAGAGAATGATAGAGAGAGAGAATGATAGAGAGAGAATGATAGAGAGAGAATGATAGAGAGAGAGAAAATGATAGTGACAGAGAATGATATAGAGAGAATGATAGTGAGAGAGAATGCTAGAGAGAGAGAATGATGGAGAGAGAGAATGATGGAGAGCGAATGATAGAGAGAGAATGATAGTGAGAGAGAATGATAGAGAGAGAATGAAAGAGAGTGAGAATGATAGTGAGAGAGAATGATGGAGAGAGAGAATGATAGAGAAAGAGAAAATGATAGAGAGAGAGAATGATGGAGAGAGAAAATGTTAGAGAGAGAGAATGATGGAGAGAAAGAATGATGGAGAGAGAGAATGATGGAGAGAGAATGATAGAGAGAGAATGATAGAGAGAGAGAATGATAGTGAGAGAGAATGATAGAGAGAGAGAATGATGGAGAGAGAGAATGATAGAGAGCGAATGATAGAGAGAGAATGATAGCGCGAGAGAATGATAGAAAGAGAGAATGATAGAGAGGGAGATTGATAGAGAGAGAAAATGTTAGAGAGAGAGAATGATAGAGAGAGAGAATGATAGTGACAGAGAATGATGGAGAGAGAGAATGATAGAGAGAGAATGATGGAGAGAGAGAATGATAGTGAGAGAGAATGATAGAGAGAGTATGATAGAGAGAGAGAATGATAGTGAGAGAGAATGATAGAAAGAGAGAATGATGGAGAGAGAGAATGATTGAGAGCGAATAATAGAGAGAGAATGATAGAAAGAGAGAATGATAGAGAGAAAATGATAGAGAGAGGGAATGATAGAGAGAGAATGATAGAGAGAGAGTATGATAGTGAGAGAGAATGATGGAGAGAGAGAATGATAGAGAAAGAGAAAATGATAGAGAGAGAGAATGATGGAGAGAGAAAATGTTAGAGAGAGAGAATGTTGGAGAGAAAGAATGATGGAGAGAGAGAATGATGGAGAGAGAGAATGATAGAGAAAGAAAATGATAGAGAGAGAGAATGATAGAGAGAGAATGATAGAGAGAGAGAGCATGATAGAGAGAATGATAGCGAGAGAATGATAGAGAGAGAATGATGGAGAGAGAAAATGATAGTGACAGAGAATGATGGAGAGAGAGAATGATAGAGAAAGAGAAAATGATAGAGAGAGAGAATGATGGAGAGAGAAAATGTTAGAGAGAGAGAATGATGGAGAGAAAGAATGATGGAGAGAGAGAATGATGGAGAGAGAGAATGATAGAGAAAGAAAATTATAGAGAGGGAGAATGATAGAGAGAGAATGATAGAGAGAGAGAATGATAGAAAGAGAGAATGATAGAGAGAAAATGATACAGAGAGAATGATAGAGAGGGAATGATGAAGAGAGAGAATGATAGTGAGAGAGAATGATGGAGAGAGAATGATGGAGAGAGAGAATGATAGAGTAAGAGAAAATGATAGAGAGAGAGAATGATGGAGAGAGAGAATGATAGAGAGAGAAAATGATAGAGAGAGAGAATGATAGAGAGAGAATGATAGTGACAGAGAATGATGGAGAGAGAGAATGATAGAGAGAGAATGATGGAGAGAGAGAATGATGGAGAGAGAGAATGATAGAGAGCGAATGATAGAGAGAGAATGATAGAAAGAGAGAATGATAGAGAGAGGGAATGATAGAGAGAGAATGATAGAGAGAGGGAATGATAGAGACAGAGAATGATAGAGAGAGAGAATGATAGAAAGAGGGAATGATAGTGAGAGAGAATGATGGAGAGAGAGAATGATGGAGAGAGAGAGAATGATAGAGAGAGAAAATGATAGAGAGAGAGAATGATAGGGCGAGAATGATAGAGAGAGAGAGAATGATAGCGAGAGAATGATAGAGAGAGAATGATGGAGAGAGAGAATGATAGTGAGAGAGAACGATAGAAAGAGAGAATGATAGTGACAGAGAATGATAGAGAGAGAGAATGATAGAGAGAGAATGATGGAGAGAGAGAATGATAGAGAGAGAAAATCATACAGAGAGAGAATGAAAGAGAGAGAGAATGATAGAGAGAGACAATGATGGAGAGAGAGAATGATAGAGAGCAAATGATAGAGAGAGAATGATAGAGAGAGAGCATGATAGAAAGAGAGAATGATAGAGAGAAAATGATAGAGAGAGAGAATGATATAGAGAGAATGATAGAGAGAGAGAATGATAGAGAAAGAGAATGATAGAGAGAGAGAGAATGGTAGAGAGAGAATGATAGAGAGAGAGAATGATAGAAAGAGAGAATGATAGAGAGAAAATGATACAGAGAGAGAATGATGGACAGAGAGAATGATAGAGAGAGAATGATGAAGAGAGAGAATGATAGTGAGAGAGAATGATGGAGAGAGAATGATGGAGAGAGAGAATGATAGAGTAAGAGAAAATGATAGAGAGAGAGAATGATGGAGAGAGAGAATGATAGAGAGAGAAAATGATAGAGAGAGAGAATGATAGATAGAGAATGATAGTGACAGAGAATGATGGAGAGAGAGAATGATAGAGAGAGAATGATGGAGAGAGAGAATGATGGAGAGAGAGAATGATAGAGAGCGAATGATAGAGAGAGAATGATAGAAAGAGAGAATGATAGAGAGAGGGAATGATAGAGAGAGAATGATAGAGAGAGGGAATGATAGAGACAGAGAATGATAGAGAGAGAGAATGATAGAAAGAGGGAATGATAGTGAGAGCGAATGATGGAGAGAGAGAATGATGGAGAGAGAGAGAATGATAGAGAGAGAAAATGATAGAGAGAGAGAATGATAGGGCGAGAATGATAGAGAGAGAGAGAATGATAGCGAGAGAATGATAGAGAGAGAATGATGGAGAGAGAGAATGATAGTGAGAGAGAACGATAGAAAGAGAGAATGATAGTGACAGAGAATGATAGAGAGAGAGAATGATAGAGAGAGAATGATGGAGAGAGAGAATGATAGAGAGAGAAAATCATACAGAGAGAGAATGATAGAGAGAGAGAATGATAGAGAGAGAATGATAGAGAGAGAATGATAGAGAGAGAGAATGATAGTGAGAGAGAATGATCGAGAGAGAGAATGATAGAGAAAAAGATCATGATAGAGAGAGCGAATGATGGAGAGAGAGAATGATACAGAGAGAAAATGATAGAGAGAGAGAATGATAGAGAGAGAGAATGACAGAGAGAGAATGATAGAGAGAGAGAATGATAGAGAAAGAGAATGATAGAGAGAGAGAGAATGGTAGAGAGAATGATGATGAGAGAATGATGGAGAGAGAGAATGATAGAGACAGAATGATAGAGAGAGAGAATGATAGAGAGAGACAATGATGGAGAGAGAGAATGATAGAGAGCGAATGATAGAGAGAGAATGATAGAGAGAGAGCATGATAGAAAGAGAGAATGATAGAGAGAAAATGATAGAGAGAGAGAATAATAGAGAGAGAATGATAGAGAGAGAGAATGATAGAGAAAGAGAATGATAGAGAGAGAGAGAATGGTAGAGAGAATGATGATGAGAGAATGATAGAGAGAGAATGATAGAGAGAGAGAATGATAGAGAGAGAATGATGGAGAGAGAGAATGATAGAGAGAGAAAATCATACAGAGAGAGAATGATAGAGAGAGAGAATGATGGAGAGAGAAAATGATAGTGACAGAGAATGATATAGAGAGAATGATAGAGTGAGAGAATGATAGTGAGAGAGAATGCTAGAGAGAGAGAATGATGGAGAGAGAGAATGATGGAGAGCGAATGATAGAGAGAGAATGATAGTGAGAGAGAATGATAGAGAGAGAATGATGGAGAGAGAAAATGTTAGAGAGAGAGAATGATGGAGAGAAAGAATGATGGAGAGAGAGAATGATAGTGAGAGAGAATGATAGAGAGAGAATGATAGAGAGAGAGAATGATAGTGAAAGAGAATGATAGAAAGAGAGAATGATGGAGAGAGAGAATGATTGAGAGCGAATGATAGAGAGAGAATGATAGAAAGAGAGAATGATAGAAAGAGAGAATGATAGAGAGAGAATGATGGAGCGAGAGAATGATAGTGAGAGAGAACGATAGAAAGAGAGAATGATAGTGACAGAGAATGATAGAGAGAGAGAATGATAGAGAGAGAATGATGGAGAGAGAGAATGATAGAGAGAGAAAATCATACAGAGAGAGAATGAAAGAGAGAGAGAATGATAGAGAGAGACAATGATGGAGAGAGAGAATGATAGAGAGCGAATGATAGAGAGAGAATGATAGAGAGAGAGCATGATAGAAAGAGAGAATGATAGAGAGAAAATGATAGAGAGAGAGAATGATATAGAGAGAATGATAGAGAGAGAGAATGATAGAGAAAGAGAATGATAGAGAGAGAGAGAATGGTAGAGAGAGAATGATAGAGAGAGAGAATGATAGAAAGAGAGAATGATAGAGAGAAAATGATACAGAGAGAGAATGATGGACAGAGAGAATGATAGAGAGAGAATGATGAAGAGAGAGAATGATAGTGAGAGAGAATGATGGAGAGAGAGAATGATAGAGTAAGAGAAAATGATAGAGAGAGAGAATGATGGAGAGAGAGAATGATAGAGAGAGAAAATGATAGAGAGAGAGAATGATAGAGAGAGAATGATAGTGACAGAGAATGATGGAGAGAGAGAATGATAGAGAGAGAATGATGGAGAGAGAGAATGATCGAGAGAGAGAATGATAGAGAGCGAATGATAGAGAGAGAATGATAGAAAGAGAGAATGATAGAGAGAGGGAATGATAGAGAGAGAATGATAGAGAGAGGGAATGATAGAGACAGAGAATGATAGAGAGAGAGAATGATAGAAAGAGGGAATGATAGTGAGAGAGAATGATGGAGAGAGAGAATGATGGAGAGAGAGAGAATGATAGAGAGAGAAAATGATAGAGAGAGAGAATGATAGGGCGAGAATGATAGAGAGAGAGAGAATGATAGCGAGAGAATGATAGAGAGAGAATGATGGAGAGAGAGAATGATTGTGAGAGAGAACGATAGAAGGAGAGAATGATAGTGACAGAGAATGATAGAGAGAGAGAATGATAGAGAGAGAATGATGGAGAGAGAGAATGATAGAGAGAGAAAATCATACAGAGAGAGAATGATAGAGAGAGAGAATGATAGAGAGAGAATGATAGAGAGAGAATGATAGAGAGAGAGAATGATAGTGAGAGAGAATGATCGAGAGAGAGAATGATAGAGAAAAAGATCATGATAGAGAGAGCGAATGATGGAGAGAGAGAATGATACAGAGAGAAAATGATAGAGAGAGAGAATGATAGAGAGAGAGAATGACAGAGAGAGAATGATAGAGAGAGAGAATGATAGAGAAAGAGAATGATAGAGAGAGAGAGAATGGTAGAGAGAATGATGATGAGAGAATGATAGAGAGAGAGAATGATAGAGAGAGAGAATGATAGAGACAGAATGATAGAGAGAGAGAATGATAGAGAGAGACAATGATGGAGAGAGAGAATGATAGAGAGCGAATGATAGAGAGAGAATGATAGAGAGAGAGCATGATAGAAAGAGAGAATGATAGAGAGAAAATGATAGAGAGAGGATGATAGAGAGAGAGAATGATAGAGAAAGAGAATGATAGAGAGAGAGAGAATGGTAGAGAGAATGATGATGAGAGAATGATAGAGAGAGAATGATAGAGAGAGAGAATGATAGAGAGAGAATGATGGAGAGAGAGAATGATAGAGAGAGAAAATCATACAGAGAGAGAATGATAGAGAGAGAGAATGATAGAGAGAGACAATGATGGAGAGAGAGAATAATAGAGAGCGAATGATAGAGAGAGAATGATAGAGAGAGAGCATGATAGAAAGAGAGAATGATAGAGAGAAAATGATAGAGAGAGAGAATGATATAGAGAGAATGATAGAGAGAGAGAATGATAGAGAAAGAGAATGATAGAGAGAGAGAGAATGGTAGAGAGAGAATGATAGAGAGAGAGAATGATAGAAAGAGAGAATGATAGAGAGAAAATGATACAGAGAGAGAATGATGGACAGAGAGAATGATAGAGAGAGAATGATGAAGAGAGAGAATGATAGTGAGAGAGAATGATGGAGAGAGAATGATGGAGAGAGAGAATGATAGAGTAAGAGAAAATGATAGAGAGAGAGAATGATGGAGAGAGAGAATGATAGAGAGAGAAAATGATAGAGAGAGAGAATGATAGAGAGAGAATGATAGTGACAGAGAATGATGGAGAGAGAGAATGATAGAGAGAGAATGATGGAGAGAGAGAATGATGGAGAGAGAGAATGATAGAGAGCGAATGATAGAGAGAGAATGATAGAAAGAGAGAATGATAGAGAGAGGGAATGATAGAGAGAGAATGATAGAGAGAGGGAATGATAGAGACAGAGAATGATAGAGAGAGAGAATGATAGGGCGAGAATGATAGAGAGAGAGAGAATGATAGCGAGAGAATGATAGAGAGAGAATGATGGAGAGAGAGAATGATAGTGAGAGAGAACGATAGAAAGAGAGAATGATAGTGACAGAGAATGATAGAGAGAGAGAATGATAGAGAGAGAATGATGGAGAGAGAGAATGATAGAGAGAGAAAATCATACAGAGAGAGAATGATAGAGAGAGAGAATGATAGAGAGAGAATGATAGAGAGAGAATGATAGAGAGAGAGAATGATAGTGAGAGAGAATGATCGAGAGAGAGAATGATAGAGAAAAAGATCATGATAGAGAGAGCGAATGATGGAGAGAGAGAATGATACAGAGAGAAAATGATAGAGAGAGAGAATGATAGAGAGAGAGAATGACAGAGAGAGAATAATAGAGAGAGAGAATGATAGAGAAAGAGAATGATAGAGAGAGAGAGAATGGTAGAGAGAATGATGATGAGAGAATGATAGAAAGAGAATGATGGAGAGAGAGAAAGATAGAGAGAGAGAGAATGATAGAGACAGAATGATAGAGAGAGAGAATGATAGAGAGAGACAATGATGGAGAGAGAGAATGATAGAGAGCGAATGATAGAGAGAGAATGATAGAGAGAGAGCATGATAGAAAGAGAGAATGATAGAGAGAAAATGATAGAGAGAGAGAATAATAGAGAGAGAATGATAGAGAGAGAGAATGATAGAGAAAGAGAATGATAGAGAGAGAGAGAATGGTAGAGAGAATGATGATGAGAGAATGATAGAGAGAGAATGATGGAGAGAGAGAATGATAGAGAGAGAGAATGATAGAGAGAGAATGATGGAGAGAGATAATGATAGAGAGAGAAAATCATACAGAGAGAGAATGATAGAGAGAGAGAATGATGGAGAGAGAAAATGATAGTGACAGAGAATGATATAGAGAGAATGATAGAGTGAGAGAATGATAGTGAGAGAGAATGCTAGAGAGAGAGAATGATGGAGAGAGAGAATGATGGAGAGCGAATGATAGAGAGAGAATGATAGTGAGAGAGAATGATAGAGAGAGAATGATAGAGAGAGAGAATGATAGTGAGAGAGAATGATGGAGAGAGAGAATGATAGAGAAAGAGAAAATGATAGAGAGAGAGAATGATGGAGAGAGAGAATGATTGAGAGCGAATGATAGAGAGAGAATGATAGAAAGAGAGAATGATAGAGAGAAAATGATAGAGAGAGGGAATGATAGAGAGAGAATGATAGAGAGAGAGAATGATAGTGAGAGAGAATGATGGAGAGAGAGAATGATAGAGAAAGAGAAAATGATAGAGAGAGAGAATGATGGAGAGAGAAAATGTTAGAGAGAGAGAATGTTGGAGAGAAAGAATGATGGAGAGAGAGAATGATGGAGAGAGAGAATGATAGAGAAAGAAAATGATAGAGAGAGAGAATGATAGAGAGAGAATGATAGAGAGAGAGAGCATGATAGAGAGAATGATAGCGAGAGAATGATAGAGAGAGAATGATGGAGAGAGAAAATGATAGTGACAGAGAATGATGGAGAGAGAGAATGATAGAGAAAGAGAAAATGATAGAGAGAGAAAATGTTAGAGAGAGAGAATGATGGAGAGAAAGAATGATGGAGAGAGAGAATGATGGAGAGAGAGAATGATAGAGAAAGAAAATGATAGAGAGAGAGAATGATAGAGAGAGAATGATAGAGAGAGAGAATGATAGAGAAAGAGAATGATAGAGAGAGAGAGAATGGTAGAGAGAATGATGATGAGAGAATGATAGAGAGAGAATGATGGAGAGAGAGAATGATAGAGAGAGAGAATGATAGAGAGAGAATGATGGAGAGAGAGAATGATAGAGAGAGAAAATCATACAGAGAGAGAATGATAGAGAGAGAGAATGATAGAGAGAGAATGATAGAGAGAGAATGATAGAGAGAGAGAAAATGATAGTGACAGAGAATGATATAGAGAGAATGATAGTGAGAGAGAATGCTAGAGAGAGAGAATGATGGAGAGAGAGAATGATGGAGAGCGAATGATAGAGAGAGAATGATAGTGAGAGAGAATGATAGAGAGAGAATGATAGAGAGAGAGAATGATAGTGAGAGAGAATGATGGAGAGAGAGAATGATAGAGAAAGAGAAAATGATAGAGAGAGAGAATGATGGAGAGAGAAAATGTTAGAGAGAGAGAATGATGGAGAGAAAGAATGATGGAGAGAGAGAATGATGGAGAGAGAATGATAGAGAGAGAATGATAGAGAGAGAGAATGATAGTGAGAGAGAATGATAGAGAGAGAGAATGATGGAGAGAGAGAATGATAGAGAGCGAATGATAGAGAGAGAATGATAGCGCGAGAGAATGATAGAAAGAGAGAATGATAGAGAGGGAGATTGATAGAGAGAGAAAATGTTAGAGAGAGAGAATGATAGAGAGAGAGAATGATAGTGACAGAGAATGATGGAGAGAGAGAATGATAGAGAGAGAATGATGGAGAGAGAGAATGATAGTGAGAGAGAATGATAGAGAGAGAATGATAGAGAGAGAGAATGATAGTGAGAGAGAATGATAGAAAGAGAGAATGATGGAGAGAGAGAATGATTGAGAGCGAATGATAGAGAGAGAATGATAGAAAGAGAGAATGATAGAGAGAAAATGATAGAGAGAGGGAATGATAGAGAGAGAATGATAGAGAGAGAGTATGATAGTGAGAGAGAATGATGGAGAGAGAGAATGATAGAGAAAGAGAAAATGATAGAGAGAGAGAATGATGGAGAGAGAAAATGTTAGAGAGAGAGAATGTTGGAGAGAAAGAATGATGGAGAGAGAGAATGATGGAGAGAGAGAATGATAGAGAAAGAAAATGATAGAGAGAGAGAATGATAGAGAGAGAATGATAGAGAGAGAGAGCATGATAGAGAGAATGATAGCGAGAGAATGATAGAGAGAGAATGATGGAGAGAGAAAATGATAGTGACAGAGAATGATCGAGAGAGAGAATGATAGAGAAAGAGAAAATGATAGAGAGAGAGAATGATGGAGAGAGAAAATGTTAGAGAGAGAGAATGATGGAGAGAAAGAATGATGGAGAGAGAGAATGATGGAGAGAGAGAATGATAGAGAAAGAAAATGATAGAGAGGGAGAATGATAGAGAGAGAATGATAGAGAGAGAGAATGATAGAAAGAGAGAATGATAGAGAGAAAATGATACAGAGAGAATGATAGAGAGGGAATGATGAAGAGAGAGAATGATAGTGAGAGAGAATGATGGAGAGAGAATGATGGAGAGAGAGAATGATAGAGTAAGAGAAAATGATAGAGAGAGAGAATGATGGAGAGAGAGAATGATAGAGAGAGAAAATGATAGAGAGAGAGAATGATAGAGAGAGAATGATAGTGACAGAGAATGATGGAGAGAGAGAATGATAGAGAGAGAATGATGGAGAGAGAGAATGATGGAGAGAGAGAATGATAGAGAGCGAATGATAGAGAGAGAATGATAGAAAGAGAGAATGATAGAGAGAGGGAATGATAGAGAGAGAATGATAGAGAGAGGGAATGATAGAGACAGAGAATGATAGAGAGAGAGAATGATAGAAAGAGGGAATGATAGTGAGAGAGAATGATGGAGAGAGAGAATGATGGAGAGAGAGAGAATGATAGAGAGAGAAAATGATAGAGAGAGAGAATGATAGGGCGAGAATGATAGAGAGAGAGAGAATGATAGCGAGAGAATTATAGAGAGAGAATGATGGAGAGAGAGAATGATAGTGAGAGAGAACGATAGAAAGAGAGAATGATAGTGACAGAGAATGATAGAGAGAGAGAATGATAGAGAGAGAATGATGGAGAGAGAGAATGATAGAGAGAGAAAATCATACAGAGAGAGAATGAAAGAGAGAGAGAATGATAGAGAGAGACAATGATGGAGAGAGAGAATGATAGAGAGCAAATGATAGAGAGAGAATGATAGAGAGAGAGCATGATAGAAAGAGAGAATGATAGAGAGAAAATGATAGAGAGAGAGAATGATATAGAGAGAATGATAGAGAGAGAGAATGATAGAGAAAGAGAATGATAGAGAGAGAGAGAATGGTAGAGAGAGAATGATAGAGAGAGAGAATGATAGAAAGAGAGAATGATAGAGAGAAAATGATACAGAGAGAGAATGATGGACAGAGAGAATGATAGAGAGAGAATGATGAAGAGAGAGAATGATAGTGAGAGAGAATGATGGAGAGAGAATGATGGAGAGAGAGAATGATAGAGTAAGAGAAAATGATAGAGAGAGAGAATGATGGAGAGAGAGAATGATAGAGAGAGAAAATGATAGAGAGAGAGAATGATAGAGAGAGAATGATAGTGACAGAGAATGATGGAGAGAGAGAATGATAGAGAGAGAATGATGGAGAGAGAGAATGATGGAGAGAGAGAATGATAGAGAGCGAATGATAGAGAGAGAATGATAGAAAGAGAGAATGATAGAGAGAGGGAATGATAGAGAGAGAATGATAGAGAGAGGGAATGATAGAGACAGAGAATGATAGAGAGAGAGAATGATAGAAAGAGGGAATGATAGTGAGAGCGAATGATGGAGAGAGAGAATGATGGAGAGAGAGAGAATGATAGAGAGAGAAAATGATAGAGAGAGAGAATGATAGGGCGAGAATGATAGAGAGAGAGAGAATGATAGCGAGAGAATGATAGAGAGAGAATGATGGAGAGAGAGAATGATAGTGAGAGAGAACGATAGAAAGAGAGAATGATAGTGACAGAGAATGATAGAGAGAGAGAATGATAGAGGGAGAATGATGGAGAGAGAGAATGATAGAGAGAGAAAATCATACAGAGAGAGAATGATAGAGAGAGAGAATGATAGAGAGAGAATGATAGAGAGAGAATGATAGAGAGAGAGAATGATAGTGAGAGAGAATGATCGAGAGAGAGAATGATAGAGAAAAAGATCATGATAGAGAGAGCGAATGATGGAGAGAGAGAATGATACAGAGAGAAAATGATAGAGAGAGAGAATGATAGAGAGAGAGAATGACAGAGAGAGAATGATAGAGAGAGAGAATGATAGAGAAAGAGAATGATAGAGAGAGAGAGAATGGTAGAGAGAATGATGATGAGAGAATGATAGAGAGAGAGAATGATAGAGAGAGAGAATGATAGAGAGAGAGAGAATGGTAGAGAGAATGATGATGAGAGAATGATAGAGAGAGAATGATAGAGAGAGAGAATGATAGAGAGAGAATGATGGAGAGAGAGAATGATAGAGAGAGAAAATCATACAGAGAGAGAATGATAGAGAGAGAGAATGATGGAGAGAGAAAATGATAGTGACAGAGAATGATATAGAGAGAATGATAGAGTGAGAGAATGATAGTGAGAGAGAATGCTAGAGAGAGAGAATGATGGAGAGAGAGAATGATGGAGAGCGAATTATAGAGAGAGAATGATAGTGAGAGAGAATGATAGAGAGAGAATGATGGAGAGAGAAAATGTTAGAGAGAGAATGATAGAGAGAGAGAATGATAGAGAAAGAGAATGATAGAGAGAGAGAGAATGGTAGAGAGAGAATGATAGAGAGAGAGAATGATAGAAAGAGAGAATGATAGAGAGAGAATGATGGAGAGAGAAAATCATACAGAGAGAGAATGATAGAGAGAGAGAATGATAGAGAGAGACAATGATGGAGAGAGAGAATGATAGAGAGCGAATGATAGAGAGAGAATGATAGAGAGAGAGCATGATAGAAAGAGAGAATGATAGAGAGAAAATGATAGAGAGAGAGAATGATATAGAGAGAATGATAGAGAGAGAGAATGATAGAGAAAGAGAATGATAGAGAGAGAGAGAATGGTAGAGAGAGAATGATAGAGAGAGAGAATGATAGAAAGAGAGAATGATAGAGAGAAAATGATACAGAGAGAGAATGATGGACAGAGAGAATGATAGAGAGAGAATGATGAAGAGAGAGAATGATAGTGAGAGAGAATGATGGAGAGAGAATGATGGAGAGAGAGAATGATAGAGTAAGAGAAAATGATAGAGAGAGAGAATGATGGAGAGAGAGAATGATAGAGAGAGAAAATGATAGAGAGAGAGAATGATAGAGAGAGAATGATAGTGACAGAGAATGATGGAGAGAGAGAATGATAGAGAGAGAATGATGGAGAGAGAGAATGATAGAGAGAGAGAATGATAGAGAGCGAATGATAGAGAGAGAATGATAGAAAGAGAGAATGATAGAGAGAGGGAATGATAGAGAGAGAATGATAGAGAGAGGGAATGATAGAGACAGAGAATGATAGAGAGAGAGAATGATAGGGCGAGAATGATAGAGAGAGAGAGAATGATAGCGAGAGAATGATACAGAGAGAGAATGATGGAGAGAGAGAATGATAGTGAGAGAGAACGATAGAAAGAGAGAATGATAGTGACAGAGAATGATAGAGAGAGAGAATGATAGAGAGAGAAAATCATACAGAGAGAGAATGATAGAGAGAGAGAATGATAGAGAGAGAATGATAGAGAGAGAATGATAGAGAGAGAGAATGATAGTGAGAGAGAATGATCGAGAGAGAGAATGATAGAGAAAAAGATCATGATAGAGAGAGCGAATGATGGAGAGAGAATGATAGAGAGAGAGCATGATAGAAAGAGAGAATGATAGAGAGAAAATGATAGAGAGAGAGAATGATATAGAGAGAATGATAGAGAGAGAGAATGATAGAGAAAGAGAATGATAGAGAGAGAGAGAATGGTAGAGAGAGAATGATAGAGAGAGAGAATGATAGAAAGAGAGAATGATAGAGAGAAAATGATACAGAGAGAGAATGATGGACAGAGAGAATGATAGAGAGAGAATGATGAAGAGAGAGAATGATAGTGAGAGAGAATGATGGAGAGAGAATGATGGAGAGAGAGAATGATAGAGTAAGAGAAAATGATAGAGAGAGAGAATGATGGAGAGAGAGAATGATAGAGAGAGAAAATGATAGAGAGAGAGAATGATAGAGAGAGAATGATAGTGACAGAGAATGATGGAGAGAGAGAATGATAGAGAGAGAATGATGGAGAGAGAGAATGATGGAGAGAGAGAATGATAGAGAGCGAATGATAGAGAGAGAATGATAGAAAGAGAGAATGATAGAGAGAGGGAATGATAGAGAGAGAATGATAGAGAGAGGGAATGATAGAGACAGAGAATGATAGAGAGAGAGAATGATAGGGCGAGAATGATAGAGAGAGAGAGAATGATAGCGAGAGAATGATACAGAGAGAGAATGATGGAGAGAGAGAATGATAGTGAGAGAGAACGATAGAAAGAGAGAATGATAGTGACAGAGAATGATAGAGAGGGAGAATGATAGAGAGAGAAAATCATACAGAGAGAGAATGATAGAGAGAGAGAATGATAGAGAGAGAATGATAGAGAGAGAATGATAGAGAGAGAGAATGATAGTGAGAGAGAATGATCGAGAGAGAGAATGATAGAGAAAAAGATCATGATAGAGAGAGCGAATGATGGAGAGAGAGAATGATACAGAGAGAAAATGATAGAGAGAGAGAATGATAGAGAGAGAGAATGACAGAGAGAGAATAATAGAGAGAGAGAATGATAGAGAAAGAGAATGATAGAGAGAGAGAGAATGGTAGAGAGAATGATGATGAGAGAATGATAGAAAGAGAATGATGGAGAGAGAGAATGATAGAGAGAGAGAATGATAGAGAGAGAATGATGGAGAGAGAGAATGATAGAGAGAGAAAATCATACAGAGAGAGAATGATAGAGAGAGAGAATGATGGAGAGAGAAAATGATAGTGACAGAGAATGATATAGAGAGAATGATAGAGTGAGAGAATGATAGTGAGAGAGAATGCTAGAGAGAGAGAATGATGGAGAGAGAGAATGATGGAGAGCGAATGATAGAGAGAGAATGATAGTGAGAGAGAATGATAGAGAGAGAATGATAGAGAGAGAGAATGATAGTGAGAGAGAATGATGGAGAGAGAGAATGATAGAGAAAGAGAAAATGATAGAGAGAGAGAATGATAGTGAGAGAAAATGATAGAAAGAGAGAATGATGGAGAGAGAGAATGATGGAGAGCGAATGATAGAGAGAGAATGATAGTGAGAGAGAATGATAGAGAGAGAATGATAGAGAGAGAGAATGATAGTGAGAGAGAATGATGGAGAGAGAGAATGATAGAGAAAGAGAAAATGATAGAGAGAGAGAATGATGGAGAGAGAGAATGATTGAGAGCGAATGATAGAGAGAGAATGATAGAAAGAGAGAATGATAGAGAGAAAATGATAGAGAGAGGGAATGATAGAGAGAGAATGATAGAGAGAGAGAATGATAGTGAGAGAGAATGATGGAGAGAGAGAATGATAGAGTGAGAGAATGATAGTGAGAGAGAATGCTAGAGAGAGAGAATGATGGAGAGAGAGAATGATGGAGAGCGAATGATAGAGAGAGAATGATAGTGAGAGAGAATGATAGAGAGAGAATGATAGAGAGAGAGAATGATAGTGAGAGAGAATGATGGAGAGAGAGAATGATAGAGAAAGAGAAAATGATAGAGAGAGAGAATGATGGAGAGAGAGAATGATTGAGAGCGAATGATAGAGAGAGAATGATAGAAAGAGAGAATGATAGAGAGAAAATGATAGAGAGAGGGAATGATAGAGAGAGAATGATAGAGAGAGAGAATGATAGTGAGAGAGAATGATGGAGAGAGAGAATGATAGAGAAAGAGAAAATGATAGAGAGAGAGAATGATGGAGAGAGAAAATGTTAGAGAGAGAGAATGTTGGAGAGAAAGAATGATGGAGAGAGAGAATGATGGAGAGAGAGAATGATAGAGAAAGAAAATGATAGAGAGAGAGAATGATAGAGAGAGAATGATAGAGAGAGAGAGCATGATAGAGAGAATGATAGCGAGAGAATGATAGAGAGAGAATGATGGAGAGAGAAAATGATAGTGACAGAGAATGATGGAGAGAGAGAATGATAGAGAAAGAGAAAATGATAGAGAGAGAAAATGTTAGAGAGAGAGAATGATGGAGAGAAAGAATGATGGAGAGAGAGAATGATGGAGAGAGAGAATGATAGAGAAAGAAAATGATAGAGAGAGAGAATGATAGAGAGAGAATGATAGAGAGAGAGAATGATAGAGAAAGAGAATGATAGAGAGAGAGAGAATGGTAGAGAGAATGATGATGAGAGAATGATAGAGAGAGAATGATGGAGAGAGAGAATGATAGAGAGAGAGAATGATAGAGAGAGAATGATGGAGAGAGAGAATGATAGAGAGAGAAAATCATACAGAGAGAGAATGATAGAGAGAGAGAATGATAGAGAGAGAATGATAGAGAGAGAATGATAGAGAGAGAGAAAATGATAGTGACAGAGAATGATATAGAGAGAATGATAGTGAGAGAGAATGCTAGAGAGAGAGAATGATGGAGAGAGAGAATGATGGAGAGCGAATGATAGAGAGAGAATGATAGTGAGAGAGAATGATAGAGAGAGAATGATAGAGAGAGAGAATGATAGTGAGAGAGAATGATGGAGAGAGAGAATGATAGAGAAAGAGAAAATGATAGAGAGAGAGAATGATGGAGAGAGAAAATGTTAGAGAGAGAGAATGATGGAGAGAAAGAATGATGGAGAGAGAGAATGATGGAGAGAGAATGATAGAGAGAGAATGATAGAGAGAGAGAATGATAGTGAGAGAGAATGATAGAGAGAGAGAATGATGGAGAGAGAGAATGATAGAGAGCGAATGATAGAGAGAGAATGATAGCGCGAGAGAATGATAGAAAGAGAGAATGATAGAGAGGGAGATTGATAGAGAGAGAAAATGTTAGAGAGAGAGAATGATAGAGAGAGAGAATGATAGTGACAGAGAATGATGGAGAGAGAGAATGATAGAGAGAGAATGATGGAGAGAGAGAATGATAGTGAGAGAGAATGATAGAGAGAGAATGATAGAGAGAGAGAATGATAGTGAGAGAGAATGATAGAAAGAGAGAATGATGGAGAGAGAGAATGATTGAGAGCGAATGATAGAGAGAGAATGATAGAAAGAGAGAATGATAGAGAGAAAATGATAGAGAGAGGGAATGATAGAGAGAGAATGATAGAGAGAGAGTATGATAGTGAGAGAGAATGATGGAGAGAGAGAATGATAGAGAAAGAGAAAATGATAGAGAGAGAGAATGATGGAGAGAGAAAATGTTAGAGAGAGAGAATGTTGGAGAGAAAGAATGATGGAGAGAGAGAATGATGGAGAGAGAGAATGATAGAGAAAGAAAATGATAGAGAGAGAGAATGATAGAGAGAGAATGATAGAGAGAGAGAGCATGATAGAGAGAATGATAGCGAGAGAATGATAGAGAGAGAATGATGGAGAGAGAAAATGATAGTGACAGAGAATGATCGAGAGAGAGAATGATAGAGAAAGAGAAAATGATAGAGAGAGAGAATGATGGAGAGAGAAAATGTTAGAGAGAGAGAATGATGGAGAGAAAGAATGATGGAGAGAGAGAATGATGGAGAGAGAGAATGATAGAGAAAGAAAATGATAGAGAGGGAGAATGATAGAGAGAGAATGATAGAGAGAGAGAATGATAGAAAGAGAGAATGATAGAGAGAAAATGATACAGAGAGAATGATAGAGAGGGAATGATGAAGAGAGAGAATGATAGTGAGAGAGAATGATGGAGAGAGAATGATGGAGAGAGAGAATGATAGAGTAAGAGAAAATGATAGAGAGAGAGAATGATGGAGAGAGAGAATGATAGAGAGAGAAAATGATAGAGAGAGAGAATGATAGAGAGAGAATGATAGTGACAGAGAATGATGGAGAGAGAGAATGATAGAGAGAGAATGATGGAGAGAGAGAATGATGGAGAGAGAGAATGATAGAGAGCGAATGATAGAGAGAGAATGATAGAAAGAGAGAATGATAGAGAGAGGGAATGATAGAGAGAGAATGATAGAGAGAGGGAATGATAGAGACAGAGAATGATAGAGAGAGAGAATGATAGAAAGAGGGAATGATAGTGAGAGAGAATGATGGAGAGAGAGAATGATGGAGAGAGAGAGAATGATAGAGAGAGAAAATGATAGAGAGAGAGAATGATAGGGCGAGAATGATAGAGAGAGAGAGAATGATAGCGAGAGAATTATAGAGAGAGAATGATGGAGAGAGAGAATGATAGTGAGAGAGAACGATAGAAAGAGAGAATGATAGTGACAGAGAATGATAGAGAGAGAGAATGATAGAGAGAGAATGATGGAGAGAGAGAATGATAGAGAGAGAAAATCATACAGAGAGAGAATGAAAGAGAGAGAGAATGATAGAGAGAGACAATGATGGAGAGAGAGAATGATAGAGAGCAAATGATAGAGAGAGAATGATAGAGAGAGAGCATGATAGAAAGAGAGAATGATAGAGAGAAAATGATAGAGAGAGAGAATGATATAGAGAGAATGATAGAGAGAGAGAATGATAGAGAAAGAGAATGATAGAGAGAGAGAGAATGGTAGAGAGAGAATGATAGAGAGAGAGAATGATAGAAAGAGAGAATGATAGAGAGAAAATGATACAGAGAGAGAATGATGGACAGAGAGAATGATAGAGAGAGAATGATGAAGAGAGAGAATGATAGTGAGAGAGAATGATGGAGAGAGAATGATGGAGAGAGAGAATGATAGAGTAAGAGAAAATGATAGAGAGAGAGAATGATGGAGAGAGAGAATGATAGAGAGAGAAAATGATAGAGAGAGAGAATGATAGAGAGAGAATGATAGTGACAGAGAATGATGGAGAGAGAGAATGATAGAGAGAGAATGATGGAGAGAGAGAATGATGGAGAGAGAGAATGATAGAGAGCGAATGATAGAGAGAGAATGATAGAAAGAGAGAATGATAGAGAGAGGGAATGATAGAGAGAGAATGATAGAGAGAGGGAATGATAGAGACAGAGAATGATAGAGAGAGAGAATGATAGAAAGAGGGAATGATAGTGAGAGCGAATGATGGAGAGAGAGAATGATGGAGAGAGAGAGAATGATAGAGAGAGAAAATGATAGAGAGAGAGAATGATAGGGCGAGAATGATAGAGAGAGAGAGAATGATAGCGAGAGAATGATAGAGAGAGAATGATGGAGAGAGAGAATGATAGTGAGAGAGAACGATAGAAAGAGAGAATGATAGTGACAGAGAATGATAGAGAGAGAGAATGATAGAGGGAGAATGATGGAGAGAGAGAATGATAGAGAGAGAAAATCATACAGAGAGAGAATGATAGAGAGAGAGAATGATAGAGAGAGAATGATAGAGAGAGAATGATAGAGAGAGAGAATGATAGTGAGAGAGAATGATCGAGAGAGAGAATGATAGAGAAAAAGATCATGATAGAGAGAGCGAATGATGGAGAGAGAGAATGATACAGAGAGAAAATGATAGAGAGAGAGAATGATAGAGAGAGAGAATGACAGAGAGAGAATGATAGAGAGAGAGAATGATAGAGAAAGAGAATGATAGAGAGAGAGAGAATGGTAGAGAGAATGATGATGAGAGAATGATAGAGAGAGAGAATGATAGAGAGAGAGAATGATAGAGAGAGAGAGAATGGTAGAGAGAATGATGATGAGAGAATGATAGAGAGAGAATGATAGAGAGAGAGAATGATAGAGAGAGAATGATGGAGAGAGAGAATGATAGAGAGAGAAAATCATACAGAGAGAGAATGATAGAGAGAGAGAATGATGGAGAGAGAAAATGATAGTGACAGAGAATGATATAGAGAGAATGATAGAGTGAGAGAATGATAGTGAGAGAGAATGCTAGAGAGAGAGAATGATGGAGAGAGAGAATGATGGAGAGCGAATTATAGAGAGAGAATGATAGTGAGAGAGAATGATAGAGAGAGAATGATGGAGAGAGAAAATGTTAGAGAGAGAATGATAGAGAGAGAGAATGATAGAGAAAGAGAATGATAGAGAGAGAGAGAATGGTAGAGAGAGAATGATAGAGAGAGAGAATGATAGAAAGAGAGAATGATAGAGAGAGAATGATGGAGAGAGAAAATCATACAGAGAGAGAATGATAGAGAGAGAGAATGATAGAGAGAGACAATGATGGAGAGAGAGAATGATAGAGAGCGAATGATAGAGAGAGAATGATAGAGAGAGAGCATGATAGAAAGAGAGAATGATAGAGAGAAAATGATAGAGAGAGAGAATGATATAGAGAGAATGATAGAGAGAGAGAATGATAGAGAAAGAGAATGATAGAGAGAGAGAGAATGGTAGAGAGAGAATGATAGAGAGAGAGAATGATAGAAAGAGAGAATGATAGAGAGAAAATGATACAGAGAGAGAATGATGGACAGAGAGAATGATAGAGAGAGAATGATGAAGAGAGAGAATGATAGTGAGAGAGAATGATGGAGAGAGAATGATGGAGAGAGAGAATGATAGAGTAAGAGAAAATGATAGAGAGAGAGAATGATGGAGAGAGAGAATGATAGAGAGAGAAAATGATAGAGAGAGAGAATGATAGAGAGAGAATGATAGTGACAGAGAATGATGGAGAGAGAGAATGATAGAGAGAGAATGATGGAGAGAGAGAATGATAGAGAGAGAGAATGATAGAGAGCGAATGATAGAGAGAGAATGATAGAAAGAGAGAATGATAGAGAGAGGGAATGATAGAGAGAGAATGATAGAGAGAGGGAATGATAGAGACAGAGAATGATAGAGAGAGAGAATGATAGGGCGAGAATGATAGAGAGAGAGAGAATGATAGCGAGAGAATGATACAGAGAGAGAATGATGGAGAGAGAGAATGATAGTGAGAGAGAACGATAGAAAGAGAGAATGATAGTGACAGAGAATGATAGAGAGAGAGAATGATAGAGAGAGAAAATCATACAGAGAGAGAATGATAGAGAGAGAGAATGATAGAGAGAGAATGATAGAGAGAGAATGATAGAGAGAGAGAATGATAGTGAGAGAGAATGATCGAGAGAGAGAATGATAGAGAAAAAGATCATGATAGAGAGAGCGAATGATGGAGAGAGAATGATAGAGAGAGAGCATGATAGAAAGAGAGAATGATAGAGAGAAAATGATAGAGAGAGAGAATGATATAGAGAGAATGATAGAGAGAGAGAATGATAGAGAAAGAGAATGATAGAGAGAGAGAGAATGGTAGAGAGAGAATGATAGAGAGAGAGAATGATAGAAAGAGAGAATGATAGAGAGAAAATGATACAGAGAGAGAATGATGGACAGAGAGAATGATAGAGAGAGAATGATGAAGAGAGAGAATGATAGTGAGAGAGAATGATGGAGAGAGAATGATGGAGAGAGAGAATGATAGAGTAAGAGAAAATGATAGAGAGAGAGAATGATGGAGAGAGAGAATGATAGAGAGAGAAAATGATAGAGAGAGAGAATGATAGAGAGAGAATGATAGTGACAGAGAATGATGGAGAGAGAGAATGATAGAGAGAGAATGATGGAGAGAGAGAATGATGGAGAGAGAGAATGATAGAGAGCGAATGATAGAGAGAGAATGATAGAAAGAGAGAATGATAGAGAGAGGGAATGATAGAGAGAGAATGATAGAGAGAGGGAATGATAGAGACAGAGAATGATAGAGAGAGAGAATGATAGGGCGAGAATGATAGAGAGAGAGAGAATGATAGCGAGAGAATGATACAGAGAGAGAATGATGGAGAGAGAGAATGATAGTGAGAGAGAACGATAGAAAGAGAGAATGATAGTGACAGAGAATGATAGAGAGGGAGAATGATAGAGAGAGAAAATCATACAGAGAGAGAATGATAGAGAGAGAGAATGATAGAGAGAGAATGATAGAGAGAGAATGATAGAGAGAGAGAATGATAGTGAGAGAGAATGATCGAGAGAGAGAATGATAGAGAAAAAGATCATGATAGAGAGAGCGAATGATGGAGAGAGAGAATGATACAGAGAGAAAATGATAGAGAGAGAGAATGATAGAGAGAGAGAATGACAGAGAGAGAATAATAGAGAGAGAGAATGATAGAGAAAGAGAATGATAGAGAGAGAGAGAATGGTAGAGAGAATGATGATGAGAGAATGATAGAAAGAGAATGATGGAGAGAGAGAATGATAGAGAGAGAGAATGATAGAGAGAGAATGATGGAGAGAGAGAATGATAGAGAGAGAAAATCATACAGAGAGAGAATGATAGAGAGAGAGAATGATGGAGAGAGAAAATGATAGTGACAGAGAATGATATAGAGAGAATGATAGAGTGAGAGAATGATAGTGAGAGAGAATGCTAGAGAGAGAGAATGATGGAGAGAGAGAATGATGGAGAGCGAATGATAGAGAGAGAATGATAGTGAGAGAGAATGATAGAGAGAGAATGATAGAGAGAGAGAATGATAGTGAGAGAGAATGATGGAGAGAGAGAATGATAGAGAAAGAGAAAATGATAGAGAGAGAGAATGATAGTGAGAGAAAATGATAGAAAGAGAGAATGATGGAGAGAGAGAATGATTGAGAGCGAATGATAGAGAGAGAATGATAGAAAGAGAGAATGATAGAGAGAAAATGATAGAGAGAGGGAATGATAGAGAGAGAATGATAGAGAGAGAGAATGATAGTGAGAGAGAATGATGGAGAGAGAGAATGATAGAGAAAGAGAAAATGATAGAGAGAGAGAATGATGGAGAGAGAAAATGTTAGAGAGAGAGAATGTTGGAGAGAAAGAATGATGGAGAGAGAGAATGATGAAGAGAGAGAATGATAGAGAAAGAAAATGATAGAGAGAGAGAATGATAGAGAGAGAATGATAGAGAGAGAGAGCATGATAGAGAGAATGATAGCGAGAGAATGATAGAGAGAGAATGATGGAGAGAGAAAATGATAGTGACAGAGAATGATGGAGAGAGAGAATGATAGAGAAAGAGAAAATGATAGAGAGAGAAAATGTTAGAGAGAGAGAATGATGGAGAGAAAGAATGATGGAGAGAGAGAATGATGGAGAGAGAGAATGATAGAGAAAGAAAATGATAGAGAGAGAGAATGATAGAGAGAGAATGATAGAGAGAGAGAATGATAGAGAAAGAGAATGATAGAGAGAGAGAGAATGGTAGAGAGAATGATGATGAGAGAATGATAGAGAGAGAATGATGGAGAGAGAGAATGATAGAGAGAGAGAATGATAGAGAGAGAATGATGGAGAGAGAGAATGATAGAGAGAGAAAATCATACAGAGAGAGAATGATAGAGAGAGAGAATGATAGAGAGAGAATGATAGAGAGAGAATGATAGAGAGAGAATGATAGAGAGAGAGAAAATGATAGTGACAGAGAATGATATAGAGAGAATGATAGTGAGAGAGAATGCTAGAGAGAGAGAATGATGGAGAGAGAGAATGATGGAGAGCGAATGATAGAGAGAGAATGATAGTGAGAGAGAATGATAGAGAGAGAATGATAGAGAGAGAGAATGATAGTGAGAGAGAATGATGGAGAGAGAGAATGATAGAGAAAGAGAAAATGATAGAGAGAGAGAATGATGGAGAGAGAAAATGTTAGAGAGAGAGAATGATGGAGAGAAAGAATGATGGAGAGAGAGAATGATGGAGAGAGAATGATAGAGAGAGAATGATAGAGAGAGAGAATGATAGTGAGAGAGAATTATAGAGAGAGAGAATGATAGCGCGAGAGAATGATAGAAAGAGAGAATGATAGAGAGGGAGATTGATAGAGAGAGAAAATGTTAGAGAGAGAGAATGATAGAGAGAGAGAATGATAGTGACAGAGAATGATGGAGAGAGAGAATGATAGAGAGAGAATGATGGAGAGAGAGAATGATAGTGAGAGAGAATGATAGAGAGAGAATGATAGAGAGAGAGAATGATAGTGAGAGAGAATGATAGAAAGAGAGAATGATGGAGAGAGAGAATGATTGAGAGCGAATGATAGAGAGAGAATGATAGAAAGAGAGAATGATAGAGAGAAAATGATAGAGAGAGGGAATGATAGAGAGAGAATGATAGAGAGAGAGTATGATAGTTAGAGAGAATGATGGAGAGAGAGAATGATAGAGAAAGAGAAAATGATAGAGAGAGAGAATGATGGAGAGAGAAAATGTTAGAGAGAGAGAATGTTGGAGAGAAAGAATGATGGAGAGAGAGAATGATGGAGAGAGAGAATGATAGAGAAAGAAAATGATAGAGAGAGAATGATAGAGAGAGAATGATAGAGAGAGAGAGCATGATAGAGAGAATGATAGCGAGAGAATGATAGAGAGAGAATGATGGAGAGAGAAAATGATAGTGACAGAGAATGATGGAGAGAGAGAATGATAGAGAAAGAGAAAATGATAGAGAGAGAGAATGATGGAGAGAGAAAATGTTAGAGAGAGAGAATGATGGAGAGAAAGAATGATGGAGAGAGAGAATGATAGAGAGAGAGAATGATAGAGAAAGAAAATGATAGAGAGAGAGAATGATAGAGAGAGAATGATAGAGAGAGAGAATGATAGAAAGAGAGAATGATAGAGAGAAAATGATACAGAGAGAGAATGATGGACAGAGAGAATGATAGAGAGAGAATGATGAAGAGAGAGAATGATAGTGAGAGAGAATGATGGAGAGAGAATGATAGAGTAAGAGAAAATGATAGAGAGAGAGAATGATGGAGAGAGAGAATGATAGAGAGAGAAAATGATAGAGAGAGAGAATGATAGAGAGAGAATGATAGTGACAGAGAATGATGGAGAGAGAGAATGATAGAGAGAGAATGATAGAGAGAGAATGATGGAGAGAGAGAATGATGGAGAGAGAGAATGATAGAGAGCGAATGATAGAGAGAGAATGATAGAAAGAGAGAATGATAGAGAGAGGGAATGATAGAGAGAGAATGATAGAGAGAGGGAATGATAGAGACAGAGAATGATAGAGAGAGAGAATGATAGAGACAGAGAATGATAGAGAGAGAGAATGATAGAAAGAGGGAATGATAGTGAGAGAGAATGATGGAGAGAGAGAATGATGGAGAGAGAGAGAATGATAGAGAGAGAAAATGATAGAGAGAGAGAATGATAGGGCGAGAATGATAGAGAGAGAGAGAATGATAGCGAGAGAATGATAGAGAGAGAATGATGGAGAGAGAGAATGATAGTGAGAGAGAACGATAGAAAGAGAGAATGATAGTGACAGAGAATGATAGAGAGAGAGAATGATAGAGAGAGAATGATGGAGAGAGAGAATGATAGAGAGAGAATGATGGAGAGAGAGAATGATAGAGAGAGAAAATCATACAGAGAGAGAATGATAGAGAGAGAGAATGATAGAGAGAGAATGATAGAGAGAGAATGATAGAGAGAGAGAATGATAGTGAGAGAGAATGATCGAGAGAGAGAATGATAGAGAAAAAGATCATGATAGAGAGAGCGAATGATGGAGAGAGAGAATGATATAGAGAGAAAATGATAGAGAGAGAGAATGATAGAGAGAGAGAATGACAGAGAGAGAATGATAGAGAGAGAGAATGATAGAGAAAGAGAATGATAGAGAGAGAGAGAATGGTAGAGCGAATGATGATGAGAGAATGATAGAAAGAGAATGATGGAGAGAGAGAATGATAGAGAGAGAGAACGATAGAGACAGAATGATAGAGAGAGAGAATGATAGAGAGAGACAATGATGGAGAGAGAGAATGATAGAGAGCGAATGATAGAGAGAGAATGATAGAGAGAGAGCATGATAGAAAGAGAGAATGATAGAGAGAAAATGATAGAGAGAGAGAATAATAGAGAGAGAATGATAGAGAGAGAGAATGATAGAGAAAGAGAATGATAGAGAGAGGGAATGATGGAGAGAGAGAGAATGATAGAGAGAGAAAATGATAGAGAGAGAGAATGATAGGGCGAGAATGATAGAGAGAGAGAGAATGATAGCGAGAGAATGATAGAGAGAGGGAATGATAGAGAGAGAATGATAGAGAGAGAGAATGATAGTGAGAGAGAATGATGGAGAGAGAGAATGATAGAGAAAGAGAAAATGATAGAATGAGAGAATGATGGAGAGAGAAAATGTTAGAGAGAGAGAATGTTGGAGAGAAAGAATGATGGAGAGAGAGAATGATGGAGAGAGAGAATGATAGAGAAAGAAAATGATAGAGAGAGAGAATGATAGAGAGAGAATGATAGAGAGAGAGAGCATGATAGAGAGAATGATAGCGAGAGAATGATAGAGAGAGAATGATGGAGAGAGAGAATGATAGTGACAGAGAATGATGGAGAGAGAGAATGATAGAGAAAGAGAAAATGATAGAGAGAGAGAATGATGGAGAGAGAAAATGTTAGAGAGAGAGAATGATGGAGAGAAAGAATGATGGAGAGAGAGAATGATGGAGAGAGAGAATGATAGAGAAAGAAAATGATAGAGAGAGAGAATGATAGAGAGAGAATGATAGAGAGAGAGAATGATAGAGAAAGAGAATGATAGAGAGAGAGAGCATGATAGAGAGAATGATAGCGAGAGAATCATAGAGTGAGAATGATGGAGAGAGAAAATGATAGTGACAGAGAATGATATAGAGAGAATGATAGAGTGAGAGAATGATAGTGAGAGAGAATGCTTGAGAGAGAGAATGATGGAGAGAGAGAATGATAGTGAGAGAGAATGATAGATAGAGAATGATAGAGAGAGAGAATGATAGAGAGAAAATGATAGAGAGAGAGAATGATAGAGAGAGAATGATGGAGAGAGAGAATGATAGAGTAAGAGAAAATGATAGAGAGAGAGAATGATGGAGAGAGAGAATGATAGAGAGAGAAAATGATAGAGAGAGAGAATGATAGAGAGAGAATGATAGTGACAGAGAATGATGGAGAGAGAGAATGATAGATAGAGAATGATGGAGAGAGAGAATGATGGAGAGAGAGAATGATAGAGAGCGAATGATAGAGAGAGAATGATAGAAAGAGAGAATGATAGAGAGAGGGAATGATAGAGAGAGAATGATAGAGAGAGGGAATGATAGAGACAGAGAATGATAGAGAGAGAGAATGATAGAAAGAGGGAATGATAGTGAGAGAGAATGATGGAGAGAGAGAATGATGGAGAGAGAGAGAATGATAGAGAGAGAAAATGATAGAGAGAGAGAATGATAGGGCGAGAATGATAGAGAAAGAGAATGATAGAGAGAGAGACAATGATAGCGAGAGAATGATAGAGAGAGAATGATGGAGCGAGAGAATGATAGGGAGCGAATGATAGAGAGAGAATGATAGAGAGAGAGCATGAGAGAAAGAGAGAATGATAGAGAGAAAATGATAGAGAGAGAGAATGATATAGAGAGAATGATAGAGAGAGAGAATGATAGAGAAAGAGAATGATAGAGAGAGAGAGAATGGTAGAGAGAGAATGATAGAGAGAGAGAATGATAGAAAGAGAGAATGATAGAGAGAAAATGATACAGAGAGAGAATGATGGACAGAGAGAATGATAGAGAGAGAATGATGAAGAGAGAGAATGATAGTGAGAGAGAATGATGGAGAGAGAGAATGATAGAGTAAGAGAAAATGATAGAGAGAGAGAGAATGATGGAGAGAGAGAATGATAGAGAGAGAAAATGATAGAGAGAGAGAATGATAGAGAGAGAATGTTAGTGACAGAGAATGATGGAGAGAGAGAATGATAGAGAGAGAATGATGGAGAGAGAGAATGATAGAGAGCGAATGATAGAGAGAGAATGATAGAAAGAGAGAATGATAGAGAGAGGGAATGATAGAGAGAGAATGATAGAGAGACTGAATGATAGAGACAGAGAATGATAGAGAGAGAGAATGATAGAAAGAGGGAATGATAGTGAGAGAGAATGATGGAGAGAGAGAATGATGGAGAGAGAGAGAATGATAGAGAGAGAGAATGATAGAGACAGAATGATAGAGAGAGAGAATGATAGAGAGAGACAATGATGGAGAGAGAGAATGATAGAGAGCGAATGATAGAGAGCGAATGATAGAGAGAGAGCATGATAGGAAGAGAGAATGATAGAGAGAAAATGATAGAGAGAGAGAATGATAGAGAGAGAATGATAGAGAGAGAGAATGATAGAGAAAGAGAATGATAGAGAGAGAGAGAATGGTAGAGAGAATGATGATGAGAGAATGATAGAGAGAGAATGATGGAGAGAGAGAATGATAGAGAGAGAGAATGATAGAGAGAGAATGATGGAGAGAGAGAATGATAGAGAGAGAAAATCATACAGAGAGAGAATGATAGAGAGAGAGAATGATAGAGAGAGAATGATAGAGAGAGAATGATAGAGAGAGAGAATGATGGAGAGAGAAAATGATAGTGACAGAGAATGATATAGAGAGAATGATAGTGAGAGAGAATGCTAGAGAGAGAGAATGATGGAGAGAGAGAATGATGGAGAGCGAATGATAGAGAGAGAATGATAGTGAGAGAGAATGATAGAGAGAGAATGATAGAGAGAGAGAATGATAGTGAGAGAGAATGATGGAGAGAGAGAATGATAGAGAAAGAGAAAATGATAGAGAGAGAGAATGATGGAGAGAGAAAATGTTAGAGAGAGAGAATGATGGAGAGAAAGAATGATGGAGAGAGAGAATGATGGAGAGAGAGAATGATAGAGAGCGAATGATAGAGAGAGAATGATAGCGCGAGAGAATGATAGAAAGAGAGAATGATAGAGAGGGAGATTGATAGAGAGAGAAAATGTTAGAGAGAGAGAATGATAGAGAGAGAGAATGATAGTGACAGAGAATGATGGAGAGCGAGAATGATAGAGAGAGAATGATGGAGAGAGAGAATGATAGTGAGAGAGAATGATAGAAAGAGAATGATAGAGAGAGAGAATGATAGTGAGAGAGAATGATAGAAAGAGAGAATGATGGAGAGAGAGAATGATTGAGAGCGAATGATAGAGAGAGAATGATAGAAAGAGAGAATGATAGAGAGAAAATGATAGAGAGAGGGAATGATAGAGAGAGAATGATAGAGAGAGAGAATGATAGTGAGAGAGAATGATGGAGAGAGAGAATGATAGAGAAAGAGAAAATGATAGAGAGAGAGAATGATGGAGAGAGAAAATGTTAGAGAGAGAGAATGTTGGAGAGAAAGAATGATGGAGAGAGAGAATGATGGAGAGAGAGAATGATAGAGAAAGAAAATGATAGAGAGAGAGAATGATAGAGAGAGAATGATAGAGAGAGAGAGCATGATAGAGAGAATGATAGCGAGAGAATGATAGAGAGAGAATGATGGAGAGAGAGAATGATAGTGACAGAGAATGATGGAGAGAGAGAATGATAGAGAAAGAGAAAATGATAGAGAGAGAGAATGATGGAGAGAGAAAATGTTAGAGAGAGAGAATGATGGAGAGAAAGAATGATGGAGAGAGAGAATGATGGAGAGAGAGAATGATAGAGAAAGAAAATGATAGAGAGAGAGAATGATAGAGAGAGAATGATAGAGAGAGAGAATGATAGAGAAAGAGAATGATAGAGAGAGAGAGCATGATAGAGAGAATGATAGCGAGAGAATCATAGAGTGAGAATGATGGAGAGAGAAAATGATAGTGACAGAGAATGATATAGAGAGAATGATAGAGTGAGAGAATGATAGTGAGAGAGAATGCTTGAGAGAGAGAATGATGGAGAGAGAGAATGATGGTGAGAGAGAATGATAGATAGAGAATGATAGAGAGAGAGAATGATAGAGAGAAAATGATAGAGAGAGAGAATGATAGAGAGAGAATGATGGAGAGAGAGAATGATAGAGTAAGAGAAAATGATAGAGAGAGAGAATGATGGAGAGAGAGAATGATAGAGAGAGAAAATGATAGAGAGAGAGAATGATAGAGAGAGAATGATAGTGACAGAGAATGATGGAGAGAGAGAATGATAGAGAGAGAATGATGGAGAGAGAGAATGATGGAGAGAGAGAATGATAGAGAGCGAATGATAGAGAGAGAATGATAGAAAGAGAGAATGATAGAGAGAGGGAATGATAGAGACAGAATGATAGAGAGAGGGAATGATAGAGACAGAGAATGATAGAGAGAGAGAATGATAGAAAGAGGGAATGATAGTGAGAGAGAATGATGGAGAGAGAGAATGATGGAGAGAGAGAGAATGATAGAGAGAGAAAATGATAGAGAGAGAGAATGATAGGGCGAGAATGATAGAGAAAGAGAATGATAGAGAGAGAGACAATGATAGCGAGAGAATGATAGAGAGAGAATGATGGAGCGAGAGAATGATAGGGAGCGAATGATAGAGAGAGAATGATAGAGAGAGAGCATGAGAGAAAGAGAGAATGATAGAGAGAAAATGATAGAGAGAGAGAATGATAGAGAAAGAGAATGATAGAGAGAGAGAGAATGGTAGAGAGAGAATGATAGAGAGAGAGAATGATAGAAAGAGAGAATGATAGAGAGAAAATGATACAGAGAGAGAATGATGGACAGAGAGAATGATAGAGAGAGAATGATAGAGAGAGAATGATGAAGAGAGAGAATGATAGTGAGAGAGAATGATGGAGAGAGAGAATGATAGAGTAAGAGAAAATGATAGAGAGAGAGAATGATGGAGAGAGAGAATGATAGAGAGAGAAAATGATAGAGAGAGAGAATGATAGAGAGAGAATGTTAGTGACAGAGAATGATGGAGAGAGAGAATGATAGAGAGAGAATGATGGAGAGAGAGAATGATAGAGAGCGAATGATAGAGAGAGAATGATAGAAAGAGAGAATGATGGAGAGAGGGAATGATAGAGAGAGAATGATAGAGAGACTGAATGATAGAGACAGAGAATGATAGAGAGAGAGAATGATAGAAAGAGGGAATGATAGTGAGAGAGAATGATGGAGAGAGAGAATGATGGAGAGAGAGAGAATGATAGAGAGAGAAAATGATAGAGAGAGAGAATGATAGGGCGAGAATGATAGAGAGAGAGAGAATGATAGCGAGAGAATGATAGAGAGAGAATGATGGAGAGAGAGAATGATAGTGAGAGAGAACGATAGAAAGAGAGAATGATAGTGACAGAGAATGATAGAGAGAGAGAATGATAGAGAGAGAATGATGGAGAGAGAGAATGATAGAGAGAGAAAATCATACAGAGAGAGAATGATAGAGAGAGAGAATGATAGGGCGAGAATGTTAGAGAAAGAGAATGATAGAGAGAGAGACAATGATAGCGAGAGAATGATAGAGAGAGAATGATGGAGCGAGAGAATGATAGGGAGCGAATGATAGAGAGAGAATGATAGAGAGAGAGCATGAGAGAAAGAGAGAATGATAGAGAGAAAATGATAGAGAGAGAGAATGATATAGAGAGAATGATAGAGAGAGAGAATGATAGAGAAAGAGAATGATAGAGAGAGAGAGAATGGTAGAGAGAGAATGATAGAGAGAGAGAATGATAGAAAGAGAGAATGATAGAGAGAAAATGATACAGAGAGAGAATGATGGACAGAGAGAATGATAGAGAGAGAATGATGAAGAGAGAGAATGATAGTGAGAGAGAATGATGGAGAGAGAGAATGATAGAGTAAGAGAAAATGATAGAGAGAGAGAGAATGATGGAGAGAGAGAATGATAGAGAGAGAAAATGATAGAGAGAGAGAATGATAGAGAGAGAATGTTAGTGACAGAGAATGATGGAGAGAGAGAATGATAGAGAGAGAATGATGGAGAGAGAGAATGATAGAGAGCGAATGATAGAGAGAGAATGATAGAAAGAGAGAATGATAGAGAGAGGGAATGATAGAGAGAGAATGATAGAGAGACTGAATGATAGAGACAGAGAATGATAGAGAGAGAGAATGATAGAAAGAGGGAATGATAGTGAGAGAGAATGATGGAGAGAGAGAATGATGGAGAGAGAGAGAATGATAGAGAGAGAGAATGATAGAGACAGAATGATAGAGAGAGAGAATGATAGAGAGAGACAATGATGGAGAGAGAGAATGATAGAGAGCGAATGATAGAGAGAGAATGATAGAGAGAGAGCATGATAGGAAGAGAGAATGATAGAGAGAAAATGATAGAGAGAGAGAATGATAGAGAGAGAATGATAGAGAGAGAGAATGATAGAGAAAGAGAATGATAGAGAGAGAGAGAATGGTAGAGAGAATGATGATGAGAGAATGATAGAGAGAGAATGATGGAGAGAGAGAATGATAGAGAGAGAGAATGATAGAGAGAGAATGATGGAGAGAGAGAATGATAGAGAGAGAAAATCATACAGAGAGAGAATGATAGAGAGAGAGAATGATAGAGAGAGAATGATAGAGAGAGAATGATAGAGAGAGAGAATGATGGAGAGAGAAAATGATAGTGACAGAGAATGATATAGAGAGAATGATAGTGAGAGAGAATGCTAGAGAGAGAGAATGATGGAGAGAGAGAATGATGGAGAGCGAATGATAGAGAGAGAATGATAGTGAGAGAGAATGATAGAGAGAGAATGATAGAGAGAGAGAATGATAGTGAGAGAGAATGATGGAGAGAGAGAATGATAGAGAAAGAGAAAATGATAGAGAGAGAGAATGATGGAGAGAGAAAATGTTAGAGAGAGAGAATGATGGAGAGAAAGAATGATGGAGAGAGAGAATGATGGAGAGAGAGAATGATAGAGAGCGAATGATAGAGAGAGAATGATAGCGCGAGAGAATGATAGAAAGAGAGAATGATAGAGAGGGAGATTGATAGAGAGAGAAAATGTTAGAGAGAGAGAATGATAGAGAGAGAGAATGATAGTGACAGAGAATGATGGAGAGCGAGAATGATAGAGAGAGAATGATGGAGAGAGAGAATGATAGTGAGAGAGAATGATAGAAAGAGAATGATAGAGAGAGAGAATGATAGTGAGAGAGAATGATAGAAAGAGAGAATGATGGAGAGAGAGAATGATTGAGAGCGAATGATAGAGAGAGAATGATAGAAAGAGAGAATGATAGAGAGAAAATGATAGAGAGAGGGAATGATAGAGAGAGAATGATAGAGAGAGAGAATGATAGTGAGAGAGAATGATGGAGAGAGAGAATGATAGAGAAAGAGAAAATGATAGAGAGAGAGAATGATGGAGAGAGAAAATGTTAGAGAGAGAGAATGTTGGAGAGAAAGAATGATGGAGAGAGAGAATGATGGAGAGAGAGAATGATAGAGAAAGAAAATGATAGAGAGAGAGAATGATAGAGAGAGAATGATAGAGAGAGAGAGCATGATAGAGAGAATGATAGCGAGAGAATGATAGAGAGAGAATGATGGAGAGAGAGAATGATAGTGACAGAGAATGATGGAGAGAGAGAATGATAGAGAAAGAGAAAATGATAGAGAGAGAGAATGATGGAGAGAGAAAATGTTAGAGAGAGAGAATGATGGAGAGAAAGAATGATGGAGAGAGAGAATGATGGAGAGAGAGAATGATAGAGAAAGAAAATGATAGAGAGAGAGAATGATAGAGAGAGAATGATAGAGAGAGAGAATGATAGAGAAAGAGAATGATAGAGAGAGAGAGCATGATAGAGAGAATGATAGCGAGAGAATCATAGAGTGAGAATGATGGAGAGAGAAAATGATAGTGACAGAGAATGATATAGAGAGAATGATAGAGTGAGAGAATGATAGTGAGAGAGAATGCTTGAGAGAGAGAATGATGGAGAGAGAGAATGATAGTGAGAGAGAATGATAGATAGAGAATGATAGAGAGAGAGAATGATAGAGAGAAAATGATAGAGAGAGAGAATGATAGAGAGAGAATGATGGAGAGAGAGAATGATAGAGTAAGAGAAAATGATAGAGAGAGAGAATGATGGAGAGAGAGAATGATAGAGAGAGAAAATGATAGAGAGAGAGAATGATAGAGAGAGAATGATAGTGACAGAGAATGATGGAGAGAGAGAATGATAGAGAGAGAATGATGGAGAGAGAGAATGATGGAGAGAGAGAATGATAGAGAGCGAATGATAGAGAGAGAATGATAGAAAGAGAGAATGATAGAGAGAGGGAATGATAGAGAGAGAATGATAGAGAGAGGGAATGATAGAGACAGAGAATGATAGAGAGAGAGAATGATAGAAAGAGGGAATGATAGTGAGAGAGAATGATGGAGAGAGAGAATGATGGAGAGAGAGAGAATGATAGAGAGAGAAAATGATAGAGAGAGAGAATGATAGGGCGAGAATGATAGAGAAAGAGAATGATAGAGAGAGAGACAATGATAGCGAGAGAATGATAGAGAGAGAATGATGGAGCGAGAGAATGATAGGGAGCGAATGATAGAGAGAGAATGATAGAGAGAGAGCATGAGAGAAAGAGAGAATGATAGAGAGAAAATGATAGAGAGAGAGAATGATAGAGAAAGAGAATGATAGAGAGAGAGAGAATGGTAGAGAGAGAATGATAGAGAGAGAGAATGATAGAAAGAGAGAATGATAGAGAGAAAATGATACAGAGAGAGAATGATGGACAGAGAGAATGATAGAGAGCGAATGATAGAGAGAGAATGATGAAGAGAGAGAATGATAGTGAGCGAGAATGATGGAGAGAGAGAATGATAGAGTAAGAGAAAATGATAGAGAGAGAGAATGATGGAGAGAGAGAATGATAGAGAGAGAAAATGATAGAGAGAGAGAATGATAGAGAGAGAATGTTAGTGACAGAGAATGATGGAGAGAGAGAATGATAGAGAGAGAATGATGGAGAGAGAGAATGATAGAGAGCGAATGATAGAGAGAGAATGATAGAAAGAGAGAATGATAGAGAGAGGGAATGATAGAGAGAGAATGATAGAGAGACTGAATGATAGAGACAGAGAATGATAGAGAGAGAGAATGATAGAAAGAGGGAATGATAGTGAGAGAGAATGATGGAGAGAGAGAATGATGGAGAGAGAGAGAATGATAGAGAGAGAAAATGATAGAGAGAGAGAATGATAGGGCGAGAATGATAGAGAGAGAGAGAATGATAGCGAGAGAATGATAGAGAGAGAATGATGGAGAGAGAGAATGATAGTGAGAGAGAACGATAGAAAGAGAGAATGATAGTGACAGAGAATGATAGAGAGAGAGAATGATAGAGAGAGAATGATGGAGAGAGAGAATGATAGAGAGAGAAAATCATACAGAGAGAGAATGATAGAGAGAGAGAATGATAGGGCGAGAATGTTAGAGAAAGAGAATGATAGAGAGAGAGACAATGATAGCGAGAGAATGATAGAGAGAGAATGATGGAGCGAGAGAATGATAGGGAGCGAATGATAGAGAGAGAATGATAGAGAGAGAGCATGAGAGAAAGAGAGAATGATAGAGAGAAAATGATAGAGAGAGAGAATGATATAGAGAGAATGATAGAGAGAGAGAATGATAGAGAAAGAGAATGATAGAGAGAGAGAGAATGGTAGAGAGAGAATGATAGAGAGAGAGAATGATAGAAAGAGAGAATGATAGAGAGAAAATGATACAGAGAGAGAATGATGGACAGAGCGAATGATAGAGAGAGAATGATGAAGAGAGAGAATGATAGTGAGAGAGAATGATGGAGAGAGAGAATGATAGAGTAAGAGAAAATGATAGAGAGAGAGAATGATGGAGAGAGAGAATGATAGAGAGAGAAAATGATAGAGAGAGAGAATGATAGAGAGAGAATGTTAGTGACAGAGAATGATGGAGAGAGAGAATGATGGAGAGAGAATGATGGAGAGAGAGAATGATAGAGAGCGAATGATAGAGAGAGAATGATAGAAAGAGAGAATGATAGAGAGAGGGAATGATAGAGAGAGAATGATAGAGAGACTGAATGATAGAGACAGAGAATGATAGAGAGAGAGAATGATAGAAAGAGGGAATGATAGTGAGAGAGAATGATGGAGAGAGAGAATGATGGAGAGAGAGAGAATGATAGAGAGAGAGAATGATAGAGACAGAATGATAGAGAGAGAGAATGATAGAGAGAGACAATGATGGAGAGAGAGAATGATAGAGAGCGAATGATAGAGAGAGAATGATAGAGAGAGAGCATGATAGGAAGAGAGAATGATAGAGAGAAAATGATAGAGAGAGAGAATGATAGAGAGAGAATGATAGAGAGAGAGAATGATAGAGAAAGAGAATGATAGAGAGAGAGAGAATGGTAGAGAGAATGATGATGAGAGAATGATAGAGAGAGAATGATGGAGAGAGAGAATGATAGAGAGAGAGAATGATAGAGAGAGAATGATGGAGAGAGAGAATGATAGAGAGAGAAAATCATACAGAGAGAGAATGATAGAGAGAGAGAATGATAGAGAGAGAATGATAGAGAGAGAGAATGATGGAGAGAGAAAATGATAGTGACAGAGAATGATATAGAGAGAATGATAGTGAGAGAGAATGCTAGAGAGAGAGAATGATGGAGAGAGAGAATGATGGAGAGCGAATGATAGAGAGAGAATGATAGTGAGAGAGAATGATAGAGAGAGAATGATAGAGAGAGAGAATGATAGTGAGAGAGAATGATGGAGAGAGAGAATGATAGAGAAAGAGAAAATGATAGAGAGAGAGAATGATGGAGAGAGAAAATGTTAGAGAGAGAGAATGATGGAGAGAAAGAATGATGGAGAGAGAGAATGATGGAGAGAGAGAATGATAGAGAGCGAATGATAGAGAGAGAATGATAGCGCGAGAGAATGATAGAAAGAGAGAATGATAGAGAGGGAGATTGATAGAGAGAGAAAATGTTAGAGAGAGAGAATGATAGAGAGAGAGAATGATAGTGACAGAGAATGATGGAGAGCGAGAATGATAGAGAGAGAATGATGGAGAGAGAGAATGATAGTGAGAGAGAATGATAGAAAGAGAATGATAGAGAGAGAGAATGATAGTGAGAGAGAATGATAGAAAGAGAGAATGATGGAGAGAGAGAATGATTGAGAGCGAATGATAGAGAGAGAATGATAGAAAGAGAGAATGATAGAGAGAAAATGATAGAGAGAGGGAATGATAGAGAGAGAATGATAGAGAGAGAGAATGATAGTGAGAGAGAATGATGGAGAGAGAGAATGATAGAGAAAGAGAAAATGATAGAGAGAGAGAATGATGGAGAGAGAAAATGTTAGAGAGAGAGAATGTTGGAGAGAAAGAATGATGGAGAGAGAGAATGATGGAGAGAGAGAATGATAGAGAAAGAAAATGATAGAGAGAGAGAATGATAGAGAGAGAATGATAGAGAGAGAGAGCATGATAGAGAGAATGATAGCGAGAGAATGATAGAGAGAGAATGATGGAGAGAGAGAATGATAGTGACAGAGAATGATGGAGAGAGAGAATGATAGAGAAAGAGAAAATGATAGAGAGAGAGAATGATGGAGAGAGAAAATGTTAGAGAGAGAGAATGATGGAGAGAAAGAATGATGGAGAGAGAGAATGATGGAGAGAGAGAATGATAGAGAAAGAAAATGATAGAGAGAGAGAATGATAGAGAGAGAATGATAGAGAGAGAGAATGATAGAGAAAGAGAATGATAGAGAGAGAGAGCATGATAGAGAGAATGATAGCGAGAGAATCATAGAGTGAGAATGATGGAGAGAGAAAATGATAGTGACAGAGAATGATATAGAGAGAATGATAGAGTGAGAGAATGATAGTGAGAGAGAATGCTTGAGAGAGAGAATGATGGAGAGAGAGAATGATAGTGAGAGAGAATGATAGATAGAGAATGATAGAGAGAGAGAATGATAGAGAGAAAATGATAGAGAGAGAGAATGATAGAGAGAGAATGATGGAGAGAGAGAATGATAGAGTAAGAGAAAATGATAGAGAGAGAGAATGATGGAGAGAGAGAATGATAGAGAGAGAAAATGATAGAGAGAGAGAATGATAGAGAGAGAATGATAGTGACAGAGAATGATGGAGAGAGAGAATGATAGAGAGAGAATGATGGAGAGAGAGAATGATGGAGAGAGAGAATGATAGAGAGCGAATGATAGAGAGAGAATGATAGAAAGAGAGAATGATAGAGAGAGGGAATGATAGAGAGAGAATGATAGAGAGAGGGAATGATAGAGACAGAGAATGATAGAGAGAGAGAATGATAGAAAGAGGGAATGATAGTGAGAGAGAATGATGGAGAGAGAGAATGATGGAGAGAGAGAGAATGATAGAGAGAGAAAATGATAGAGAGAGAGAATGATAGGGCGAGAATGATAGAGAAAGAGAATGATAGAGAGAGAGACAATGATAGCGAGAGAATGATAGAGAGAGAATGATGGAGCGAGAGAATGATAGGGAGCGAATGATAGAGAGAGAATGATAGAGAGAGAGCATGAGAGAAAGAGAGAATGATAGAGAGAAAATGATAGAGAGAGAGAATGATAGAGAAAGAGAATGATAGAGAGAGAGAGAATGGTAGAGAGAGAATGATAGAGAGAGAGAATGATAGAAAGAGAGAATGATAGAGAGAAAATGATACAGAGAGAGAATGATGGACAGAGAGAATGATAGAGAGCGAATGATAGAGAGAGAATGATGAAGAGAGAGAATGATAGTGAGCGAGAATGATGGAGAGAGAGAATGATAGAGTAAGAGAAAATGATAGAGAGAGAGAATGATGGAGAGAGAGAATGATAGAGAGAGAAAATGATAGAGAGAGAGAATGATAGAGAGAGAATGTTAGTGACAGAGAATGATGGAGAGAGAGAATGATAGAGAGAGAATGATGGAGAGAGAGAATGATAGAGAGCGAATGATAGAGAGAGAATGATAGAAAGAGAGAATGATAGAGAGAGGGAATGATAGAGAGAGAATGATAGAGAGACTGAATGATAGAGACAGAGAATGATAGAGAGAGAGAATGATAGAAAGAGGGAATGATAGTGAGAGAGAATGATGGAGAGAGAGAATGATGGAGAGAGAGAGAATGATAGAGAGAGAAAATGATAGAGAGAGAGAATGATAGGGCGAGAATGATAGAGAGAGAGAGAATGATAGCGAGAGAATGATAGAGAGAGAATGATGGAGAGAGAGAATGATAGTGAGAGAGAACGATAGAAAGAGAGAATGATAGTGACAGAGAATGATAGAGAGAGAGAATGATAGAGAGAGAATGATGGAGAGAGAGAATGATAGAGAGAGAAAATCATACAGAGAGAGAATGATAGAGAGAGAGAATGATAGGGCGAGAATGTTAGAGAAAGAGAATGATAGAGAGAGAGACAATGATAGCGAGAGAATGATAGAGAGAGAATGATGGAGCGAGAGAATGATAGGGAGCGAATGATAGAGAGAGAATGATAGAGAGAGAGCATGAGAGAAAGAGAGAATGATAGAGAGAAAATGATAGAGAGAGAGAATGATATAGAGAGAATGATAGAGAGAGAGAATGATAGAGAAAGAGAATGATAGAGAGAGAGAGAATGGTAGAGAGAGAATGATAGAGAGAGAGAATGATAGAAAGAGAGAATGATAGAGAGAAAATGATACAGAGAGAGAATGATGGACAGAGCGAATGATAGAGAGAGAATGATGAAGAGAGAGAATGATAGTGAGAGAGAATGATGGAGAGAGAGAATGATAGAGTAAGAGAAAATGATAGAGAGAGAGAATGATGGAGAGAGAGAATGATAGAGAGAGAAAATGATAGAGAGAGAGAATGATAGAGAGAGAATGTTAGTGACAGAGAATGATGGAGAGAGAGAATGATGGAGAGAGAATGATGGAGAGAGAGAATGATAGAGAGCGAATGATAGAGAGAGAATGATAGAAAGAGAGAATGATAGAGAGAGGGAATGATAGAGAGAGAATGATAGAGAGACTGAATGATAGAGACAGAGAATGATAGAGAGAGAGAATGATAGAAAGAGGGAATGATAGTGAGAGAGAATGATGGAGAGAGAGAATGATGGAGAGAGAGAGAATGATAGAGAGAGAGAATGATAGAGACAGAATGATAGAGAGAGAGAATGATAGAGAGAGACAATGATGGAGAGAGAGAATGATAGAGAGCGAATGATAGAGAGAGAATGATAGAGAGAGAGCATGATAGGAAGAGAGAATGATAGAGAGAAAATGATAGAGAGAGAGAATGATAGAGAGAGAATGATAGAGAGAGAGAATGATAGAGAAAGAGAATGATAGAGAGAGAGAGAATGGTAGAGAGAATGATGATGAGAGAATGATAGAGAGAGAATGATGGAGAGAGAGAATGATAGAGAGAGAGAATGATAGAGAGAGAATGATGGAGAGAGAGAATGATAGAGAGAGAAAATCATACAGAGAGAGAATGATAGAGAGAGAGAATGATAGAGAGAGAATGATAGAGAGAGAGAATGATGGAGAGAGAAAATGATAGTGACAGAGAATGATATAGAGAGAATGATAGTGAGAGAGAATGCTAGAGAGAGAGAATGATGGAGAGAGAGAATGATGGAGAGCGAATGATAGAGAGAGAATGATAGTGAGAGAGAATGATAGAGAGAGAATGATAGAGAGAGAGAATGATAGTGAGAGAGAATGATGGAGAGAGAGAATGATAGAGAAAGAGAAAATGATAGAGAGAGAGAATGATGGAGAGAGAAAATGTTAGAGAGAGAGAATGATGGAGAGAAAGAATGATGGAGAGAGAGAATGATGGAGAGAGAGAATGATAGAGAGCGAATGATAGAGAGAGAATGATAGCGCGAGAGAATGATAGAAAGAGAGAATGATAGAGAGGGAGATTGATAGAGAGAGAAAATGTTAGAGAGAGAGAATGATAGAGAGAGAGAATGATAGTGACAGAGAATGATGGAGAGCGAGAATGATAGAGAGAGAATGATGGAGAGAGAGAATGATAGTGAGAGAGAATGATAGAAAGAGAATGATAGAGAGAGAGAATGATAGTGAGAGAGAATGATAGAAAGAGAGAATGATGGAGAGAGAGAATGATTGAGAGCGAATGATAGAGAGAGAATGATAGAAAGAGAGAATGATAGAGAGAAAATGATAGAGAGAGGGAATGATAGAGAGAGAATGATAGAGAGAGAGAATGATAGTGAGAGAGAATGATGGAGAGAGAGAATGATAGAGAAAGAGAAAATGATAGAGAGAGAGAATGATGGAGAGAGAAAATGTTAGAGAGAGAGAATGTTGGAGAGAAAGAATGATGGAGAGAGAGAATGATGGAGAGAGAGAATGATAGAGAAAGAAAATGATAGAGAGAGAGAATGATAGAGAGAGAATGATAGAGAGAGAGAGCATGATAGAGAGAATGATAGCGAGAGAATGATAGAGAGAGAATGATGGAGAGAGAGAATGATAGTGACAGAGAATGATGGAGAGAGAGAATGATAGAGAAAGAGAAAATGATAGAGAGAGAGAATGATGGAGAGAGAAAATGTTAGAGAGAGAGAATGATGGAGAGAAAGAATGATGGAGAGAGAGAATGATGGAGAGAGAGAATGATAGAGAAAGAAAATGATAGAGAGAGAGAATGATAGAGAGAGAATGATAGAGAGAGAGAATGATAGAGAAAGAGAATGATAGAGAGAGAGAGCATGATAGAGAGAATGATAGCGAGAGAATCATAGAGTGAGAATGATGGAGAGAGAAAATGATAGTGACAGAGAATGATATAGAGAGAATGATAGAGTGAGAGAATGATAGTGAGAGAGAATGCTTGAGAGAGAGAATGATGGAGAGAGAGAATGATAGTGAGAGAGAATGATAGATAGAGAATGATAGAGAGAGAGAATGATAGAGAGAAAATGATAGAGAGAGAGAATGATAGAGAGAGAATGATGGAGAGAGAGAATGATAGAGTAAGAGAAAATGATAGAGAGAGAGAATGATGGAGAGAGAGAATGATAGAGAGAGAAAATGATAGAGAGAGAGAATGATAGAGAGAGAATGATAGTGACAGAGAATGATGGAGAGAGAGAATGATAGAGAGAGAATGATGGAGAGAGAGAATGATGGAGAGAGAGAATGATAGAGAGCGAATGATAGAGAGAGAATGATAGAAAGAGAGAATGATAGAGAGAGGGAATGATAGAGAGAGAATGATAGAGAGAGGGAATGATAGAGACAGAGAATGATAGAGAGAGAGAATGATAGAAAGAGGGAATGATAGTGAGAGAGAATGATGGAGAGAGAGAATGATGGAGAGAGAGAGAATGATAGAGAGAGAAAATGATAGAGAGAGAGAATGATAGGGCGAGAATGATAGAGAAAGAGAATGATAGAGAGAGAGACAATGATAGCGAGAGAATGATAGAGAGAGAATGATGGAGCGAGAGAATGATAGGGAGCGAATGATAGAGAGAGAATGATAGAGAGAGAGCATGAGAGAAAGAGAGAATGATAGAGAGAAAATGATAGAGAGAGAGAATGATAGAGAAAGAGAATGATAGAGAGAGAGAGAATGGTAGAGAGAGAATGATAGAGAGAGAGAATGATAGAAAGAGAGAATGATAGAGAGAAAATGATACAGAGAGAGAATGATGGACAGAGAGAATGATAGAGAGCGAATGATAGAGAGAGAATGATGAAGAGAGAGAATGATAGTGAGCGAGAATGATGGAGAGAGAGAATGATAGAGTAAGAGAAAATGATAGAGAGAGAGAATGATGGAGAGAGAGAATGATAGAGAGAGAAAATGATAGAGAGAGAGAATGATAGAGAGAGAATGTTAGTGACAGAGAATGATGGAGAGAGAGAATGATAGAGAGAGAATGATGGAGAGAGAGAATGATAGAGAGCGAATGATAGAGAGAGAATGATAGAAAGAGAGAATGATAGAGAGAGGGAATGATAGAGAGAGAATGATAGAGAGACTGAATGATAGAGACAGAGAATGATAGAGAGAGAGAATGATAGAAAGAGGGAATGATAGTGAGAGAGAATGATGGAGAGAGAGAATGATGGAGAGAGAGAGAATGATAGAGAGAGAAAATGATAGAGAGAGAGAATGATAGGGCGAGAATGATAGAGAGAGAGAGAATGATAGCGAGAGAATGATAGAGAGAGAATGATGGAGAGAGAGAATGATAGTGAGAGAGAACGATAGAAAGAGAGAATGATAGTGACAGAGAATGATAGAGAGAGAGAATGATAGAGAGAGAATGATGGAGAGAGAGAATGATAGAGAGAGAAAATCATACAGAGAGAGAATGATAGAGAGAGAGAATGATAGGGCGAGAATGTTAGAGAAAGAGAATGATAGAGAGAGAGACAATGATAGCGAGAGAATGATAGAGAGAGAATGATAGGGAGCGAATGATAGAGAGAGAATGATAGAGAGAGAGCATGAGAGAAAGAGAGAATGATAGAGAGAAAATGATAGAGAGAGAGAATGATATAGAGAGAATGATAGAGAGAGAGAATGATAGAGAAAGAGAATGATAGAGAGAGAGAGAATGGTAGAGAGAGAATGATAGAGAGAGAGAATGATAGAAAGAGAGAATGATAGAGAGAAAATGATACAGAGAGAGAATGATGGACAGAGCGAATGATAGAGAGAGAATGATGAAGAGAGAGAATGATAGTGAGAGAGAATGATGGAGAGAGAGAATGATAGAGTAAGAGAAAATGATAGAGAGAGAGAATGATGGAGAGAGAGAATGATAGAGAGAGAAAATGATAGAGAGAGAGAATGATAGAGAGAGAATGTTAGTGACAGAGAATGATGGAGAGAGAGAATGATGGAGAGAGAATGATGGAGAGAGAGAATGATAGAGAGCGAATGATAGAGAGAGAATGATAGAAAGAGAGAATGATAGAGAGAGGGAATGATAGAGAGAGAATGATAGAGAGACTGAATGATAGAGACAGAGAATGATAGAGAGAGAGAATGATAGAAAGAGGGAATGATAGTGAGAGAGAATGATGGAGAGAGAGAATGATGGAGAGAGAGAGAATGATAGAGAGAGAGAATGATAGAGACAGAATGATAGAGAGAGAGAATGATAGAGAGAGACAATGATGGAGAGAGAGAATGATAGAGAGCGAATGATAGAGAGAGAATGATAGAGAGAGAGCATGATAGGAAGAGAGAATGATAGAGAGAAAATGATAGAGAGAGAGAATGATAGAGAGAGAATGATAGAGAGAGAGAATGATAGAGAAAGAGAATGATAGAGAGAGAGAGAATGGTAGAGAGAATGATGATGAGAGAATGATAGAGAGAGAATGATGGAGAGAGAGAATGATAGAGAGAGAGAATGATAGAGAGAGAATGATGGAGAGAGAGAATGATAGAGAGAGAAAATCATACAGAGAGAGAATGATAGAGAGAGAGAATGATAGAGAGAGAATGATAGAGAGAGAGAATGATGGAGAGAGAAAATGATAGTGACAGAGAATGATATAGAGAGAATGATAGTGAGAGAGAATGCTAGAGAGAGAGAATGATGGAGAGAGAGAATGATGGAGAGCGAATGATAGAGAGAGAATGATAGTGAGAGAGAATGATAGAGAGAGAATGATAGAGAGAGAGAATGATAGTGAGAGAGAATGATGGAGAGAGAGAATGATAGAGAAAGAGAAAATGATAGAGAGAGAGAATGATGGAGAGAGAAAATGTTAGAGAGAGAGAATGATGGAGAGAAAGAATGATGGAGAGAGAGAATGATGGAGAGAGAGAATGATAGAGAGCGAATGATAGAGAGAGAATGATAGCGCGAGAGAATGATAGAAAGAGAGAATGATAGAGAGGGAGATTGATAGAGAGAGAAAATGTTAGAGAGAGAGAATGATAGAGAGAGAGAATGATAGTGACAGAGAATGATGGAGAGCGAGAATGATAGAGAGAGAATGATGGAGAGAGAGAATGATAGTGAGAGAGAATGATAGAAAGAGAATGATAGAGAGAGAGAATGATAGTGAGAGAGAATGATAGAAAGAGAGAATGATGGAGAGAGAGAATGATTGAGAGCGAATGATAGAGAGAGAATGATAGAAAGAGAGAATGATAGAGAGAAAATGATAGAGAGAGGGAATGATAGAGAGAGAATGATAGAGAGAGAGAATGATAGTGAGAGAGAATGATGGAGAGAGAGAATGATAGAGAAAGAGAAAATGATAGAGAGAGAGAATGATGGAGAGAGAAAATGTTAGAGAGAGAGAATGTTGGAGAGAAAGAATGATGGAGAGAGAGAATGATGGAGAGAGAGAATGATAGAGAAAGAAAATGATAGAGAGAGAGAATGATAGAGAGAGAATGATAGAGAGAGAGAGCATGATAGAGAGAATGATAGCGAGAGAATGATAGAGAGAGAATGATGGAGAGAGAGAATGATAGTGACAGAGAATGATGGAGAGAGAGAATGATAGAGAAAGAGAAAATGATAGAGAGAGAGAATGATGGAGAGAGAAAATGTTAGAGAGAGAGAATGATGGAGAGAAAGAATGATGGAGAGAGAGAATGATGGAGAGAGAGAATGATAGAGAAAGAAAATGATAGAGAGAGAGAATGATAGAGAGAGAATGATAGAGAGAGAGAATGATAGAGAAAGAGAATGATAGAGAGAGAGAGCATGATAGAGAGAATGATAGCGAGAGAATCATAGAGTGAGAATGATGGAGAGAGAAAATGATAGTGACAGAGAATGATATAGAGAGAATGATAGAGTGAGAGAATGATAGTGAGAGAGAATGCTTGAGAGAGAGAATGATGGAGAGAGAGAATGATGGTGAGAGAGAATGATAGATAGAGAATGATAGAGAGAGAGAATGATAGAGAGAAAATGATAGAGAGAGAGAATGATAGAGAGAGAATGATGGAGAGAGAGAATGATAGAGAGAGAAAATCATACAGAGAGAGAATGATAGAGAGAGAGAATGATAGGGCGAGAATGTTAGAGAAAGAGAATGATAGAGAGAGAGACAATGATAGCGAGAGAATGATAGAGAGAGAATGATGGAGCGAGAGAATGATAGGGAGCGAATGATAGAGAGAGAATGATAGAGAGAGAGCATGAGAGAAAGAGAGAATGATAGAGAGAAAATGATAGAGAGAGAGAATGATATAGAGAGAATGATAGAGAGAGAGAATGATAGAGAAAGAGAATGATAGAGAGAGAGAGAATGGTAGAGAGAGAATGATAGAGAGAGAGAATGATAGAAAGAGAGAATGATAGAGAGAAAATGATACAGAGAGAGAATGATGGACAGAGAGAATGATAGAGAGAGAATGATGAAGAGAGAGAATGATAGTGAGAGAGAATGATGGAGAGAGAGAATGATAGAGTAAGAGAAAATGATAGAGAGAGAGAATGATGGAGAGAGAGAATGATAGAGAGAGAAAATGATAGAGAGAGAGAATGATAGAGAGAGAATGTTAGTGACAGAGAATGATGGAGAGAGAGAATGATGGAGAGAGAATGATGGAGAGAGAGAATGATAGAGAGCGAATGATAGAGAGAGAATGATAGAAAGAGAGAATGATAGAGAGAGGGAATGATAGAGAGAGAATGATAGAGAGACTGAATGATAGAGACAGAGAATGATAGAGAGAGAGAATGATAGAAAGAGGGAATGATAGTGAGAGAGAATGATGGAGAGAGAGAATGATGGAGAGAGAGAGAATGATAGAGAGAGAGAATGATAGAGACAGAATGATAGAGAGAGAGAATGATAGAGAGAGACAATGATGGAGAGAGAGAATGATAGAGAGCGAATGATAGAGAGAGAATGATAGAGAGAGAGCATGATAGGAAGAGAGAATGATAGAGAGAAAATGATAGAGAGAGAGAATGATAGAGAGAGAATGATAGAGAGAGAGAATGATAGAGAAAGAGAATGATAGAGAGAGAGAGAATGGTAGAGAGAATGATGATGAGAGAATGATAGAGAGAGAATGATGGAGAGAGAGAATGATAGAGAGAGAGAATGATAGAGAGAGAATGATGGAGAGAGAGAATGATAGAGAGAGAAAATCATACAGAGAGAGAATGATAGAGAGAGAGAATGATAGAGAGAGAATGATAGAGAGAGAATGATAGAGAGAGAGAATGATGGAGAGAGAAAATGATAGTGACAGAGAATGATATAGAGAGAATGATAGTGAGAGAGAATGCTAGAGAGAGAGAATGATGGAGAGAGAGAATGATGGAGAGCGAATGATAGAGAGAGAATGATAGTGAGAGAGAATGATAGAGAGAGAATGATAGAGAGAGAGAATGATAGTGAGAGAGAATGATGGAGAGAGAGAATGATAGAGAAAGAGAAAATGATAGAGAGAGAGAATGATGGAGAGAGAAAATGTTAGAGAGAGAGAATGATGGAGAGAAAGAATGATGGAGAGAGAGAATGATGGAGAGAGAGAATGATAGAGAGCGAATGATAGAGAGAGAATGATAGCGCGAGAGAATGATAGAAAGAGAGAATGATAGAGAGGGAGATTGATAGAGAGAGAAAATGTTAGAGAGAGAGAATGATAGAGAGAGAGAATGATAGTGACAGAGAATGATGGAGAGCGAGAATGATAGAGAGAGAATGATGGAGAGAGAGAATGATAGTGAGAGAGAATGATAGAAAGAGAATGATAGAGAGAGAGAATGATAGTGAGAGAGAATGATAGAAAGAGAGAATGATGGAGAGAGAGAATGATTGAGAGCGAATGATAGAGAGAGAATGATAGAAAGAGAGAATGATAGAGAGAAAATGATAGAGAGAGGGAATGATAGAGAGAGAATGATAGAGAGAGAGAATGATAGTGAGAGAGAATGATGGAGAGAGAGAATGATAGAGAAAGAGAAAATGATAGAGAGAGAGAATGATGGAGAGAGAAAATGTTAGAGAGAGAGAATGATAGAGAAAGAAAATGATAGAGAGAGAGAATGATAGAGAGAGAATGATAGAGAGAGAGAGCATGATAGAGAGAATGATAGCGAGAGAATGATAGAGAGAGAATGATGGAGAGAGAGAATGATAGTGACAGAGAATGATGGAGAGAGAGAATGATAGAGAAAGAGAAAATGATAGAGAGAGAGAATGATGGAGAGAGAAAATGTTAGAGAGAGAGAATGATGGAGAGAAAGAATGATGGAGAGAGAGAATGATGGAGAGAGAGAATGATAGAGAAAGAAAATGATAGAGAGAGAGAATGATAGAGAGAGAATGATAGAGAGAGAGAATGATAGAGAAAGAGAATGATAGAGAGAGAGAGCATGATAGAGAGAATGATAGCGAGAGAATCATAGAGTGAGAATGATGGAGAGAGAAAATGATAGTGACAGAGAATGATATAGAGAGAATGATAGAGTGAGAGAATGATAGTGAGAGAGAATGCTTGAGAGAGAGAATGATGGAGAGAGAGAATGATAGTGAGAGAGAATGATAGATAGAGAATGATAGAGAGAGAGAATGATAGAGAGAAAATGATAGAGAGAGAGAATGATAGAGAGAGAATGATGGAGAGAGAGAATGATAGAGAGAGAAAATCATACAGAGAGAGAATGATAGAGAGAGAGAATGATAGGGCGAGAATGTTAGAGAAAGAGAATGATAGAGAGAGAGACAATGATAGCGAGAGAATGATAGAGAGAGAATGATGGAGCGAGAGAATGATAGGGAGCGAATGATAGAGAGAGAATGATAGAGAGAGAGCATGAGAGAAAGAGAGAATGATAGAGAGAAAATGATAGAGAGAGAGAATGATATAGAGAGAATGATAGAGAGAGAGAATGATAGAGAAAGAGAATGATAGAGAGAGAGAGAATGGTAGAGAGAGAATGATAGAGAGAGAGAATGATAGAAAGAGAGAATGATAGAGAGAAAATGATACAGAGAGAGAATGATGGACAGAGAGAATGATAGAGAGAGAATGATGAAGAGAGAGAATGATAGTGAGAGAGAATGATGGAGAGAGAGAATGATAGAGTAAGAGAAAATGATAGAGAGAGAGAATGATGGAGAGAGAGAATGATAGAGAGAGAAAATGATAGAGAGAGAGAATGATAGAGAGAGAATGTTAGTGACAGAGAATGATGGAGAGAGAGAATGATGGAGAGAGAATGATGGAGAGAGAGTATGATAGAGAGCGAATGATAGAGAGAGAATGATAGAAAGAGAGAATGATAGAGAGAGGGAATGATAGAGAGAGAATGATAGAGAGACTGAATGATAGAGACAGAGAATGATAGAGAGAGAGAATGATAGAAAGAGGGAATGATAGTGAGAGAGAATGATGGAGAGAGAGAATGATGGAGAGAGAGAGAATGATAGAGAGAGAGAATGATAGAGACAGAATGATAGAGAGAGAGAATGATAGAGAGAGACAATGATGGAGAGAGAGAATGATAGAGAGCGAATGATAGAGAGAGAATGATAGAGAGAGAGCATGATAGGAAGAGAGAATGATAGAGAGAAAATGATAGAGAGAGAGAATGATAGAGAGAGAATGATAGAGAGAGAGAATGATAGAGAAAGAGAATGATAGAGAGAGAGAGAATGGTAGAGAGAATGATGATGAGAGAATGATAGAGAGAGAATGATGGAGAGAGAGAATGATAGAGAGAGAGAATGATAGAGAGAGAATGATGGAGAGAGAGAATGATAGAGAGAGAAAATCATACAGAGAGAGAATGATAGAGAGAGAGAATGATAGAGAGAGAATGATAGAGAGAGAATGATAGAGAGAGAGAATGATGGAGAGAGAAAATGATAGTGACAGAGAATGATATAGAGAGAATGATAGTGAGAGAGAATGCTAGAGAGAGAGAATGATGGAGAGAGAGAATGATGGAGAGCGAATGATAGAGAGAGAATGATAGTGAGAGAGAATGATAGAGAGAGAATGATAGAGAGAGAGAATGATAGTGAGAGAGAATGATGGAGAGAGAGAATGATAGAGAAAGAGAAAATGATAGAGAGAGAGAATGATGGAGAGAGAAAATGTTAGAGAGAGAGAATGATGGAGAGAAAGAATGATGGAGAGAGAGAATGATGGAGAGAGAGAATGATAGAGAGCGAATGATAGAGAGAGAATGATAGCGCGAGAGAATGATAGAAAGAGAGAATGATAGAGAGGGAGATTGATAGAGAGAGAAAATGTTAGAGAGAGAGAATGATAGAGAGAGAGAATGATAGTGACAGAGAATGATGGAGAGCGAGAATGATAGAGAGAGAATGATGGAGAGAGAGAATGATAGTGAGAGAGAATGATAGAAAGAGAATGATAGAGAGAGAGAATGATAGTGAGAGAGAATGATAGAAAGAGAGAATGATGGAGAGAGAGAATGATTGAGAGCGAATGATAGAGAGAGAATGATAGAAAGAGAGAATGATAGAGAGAAAATGATAGAGAGAGGGAATGATAGAGAGAGAATGATAGAGAGAGAGAATGATAGTGAGAGAGAATGATGGAGAGAGAGAATGATAGAGAAAGAGAAAATGATAGAGAGAGAGAATGATGGAGAGAGAAAATGTTAGAGAGAGAGAATGTTGGAGAGAAAGAATGATGGAGAGAGAGAATGATGGAGAGAGAGAATGATAGAGAAAGAAAATGATAGAGAGAGAGAATGATAGAGAGAGAATGATAGAGAGAGAGAGCATGATAGAGAGAATGATAGCGAGAGAATGATGGAGAGAGAGAATGATAGTGACAGAGAATGATGGAGAGAGAGAATGATAGAGAAAGAGAAAATGATAGAGAGAGAGAATGATGGAGAGAGAAAATGTTAGAGAGAGAGAATGATGGAGAGAAAGAATGATGGAGAGAGAGAATGATGGAGAGAGAGAATGATAGAGAAAGAAAATGATAGAGAGAGAGAATGATAGAGAGAGAATGATAGAGAGAGAGAATGATAGAGAAAGAGAATGATAGAGAGAGAGAGCATGATAGAGAGAATGATAGCGAGAGAATCATAGAGTGAGAATGATGGAGAGAGAAAATGATAGTGACAGAGAATGATATAGAGAGAATGATAGAGTGAGAGAATGATAGTGAGAGAGAATGCTTGAGAGAGAGAATGATGGAGAGAGAGAATGATAGTGAGAGAGAATGATAGATAGAGAATGATAGAGAGAGAGAATGATAGAGAGAAAATGATAGAGAGAGAGAATGATAGAGAGAGAATGATGGAGAGAGAGAATGATAGAGTAAGAGAAAATGATAGAGAGAGAGAATGATGGAGAGAGAGAATGATAGAGAGAGAAAATGATAGAGAGAGAGAATGATAGAGAGAGAATGATAGTGACAGAGAATGATGGGGAGAGAGAATGATAGAGAGAGAATGATGGAGAGAGAGAATGATGGAGAGAGAGAATGATAGAGAGCGAATGATAGAGAGAGAATGATAGAAAGAGAGAATGATAGAGAGAGGGAATGATAGAGAGAGAATGATAGAGAGAGGGAATGATAGAGACAGAGAATGATAGAGAGAGAGAATGATAGAAAGAGGGAATGATAGTGAGAGAGAATGATGGAGAGAGAGAATGATGGAGAGAGAGAATGATGGAGAGAGAGAGAATGATAGAGAGAGAAAATGATAGAGAGAGAGAATGATAGGGCGAGAATGATAGAGAAAGAGAATGATAGAGAGAGAGACAATGATAGCGAGAGAATGATAGAGAGAGAATGATGGAGCGAGAGAATGATAGGGAGCGAATGATAGAGAGAGAATGATAGAGAGAGAGCATGAGAGAAAGAGAGAATGATAGAGAGAAAATGATAGAGAGAGAGAATGATAGAGAAAGAGAATGATAGAGAGAGAGAGAATGGTAGAGAGAGAATGATAGAGAGAGAGAATGATAGAAAGAGAGAATGATAGAGAGAAAATGATACAGAGAGAGAATGATGGACAGAGAGAATGATAGAGAGAGAATGATAGAGAGAGAATGATGAAGAGAGAGAATGATAGTGAGAGAGAATGATGGAGAGAGAGAATGATAGAGTAAGAGAAAATGATAGAGAGAGAGAATGATGGAGAGAGAGAGAATGATAGAGAGAGAAAATGATAGAGAGAGAGAATGATAGAGAGAGAATGTTAGTGACAGAGAATGATGGAGAGAGAGAATGATAGAGAGAGAATGATGGAGAGAGAGAATGATAGAGAGCGAATGATAGAGAGAGAATGATAGAAAGAGAGAATGATAGAGAGAGGGAATGATAGAGAGAGAATGATAGAGAGACTGAATGATAGAGACAGAGAATGATAGAGAGAGAGAATGATAGAAAGAGGGAATGATAGTGAGAGAGAATGATGGAGAGAGAGAATGATGGAGAGAGAGAGAATGATAGAGAGAGAAAATGATAGAGAGAGAGAATGATAGGGCGAGAATGATAGAGAGAGAGAGAATGATAGCGAGAGAATGATAGAGAGAGAATGATGGAGAGAGAGAATGATAGTGAGAGAGAACGATAGAAAGAGAGAATGATAGTGACAGAGAATGATAGAGAGAGAGAATGATAGAGAGAGAATGATGGAGAGAGAGAATGATAGAGAGAGAAAATCATACAGAGAGAGAATGATAGAGAGAGAGAATGATAGGGCGAGAATGTTAGAGAAAGAGAATGATAGAGAGAGAGACAATGATAGCGAGAGAATGATAGAGAGAGAATGATGGAGCGAGAGAATGATAGGGAGCGAATGATAGAGAGAGAATGATAGAGAGAGAGCATGAGAGAAAGAGAGAATGATAGAGAGAAAATGATAGAGAGAGAGAATGATATAGAGAGAATGATAGAGAGAGAGAATGATAGAGAAAGAGAATGATAGAGAGAGAGAGAATGGTAGAGAGAGAATGATAGAGAGAGAGAATGATAGAAAGAGAGAATGATAGAGAGAAAATGATACAGAGAGAGAATGATGGACAGAGAGAATGATAGAGAGAGAATGATGAAGAGAGAGAATGATAGTGAGAGAGAATGATGGAGAGAGAGAATGATAGAGTAAGAGAAAATGATAGAGAGAGAGAATGATGGAGAGAGAGAATGATAGAGAGAGAAAATGATAGAGAGAGAGAATGATAGAGAGAGAATGTTAGTGACAGAGAATGATGGAGAGAGAGAATGATAGAGAGAGAATGATGGAGAGAGAGAATGATAGAGAGCGAATGATAGAGAGAGAATGATAGAAAGAGAGAATGATAGAGAGAGGGAATGATAGAGAGAGAATGATAGAGAGACTGAATGATAGAGACAGAGAATGATAGAGAGAGAGAATGATAGAAAGAGGGAATGATAGTGAGAGAGAATGATGGAGAGAGAGAATGATGGAGAGAGAGAGAATGATAGAGAGAGAGAATGATAGAGACAGAATGATAGAGAGAGAGAATGATAGAGAGAGACAATGATGGAGAGAGCGAATGATAGAGAGCGAATGATAGAGAGAGAATGATAGAGAGAGAGCATGATAGGAAGAGAGAATGATAGAGAGAAAATGATAGAGAGAGAGAATGATAGAGAGAGAATGATAGAGAGAGAGAATGATAGAGAAAGAGAATGATAGAGAGAGAGAGAATGGTAGAGAGAATGATGATGAGAGAATGATAGAGAGAGAATGATGGAGAGAGAGAATGATAGAGAGAGAGAATGATAGAGAGAGAATGATGGAGAGAGAGAATGATAGAGAGAGAAAATCATACAGAGAGAGAATGATAGAGAGAGAGAATGATAGAGAGAGAATGATAGAGAGAGAATGATAGAGAGGGAGAATGATGGAGAGAGAAAATGATAGTGACAGAGAATGATATAGAGAGAATGATAGTGAGAGAGAATGCTAGAGAGAGAGAATGATGGAGAGAGAGAATGATGGAGAGCGAATGATAGAGAGAGAATGATAGTGAGAGAGAATGATAGAGAGAGAATGATAGAGAGAGAGAATGATAGTGAGAGAGAATGATGGAGAGAGAGAATGATAGAGAAAGAGAAAATGATAGAGAGAGAGAATGATGGAGAGAGAAAATGTTAGAGAGAGAGAATGATGGAGAGAAAGAATGATGGAGAGAGAGAATGATGGAGAGAGAATGATAGAGAGAGAATGATAGAGAGAGAGAATGATAGTGAGAGAGAATGATAGAGAGAGAGTATGATGGAGAGAGAGAATGATAGAGAGCGAATGATAGAGAGAGAATGATAGCGCGAGAGAATGATAGAAAGAGAGAATGATAGAGAGGGAGATTGATAGAGAGAGAAAATGTTAGAGAGAGAGAATGATAGAGAGAGAGAATGATAGTGACAGAGAATGATGGAGAGAGAGAATGATAGAGAGAGAATGATGGAGAGAGAGAATGATAGTGAGAGAGAATGATAGAGAGAGAATGATAGAGAGAGAGAATGATAGTGAGAGAGAATGATAGAAAGAGAGAATGATGGAGAGAGAGAATGATTGAGAGCGAATGATAGAGAGAGAATGATAGAAAGAGAGAATGATAGAGAGAAAATGATAGAGAGAGGGAATGATAGAGAGAGAGAATGATAGTGAGAGAGAATGATGGAGAGAGAGAATGATAGAGAAAGAGAAAATGATAGAGAGAGAGAATGATGGAGAGAGAAAATGTTAGAGAGAGAGAATGTTGGAGAGAAAGAATGATGGAGAGAGAGAATGATGGAGAGAGAGAATGATAGAGAAAGAAAATGATAGAGAGAGCGAATGATAGAGAGAGAATGATAGAGAGAGAGAGCATGATAGAGAGAATGATAGCGAGAGAATGATAGAGAGAGAATGATGGAGAGAGAAAATGATAGTGACAGAGAATGATGGAGAGAGAGAATGATAGAGAAAGAGAAAATGATAGAGAGAGAGAATGATGGAGAGAGAAAATGTTAGAGAGAGAGAATGATGGAGAGAAAGAATGATGGAGAGAGAGAATGATGGAGAGAGAGAATGATAGAGAAAGAAAATGATAGGGAGAGAGAATGATAGAGAGAGAATGATAGAGAGAGAGAATGATAGAAAGAGAGAATGATAGAGAGAAAATGATACAGAGAGAGAATGATGGACAGAGAGAATGATAGAGAGAATGATGAAGAGAGAGAATGATAGTGAGAGAGAATGATGGAGAGAGAATGATAGAGTAAGAGAAAATGATAGAGAGAGAGAATGATGGAGAGAGAGAATGATGGAGAGAGAGAATGATAGAGAAAGAAAATGATAGAGAGAGAGAATGATAGAGAGAGAATGATAGAGAGAGAGAATGATAGAGAAAGAGAATGATAGAGAGAGAGAGCATGATAGAGAGAATGATAGCGAGAGAATGATAGAGAGAGAATGATGGAGAGAGAAAATGATAGTGACAGAGAATGATGGAGAGAGAGAATGATAGAGAAAGAGAAAATGATATAGAGAGAGAATGATGGAGAGAGAAAATGTTAGAGAGAGAGAATGCTGGAGAGAAAGAATGATGGAGAGAGAGAATGATGGAGAGAGAGAATGATAGAGAAAGAAAATGATAGAGAGAGAGAATGATAGAGAGAGAATGATAGAGAGAGAGAATGATAGAGAAAGAGAATGATAGAGAGAGAGAGCATGATAGAGAGAATGATAGCGAGAGAATCATAGAGTGAGAATGATGGAGAGAGAAAATGATAGTGACAGAGAATGATATAGAGAGAATGATAGAGTGAGAGAATGATAGTGAGAGAGAATGCTAGAGAGCGAGAATGATGGAGAGAGAGAATGATAGTGAGAGAGAATGATAGATAGAGAATGATAGAGAGAGAGAATGATAGAGAGAAAATGATAGAGAGAGAGAATGATAGAGAGAGAATGATGGAGAGAGAGAAAGATAGAGTAAGAGAAAATGATAGAGAGAGAGAATGATGGAGAGAGAGAATGATAGAGAGAGAAAATGATAGAGAGAGAGAATGATAGAGAGAGAATGATAGTGACAGAGAATGATGGAGAGAGAGAATGATAGAGAGAGAATGATGGAGAGAGAGAATGATGGAGAGAGAGAATGATAGACAGCGAATGATAGAGAGAGAATGATAGAAAGAGAGAATGATAGAGAGAGGGAATGATAGAGAGAGAATGATAGAGAGAGGGAATGATAGAGACAGAGAATAATAGAGAGAGAGAATGATAGAAAGAGGGAATGTTAGTGAGAGAGAATGATGGAGAGAGAGAATGATGGAGAGAGAGAGAATGATAGAGAGAGAAAATGATAGAGAGAGAGAATGATAGGGCGAGAATGATAGAGAAAGAAAATGATAGAGAGAGAGAGAATGATAGCGAGAGAATGATGGAGAGAGAGAATGATAGAGAGAGAAAATCATACAGAGAGAGAATGATAGAGAGAGAGAATGATAGAGAGAGACAATGATGGAGAGAGAGAATGATAGAGAGAGAATGATGGAGAGAGAGAATGATGGAGAGAGAGAATGATAGACAGCGAATGATAGAGAGAGAATGATAGAAAGAGAGAATGATAGAGAGAGGGAATGATAGAGAGAGAATGATAGAGAGAGGGAATGATAGAGACAGAGAATAATAGAGAGAGAGAATGATAGAAAGAGGGAATGATAGTGAGAGAGAATGATGGAGAGAGAGAATGATAGAGAGAGAGCATGATAGAAAGAGAGAATGATAGAGAGAAAATGATAGAGAGAGAGAATGATATAGAGAGAATGATAGAGAGAGAGAGAATGGTAGAGAGAGAATGATAGAGAGAGAGAATGATAGAAAGAGAGAATGATAGAGAGAAAATGATACAGAGAGAGAATGATGGACAGAGAGAATGATAGAGAGAGAATGATAGAGGGAGAGAATGATAGTGAGAGAGAATGATGGAGAGAGAATGATGGAGAGAGAGAATGATAGAGTAAGAGAAAATGATAGAGAGAGAGAATGATGGAGAGAGAGAATGATAGAGAGAGAAAATGATAGAGAGAGAGAATGATAGAGAGAGAATGATAGTGACAGAGAATGATGGAGAGAGAGAATGATAGAGAGAGAATGATGGAGAGAGAGAATGATGGAGAGAGAGAATGATAGTGAGAGAGAATGATCGAGAGAGAGAATGATAGAGAAAAAGATCATGATAGAGAGAGCGAATGATGGAGAGAGCGAATGATGGAGAGAGAGAATGATAGAGAGAGAGAATGATAGAGAGAGAGAATGACAGAGAGAGAATGATAGAGAGAGAGAATGATAGAGAAAGAGAATGATAGAGAGAGAGAGAATGGTAGAGAGAATGATGATGAGAGAATGATAGAAAGAGAATGATAGTGAGAGAGAATGATAGAGAGAGAATGATAGAGAGAGAGAATGATAGTGAGAGAGAATGATGGAGAGAGAGAATGATACAGAAAGAGAAAATGATAGAGAGAGAGAATGATGGAGAGAGAAAATGTTAGAGAGAGAGAATGATAGAGAGAAAGAATGATGGAGAGAGAGAATGATAGTGAGAGAGAATGACAGAGAGAGAATGATAGAGAGAGAGAATGATAGTGAGAGAGAATGATAGAAAGAGAGAATGATGGAGAGAGAGAATGATTGAGAGCGAATGACAAAGAGAGAATGATAGAAAGAGAGAATGATAGAGAGAAAATGATAGAGAGAGGGAATGATAGAGAGAGAATGATAGAGAGAGAGAATGATAGTGAGAGAGAATAATGGAGAGAGAGAATGATAGAGAAAGAGAAAATGATAGAGAGAGAGAATGATGGAGAGAGAAAATGTTAGAGAGAGAGAATGTTGGAGAGAAAGAATGATGGAGAGAGAGAGAATGATGGAGAGAGAGAATGATAGAGAAAGAAAATGATAGAGAGAGAGAATGATAGAGAGAGAATGATAGAGAGAGAGAGCATGATAGAGAGAATGATAGCGAGAGAATGATAGAGAGAGAATGATGGAGAGAGAAAATGATAGTGACAGAGAATGATGGAGAGAGAGAATGATAGAGAAAGAGAAAATGATAGAGAGAGAGAATGATGGAGAGAGAAAATGTTAGAGAGAGAGAATGATGGAGAGAAAGAATGATGGAGAGAGAGAATGATGGAGAGAGAGAATGATAGAGAAAGAAAATGATAGAGAGAGAGAATGATAGAGAGAGAATGATAGAGAGAGAATGATAGAGAGAGAGAATGATAGAGAAAGAGAATGATAGAGAGAGAGAGAATGGTAGAGAGAATGATGATGAGAGAATGATAGAGAGAGAATGATGGAGAGAGAGAATGATAGAGAGAGAGAATGATAGAGAGAGAATGATGGAGAGAGAGAATGATAGAGAGAGAAAATCATACAGAGAGAGAATGATAGAGAAAGAGAATGATAGAGAGAGAATGATAGAGAGAGAATGATAGAGAGAGAGAATGATGGAGAGAGAAAATGATAGTGACAGAGAATGATATAGAGAGAATGATAGTGAGAGAGAATGCTAGAGAGAGAGAATGATGGAGAGAGAGAATGATGGAGGGCGAATGATAGAGAGAGAATGATAGTGAGAGAGAATGATAGAGAGAGAATGATAGAGAGAGAGAATGATAGTGACAGAGAATGATGGAGAGAGAGAATGATAGAGAAAGAGAAAATGATAGAGAGAGAGAATGATGGAGAGAGAAAATGTTAGAGAGAGAGAATGATGGAGAGAAAGAATGATGGAGAGAGAGAATGATGGAGAGAGAATGATGGAGAGAGAGAATGATAGTGAGAGAGAATGATAGAGAGAGAATGATAGAGAGAGAGAATGATAGTGAGAGAGAATGATAGAAAGAGAGAATGATGGAGAGAGAGAATGATTGAGAGCGAATGATAGAGAGAGAATGATAGAAAGAGAGAATGATAGAGAGAAAATGATAGAGAGAGGGAATGATAGAGAGAGAATGTTGGAGAGAAAGAATGATGGAGAGAGAGAATGATGGAGAGAGAGAATGATAGAGAAAGAAAATGATAGAGAGAGAGAATGATAGAGAGAGAGAGCATGATAGAGAGAATGATAGCGAGAGAATGATAGAGAGAGAATGATGGAGAGAGAAAATGATAGTGACAGAGAATGATGGAGAGAGAGAATGATAGAGAGAGAGAATGATGGAGAGAGAGAATGATAGAGAAAGAAAATGATAGAGAGAGAGAATGATAGAGAGAGAGAATGATAGAGAAAGAGAATGATAGAGAGAGAGAGCATGATAGAGAGAATGATAGCGAGAGAATCATAGAGTGAGAATGATGGAGAGAGAAAATGATAGTGACAGAGAATGATATAGAGAGAATGATAGAGTGAGAGAATGATAGTGAGAGAGAATGCTAGAGAGCGAGAATGATGGAGAGAGAGAATGATAGTGAGAGAGAATGATAGAGAGAGAGAATGATAGAGAGAAAATGATAGAGAGAGAGAATGATAGAGAGAGAATGATGGAGAGAGAGAATGATAGAGTAAGAGAAAATGATAGAGAGAGAGAATGATGGAGAGAGAGAATGATAGAGAGAGAAAATGATAGAGAGAGAGAATGATAGAGAGAGAATGATAGTGACAGAGAATGATGGAGAGAGAGAATGATAGAGAGAGAATGATGGAGAGAGAGAATGATGGAGAGAGAGAATGATAGAGAGCGAATGATAGAGAGAGAATGATAGAAAGAGAGAATGATAGAGAGAGGGAATGATAGAGAGAGAATGATAGAGAGAGGGAATGATAGAGACAGAGAATGATAGAGAGAGAGAATGATAGAAAGAGGGAATGATAGTGAGAGAGAATGATGGAGAGAGAGAATGATGGAGAGAGAGAGAATGATAGAGAGAGAAAATGATAGAGAGAGAGAATGATAGGGCGAGAATGATAGAGAAAGAGAATGATAGAGAGAGAGAGAATGATAGCGAGAGAATGATAGAGAGAGAATGATGGAGAGAGAGAATGATAGTGAGAGAGAACGATAGAAAGAGAGAATGATAGTGACAGAGAATGATAGAGAGAGAGAATGATAGAGAGAGAATGATGGAGAGAGAGAATGATAGAGAGAGAAAATCATACAGAGAGAGAATGATAGAGAGAGAGAATGATAGAGAGAGAATGATAGAGAGAGAATGATAGAGAGAGAGAATGATAGTGAGAGAGAATGATCGAGAGAGAGAATGATAGAGAAAAAGATCATGATAGAGAGAGCGAATGATGGAGAGAGAGAATGATACAGAGAGAAAATGATAGAGAGAGAGAATGATAGAGAGAGAGAATGACAGAGAGAGAATGATAGAGAGAGAGAATGATAGAGAAAGAGAATGATAGAGAGAGAGAGAATGGTAGAGAGAATGATGATGAGAGAATGATAGAGAGAGAATGATGGAGAGAGAGAATGATAGAGAGAGAGAATGATAGAGACAGAATGATAGAGAGAGAGAATGATAGAGAGAGACAATGATGGAGAGAGAGAATGATAGAGAGCGAATGATAGAGAGAGAATGATAGAGAGAGAGCATGATAGAAAGAGAGAATCATGGAGAGAGAGAATGATGGAGAGCGAATGATACTGAGAGAATGATAGCGAGAGAGAATGATAGAAAGAGAGAATGATAGAGAGAGAGAATGACAGAGAGAGAAAATGTTAGAGAGAGAGAATGCTAGAGAGAGAGAATGATAGTGACAGAGAATGATGGAGAGAGAGAATGATAGAGAGAGAATGATGGAGAGAGAGTATGATAGTGAGAGAGAATGATAGAGAGAGAATGATAGAGAGAGAGAATGATAGTGAGAGAGAATGATGGAGAGAGAGAATGATAGAGAAAGAGAAAATGATAGAGAGAGAGAATGATGGAGAGAGAAAATGTTAGAGAGAGAGAATGACCGAGAGAAAGAATGATGGAGAGAGAGAATGATGGAGAGAGAATGATAGAGAGAGAATGATAGAGAGAGAGAATGATAGTGAGAGAGAATGATAGAGAGAGAGAATGATGGAGAGAGAGAATGATGGAGAGCGAATGATAGAGAGAGAATGATAGTGAGGGAGAATGATAGAGAGAGAATGATAGAGAGAGAGAATGATGGTGAGAGAGAATGATGGAGAGAGAGAATGATAGAGTAAGAGAAAATGATAGAGAGAGAGAATGATGGAGAGAGAGAATGATAGAGAGAGAAAATGATAGAGAGAGAGAATGATAGAGAGAGAATGATAGTGACAGAGAATGATGGAGAGAGAGAATGATAGAGAGAGAATGATGGAGAGAGAGAATGATAGAGAGCGAATGATAGAGAGAGAATGATAGAAAGAGAGAATGATAGAGAGAGGGAATGATAGAGAGAGAATGATAGAGAGAGGGAATGATAGAGACAGAGAATGATAGAGAGAGAGAATGATAGAAAGAGGGAATGATAGTGAGAGAGAATGATGGAGAGAGAGAATGATGGAGAGAGAGAGAATGATAGAGAGAGAAAATGATAGAGAGAGAGAATGATAGGGCGAGAATGATAGAGAAAGAGAATGATAGAGAGAGAGAGAATGATAGCGAGAGAATGATAGAGAGAGAATGATGGAGAGAGAGAATGATAGTGAGAGAGAACGATAGAAAGAGAGAATGATAGTGACAGAGAATGATAGAGAGAGAGAATGATAGAGAGAGAATGATGGAGAGAGAGAATGATAGAGAGAGAAAATCATACAGAGAGAGAATGATAGAGAGAGAGAATGATAGAGAGAGAATGATAGAGAGAGAATGATAGAGAGAGAGAATGATAGTGAGAGAGAATGATCGAGAGAGAGAATGATAGAGAAAAAGATCATGATAGAGAGAGCGAATGATGGAGAGAGAGAATGATACAGAGAGAAAATGATAGAGAGAGAGAATGATAGAGAGAGAGAATGACAGAGAGAGAATGATAGAGAGAGAGAATGATAGAGAAAGAGAATGATAGAGAGAGAGAGAATGGTAGAGAGAATGATGATGAGAGAATGATAGAGAGAGAATGATGGAGAGAGAGAATGATAGAGAGAGAGAATGATAGAGACAGAATGATAGAGAGAGAGAATGATAGAGAGAGACAATGATGGAGAGAGAGAATGATAGAGAGCGAATGATAGAGAGAGAATGATAGAGAGCGAATGATAGAGAGAGAATGATAGAGAGAGAGCATGATAGAAAGAGAGAATCATGGAGAGAGAGAATGATGGAGAGCGAATGATACTGAGAGAATGATAGCGAGAGAGAATGATAGAAAGAGAGAATGATAGAGAGAGAGAATGACAGAGAGAGAAAATGTTAGAGAGAGAGAATGCTAGAGAGAGAGAATGATAGTGACAGAGAATGATGGAGAGAGAGAATGATAGAGAGAGAATGATGGAGAGAGAGTATGATAGTGAGAGAGAATGATAGAGAGAGAATGATAGAGAGAGAGAATGATAGTGAGAGAGAATGATGGAGAGAGAGAATGATAGAGAAAGAGAAAATGATAGAGAGAGAGAATGATGGAGAGAGAAAATGTTAGAGAGAGAGAATGACCGAGAGAAAGAATGATGGAGAGAGAGAATGATGGAGAGAGAATGATAGAGAGAGAATGATAGAGAGAGAGAATGATAGTGAGAGAGAATGATAGAGAGAGAGAATGATGGAGAGAGAGAATGATGGAGAGCGAATGATAGAGAGAGAATGATAGTGAGGGAGAATGATAGAGAGAGAATGATAGAGAGAGAGAATGATGGTGAGAGAGAATGATGGAGAGAGAGAATGATAGAGAAAGAGAAAATGATAGAGAGAGAGAATGATGGAGAGAGAAAATGTTAGAGAGAGAGAATGTTGGAGAGAAAGATTGATGGAGAGAGAGAATGATGGAGAGAGAGAATGATAGAGAAAGAAAATGATAGAGAGAGAGAATGATAGAGAGAGAATGATAGAGAGAGAGAGCATGATAGAGAGAATGATAGCGAGAGATTGATAGAGAGAGAATGATGGAGAGAGAAAATGATAGTGACAGAGAATGATGGAGAGAGAGAATGATAGAGAAAGAGAAAATGATAGAGAGAGAGAATGATGGAGAGAGAAAATGTTAGAGAGAGCGAATGATGGAGAGAAAGAATGATGGAGAGAGAGAATGATGGAGAGAGAGAATGATAGAGAAAGAAAATGATAGAGAGAGAGAATGATAGAGAGAGAATGATAGAGAGAGAGAATGATAGAGAAAGAGAATGATAGAGAGAGAGAGCATGATAGAGAGAATGATAGCGAGAGAATCATAGAGTGAGAATGATGGAGAGAGAAAATGATAGTGACAGAGAATGATATAGAGAGAATGATAGAGTGAGAGAATGATAGTGAGAGAGAATGCTAGAGAGAGAGAATGATGGAGAGAGAGAATGATAGTGAGAGAGAATGATAGATAGAGAATGATAGAGAGAGAGAATGATAGTGAGAGAGAATGATAGAGAGAGAGAATGATGGAGAGAGAGAATGATTCAGAGCGAATGATAGAGAGAGAATGATAGAAAGAGAGAATGATAGAAAGAGAGAATGATAGAGAGAAAATGATAGAGAGAGGGAATGATAGAGAGAGAGAATGATAGTGAGAGAGAATGATGGAGAGAGAGAATGATAGAGAAAGAGAAAATGATAGAGAGAGAGAATGATGGAGAGAGAAAATGTTAGAGAGAGAGAATGATGGAGAGAAAGAATGATGGAGAGAGAGATTGATGGAGAGAGAGAATGATAGAGAAAGAAAATGATAGAGAGAGAGAATGATAGAGAGAGAATGATAGAGAGAGAGAATGATAGAGAAAGAGAATGATAGAGACAGAGAGCATGATAGAGAGAATGATAGAGAAAGAGAAAATGATAGAGAGAGAGAATGATGGAGAGAGAAAATGTTAGAGAGCGAGAATGATGGAGAGAAAGAATGATGGAGAGAGAGAATGATGGAGAGAGAGAAAGATAGAGAAAGAAAATGATAGAGAGAGAGAATGATAGAGAGAGAATGATAGAGAGAGAGAATGATAGAGAAAGAGAATGATAGAGAGAGAGAGCATGATAGAGAGAATGATAGCGAGAGAATGATAGAGTGAGAATGATGGAGAGAGAAAATGATAGCGACAGAGAATGATATAGAGAGAATGATAGAGTGAGAGAATGATAGTGAGAGAGAATGCTAGAGAGAGAGAATGATGGAGAGAGAGAATGATGGAGAGCGAATGATAGAGAGAGAATGATAGGGAGAGAGAATGATAGAAAGAGAGAATGATAGAGAGAGAGAATGATAGAGAGAGAATGATAGAGAGAGAAAATGTTAGAGAGAGAGAATGCTAGAGAGAGAGAATGATAGTGACAGAGAATGATGGAGAGAGAGAATGATAGAGAGAGAATGATGGAGAGAGAGAATGATAGTGAGAGAGAATGATAGTGACAGAGAATGATGGAGAGAGAGAATGATAGAGAGAGAATGATGGAGAGAGAGAATGATAGTGAGAGAGAATGATAGAGAGAGAATGATAGAGAGAGAGAATGATAGTGAGAGAGAATGATAGAGAGAGAGAATGATGGAGAGAGAGAATGATAGGGAGCGAATGATAGAGAGAGAATGATAGCGAGAGAGAATGATAGAGAGAGAGAATGATAGAGAGAGAAAATGTTAGAGAGAGAGAATGATAGAGAGAGAGAATGATAGTGAGAGAGAATGATGGAGAGAGAGAATGATAGAGAAAGAGAAAATGATAGAGAGAGAGAATGATGGAGAGAGAAAATGTTAGAGAGAGAGAATGTTGGAGAGAAAGATTGATGGAGAGAGACAATGATGGAGAGAGAGAATGATAGAGAGCGAATGATAGAGAGAGAATGATAGAGAGAGAGCATGATAGAAAGAGAGAATCATGGAGAGAGAGAATGATGGAGAGCGAATGATACTGAGATAATGATAGCGAGAGAGAATGATAGAAAGAGAGAATGATAGAGAGAGAGAATGACAGAGAGAGAAAATGTTAGAGAGAGAGAATGCTAGAGAGAGAGAATGATAGTGACAGAGAATGATGGAGAGAGAGAATGATAGAGAGAGAATGATGGAGAGGGAGAATGATAGTGAGAGAGAATGATAGAGAGAGAATGATAGAGAGAGAGAATGATAGTGAGAGAGAATGATAGAGAGAGAGAATGATGGAGAGAGAGAATGATAGGGAGCGAATGATAGAGAGAGAATGATAGCGAGAGAGAATGATAGAGAGAGAGAATGATAGAGAGAGAAAATGTTAGAGAGAGAGAATGATAGAGAGAGAGAATGATAGTGAGAGAGAATGATGGAGAGAGAGAATGCTAGAGAAAGAGAAAATGATAGAGAGAGAGAATGATGGAGAGAGAAAATGTTAGAGAGAGAGAATGTTGGAGAGAAAGATTGATGGAGAGAGAGAATGATGGAGAGAGAGAATGATAGAGAAAGAAAATGATAGAGAGAGAGAATGATAGAGAGAGAATGATAGAGAGAGAGAGCATGATAGAGAGAATGATAGCGAGAGAATGATAGAGAGAGAATGATGGAGAGAGAAAATGATAGTGACAGAGAATCATGGAGAGAGAGAATGATAGAGAAAGAGAAAATGATAGAGAGAGAGAATGATGGAGAGAGAAAATGTTAGAGAGAGAGAATGATGGAGAGAAAGAATGATGGAGAGAGAGAATGATGGAGAGAGAGAATGATAGAGAAAGAAAATGATAGAGAGAGAGAATGATAGAGAGAGAATGATAGAGAGAGAGAATGATAGAGAAAGAGAATGATAGAGAGAGAGAGCATGATAGAGAGAATGATAGCGAGAGAATCATAGAGTGAGAATGATGGAGAGAGAAAATGATAGTGACAGAGAATGATATAGAGAGAATGATAGAGTGAGAGAATGATAGTGAGAGAGAATGCTAGAGAGAGAGAATGATGGAGAGAGAGAATGATAGTGAGAGAGAATGATAGATAGAGAATGATAGAGAGAGAGAATGATAGTGAGAGAGAATGATAGAGAGAGAGAATGATGGAGAGAGAGAATGATTCAGAGCGAATGATAGAGAGAGAATGATAGAAAGAGAGAATGATAGAAAGAGAGAATGATAGAGAGAAAATGATAGAGAGAGGGAATGATAGAGAGAGAGAATGATAGTGAGAGAGAATGATGGAGAGAGAGAATGATAGAGAAAGAGAAAATGATAGAGAGAGAGAATGATGGAGAGAGAAAATGTTAGAGAGAGAGAATGATGGAGAGAAAGAATGATGGAGAGAGAGAATGATAGAGAGCGAATGATAGAGAGAGAATGATAGAGAGAGAGCATGATAGAAAGAGAGAATCATGGAGAGAGAGAATGATGGAGAGCGAATGATACTGAGAGAATGATAGCGAGAGAGAATGATAGAAAGAGAGAATGATAGAGAGAGAGAATGACAGAGAGAGAAAATGTTAGAGAGAGAGAATGCTAGAGAGAGAGAATGATAGTGACAGAGAATGATGGAGAGAGAGAATGATAGAGAGAGAATGATGGAGAGAGAGTATGATAGTGAGAGAGAATGATAGAGAGAGAATGATAGAGAGAGAGAATGATAGTGAGAGAGAATGATGGAGAGAGAGAATGATAGAGAAAGAGAAAATGATAGAGAGAGAGAATGATGGAGAGAGAAAATGTTAGAGAGAGAGAATGACCGAGAGAAAGAATGATGGAGAGAGAGAATGATGGAGAGAGAATGATAGAGAGAGAATGATAGAGAGAGAGAATGATAGTGAGAGAGAATGATAGAGAGAGAGAATGATGGAGAGAGAGAATGATGGAGAGCGAATGATAGAGAGAGAATGATAGTGAGGGAGAATGATAGAGAGAGAATGATAGAGAGAGAGAATGATGGTGAGAGAGAATGATGGAGAGAGAGAATGATAGAGAAAGAGAAAATGATAGAGAGAGAGAATGATGGAGAGAGAAAATGTTAGAGAGAGAGAATGTTGGAGAGAAAGATTGATGGAGAGAGAGAATGATGGAGAGAGAGAATGATAGAGAAAGAAAATGATAGAGAGAGAGAATGATAGAGAGAGAATGATAGAGAGAGAGAGCATGATAGAGAGAATGATAGCGAGAGATTGATAGAGAGAGAATGATGGAGAGAGAAAATGATAGTGACAGAGAATGATGGAGAGAGAGAATGATAGAGAAAGAGAAAATGATAGAGAGAGAGAATGATGGAGAGAGAAAATGTTAGAGAGAGCGAATGATGGAGAGAAAGAATGATGGAGAGAGAGAATGATGGAGAGAGAGAATGATAGAGAAAGAAAATGATAGAGAGAGAGAATGATAGAGAGAGAATGATAGAGAGAGAGAATGATAGAGAAAGAGAATGATAGAGAGAGAGAGCATGATAGAGAGAATGATAGCGAGAGAATCATAGAGTGAGAATGATGGAGAGAGAAAATGATAGTGACAGAGAATGATATAGAGAGAATGATAGAGTGAGAGAATGATAGTGAGAGAGAATGCTAGAGAGAGAGAATGATGGAGAGAGAGAATGATAGTGAGAGAGAATGATAGATAGAGAATGATAGAGAGAGAGAATGATAGTGAGAGAGAATGATAGAGAGAGAGAATGATGGAGAGAGAGAATGATTCAGAGCGAATGATAGAGAGAGAATGATAGAAAGAGAGAATGATAGAAAGAGAGAATGATAGAGAGAAAATGATAGAGAGAGGGAATGATAGAGAGAGAGAATGATAGTGAGAGAGAATGATGGAGAGAGAGAATGATAGAGAAAGAGAAAATGATAGAGAGAGAGAATGATGGAGAGAGAAAATGTTAGAGAGAGAGAATGATGGAGAGAAAGAATGATGGAGAGAGAGATTGATGGAGAGAGAGAATGATAGAGAAAGAAAATGATAGAGAGAGAGAATGATAGAGAGAGAATGATAGAGAGAGAGAATGATAGAGAAAGAGAATGATAGAGACAGAGAGCATGATAGAGAGAATGATAGAGAAAGAGAAAATGATAGAGAGAGAGAATGATGGAGAGAGAAAATGTTAGAGAGCGAGAATGATGGAGAGAAAGAATGATGGAGAGAGAGAATGATGGAGAGAGAGAAAGATAGAGAAAGAAAATGATAGAGAGAGAGAATGATAGAGAGAGAATGATAGAGAGAGAGAATGATAGAGAAAGAGAATGATAGAGAGAGAGAGCATGATAGAGAGAATAATAGCGAGAGAATGATAGAGTGAGAATGATGGAGAGAGAAAATGATAGCGACAGAGAATGATATAGAGAGAATGATAGAGTGAGAGAATGATAGTGAGAGAGAATGCTAGAGAGAGAGAATGATGGAGAGAGAGAATGATGGAGAGCGAATGATAGAGAGAGAATGATAGGGAGAGAGAATGATAGAAAGAGAGAATGATAGAGAGAGAGAATGATAGAGAGAGAATGATAGAGAGAGAAAATGTTAGAGAGAGAGAATGCTAGAGAGAGAGAATGATAGTGACAGAGAATGATGGAGAGAGAGAATGATAGAGAGAGAATGATGGAGAGAGAGAATGATAGTGAGAGAGAATGATAGTGACAGAGAATGATGGAGAGAGAGAATGATAGAGAGAGAATGATGGAGAGAGAGAATGATAGTGAGAGAGAATGATAGAGAGAGAATGATAGAGAGAGAGAATGATAGTGAGAGAGAATGATAGAGAGAGAGAATGATGGAGAGAGAGAATGATAGGGAGCGAATGATAGAGAGAGAATGATAGCGAGAGAGAATGATAGAGAGAGAGAATGATAGAGAGAGAAAATGTTAGAGAGAGAGAATGATAGAGAGAGAGAATGATAGTGAGAGAGAATGATGGAGAGAGAGAATGATAGAGAAAGAGAAAATGATAGAGAGAGAGAATGATGGAGAGAGAAAATGTTAGAGAGAGAGAATGTTGGAGAGAAAGATTGATGAAGAGAGACAATGATGGAGAGAGAGAATGATAGAGAGCGAATGATAGAGAGAGAATGATAGAGAGAGAGCATGATAGAAAGAGAGAATCATGGAGAGAGAGAATGATGGAGAGCGAATGATACTGAGATAATGATAGCGAGAGAGAATGATAGAAAGAGAGAATGATAGAGAGAGAGAATGACAGAGAGAGAAAATGTTAGAGAGAGAGAATGCTAGAGAGAGAGAATGATAGTGACAGAGAATGATGGAGAGAGAGAATGATAGAGAGAGAATGATGGAGAGGGAGAATGATAGTGAGAGAGAATGATAGAGAGAGAATGATAGAGAGAGAGAATGATAGTGAGAGAGAATGATAGAGAGAGAGAATGATGGAGAGAGAGAATGATAGGGAGCGAATGATAGAGAGAGAATGATAGCGAGAGAGAATGATAGAGAGAGAGAATGATAGAGAGAGAAAATGTTAGAGAGAGAGAATGATAGAGAGAGAGAATGATAGTGAGAGAGAATGATGGAGAGAGAGAATGCTAGAGAAAGAGAAAATGATAGAGAGAGAGAATGATGGAGAGAGAAAATGTTAGAGAGAGAGAATGTTGGAGAGAAAGATTGATGGAGAGAGAGAATGATGGAGAGAGAGAATGATAGAGAAAGAAAATGATAGAGAGAGAGAATGATAGAGAGAGAATGATAGAGAGAGAGAGCATGATAGAGAGAATGATAGCGAGAGAATGATAGAGAGAGAATGATGGAGAGAGAAAATGATAGTGACAGAGAATCATGGAGAGAGAGAATGATAGAGAAAGAGAAAATGATAGAGAGAGAGAATGATGGAGAGAGAAAATGTTAGAGAGAGAGAATGATGGAGAGAAAGAATGATGGAGAGAGAGAATGATGGAGAGAGAGAATGATAGAGAAAGAAAATGATAGAGAGAGAGAATGATAGAGAGAGAATGATAGAGAGAGAGAATGATAGAGAAAGAGAATGATAGAGAGAGAGAGCATGATAGAGAGAATGATAGCGAGAGAATCATAGAGTGAGAATGATGGAGAGAGAAAATGATAGTGACAGAGAATGATATAGAGAGAATGATAGAGTGAGAGAATGATAGTGAGAGAGAATGCTAGAGAGAGAGAATGATGGAGAGAGAGAATGATAGTGAGAGAGAATGATAGATAGAGAATGATAGAGAGAGAGAATGATAGTGAGAGAGAATGATAGAGAGAGAGAATGATGGAGAGAGAGAATGATTCAGAGCGAATGATAGAGAGAGAATGATAGAAAGAGAGAATGATAGAAAGAGAGAATGATAGAGAGAAAATGATAGAGAGAGGGAATGATAGAGAGAGAGAATGATAGTGAGAGAGAATGATGGAGAGAGAGAATGATAGAGAAAGAGAAAATGATAGAGAGAGAGAATGATGGAGAGAGAAAATGTTAGAGAGAGAGAATGATGGAGAGAAAGAATGATGGAGAGAGAGAATGATGGAGAGAGAGAATGATAGAGAAAGAAAATGATAGAGAGAGAGAATGATAGAGAGAGAATGATAGAGAGAGAGAATGATAGAGAAAGAGAATGATAGAGAGAGAGAGCATGATAGAGAGAATGATAGAGAAAGAGAAAATGATAGAGAGAGAGAATGATGGAGAGAGAAAATGTTAGAGAGAGAGAATGATGGAGAGAAAGAATGGTGGAGAGAGAGAATGATGGAGAGAGAGAAAGATAGAGAAAGAAAATGATAGAGAGAGAGAATGATAGAGAGAGAATGATAGAGAGAGAGAATGATAGAGAAAGAGAATGATAGAGAGAGAGAGCATGATAGAGAGAATGATAGCGAGAGAATGATAGAGTGAGAATGATGGAGAGAGAAAATGATAGCGACAGAGAATGATATAGAGAGAATGATAGAGTGAGAGAATGATAGTGAGAGAGAATGCTAGAGAGAGAGAATGATGGAGAGAGAGAATGATGGAGAGCGAATGATAGAGAGAGAATGATAGCGAGAGAGAATGATAGAAAGAGAGAATGATAGAGAGAGAGAATGATAGAGAGAGAAAATGTTAGAGAGAGAGAATGATAGAGAGAGAGAATGATAGTGACAGAGAATGATGGAGAGAGAGAATGATAGAGAGAGAATGATGGAGAGAGAGAATGATAGTGAGAGAGAATGATAGAGAGAGAATGATAGAGAGAGAGAATGATAGTGAGAGAGAATGATAGAGAGAGAATGATGGAGAGAGAGAATGATAGTGAGAGAGAATGATAGAGAGAGAATGATAGAGAGAGAGAATGATAGTGAGAGAGAATGATAGAGAGAGAGAATGATGGAGAGAGAGAATGATAGGGAGCGAATGATAGAGAGAGAATGATAGCGAGAGAGAATGATAGAGAGAGAGAATGATAGAGAGAGAAAATGTTAGAGAGAGAGAATGATAGAGAGAGAGAATGATAGTGAGAGAGAATGATGGAGAGAGAGAATGATAGAGAAAGAGAAAATGATAGAGAGAGAGAATGATGGAGAGAGAAAATGTTAGAGAGAGAGAATGTTGGAGAGAAAGATTGATGGAGAGAGACAATGATGGAGAGAGAGAATGATAGAGAGCGAATGATAGAGAGAGAATGATAGAGAGAGAGCATGATAGAAAGAGAGAATCATGGAGAGAGAGAATGATGGAGAGCGAATGATACTGAGAGAATGATAGCGAGAGAGAATGATAGAAAGAGAGAATGATAGAGAGAGAGACTGACAGAGAGAGAAAATGTTAGAGAGAGAGAATGCTAGAGAGAGAGAATGATAGTGACAGAGAATGATGGAGAGAGAGAATGATAGAGAGAGAATGATGGAGAGAGAGAATGATAGTGAGAGAGAATGATAGAGAGAGAATGATAGAGAGAGAGAATGATAGTGAGAGAGAATGATAGAGAGAGAGAATGATGGAGAGAGAGAATGATAGGGAGCGAATGATAGAGAGAGAATGATAGCGAGAGAGAATGATAGAGAGAGTGAATGATAGAGAGAGAAAATGTTAGAGAGAGAGAATGATAGAGAGAGAGAATGATAGTGAGAGAGAATGATGGAGAGAGAGAATGCTAGAGAAAGAGAAAATGATAGAGAGAGAGAATGATGGAGAGAGAAAATGTTAGAGAGAGAGAATGTTGGAGAGAAAGATTGATGGAGAGAGAGAATGATGGAGAGAGAGAATGATTGAGAAAGAAAATGATAGAGAGAGAGAATGATAGAGAGAGAATGATAGAGAGAGAGAGCATGATAGAGAGAATGATAGCGAGAGAATGATAGAGAGAGAATGATGGAGAGAGAAAATGATAGTGACAGAGAATCATGGAGAGAGAGAATGATAGAGAAAGAGAAAATGATAGAGAGAGAGAATGATGGAGAGAGAAAATGTTAGAGAGAGAGAATGATGGAGAGAAAGAATGATGGAGAGAGAGAATGATGGAGAGAGAGAATGATAGAGAAAGAAAATGATAGAGAGAGAGAATGATAGAGAGAGAATGATAGAGAGAGAGAATGATAGAGAAAGAGAATGATAGAGAGAGAGAGCATGATAGAGAGAATGATAGCGAGAGAATCATAGAGTGAGAATGATGGAGAGAGAAAATGATAGTGACAGAGAATGATATAGAGAGAATGATAGAGTGAGAGAATGATAGTGAGAGAGAATGCTAGAGAGAGAGAATGATGGAGAGAGAGAATGATAGTGAGAGAGAATGATAGATAGAGAATGATAGAGAGAGAGAATGATAGTGAGAGAGAATGATAGAGAGAGAGAATGATGGAGAGAGAGAATGATTCAGAGCGAATGATAGAGAGAGAATGATAGAAAGAGAGAATGATAGAAAGAGAGAATGATAGAGAGAAAATGATAGAGAGAGGGAATGATAGAGAGAGAGAATGATAGTGAGAGAGAATGATGGAGAGAGAGAATGATAGAGAAAGAGAAAATGATAGAGAGAGAGAATGATGGAGAGAGAAAATGTTAGAGAGAGAGAATGATGGAGAGAAAGAATGATGGAGAGAGAGAATGATGGAGAGAGAGAATGATAGAGAAAGAAAATGATAGAGAGAGAGAATGATAGAGAGAGAATGATAGAGAGAGAGAATGATAGAGAAAGAGAATGATAGAGAGAGAGAGCATGATAGAGAGAATGATAGAGAAAGAGAAAATGATAGAGAGAGAGAATGATGGAGAGAGAAAATGTTAGAGAGAGAGAATGATGGAGAGAAAGAATGGTGGAGAGAGAGAATGATGGAGAGAGAGCAAGATAGAGAAAGAAAATGATAGAGAGAGAGAATGATAGAGAGAGAATGATAGAGAGAGAGAATGATAGAGAAAGAGAATGATAGAGAGAGAGAGCATGATAGAGAGAATGATAGCGAGAGAATGATAGAGTGAGAATGATGGAGAGAGAAAATGATAGCGACAGAGAATGATATAGAGAGAATGATAGAGTGAGAGAATGATAGTGAGAGAGAATGCTAGAGAGAGAGAATGATGGAGAGAGAGAATGATGGAGAGCGAATGATAGAGAGAGAATGATAGCGAGAGAGAATGATAGAAAGAGAGAATGATAGAGAGAGAGAATGATAGAGAGAGAAAATGTTAGAGAGAGAGAATGATAGAGAGAGAGAATGATAGTGACAGAGAATGATGGAGAGAGAGAATGATAGAGAGAGAATGATGGAGAGAGAGAATGATAGTGAGAGAGAATGATAGAGAGAGAATGATAGAGAGAGAGAATGATAGTGAGAGAGAATGATAGAAAGAGAGAATGATGGAGAGAGAGAATGATTGAGAGCGAATGATAGAGAGAGAATGATAGAAAAAGAGAATGATAGAGAGAAAATGATAGAGAGAGGGAATGATAGAGAGAGAATGATAGAGAGAGAGAATGATAGTGAGAGAGAATGATGGAGAGAGAGAATGATAGAGAAAGAGAAAATGATAGAGAGAGAGAATGATGGAGAGAGAAAATGTTAGAGAGAGAGAATGTTGGAGAGAAAGATTGATGGAGAGAGAGAATGATGGAGAGAGAGAATGATAGAGAAAGAAAATGATAGAGAGAGAGAATGATAGAGAGAGAATGATAGAGAGAGAGAGCATGATAGAGAGAATGATAGCGAGAGAATGATAGAGAGAGAATGATGGAGAGAGAAAATGATAGTGACAGAGAATGATGGAGAGAGAGAATGATAGAGAAAGAGAAAATGATAGAGAGAGAGAATGATGGAGAGAGAAAATGTTAGAGAGAGAGAATGATGGAGAGAAAGAATGATGGAGAGAGAGAATGATAGAGAGAGAGAGCATGATAGAGAGAATGATAGCGAGAGAATCATAGAGTGAGAATGATGGAGAGAGAAAATGATAGTGACAGAGAATGATATAGAGAGAATGATAGAGTGAGAGAATGATAGTGAGAGAGAATGCTAGAGAGAGAGAGAATGATGGAGAGAGAGAATGATAGTGAGAGAGAATGATAGATAGAGAATGATAGAGAGAGAGAATGATAGTGAGAGAGAATGATAGAGAGAGAGAATGATAGAAAGAGAGAATGATAGAAAGAGAGAATGATAGAGAGAAAATGATAGAGAGAGGGAATGATAGAGAGAGAGAATGATAGTGAGAGAGAATGATGGAGAGAGAGAATGATAGAGAAACAGAAAATGATAGAGAGAGAGAATGATGGAGAGAGAAAATGTTAGAGAGAGAGAATGATGGAGAGAAAGAATGATGAAGAGAGAGAATGATGGAGAGAGAGAAAGATAGAGAAAGAAAATGATAGAGAGAGAGAATGATAGAGAGAGAATGATAGAGAGAGAGAATGATAGAGAAAGAGAATGATAGAGAGAGAGAGCATGATAGAGAGAATGATAGCGAGAGAATGATAGAGTGAGAATGATGGAGAGAGAAAATGATAGCGACAGAGAATGATATAGAGAGAATGATAGAGTGAGAGAATGATAGTGAGAGAGAATGCTAGAGAGAGAGAATGATGGAGAGAGAGAATGATGGAGAGCGAATGATAGAGAGAGAATGATAGGGAGAGAGAATGATAGAAAGAGAGAATGATAGAGAGAGAGAATGATAGAGAGAGAATGATAGAGAGAGAAAATGTTAGAGAGAGAGAATGCTAGAGAGAGAGAATGATAGTGACAGAGAATGATGGAGAGAGAGAATGATAGAGAGAGAATGATGGAGAGAGAGAATGATAGTGAGAGAGAATGATAGTGACAGAGAATGATGGAGAGAGAGAATGATAGAGAGAGAATGATGGAGAGAGAGAATGATAGTGAGAGAGAATGATAGAGAGAGAATGATAGAGAGAGAGAATGATAGTGAGAGAGAATGATAGAGAGAGAGAATGATGGAGAGAGAGAATGATAGGGAGCGAATGATAGAGAGAGAATGATAGCGAGAGAGAATGATAGAGAGAGAAAATGTTAGAGAGAGAGAATGATAGCGAGAGAGAATGATAGTGACAGAGAATGATGGAGAGAGAGAATGATAGAGAGAGAATGATGGAGAGAGAGAATGATAGTGAGAGAGAATGATAGAGAGAGAATGATAGAGAGAGAGAATGATAGTGAGAGAGAATGATAGAGAGAGAGAATGATGGAGAGAGAGAATGATGGAGAGAGAGAATGATTGAGAGCGAATGATAGAGAGAGAATGATAGAAAGAGAGAATGATAGAAAGAAAATGATAGAGAGAGGGAATGATAGAGAGAGAATGATGGAGAGAGATAATGATAGAGACGGAGAATGATAGAGAGAGAGAATGATGGACAGAGAGAATGATGGAGAGAGAGAATGATAGAGAGAGAATGACGGAGAGAGATAATGATAGAGACAGAGAATGATAGAGACAGAGAATGATGGACAGAGAGAATGATAGAGAGAGAGAATGATGGAGAGAGAGAATGATCGAGAGAGAGAATGATAGAGAGAGAGAATGATAGAGACAGAGAATGATAGAGAGAGAGAATGATGGACAGAGAGAATGATAGAGAGAGAGAATGATGGAGAGAGAGAATGATGGAGAGAAAATGATAGAGAGAGGGAATGATAGAGGGAGAATGATGGAGAGAGATAATGATAGAGACAGAGAATGATAGAGAGAGAGAATGATGGACAGAGAGAATGATAGAGAGAGAGAATGATAGAGAGAGAGAATGATGAAGAGAAAGAATGATGGAGAGAGAGAATGATAGAGAGAGAAAATGATAGAGAGAGAGAATGATAGAGAGAGAATGATGGAGAGAGAGAATGATAGAGAAAGAGAACATGATAGAGAGAGAGTATGGATGGAGAGAGAGAATGATAGAGAGAGAAAATGTTAGAGAGAGAGAATAATAGAGAGAGAGAATGATAGAGAGAGAATGATAGAGAGAGAATGATAGAGAGAGAATGATAGAGAGAGAATGATAGAGAAAGGGAATGATAGAGAGAGAGAGAATGATAGAGAGAATGAAAGGGAGAGAATGATGGAGAGAGATAATGATCGAGAGAGAGAATGATGGAGAGAGATAATGATGGAGAGAGAGAATGATAGTGAGAGAGAACGATAGAAAGAGAGAATGATAGTGACAGAGAATGATAGAGAGAGAGAATGATAGAGAGAGAGAATGATGGAGAGAGAGAATGCTGGAGAGAGAGAATGATAGAGAGGAAGAATGATAGAGAGAAAGAATGATAGAGAAAGAGAATGATGGAGAGAGAGAGAATGATGGAGAGAGAGAGAATGATAGAGAGAGAGAGAGAATGATTGAGACAGAGAATGATAGAGAGAAAGAATGATAGAGAGAAAGAATAATGGAGAGAGAGAAAATGATGGAGAGAGAGAGAATGATAGAGAAAGAAAATGATAGAGAGCATGATAGCGAGAGAGAATGACGGAGAGAGAGAATGATAGTGAGAGAGAATGATAGAGAGAGTGAATGATAGTGAGAGAGAATGATAGAGAGAGAGAATGATAGTGAGAGAGAATGATAGTGGGAGAGAATGATAGTGAGAGAGAATGATAGTGAGAGAGAATGATAGAGACAGAGAATGAAAGAGAGAAAGAATGATACAGATAGAATAATAGAGAGAGAGAGAATGATAGAGAGAGAACGATAGAGAGAGAATGATAGAGAGAGAACGATAGAGAGAGAATGATAGAGAGAGAGAATGATACAGAGAGAGAGAATGAAAGAGAGAGAATGATGGAGAGAGAGAATGATAGAGAGAGAGAATGATAAAGAGAGAGAGAGAATGATAGAGAGAGAGAGAGAATGATGGAGAGAGAGAATGATAGAGAGAGAGAGAGACGGATAGAGAGAGAGAGAGAGAATGATAGAGGGAGAGAATGAGAGAGAGAGAGAATGATGGAGAGGGAGAAAGATAGACAGAGAGAATGATAGTGAGAGAGAATGATAGAGAGAGAATGATAGAGAGAGAGAATGATATAGAGAGAATGATAGAGAGAGAGAGAATGATAATGAGAGAGAATGATAGAGACAGAGAATGATAGAGAGAGATAATGATAGCGACAGAGAATGATAGAAAGAGAGAGAATGATGGAGAGAGAGAGAATGATACAGAGAGAATGATAGAGAAAGAGAATGATAGAGAGAGCATGATACAGAGAGAGAATGATAGAGAGAGAATGATGGAGAGAGAGAATGATAGAGAGAGAGAATGAAAGAGAGAGAGAGAAAATGATGGAGAGAGAGAATGATAGAGAGAGAGAGAATGATAGAGAAAGAAAATGATAGAGAGAGAGAGAATGATAGAGAGAATGATAGCGAGAGAGAATGATGGAGAGAGAGAATGATATTGAGAGAGAATGATAGAGAGAGTGAATGATGGTGAGAGAGAATGATAGAGAGAGAGAATGATAGTGAGAGAGAATGAAAGAGACAGAGAATGATAGAGAGAAAGAATGATAAAGATACAATGATAGAGAGAGAACGATAGAGAGAGAATGATACAGATAGAATGATACAGAGAGAGAATAATAGAGAGAGAATGATACAGAGAGAGAATGATAGAGAGAGAGAATGATAGAGAGAGAGAGAATGATAGAGATAGAATGATGGAGAGAGAGAATGATAGAGAGAGAGAGCGAATGATGGAGAGAGAGAAAGATAGAGAGAGAGAGAATGACAGAGAGAGGGAGAGAATCATAGAGAGAGAGAGAGAATGATAGAGAGAGAGAGAGAATGATAGAGAGAGAGAGAGAATGATAGAGACAGAGAATGATAGAGACAGAGAATGATAGAGAGAGATAATGATACAGACAGAGAATGATAGAGAGAGAGAGAATGATGGAGAGGGAGAAAGATAGACAGACAGAATGATAGAGAGAGAATGATAGAGAGAGAGAATGATAGTGAGAGAGAATGATAGAGACAGAGAATGATAGAGAGAAAGAATGATAGAGAGAGAATGATGGAGAGAGAGAATGATAGAGAGAGAGAATGATAGAGCGAGAGAATGATAGGGAGAGAGAGAATGATAGAGAGAGAGAATGATGGAGAGAGAGAATGCTGGAGCGAGAGAATGATAGAGAGAAAGAATGATAGAGAAAGAGAATGATGGAGAGAGAGAGAATGATGGAGAGAAAGAGAATGATAGAGAAAGAAAATGATAGAGAGAGAGAGAATGATAGCGAGAGAGAATGATGGAGAGAGAGAATGTTAGTGAGAGAGAATGATGGAGAGAGAGAATGATGGAGAGAGAGAATGATAGAGAGCGAATGATAGAGAGAGAATGATAGCGCGAGAGAATGATAGAAAGAGAGAATGATAGAGAGGGAGATTGATAGAGAGAGAAAATGTTAGAGAGAGAGAATGATAGAGAGAGAGAATGATAGTGACAGAGAATGATGGAGAGAGAGAATGATAGAGAGAGAATGATGGAGAGAGAGAATGATAGTGAGAGAGAATGATAGAGAGAGAATGATAGAGAGAGAGAATGATAGTGAGAGAGAATGATAGAAAGAGAGAATGATGGAGAGAGAGAATGATTGAGAGCGAATGATAGAGAGAGAATGATAGAAAAAGAGAATGATAGAGAGAGGGAATGATAGAGAGAGAATGATAGAGAGAGAGAATGATAGTGAGAGAGAATGATGGAGAGAGAGAATGATAGAGAAAGAGAAAATGATAGAGAGAGAGAATGATGGAGAGAGAAAATGTTAGAGAGAGAGAATGTTGGAGAGAAAGATTGATGGAGAGAGAGAATGATGGAGAGAGAGAATGATAGAGAAAGAAAATGATAGAGAGAGAGAATGATAGAGAGAGAATGATAGAGAGAGAGAGCATGATAGAGAGAATGATAGCGAGAGAATGATAGAGAGAGAATGATGGAGAGAGAAAATGATAGTGACAGAGAATGATGGAGAGAGAGAATGATAGAGAAAGAGAAAATGATAGAGAGAGAGAATGATGGAGAGAGAAAATGTTAGAGAAAGAGAATGATGGAGAGAAAGAATGATGGAGAGAGAGAATGATAGAGAGAGAGAGCATGATAGAGAGAATGATAGCGAGAGAATCATAGAGTGAGAATGATGGAGAGAGAAAATGATAGTGACAGAGAATGATATAGAGAGAATGATAGAGTGAGAGAATGATAGTGAGAGAGAATGCTAGAGAGAGAGAGAATGATGGAGAGAGAGAATGATAGTGAGAGAGAATGATAGATAGAGAATGATAGAGAGAGAGAATGATAGTGAGAGAGAATGATAGAGAGAGAGAATGATAGAAAGAGAGAATGATAGAAAGATAGAATGATAGAGAGAAAATGATAGAGAGAGGGAATGATAGAGAGAGAGAATGATAGTGAGAGAGAATGATGGAGAGAGAGAATGATAGAGAAACAGAAAATGATAGAGAGAGAGAATGATGGAGAGAGAAAATGTTAGAGAGAGAGAATGATGGAGAGAAAGAATGATGGAGAGAGAGAATGATGGAGAGAGAGAATGATAGAGAAAGAAAATGATAGAGAGAGAGAATGATAGAGAGAGAATGATAGAGAGAGAGAATGATAGAGAAAGAGAATGATGGAGAGAGAGAATGCTAGAGAGAGAGAATGATAGAGAGAGAAAATGTTAGAGAGAGAGAATGATAGAGAGAGAGAATGATAGTGAGAGAGAATGATGGAGAGAGAGAATGCTAGAGAAAGAGAAAATGATAGAGAGAGAGAATGATGGAGAGAGAAAATGTTAGAGAGAGAGAATGTTGGAGAGAAAGATTGATGGAGAGAGAGAATGATGGAGAGAGAGAATGATAGAGAAAGAAAATGATAGAGAGAGAGAATGATAGAGAGAGAATGATAGAGAGAGAGAGCATGATAGAGAGAATGATAGCGAGAGAATGATAGAGAGAGAATGATGGAGAGAGAAAATGATAGTGACAGAGAATCATGGAGAGAGAGAATGATAGAGAAAGAGAAAATGATAGAGAGAGAGAATGATGGAGAGAGAAAATGTTAGAGAGAGAGAATGATGGAGAGAAAGAATGATGGAGAGAGAGAATGATGGAGAGAGAGAATGATAGAGAAAGAAAATGATAGAGAGAGAGAATGATAGAGAGAGAATGATAGAGAGAGAGAATGATAGAGAAAGAGAATGATAGAGAGAGAGAGCATGATAGAGAGAATGATAGCGAGAGAATCATAGAGTGAGAATGATGGAGAGAGAAAATGATAGTGACAGAGAATGATATAGAGAGAATGATAGAGTGAGAGAATGATAGTGAGAGAGAATGCTAGAGAGAGAGAATGATGGAGAGAGAGAATGATAGTGAGAGAGAATGATAGATAGAGAATGATAGAGAGAGAGAATGATAGTGAGAGAGAATGATAGAGAGAGAGAATGATGGAGAGAGAGAATGATTCAGAGCGAATGATAGAGAGAGAATGATAGAAAGAGAGAATGATAGAAAGAGAGAATGATAGAGAGAAAATGATAGAGAGAGGGAATGATAGAGAGAGAGAATGATAGTGAGAGAGAATGATGGAGAGAGAGAATGATAGAGAAAGAGAAAATGATAGAGAGAGAGAATGATGGAGAGAGAAAATGTTAGAGAGAGAGAATGATGGAGAGAAAGAATGATGGAGAGAGAGAATGATGGAGAGAGAGAATGATAGAGAAAGAAAATGATAGAGAGAGAGAATGATAGAGAGAGAATGATAGAGAGAGAGAATGATAGAGAAAGAGAATGATAGAGAGAGAGAGCATGATAGAGAGAATGATAGAGAAAGAGAAAATGATAGAGAGAGAGAATGATGGAGAGAGAAAATGTTAGAGAGAGAGAATGATGGAGAGAAAGAATGGTGGAGAGAGAGAATGATGGAGAGAGAGAAAGATAGAGAAAGAAAATGATAGAGAGAGAGAATGATAGAGAGAGAATGATAGAGAGAGAAAATGATAGAGAAAGAGAATGATAGAGAGAGAGAGCATGATAGAGAGAATGATAGCGAGAGAATGATAGAGTGAGAATGATGGAGAGAGAAAATGATAGCGACAGAGAATGATATAGAGAGAATGATAGAGTGAGAGAATGATAGTGAGAGAGAATGCTAGAGAGAGAGAATGATGGAGAGAGAGAATGATGGAGAGCGAATGATAGAGAGAGAATGATAGCGAGAGAGAATGATAGAAAGAGAGAATGATAGAGAGAGAGAATGATAGAGAGAGAAAATGTTAGAGAGAGAGAATGATAGAGAGAGAGAATGATAGTGACAGAGAATGATGGAGAGAGAGAATGATAGAGAGAGAATGATGGAGAGAGAGAATGATAGTGAGAGAGAATGATAGAGAGAGAATGATAGAGAGAGAGAATGATAGTGAGAGAGAATGATAGAAAGAGAGAATGATGGAGAGAGAGAATGATTGAGAGCGAATGATAGAGAGAGAATGATAGAAAAAGAGAATGATAGAGAGAAAATGATAGAGAGAGGGAATGATAGAGAGAGAATGATAGAGAGAGAGAATGATAGTGAGAGAGAATGATGGAGAGAGAGAATGATAGAGAAAGAGAAAATGATAGAGAGAGAGAATGATGGAGAGAGAAAATGTTAGAGAGAGAGAATGTTGGAGAGAAAGATTGATGGAGAGAGAGAATGATGGAGAGAGAGAATGATAGAGAAAGAAAATGATAGAGAGAGAGAATGATAGAGAGAGAATGATAGAGAGAGAGAGCATGATAGAGAGAATGATAGCGAGAGAATGATAGAGAGAGAATGATGGAGAGAGAAAATGATAGTGACAGAGAATGATGGAGAGAGAGAATGATAGAGAAAGAGAAAATGATAGAGAGAGAGAATGATGGAGAGAGAAAATGTTAGAGAGAGAGAATGATGGAGAGAAAGAATGATGGAGAGAGAGAATGATAGAGAGAGAGAGCATGATAGAGAGAATGATAGCGAGAGAATCATAGAGTGAGAATGATGGAGAGAGAAAATGATAGTGACAGAGAATGATATAGAGAGAATGATAGAGTGAGAGAATGATAGTGAGAGAGAATGCTAGAGAGAGAGAGAATGATGGAGAGAGAGAATGATAGTGAGAGAGAATGATAGATAGAGAATGATAGAGAGAGAGAATGATAGTGAGAGAGAATGATAGAGAGAGAGAATGATAGAAAGAGAGAATGATAGAAAGAGAGAATGATAGAGAGAAAATGATAGAGAGAGGGAATGATAGAGAGAGAGAATGATAGTGAGAGAGAATGATGGAGAGAGAGAATGATAGAGAAACAGAAAATGATAGAGAGAGAGAATGATGGAGAGAGAAAATGTTAGAGAGAGAGAATGATGGAGAGAAAGAATGATGAAGAGAGAGAATGATGGAGAGAGAGAAAGATAGAGAAAGAAAATGATAGAGAGAGAGAATGATAGAGAGAGAATGATAGAGAGAGAGAATGATAGAGAAAGAGAATGATAGAGAGAGAGAGCATGATAGAGAGAATGATAGCGAGAGAATGATAGAGTGAGAATGATGGAGAGAGAAAATGATAGCGACAGAGAATGATATAGAGAGAATGATAGAGTGAGAGAATGATAGTGAGAGAGAATGCTAGAGAGAGAGAATGATGGAGAGAGAGAATGATGGAGAGCGAATGATAGAGAGAGAATGATAGGGAGAGAGAATGATAGAAAGAGAGAATGATAGAGAGAGAGAATGATAGAGAGAGAATGATAGAGAGAGAAAATGTTAGAGAGAGAGAATGCTAGAGAGAGAGAATGATAGTGACAGAGAATGATGGAGAGAGAGAATGATAGAGAGAGAATGATGGAGAGAGAGAATGATAGTGAGAGAGAATGATAGTGACAGAGAATGATGGAGAGAGAGAATGATAGAGAGAGAATGATGGAGAGAGAGAATGATAGTGAGAGAGAATGATAGAGAGAGAATGATAGAGAGAGAGAATGATAGTGAGAGAGAATGATAGAGAGAGAGAATGATGGAGAGAGAGAATGATAGGGAGCGAATGATAGAGAGAGAATGATAGCGAGAGAGAATGATAGAGAGAGAGAATGATAGAGAGAGAAAATGTTAGAGAGAGAGAATGATAGAGAGAGAGAATGATAGTGACAGAGAATGATGGAGAGAGAGAATGATAGAGAGAGAATGATGGAGAGAGAGAATGATAGTGAGAGAGAATGATAGAGAGAGAATGATAGAGAGAGAGAATGATAGTGAGAGAGAATGATAGAGAGAGAGAATGATGGAGAGAGAGAATGATGGAGAGAGAGAATGATTGAGAGCGAATGATAGAGAGAGAATGATAGAAAGAGAGAATGATAGAAAGAAAATGATAGAGAGAGGGAATGATAGAGAGAGAATGATGGAGAGAGATAATGATAGAGACGGAGAATGATAGAGAGAGAGAATGATGGACAGAGAGAATGATGGAGAGAGAGAATGATAGAGAGAGAATGACGGAGAGAGATAATGATAGAGACAGAGAATGATAGAGACAGAGAATGATGGACAGAGAGAATGATAGAGAGAGAGAATGATGGAGAGAGAGAATGATCGAGAGAGAGAATGATAGAGAGAGAGAATGATAGAGACAGAGAATGATAGAGAGAGAGAATGATGGACAGAGAGAATGATAGAGAGAGAGAATGATGGAGAGAGAGAATGATGGAGAGAAAATGATAGAGAGAGGGAATGATAGAGGGAGAATGATGGAGAGAGATAATGATAGAGACAGAGAATGATAGAGAGAGAGAATGATGGACAGAGAGAATGATAGAGAGAGAGAATGATAGAGAGAGAGAATGATGAAGAGAAAGAATGATGGAGAGAGAGAATGATAGAGAGAGAAAATGATAGAGAGAGAGAATGATAGAGAGAGAATGATGGAGAGAGAGAATGATAGAGAAAGAGAACATGATAGAGAGAGAGTATGGATGGAGAGAGAGAATGATAGAGAGAGAAAATGTTAGAGAGAGAGTATAATAGAGAGAGAGAATGATAGAGAGAGAATGATAGAGAGAGAATGATAGAGAGAGAATGATAGAGAGAGAATGATAGAGAGAGAATGATAGAGAAAGGGAATGATAGAGAGAGAGAGAATGATAGAGAGAATGAAAGGGAGAGAATGATGGAGAGAGATAATTATCGAGAGAGAGAATGATGGAGAGAGATAATGATGGAGAGAGAGAATGATAGTGAGAGAGAACGATAGAAAGAGAGAATGATAGTGACAGAGAATGATAGAGAGAGAGAATGATAGAGAGAGAGAATGATGGAGAGAGAGAATGCTGGAGAGAGAGAATGATACAGAGGAAGAATGATAGAGAGAAAGAATGATAGAGAGAGAATGATAGAGAGAGAAAATGTTAGAGAGAGAGAATGCTAGAGAGAGAGAATGATAGTGACAGAGAATGATGGAGAGAGAGAATGATAGAGAGAGAATGATGGAGAGAGAGAATGATAGTGAGAGAGAATGATAGTGACAGAGAATGATGGAGAGAGAGAATGATAGAGAGAGAATGATGGAGAGAGAGAATGATAGTGAGAGAGAATGATAGAGAGAGAATGATAGAGAGAGAGAATGATAGTGAGAGAGAATGATAGAGAGAGAGAATGATGGAGAGAGAGAATGATAGGGAGCGAATGATAGAGAGAGAATGATAGCGAGAGAGAATGATAGAGAGAGAGAATGATAGAGAGAGAAAATGTTAGAGAGAGAGAATGATAGAGAGAGAGAATGATAGTGACAGAGAATGATGGAGAGAGAGAATGATAGAGAGAGAATGATGGAGAGAGAGAATGATAGTGAGAGAGAATGATAGAGAGAGAATGATAGAGAGAGAGAATGATAGTGAGAGAGAATGATAGAGAGAGAGAATGATGGAGAGAGAGAATGATGGAGAGAGAGAATGATTGAGAGCGAATGATAGAGAGAGAATGATAGAAAGAGAGAATGATAGAAAGAAAATGATAGAGAGAGGGAATGATAGAGAGAGAATGATGGAGAGAGATAATGATAGAGACGGAGAATGATAGAGAGAGAGAATGATGGACAGAGAGAATGATGGAGAGAGAGAATGATAGAGAGAGAATGACGGAGAGAGATAATGATAGAGACAGAGAATGATAGAGACAGAGAATGATGGACAGAGAGAATGATAGAGAGAGAGAATGATGGAGAGAGAGAATGATCGAGAGAGAGAATGATAGAGAGAGAGAATGATAGAGACAGAGAATGATAGAGAGAGAGAATGATGGACAGAGAGAATGATAGAGAGAGAGAATGATGGAGAGAGAGAATGATGGAGAGAAAATGATAGAGAGAGGGAATGATAGAGGGAGAATGATGGAGAGAGATAATGATAGAGACAGAGAATGATAGAGAGAGAGAATGATGGACAGAGAGAATGATAGAGAGAGAGAATGATAGAGAGAGAGAATGATGAAGAGAAAGAATGATGGAGAGAGAGAATGATAGAGAGAGAAAATGATAGAGAGAGAGAATGATAGAGAGAGAATGATGGAGAGAGAGAATGATAGAGAAAGAGAACATGATAGAGAGAGAGTATGGATGGAGAGAGAGAATGATAGAGAGAGAAAATGTTAGAGAGAGAGAATAATAGAGAGAGAGAATGATAGAGAGAGAATGATAGAGAGAGAATGATAGAGAGAGAATGATAGAGAGAGAATGATTGAGAGAGAATGATAGAGAAAGGGAATGATAGAGAGAGAGAGAATGATAGAGAGAATGAAAGGGAGAGAATGATGGAGAGAGATAATTATCGAGAGAGAGAATGATGGAGAGAGATAATGATGGAGAGAGAGAATGATAGTGAGAGAGAACGATAGAAAGAGAGAATGATAGTGACAGAGAATGATAGAGAGAGAGAATGATAGAGAGAGAGAATGATGGAGAGAGAGAATGCTGGAGAGAGAGAATGATACAGAGGAAGAATGATAGAGAGAAAGAATGATAGAGAAAGAGAATGATGGAGAGAGAGAGAATGATGGAGAGAGAGAGAATGATAGAGAGAGAGAGAGAATGATTGAGACAGAGAATGATAGAGAGCATGATAGCGAGAGAGAATGACGGAGAGAGAGAATGATAGTGAGAGAGAATGATAGAGAGAGTGAATGATAGTGAGAGAGAATGATAGAGAGAGAGAATGATAGTGAGAGAGAATGATAGTGGGAGAGAATGATAGTGAGAGAGAATGATAGTGAGAGAGAATGATAGAGACAGAGAATGAAAGAGAGAAAGAATGATACAGATAGAATAATAGAGAGAGAGAGAATGATAGAGAGAGAACGATAGAGAGAGAATGATAGAGAGAGAACGATAGAGAGAGAATGATAGAGAGAGAGAATGATACAGAGAGAGACAATGAAAGAGAGAGAATGATGGAGAGAGAGAATGATAGAGAGAGAGAATGATAAAGAGAGAGAGAGAATGATAGAGAGAGAGAGAGAATGATGGAGAGAGAGAATGATAGAGAGAGAGAGAGACGGATAGAGAGAGAGAGAGAGAATGATAGAGGGAGAGAATGAGAGAGAGAGAGAATGATGGAGAGGGAGAAAGATAGACAGAGAGAATGATAGTGAGAGAGAATGATAGAGAGAGAATGATAGAGAGAGAGAATGATATAGAGAGAATGATAGAGAGAGAGAGAATGATAATGAGAGAGAATGATAGAGACAGAGAATGATAGAGAGAGATAATGATAGCGACAGAGAATGATAGAAAGAGAGAGAATGATGGAGAGAGAGAGAATGATACAGAGAGAATGATAGAGAAAGAGAATGATAGAGAGAGCATGATAGAGAGAGAGAATGATAGAGAGAGAATGATGGAGAGAGAGAATGATAGAGAGAGAGAATGAAAGAGAGAGAGAGAAAATGATGGAGAGAGAGAATGATAGAGAGAGAGAGAATGATAGAGAAAGAAAATGATAGAGAGAGAGAGAATGATAGAGAGAATGATAGCGAGAGAGAATGATGGAGAGAGAGAATGATATTGAGAGAGAATGATAGAGAGAGTGAATGATGGTGAGAGAGAATGATAGAGAGAGAGAATGATAGTGAGAGAGAATGAAAGAGACAGAGAATGATAGAGAGAAAGAATGATAAAGATACAATGATAGAGAGAGAACGATAGAGAGAGAATGATACAGATAGAATGATACAGAGAGAGAATAATAGAGAGAGAATGATACAGAGAGAGAATGATAGAGAGAGAGAATGATAGAGAGAGAGAGAATGATAGAGATAGAATGATGGAGAGAGAGAATGATAGAGAGAGAGAGCGAATGATGGAGAGAGAGAAAGATAGAGAGAGAGAGAATGACAGAGAGAGGGAGAGAATCATAGAGAGAGAGAGAGAATGATAGAGAGAGAGAGAGAATGATAGAGAGAGAGAGAGAATGATAGAGACAGAGAATGATAGAGACAGAGAATGATAGAGAGAGATAATGATACAGACAGAGAATGATAGAGAGAGAGAGAATGATGGAGAGGGAGAAAGATAGACAGACAGAATGATAGAGAGAGAATGATAGAGAGAGAGAATGATAGTGAGAGAGAATGATAGAGACAGAGAATGATAGAGAGAAAGAATGATAGAGAGAGAATGATGGAGAGAGAGAATGATAGAGAGAGAGAATGATAGAGCGAGAGAATGATAGGGAGAGAGAGAATGATAGAGAGAGAGAATGATGGAGAGAGAGAATGCTGGAGCGAGAGAATGATAGAGAGAAAGAATGATAGAGAAAGAGAATGATGGAGAGAGAGAGAATGATGGAGAGAAAGAGAATGATAGAGAAAGAAAATGATAGAGAGAGAGAGAATGATAGCGAGAGAGAATGATGGAGAGAGAGAATGTTAGTGAGAGAGAATGATGGAGAGAGAGAATGATGGAGAGAGAGAATGATAGAGAGCGAATGATAGAGAGAGAATGATAGCGCGAGAGAATGATAGAAAGAGAGAATGATAGAGAGGGAGATTGATAGAGAGAGAAAATGTTAGAGAGAGAGAATGATAGAGAGAGAGAATGATAGTGACAGAGAATGATGGAGAGAGAGAATGATAGAGAGAGAATGATGGAGAGAGAGAATGATAGTGAGAGAGAATGATAGAGAGAGAATGATAGAGAGAGAGAATGATAGTGAGAGAGAATGATAGAAAGAGAGAATGATGGAGAGAGAGAATGATTGAGAGCGAATGATAGAGAGAGAATGATAGAAAAAGAGAATGATAGAGAGAGGGAATGATAGAGAGAGAATGATAGAGAGAGAGAATGATAGTGAGAGAGAATGATGGAGAGAGAGAATGATAGAGAAAGAGAAAATGATAGAGAGAGAGAATGATGGAGAGAGAAAATGTTAGAGAGAGAGAATGTTGGAGAGAAAGATTGATGGAGAGAGAGAATGATGGAGAGAGAGAATGATAGAGAAAGAAAATGATAGAGAGAGAGAATGATAGAGAGAGAATGATAGAGAGAGAGAGCATGATAGAGAGAATGATAGCGAGAGAATGATAGAGAGAGAATGATGGAGAGAGAAAATGATAGTGACAGAGAATGATGGAGAGAGAGAATGATAGAGAAAGAGAAAATGATAGAGAGAGAGAATGATGGAGAGAGAAAATGTTAGAGAAAGAGAATGATGGAGAGAAAGAATGATGGAGAGAGAGAATGATAGAGAGAGAGAGCATGATAGAGAGAATGATAGCGAGAGAATCATAGAGTGAGAATGATGGAGAGAGAAAATGATAGTGACAGAGAATGATATAGAGAGAATGATAGAGTGAGAGAATGATAGTGAGAGAGAATGCTAGAGAGAGAGAGAATGATGGAGAGAGAGAATGATAGTGAGAGAGAATGATAGATAGAGAATGATAGAGAGAGAGAATGATAGTGAGAGAGAATGATAGAGAGAGAGAATGATAGAAAGAGAGAATGATAGAAAGAGAGAATGATAGAGAGAAAATGATAGAGAGAGGGAATGATAGAGAGAGAGAATGATAGTGAGAGAGAATGATGGAGAGAGAGAATGATAGAGAAACAGAAAATGATAGAGAGAGAGAATGATGGAGAGAGAAAATGTTAGAGAGAGAGAATGATGGAGAGAAAGAATGATGGAGAGAGAGAATGATGGAGAGAGAGAATGATAGAGAAAGAAAATGATAGAGAGAGAGAATGATAGAGAGAGAATGATAGAGAGAGAGAATGATAGAGAAAGAGAATGATAGAGAGAGAGAGCATGATAGAGAGAATGATAGAGAAAGAGAAAATGATAGAGAGAGAGAATGATGGAGAGAGAAAATGTTAGAGAGAGAGAATGATGGAGAGAAAGAATGATGGAGAGAGAGAATGATGGAGAGAGAGAAAGATAGAGAAAGAAAATGATAGAGAGAGAGAATGATAGAGAGAGAATGATAGAGAGAGAGAATGATAGGGAAAGAGAATGATAGAGAGAGAGAGCATGATAGAGAGAATGATAGCGAGAGAATGATAGAGTGAGAATGATGGAGAGAGAAAATGATAGCGACAGAGAATGATATAGAGAGAATGATAGAGTGAGAGAATGATAGTGAGAGAGAATGCTAGAGAGAGAGAATGATGGAGAGAGAGAATGATGGAGAGCGAATGATAGAGAGAGAATGATAGGGAGAGAGAATGATAGAAAGAGAGAATGATAGAGAGAGAGAATGATAGAGAGAGAATGATAGAGAGAGAAAATGTTGGAGAGAGAGAATGCTAGAGAGAGAGAATGATAGTGACAGAGAATGATGGAGAGAGAGAATGATAGAGAGAGAATGATGGAGAGAGAGAATGATAGTGAGAGAGAATGATAGTGACAGAGAATGATGGAGAGAGAGAATGATAGAGAGAGAATGATGGAGAGAGAGAATGATAGTGAGAGAGAATGATAGAGAGAGAATGATAGAGAGAGAGAATGATAGTGAGAGAGAATGATAGAGAGAGAGAATGATGGAGAGAGAGAATGATAGGGAGCGAATGATAGAGAGAGAATGATAGCGAGAGAGAATGATAGAGAGAGAGAATGATAGAGAGAGAAAATGTTAGAGAGAGAGAATGATAGAGAGAGAGAATGATAGTGACAGAGAATGATGGAGAGAGAGAATGATAGAGAGAGAATGATGGAGAGAGAGAATGATAGTGAGAGAGAATGATAGAGAGAGAATGATAGAGAGAGAATGATAGAGAGAGAGAAGGATAGTGAGAGAGAATGATAGAGAGAGAGAATGATGGAGAGAGAGAATGATGGAGAGAGAGAATGATTGAGAGCGAATGATAGAGAGAGAATGATAGAAAGAGAGAATGATAGAGAGAGGGAATGATAGAGAGAGAATGATGGAGAGAGATAATGATAGAGACGGAGAATGATAGAGAGAGAGAATGATGGACAGAGAGAATGATGGAGAGAGAGAATGATAGAGAGAGAATGACGGAGAGAGATAATGATAGAGACAGAGAATGATAGAGACAGAGAATGATGGACAGAGAGAATGATAGAGAGAGAGAATGATGGAGAGAGAGAATGATCGAGAGAGAGAATGATAGAGAGAGAGAATGATAGAGACAGAGAATGATAGAGAGAGAGAATGATGGACAGAGAGAATGATAGAGAGAGAGAATGATGGAGAGAGAGAATGATGGAGAGAAAATGATAGAGAGAGGGAATGATAGAGGGAGAATGATGGAGAGAGATAATGATAGAGACAGAGAATGATAGAGAGAGAGAATGATGGACAGAGAGAATGATAGAGAGAGAGAATGATAGAGAGAGAGAATGATGAAGAGAAAGAATGATGGAGAGAGAGAATGATAGAGAGAGAAAATGATAGAGAGAGAGAATGATAGAGAGAGAATGATGGAGAGAGAGAATGATAGAGAAAGAGAACATGATAGAGAGAGAGTATGGATGGAGAGAGAGAATGATAGAGAGAGAAAATGTTAGAGAGAGAGAATAATAGAGAGAGAGAATGATAGAGAGAGAATGATAGAGAGAGAATGATAGAGAGAGAATGATAGAGAAAGGGAATGATAGAGAGAGAGAGAATGATAGAGAGAATGAAAGGGAGAGAATGATGGAGAGAGATAATGATCGAGAGAGAGAATGATGGAGAGAGATAATGATGGAGAGAGAGAATGATAGTGAGAGAGAACGATAGAAAGAGAGAATGATAGTGACAGAGAATGATAGAGAGAGAGAATGATAGAGAGAGAGAATGATGGAGAGAGAGAATGCTGGAGAGAGAGAATGATAGAGAGGAAGAATGATAGAGAGAAAGAATGATAGAGAAAGAGAATGATGGAGAGAGAGAGAATGATGGAGAGAGAGAGAATGATAGAGAGAGAGAGAGAATGATTGAGACAGAGAATGATAGAGAGAAAGAATGATAGAGAGAAAGAATAATGGAGAGAGAGAAAATGATGGAGAGAGAGAGAATGATAGAGAAAGAAAATGATAGAGAGCATGATAGCGAGAGAGAATGACGGAGAGAGAGAATGATAGTGAGAGAGAATGATAGAGAGAGTGAATGATAGTGAGAGAGAATGATAGAGAGAGAGAATGATAGTGAGAGAGAATGATAGTGGGAGAGAATGATAGTGAGAGAGAATGATAGTGAGAGAGAATGATAGAGACAGAGAATGAAAGAGAGAAAGAATGATACAGATAGAATAATAGAGAGAGAGAGAATGATAGAGAGAGAACGATAGAGAGAGAATGATAGAGAGAGAACGATAGAGAGAGAATGATAGAGAGAGAGAATGATACAGAGAGAGAGAATGAAAGAGAGAGAATGATGGAGAGAGAGAATGATAGAGAGAGAGAATGATAAAGAGAGAGAGAGAATGATAGAGAGAGAGAGAGAATGATGGAGAGAGAGAATGATAGAGAGAGAGAGAGACGGATAGAGAGAGAGAGAGAGAATGATAGAGGGAGAGAATGAGAGAGAGAGAGAATGATGGAGAGGGAGAAAGATAGACAGAGAGAATGATAGTGAGAGAGAATGATAGAGAGAGAATGATAGAGAGAGAGAATGATATAGAGAGAATGATAGAGAGAGAGAGAATGATAATGAGAGAGAATGATAGAGACAGAGAATGATAGAGAGAGATAATGATAGCGACAGAGAATGATAGAAAGAGAGAGAATGATGGAGAGAGAGAGAATGATACAGAGAGAATGATAGAGAAAGAGAATGATAGAGAGAGCATGATAGAGAGAGAGAATGATAGAGAGAGAATGATGGAGAGAGAGAATGATAGAGAGAGAGAATGAAAGAGAGAGAGAGAAAATGATGGAGAGAGAGAATGATAGAGAGAGAGAGAATGATAGAGAAAGAAAATGATAGAGAGAGAGAGAATGATAGAGAGAATGATAGCGAGAGAGAATGATGGAGAGAGAGAATGATATTGAGAGAGAATGATAGAGAGAGTGAATGATGGTGAGAGAGAATGATAGAGAGAGAGAATGATAGTGAGAGAGAATGAAAGAGACAGAGAATGATAGAGAGAAAGAATGATAAAGATACAATGATAGAGAGAGAACGATAGAGAGAGAATGATACAGATAGAATGATACAGAGAGAGAATAATAGAGAGAGAATGATACAGAGAGAGAATGATAGAGAGAGAGAATGATAGAGAGAGAGAGAGAATGATAGAGAGAGAGAGAGAATGATAGAGACAGAGAATGATAGAGACAGAGAATGATAGAGAGAGATAATGATACAGACAGAGAATGATAGAGAGAGAGAGAATGATGGAGAGGGAGAAAGATAGACAGACAGAATGATAGAGAGAGAATGATAGAGAGAGAGAATGATAGTGAGAGAGAATGATAGAGACAGAGAATGATAGAGAGAAAGAATGATAGAGAGAGAATGATGGAGAGAGAGAATGATAGAGAGAGAGAATGATAGAGCGAGAGAATGATAGGGAGAGAGAGAATGATAGAGAGAGAGAATGATGGAGAGAGAGAATGCTGGAGCGAGAGAATGATAGAGAGAAAGAATGATAGAGAAAGAGAATGATGGAGAGAGAGAGAATGATGGAGAGAAAGAGAATGATAGAGAAAGAAAATGATAGAGCGAGAGAGAATGATAGCGAGAGAGAATGATGGAGAGAGAGAATGATAGTGAGAGAGAATGATAGAGAGAGTGAATGATAGTGAGAGAGAATGATAAAGAGAGAGAGAGAATGATGGAGAGAGAGAAAGATAGAGAGAGAGACAGAATGATAGCGAGAGAGAGAGAGAATGATAGCGAGAGAGAGAGAATAATGGAGACAGAGGATGATAGAGTCAGAGAATGATAGAGAGAAAGAATGATGGAGAGAGAGAAAATGATGGAGAGAGAGAGAATGATAGAGAAAGAAAATGATAGAGAGAGAGAGAATGATGGAGAGAGAGAATGATAGTGAGAGAGAATGATAGAGAGAGTGAATGATAGTGAAAGAGAATGATAGAGAGAGAGAATGATAGTGAGAGAGAATGATAGTGAGAGAGAATGATAGTGAGAGAGAATGATAGTGAAAGAGAATGATAGAGACAGAGAATGATAGAGAGAAAGAATGATACAGATAGAATAATAGAGAGAGAGAGAATGATAGAGAGAGAACGATAGAGAGAGAATGATAGAGAGAGAGAATGATACAGAGAGAGAGAATGAAAGAGAGAGAATGATGGAGAGAGAGAATGATAGAGAGAGAGAGAGAATGATGGAGAGAGCGAAAGATAGAGAGAGAGAGAATGATAGAGAGAGAGAGAGAATGATAGAGAGAGAGAGAGAGAATGATAGAGAGAGAGAGAGAGAATAATAAAGACAGAGAATGATAGAGAGAGATAATGATGGAGAGAGATAATGACAGAGACAGAGAATGATAGAGAGAAAGAATGATAGAGAGAGATCGATGGAGAGAGAGAATGATAGTGTGAGAGAATGATAGAGAGAGTAAATGATAGTGAGAGAGAATGATAGAGAGAGAGAATTATAGTGAGAGAGAATGATAGTGAGAGAGAATGAGAGAGACAGAGAATGAGAGAGACAGAGAATGATGGAGAGAAAGAATGATACAGAGAGAATGATAGGGAGAGAGAATGATAGAGAGAGAGAATGATGGAGAGAGGGAATGCTGGAGAGAGAGAATGATAGAGAGAAAGAATGCTAGAGAGAAAGAATGATAGAGAGAAAGAATGATAGAGAAAGAGAATGATGGAGAGAGAGAGTATGATGGAGAGAGAGAGAATGATGGAGAGAGAGAGAATGATAGGGAGAGAGAGAGAATGATTGAGACAGAGAATGATAGAGAGAGAGAGAGAATGATTGAGACAGAGAATGAGAGAGAGAAAGAATGATAGAGAGAAAGAATGATGGAGAGAGAGAAAATGATGGAGAGAGAGAAAATGATGGAGAGAGAGAGAATGATAGAGAAAGAAAATGATAGAGAGAGAGAGAATGATAGCGAGAGAGAATGATAGTGATAGAGAATGATAGAGAGAGTGAATGATAGTGAGAGAGAATGATAGAGAGAGAGAATGATAGTGAGAGAGAATGATAGTGAGAGAGAATGATAGTGAGAGAGAATGATAGTGAGAGAGAATGATACAGATAGAATGATAGAGAGAGAACGATAGAGAGAGAATGATACAGATAGAATGATACAGAGAGAGAATGATAGAGAGAGAATGATACAGAGAGAGAATGATACAGAGAGAGAATGATAGAGAGAGAGAATGCTAGAGAGAGAGAGAATGATAGAGAGAGAATGATGGAGAGAGAGAATGATAGAGAGAGAGAATGATAGAGAGAGAGAGAGAATGATGGAGAGAGAGAAAGATAGAGAGAGAGAGAGAATGATAGAGACAGAGAATGATAGAGACAGAGAATGATAGAGAGAGAGAGAATGATGGAGAGGGAGAAAGATAGACAGACAGAATGATAGAGAGAGAATGATAGAGAGAAAGAATGATAGAAACCGAGAATGATAGAGAGAAAGAATGATAGAGAGAGAATGATAGAGAGAGAGAATGATAGTGAGAAAGAATGATAGAGACAGATAATGATAGAGACAGAGAATGATAGAGAGAGAATGATAGAGAGCGAGAATGGTAGAGAAAGAGAATGATAGAGAGAGAGAATGATGGAGAGAGAGAATGCTGGAGAGAGAGAATGATAGAGAGGAAGAATGATAGAGAGAAAGAATGACAGAGAAAGAGAATGATGGAGAGAGAGAGAATGATGGACAGAGAGAGAATGATAGAGAGAGAGAGAGAATGATTGAGACAGAGAATGATAGAGAGAAAGAATGATAGAGAGAAAGAATGATGGAGAGAGAGAAAATGATGGAGAGAGAGAGAATGATAGAGAAAGAAAATGATAGAGAGAATGATAGCGAGAGAGAATGATGGAGAGAGAGAATGATAGTGAGAGAGAATGATAGAGAGAGTGAATGATAGTGAGAGAGAATGATAGAGAGAGAGAATGATAGTGAGAGAGAATGATAGTGGGAGAGAATGATAGTGAGAGAGAATGATAGAGAGAGAGAATGATAGTGAGAGAGAATGATAAAGAGAGAGAGAGAATGATAGAGAGAGAGAGAATGATGGAGAGAGAGAAAGATAGTGAGAGAGAATGATAGAGAGAGTGAATGATAGTGAGAGAGAATGATAGAGAGAGAGAATGATAGTGAGAGAGAATGATAGTGAGAGAGAATGATAGTGAGAGATAATGATAGTGAGAGAGAATGATAGAGACAGAGAATGATAGAGAGAAAGAATGATACAGATAGAATGATAGAGAGAGAACGATAGAGAGAGAATGATACAGATAGAATGATACAGAGAGAGAATGATAGAGAGAGAATGATACAGATAGAATAATACAGAGAGAGAATGATAGAGAGAGAATGATGGAGAGAGAGAAAGATAGAGAGAGAGAGAATGATGGAGAGAGAGACAATGATATAGAGAGAGAGAATGATAGAGAGAGAGAGAGAGAGAATGATAGAGAGAGAGAGTGAATAATAGCGACAGAGAATGATAGAGAGAGATAATGATGGAGAGAGATAATAATAGAGACAGAGAATGAGAGAGAGAGAGAGAATGATGGAGAGGGAGAAAGATAGACAGAGAGAATGATAGTGAGAGAGAATGATAGAAAGAGAATGAGAGAGAGAGAGAGAATGATGGAGAGGGAGAAAGATAGACAGAGAGAATGATAGTGAGAGAGAATGATAGAGAGAGAATGATAGAGAGAGAGAATGATATAGAGAGAATGATAGAGAGAGAGAATGATAGAGAGAGAGAATGATAATGAGAGAGAATGATAGAGATAGAATGATAGAGAGCGAGAATGATAGAGAGAGAATGATAGAGAGAGAGAGAATGATAGAGAGAGAATGATAGAGAGAGAATGATAGAGAGAGAGAATGATGGAGAGAGAGAATGATAGAGAGAGAGAATGATAATAAGAGAGAATGATAGAGACAGAGAATGATAGAGAGAGATAATGATAGAGACAGAGAATGATAGAGAGAGAGAGAATGATGGAGAGAGAGAGAATGATAGAGAAAGAGAATGATGGAGAGAGAGAGAATGATAGAGAAAGAGAATGATAAAGAGAGAGAGAATGATAGCGAGAGAGAATGATGGAGAGAGAGAATGATAGAGAGAGAATGACGGAGAGAGAGAATGACAGAGAGAGAGAATGATAAAGAGAGAGAGAGAATGATAGAGAGAGAGAGAGAGAATGATAGAGAGAGAGAGAGAGAATGATAGAGAGAAAGAATGATACAGATAGAATGATAGAGAGATAGCGATAGAGAGAGAATGATACATATAGAATGATACAGAGAGAGAATGATAGAGAGAGAATGATGGAGAGAGAATGACAGAGAGAGAGAATGATAAAGAGAGTGAGAGAATGATAGAGAGAGAGAGAGAATGATGGAGAGAGAGAAAGATAGAGAGAGAGAGAATGATAGAGAGAGAGAGAGAATGATAGAGAGAGAGAGAATGATAGAGAGAGAGAGAGAATAATAGAGACAGAGAATGATAGAGAGAGATAATGATGGAGTGAGATAATGATAGAGACAGAGAATGATAGAGAGAGAGAGAATGATGGAGAGGGAGAAAGATAGACAGAGAGAATGATAGTGAGAGAGAATGATAGAGAGAGAATAATAGAGAGAGAGCATGATATAGAGAGAATGATAGAGAGAGAGAATGATAATGAGAGAGAATGATAGAGACAGAGGATGATAGAGATAGAATGATAGAGAGCGAAAATGATAGAGAGAGAATGATAGAGAGAGAGAGAATGATAGAGAGAGAATGATAGAGAGAAAATGATAGAGAGAGAGAATGATGGAGAGAGAGAATGATAGAGAGAGAGAATGATAATGAGAGAGAATGATAGAAAGAGAGAGAATGATGGAGAGAGAGAGAATGATAGAGAAAGAGAATGATGGAGAGAGAGAGAATGATAGAGAAAGAGAATGATAAAGAGAGAGAGAATGATAGCGAGAGAGAATGATGGAGAGAGAGAATGATAGTGAGAGAGAATGATAGAGAGTGAATGATAGTGAGAGAGAATGATAGAGAGAGAGAATGATGGTGAGGGACAATGATAGTGAGCGAGAATGATAGAGACAGAGAATGATGGAGAGAAAGAATGATACAGAGAGAATGATAGAGAAAGAGAATGATACAGAGAGAGAATGATAGAGAGAGAATGATGGAGAGAGAGAATGATAGAGAGAGAGAATGATAGTGAGAGAGAGAGAATGATGGAGAGAGAGAGAATGATAGTGAGAGAGAATGATAGTGAGAGAGAATGATAGTGAGAGAGAATGATAGTGAGAGAGAATGATAGTGAGAGAGAATGATAGTGAGAGAGAATGATAGAGACAGAGAATGATAGAGAGAAAGAATGATACAGATAGAATAATAGAGAGAGAGAGAATGATAGAGAGAGAACGATAGAGAGAGAATGATAGAGAGAGAGAGAGAGAATGATAGAGAGTGAGAGAGAGAATGATAGAGACAGAGAATGATAGAGACAGAAAATGATAGAGGCAGAGAATGATAGAGGGAGATAATGAAAGAGACAGAGAATGATAGAGAGAGAGAGCATGATAGCGAGGGAGAAAGATCGACAGACAGAATGATAGAGAGAGAATGATAGAAACAGAGAATGATAGAGACAAAGAATGATAGAGAGAGAATGATAGAGAGAGAGAATGATAGAGAGAGAGAATGATAGAGAGAGAGAATGATAGAGAGAGAGAATGATGGAGAGAGAGAATGCTGGAGAGAGAGAATGCTAGAGAGAAAGAATGATAGAGAGGAAGAATGATAGAGAAAGAGAATGATGGAGAGAGAGAGAATGATGGAGATAGAGAGAATGATAGAGATAGAGAGAGAATGATTGAGACAGAGAATGATAGAGAGAAAGAATGATAGAGAGAAAGAATGATGGAGAGAGAGAAAATGATGGAGAGAGAGAGAATGATAGAGAAAGAAAATGATAGAGAGAGAGACAATGATAGCGAGAGAGAATGATGGAGAGAGAGAATGATAGTGAGAGAGAATGATAGTGAGAGTGAATGATAGTGAGAGAGAATGATAGAGAGAGAGAATGATAGTGAGAGAGAATGATAGTGAGAGAGAATGATAGAGACAGAGAATGATAGAGAGAAAGAATGATATAGATAGAATGATAGAGAGAGAGAATGATAGAGAGAGAACGATAGAGAGAGAATGATACAGAAAGAAAGATACAGAGAGAGAATGATAGAGAGAGAATGATGGAGAGAGAGAATGATAGAGAGAGAGAATGATAAAGAGAGAGAGAGAATGATAGAGAGAGAGAGAGAATGATGGAGAGAGAGAGAAAGATAGAGAGAGAGAGAATGATAGAGAGAGAGAGAATGATAGAGAGAGAGAGAGAGAATGATAGAGAGAGAGAGAGAATAATAGAGACAGAGAATGATAGAGACAGAGAATGACAGAGAGAAATAATGATGGAGAGAGATAATGATAGAGACAGAGAATGATAGAGAGAGAGATAATGATGGAGAGGGAGAAAGATAGAGAGAGAGAATGATAGTGAGAGAGAATGATAGAGAGAGAATGATAGAGAGAGAGAATGATATAGAGAGAATGATAGAGAGAGAGAATGTTAGAGAGAGAGAATGATAATGAGAGAGAATGATAGAGACAGAGGATCATACAGATAGAATGATAGAGAGCGAGAATGGTAGAGAGAGAGAATGATCGAGAGAGAGAATGATGGAGAGAGAGAATGCTGGAGAGAGAGAATGATAGAGAGAAAGAATGATAGAGAGAAAGAATGATAGAGAAAGAGAATGATGGAGAGAGAGAGAATGCTAGAGAGAGAGAGAGAATGATTGAGACAGAGAATGATAGAGAGAAAGAATGATGAAGAGAGAGAAAATGATGGAGAGAGAGAGAATGATAGAGAAAGAAAATGATAGAGAGAGAGAGAATGATAGAGAGAATGATAGCGAGAGAGAATGATGGAGAGAGAGAATTATAGTGAGAGAGAATGATAGAGAGAGTGAATGATAGTGAGAGAGAATGATAGAGAGAGAGAATGATAGTGAGAGAGAATGATAGAGACAGAGAATGATAGAGAGAAAGAATGATACAGATAGAATGATAGAGAGAGAGAATGATTGAGAGAGAACGATAGAGAGAGAATGATAGAGAGAGAGAATGATACAGAGAGAGAATGAAAGAGAGAGAATGATGGAGAGAGAGAATGATAGAGAGAGAGAATGATAAAGAGAGAGAGAGAATGATAGAAAGAGAGAGAGAATGATGGACAGAGAGAAAGATAGAGAGAGAGAGAATGATAGAGAGAGAGAGAATGATAGAGAAAGAGAATGATGGAGAGAGAGAGAATGATGGAGACAGAGAGAATGATAGAGAGAGAGAATGATAGAGAGAGAGAATGATAGAGAGAGAGAATGATGGAGAGAGAGAATGCTGGAGAGAGAGAATGATAGAGAGAAAGAATGATAGAGAAAGAGAATGATGGAGAGAGAGAGAATGATGGAGAGAGAGAGCATGATGGAGAGAGAGAGAATGATAGAGAGAGAGAGAGAATGATTGAGACAGAGAATGATAATGAGAGAGAATGATAGTGAGAGAGAATGATAGAGACAGAGAATGATGGAGAGAAAGAATGATACAGAGAGAATGATAGGGAGAGAGAATGATAGAGAGACAATGATAGAGAGAGAATGATAGAGACAGAGAATGATAGAGATAAAGAATGATAGAGAGAGAATAATAGAAAGAGAGAATGATAGTGAGAGAGAATGATAGAGACAGAGAATGATAGAGAGAAAGAATGATAGAGAGAGATCGATGTAGAGAGAGAATGATATTGAGAGAGAATGATAGAGAGAGTGAATGATAGTGAGAGAGAATTATAGAGAGAGAATGATAGTCAGAGAGAACGATAGTGAGAGAGAATGATAGGAGACAGAGAATGATGGAGAGAAAGAATGATACAGAGAGAATGATAGGGAGAGAGAATTATAGAGAGAGAATGATACAGAGAGAGAATGATAGAGAGAGAGAATTCTAGTGAGAGAATGATGGAGAGAGAGAATGATAGAGAGAGATAATGATAGAGAGAGAGAATGATAGAGAGAGAGAATGATAGAGAGAGAGAGAGAATGATGGAGAGAGAGAAAGATAGAGAGAGAGAGAATGATAGAGAGAGAGAGAGAATGATAGAGAGAGAGAGAGAGAATGATAGAGACAGAGAATGATAGAGACAGAGAATGATAGTGAGAGAGAATGATAGAGACAGAGAATGATAGAGAGAAAGAATGATAGAGGGAGAATGATGGAGAGAGAGAATGATAGAGAGAGAGAATGATAAAGAGAGAAGCTGATAGATAGAGAGAATGATAGAGAGAGAGAATGATGGAGAGAGAATGATAGAGAGAAAATGATAGAGAGAGAGAATGATGGAGAGAGAGAATGATAGAGAGAGAGAATGATAATGAGAGAGAATGATAGAAAGAGAGAGAATGATGGAGAGAGAGAGAATGATAGAGAAAGAGAATGATGGAGAGAGAGAATGATAGAGAAAGAGAATGATAAAGAGAGAGAGAATGATAGCGAGAGAGAATGATGGAGAGAGAGAATGATAGTGAGAGAGAATGATAGAGAGTGAATGATAGTGAGAGAGAATGATAGAGAGAGAGAATGATGGTGAGGGACAATGATAGTGAGCGAGAATGATACAGAGAGAATGATAGAGAAAGAGAATGATACAGAGAGAGAATGATAGAGAGAGAATGATGGAGAGAGAGAATGATAGAGAGAGAGAATGATAGTGAGAGAGAGAGAATGATGGAGAGAGAGAGAATGATAGTGAGAGAGAATGATAGTGAGAGAGAATGATAGTGAGAGAGAATGATAGTGAGAGAGAATGATAGTGAGAGAGAATGATAGAGACAGAGAATGATAGAGAGAAAGAATGATACAGATAGAATAATAGAGAGAGAGAGAATGATAGAGAGAGAACGATAGAGAGAGAATGATAGAGAGTGAGAGAGAGAATGATAGAGACAGAGAATGATAGAGACAGAAAATGATAGAGGCAGAGAATGATAGAGGGAGATAATGAAAGAGACAGAGAATGATAGAGAGAGAGAGCATGATAGCGAGGGAGAAAGATCGACAGACAGAATGATAGCGAGAGAATGATAGAAACAGAGAATGATAGAGACAAAGAATGATAGAGAGAGAATGATAGAGAGAGAGAATGATAGAGAGAGAGAATGATAGAGAGAGAGAATGATGGAGAGAGAGAATGCTGGAGAGAGAGAATGCTAGAGAGAAAGAATGATAGAGAGGAAGAATGATAGAGAAAGAGAATGATGGAGAGAGAGAGAATGATGGAGATAGAGAGAATGATAGAGATAGAGAGAGAATGATTGAGACAGAGAATGATAGAGAGAAAGAATGATAGAGAGAAAGAATGATGGAGAGAGAGAAAATGATGGAGAGAGAGAGAATGATAGAGAAAGAAAATGATAGAGAGAGAGACAATGATAGCGAGGGAGAATGATGGAGAGAGAGAATGATAGTGAGAGAGAATGATAGTGAGAGTGAATGATAGTGAGAGAGAATGATAGAGAGAGAGAATGATAGTGAGAGAGAATGATAGAGACAGAGAATGATAGAGAGAAAGAATGATATAGATAGAATGATAGAGAGAGAGAATGATAGAGAGAGAACGATAGAGAGAGAATGATACAGAAAGAAAGATACAGAGAGAGAATGATAGAGAGAGAATGATGGAGAGAGAGAATGATAGAGAGAGAGAATGATAAAGAGAGAGAGAGAGAATGATAGAGAGAGAGAGAGAATGATGGAGAGACAGAGAAAGATAGAGAGAGAGAGAATGATAGAGAGAGAGAGAATGATAGAGAGAGAGAGAGAGAATGATAGAGAGAGAGAGAGAATAATAGAGACAGAGAATGATAGAGACAGAGAATGACAGAGAGAAATAATGATGGAGAGAGATAATGATAGAGACAGAGAATGATAGAGAGAGAGATAATGATGGAGAGGGAGAAAGATAGAGAGAGAGAATGATAGTGAGAGAGAATGATAGAGAGAGAATGATAGAGAGAGAGAATGATATAGAGAGAATGATAGAGAGAGAGAATGTTAGAGAGAGAGAATGATAATGAGAGAGAATGATAGAGACAGAGGATCATACAGATAGAATGATAGAGAGCGAGAATGGTAGAGAGAGAGAATGATCGAGAGAGAGAATGATGGAGAGAGAGAATGCTGGAGAGAGAGAATGATAGAGAGAAAGAATGATAGAGAGAGAGAGAGAATGATAGAGAGAGAGACAGAGAATGATAGAGACAGAGAATGATAGTGAGAGAGAATGATAGAGACAGAGAATGATAGAGAGAAAGAATGATAGAGGGAGAATGATGGAGAGAGAGAATGATAGAGAGAGAGAATGATAAAGAGAGAAGCTGATAGATAGAGAGAATGATAGAGAGAGAGAATGATGGAGAGAGAGAATGCTGGAGCGAGAGAATGATAGAGAGAAAGAATGATAGAGAAAGAGAATGATGTTGAGAGAGAGAATGATGGGGAGAGAGAGAATGATAGAGAGAGAGAGAGAATGATTGAGACAGAGAATGATAGAGAGAAAGAATGTTAGAGAGAAAGAATGATGGAGAGAGAGAAAATGATGGACAGAGAGATAATGATAGAGAAAGAAAATGATAGAGAGAGATAATGATAGAGACAGAGAATGATAGAGAGAGAGAATGATAGTGAGAGAGAATGATAGAGACAGAGAATGATAGAGAGAAAGAATGATAGAGAGAGAATGATGGAGAGAGAAAGAATGATAGAGAGAGAATGATGGAGAGAGAGAGAATGATAGAGAGAGAGAATGATAGAGAGAGAGAATGATAGAGAGAGAGAATGATGGAGAGAGAGAATGCTGGAGAGAGAGAATGATAGAGAGAAAGAATGATAGAGAGAAAGAATGATGGAGAGAGAGAGAATGATGAAGAGAGAGAGAATGATAGAGAGAGAGAGCGAATGATTGAGACAGAGAATGATAATGAGAGAGAATGATAGAGACAGAGAATGATAGAGATAAAGAATGATAGAGAGAGAATGATAGAAAGAGAGAATGATAGGGAGAGAGAATGATAGAGACAGAGAATGATAGAGAGAAAGAATGATAGAGAGAGATCGATGTAGAGAGAGAATGATAGTGAGAGAGAATGATAGAGAGAAAGAATGATAGTCAGAGAGAACGATAGTGAGAGAGAATGATAGGAGACAGAGAATGATGGAGAGAAAGAATGATACAGAGAGAATGATAGGGAGAGAGAATGATAGAGAGAGAATGATACAGAGAGAGACTGATAGAGAGAGAGAATGATAGAGAGAGAGAATGATACAGAGAGAATGATGGAGAGAGAGAATGATAGAGAGAGAGAATGATAGAGAGAGAGAATGATAGAGAGATTGAGAGAATGATGGAGAGAGAGAAAGATAGAGAGAGAGAGAATGACAGAGAGAGGGAGAGAATCATAGAGAGAGAGAGAGAATGATAGAGAGAGAGAGAGAATGATAGAGAGAGAGAGAGAATGATAGAGACAGAATGATAGAGGCAGAGAATGATAGAGAGAGATAATGATACAGCCAGAGAATGATAGAGAGAGAGAGAATGATGGAGAGGGAGAAAGATAGACAGACAGAATGATAGAGAGAGAATGATAGAGAGAAAAAATGATAGAAACAGAGAATGACAGTGAGAGAGAATGATAGAGAGAGTGAATGATAGTGAGAGAGAATGATAGTGAGAGAGAATGATAGTGAGAGAGAATGATAGAGACAGAGAATGATGGAGAGAAAGAATGATACAGAGAGAATGATAGGGAGAGAGAATGCTAGAGAGAGAATGATAGAGAGAGAATGATGAAGAGAGAGAATGATAGAGAGAGAGAGAGAATGATGGAGAGAGAGAAAAATAGAGAGAGAGAGAATGACAGAGAGAGGGAGAGAATGATAGAGAGAGAGAGAGAATGATAGAGAGAGAGAGAGAGAATGATAGAGACAGAGAATGATAGAGACAGAAACTGATAGAGACAGATAATGAAAGAGACAGAGAATGATAGAGAGAGAGAGAATGATGGAGAGGGAGAAAGATAGACAGACAGAATGATAGAGAGAGAATGATAGAGAGAGAGAGTGATAGAAACAGAGAATGATAGAGAGAAAGAATGATAGAGAGAGAATGATAGAGAGAGAGAATGATAGTGAGAGAGAATGATAGAGACAGAGAATGATAGAGAGAAAGAATGATAGAGAGAGAATGATGGAGAGAGAGAATGATAGAGTGAGAGAATGATAGAGAGAGAGAATGATAGAGAGAGAGAATGATAGAGAGAGAGAATGATAGAGAGAGAGAATGATGGAGAGAGAGAATGCTGGAGAGAGAGAATGATAGAGAGGAAGAATGATAGAGAGAAAGAATGATAGAGAAAGAGAATGATGGAGAGAGAGAGAATGATGGAGACAGAGAGAATGATAGAGAGAGAGAGAGAATGATTGAGACAGAGAATGATAGAGAGATAGAATGATAGAGAGAAAGAATGATGGAGAGAGAGAAAATGATGCAGAGAGAGAGAATGATAGAGATAAAAAATGATAGAAAGAGAATGATAGAAAGAGAGAATGATAGTGAGAGAGAATGATAGAGAGAGTGAATGATAGTGAGAGAGAATGATAGAGAGAGAGAATGATAGTGAGAGAGAATGATAGTGAGAGAGCATGATAGAGAGAGAATGATGGAGAGAGAGAATGATAGAGCGAGAGAATGATAGAGAGAGAGAATGATAGAGAGAGAGAATGATGGAGAGAGAGAATGCTGGAGAGAGAGAATGATAGAGAGGAAGAATGATAGAGAGAAAGAATGATAGAGAAAGAGAATGATGGAGAGAGAGAGAATGATGGATACAGAGAGAATAATAGAGAGAGAGAGAGAATGATTGAGACAGAGAATGATAGAGAGAAAGAATGATGGAGAGAAAGAAAATGATGGAGAGAGAGAGAATGATAGAGAGAGAGAATGATAGAGAGAGAATAATAGAGAGAGAATGATAGAGAGAGAATGATAGAGAGAGAGAATGATAATGAGAGAGAATGATAGAGACAGAGAATGATAGAGATAAAGAATGATAGAGAGAGAATGATAGGGAGAGAGAATGATAGAGAGAGAGAATGATAGAGAGAGAATGATGGAGAGAGAGAATGATAGAGAGAGAGAATGATAGAGAGAGAGAATGATAGAGAGAGAGACTGATAGACAGAGAGAGAGAATGATGGAGAGAGAGAAAGATAGAGAGAGAGAGAATGACAGAGAGAGGGAGAGAATCATAGAGAGAGAGAGAGAGCGTGATAGAGAGAGAGAGAGAATGATAGAGAGAGAGAGAGAGAATGATAGAGAGAGAGAGAGAATGATAGAGAGAGATAATGATACAGACAGAGAATGATAGAGAGAGAGAGAATGATGGAGAGGGAGAAAGATAGACAGACAGAATGATAGAGAGAGAATGATAGAGAGAAAAAATGATAGAAACAGAGAATGATAGAGAGAAAGAATGATAGAGAGAGAATGATAGAGAGAGAATGATAGAGAGAGAGAATGATAGTGAGAGAGAATGACAGAGACAGAGAATGATAGAGAGAAAGAATGATAGAGAGAAAATGATGGAGAGAGAGAGAATGATAGAGAAAGAAAATGATAGAGAGAGAGAGAATGATAGAGAGAATGATAGCGAGAGAGAATGATGGAAAGAGAGAATGATAGTGCGAGAGAATGATAGAGAGAGTGAATGATAGTGAGAGGGAATGATAGAGAGAGAGAGAGAATGATGGAGAGAGAGAAAGATAGAGAGAGAGAGAGAATGATAGAGAGAGAGAGAGAGAATGATAGAGAGAGATAGAGAGAATGATAGAGCGAGAGAGAGAATAATGGAGACAGAGGATGATAGAGACAGAGAATGATAGAGAGAGATAATGATAGAGACAGAGAATGATAGAGAGAGAATGATAGAGAGCGAGAATGATAGAGAGAGAGAATGATAGAGAGAGAGAATGATGGAGAGAGAGAATGCTGGAGAGAGAGAATGATAGAGAGAAAGAATGATAGAGACAGAGAATGATGGAGAGAAAGAATGATAGAGAGAGAGAATGATGGAGAGAGACAATGCTGGAGAGAGAGAATGATAGAGAGAAAGAATGATAGAGACAGAGAATGATGGAGAGAGAGAGAATGATGGAGAGAGAGAGAATGATTGAGACAGAGAATGATAGAGAGAAAGAATGATAGAGAGAAAGAATGATGGAGAGAGAGAAAATGATGGAGAGAGAGAGAATGATAGAGAAAGAAAATGATTGAGAGAGAGAGAATGTTAGAGAGAATGATAGCGAAAGAGAATGATGGAGAGAGAGAATGATAGTGAGAGAGAATGATAGAGAGAGTGAATGATAGTGAGAGAGAATGATAGAGAGAGAGAATGATAGAGAGAGAGAATGATAGTGAGAGAGAATGATAGTGAGAAAGAATGATAGTGAGAGAGAATGATAGAGAGAGTGAATGATAGAGCCAGAGAATGATGGAGAGAAAGAATGATAGAGAGAGAGAGAATGATGGAGAGAGAGAGAATGATAGAGAGAGAGATTGATAGAGAGAGAGAATGATGGAGAGAGAGAAGGCTGGAGCGAGAGAATGATAGAGAGAAAGAATGATAGAGAGAAAGAATGATAGAGAGAAAGAATGATAGAGAAAGAGAATGATGGAGAGAGAGAGAATGATGGAGAGAGAGAGAATGATAGAGAGAGAGAGAGAGAGAATGATTGAGAAAAGGAATGATAGAGAGAAAGAATGATAGAGAGAAAGAATGATGGAGAGAGAGAGAATGATAGAGAAAGAAAATGATAGAGAGAGAGAGAATGATAGAGAGAATGATAGCGAGAGAGAATGATGGAAAGAGAGAATGATAGTGAGAGAGAATGATAGAGAGAGTGAATGATAGTGAGAGAGAATGATAGAGAGAGAGAGAGAATGATGGAGAGAGAGAAAGATAGAGAGAGAGAGAGAATGATAGAGTGAGAGAGAGAGATAGAGAGAATGATAGAGCGAGAGAGAGAATAATGGAGACAGAGGATGATAGAGACAGAGAATGATAGAGAGAGATAATGATAGAGACAGAGAATGATAGAGAGAGAATGATAGAGAGAGAGAATGATAGAGAGAGAGAATGATAGAGAGAGAGAAAGATGGAGAGAGAGAATGCTGGAGAGAGAGAATGATAGAGAGAAAGAATGATAGAGACAGAGAATGATGGAGAGAGAGAGAATGATGGAGAGAGAGAGAGAATGATTGAGACAGAGAATGATAGAGAGAAAGAATGATAGAGAGAAAGAATGATGGTGAGAGAGAAAATGATGGAGAGAGAGAGAATGATAGAGAAAGAAAATGATTGAGAGAGAGAGAATGTTAGAGAGAATGATAGCGAGAGAGAATGATGGAGAGAGAGAATGATAGTGAGAGAGAATGAGAGAGAGTGAATGATAGTGAGAGAGAATGATAGAGAGAGAGAATGATAGTGAGAGAGAATGATAGTGAGAAAGAATGATAGTGAGAGAGAATGATAGTGAGAGAGAATGATAGAGGAAGAGAATGATAGAGAGAAAGAATGATACAGATAGAATGATAGAGAGAGAGAATGATAGAGAGAGAACGATAGAGAAAGAATGATAGAGAGAGAGAATGATACAGAGAGAGAATGAAAGAGAGAGAGAATGACAGAAAGAGAGAATGATGAAGAGAGAGAGAGAATGATAGAGAGAGAGATAATGATGGAGAGAGAGAAAGATAGAGAGAGAGAGAATGATAGAGAGAGAATGATAGAGAGAGAGAGAGAATGATAGAGAGAGAGAGAGAATGATAGAGAGAGAGAGGGAATGATAGAGAGAGAGAGAGAATGATAGAGAGAGAGAGAGAATAATAGAGACAGAGAATGATAGAGAGAGAGAGGGAATGATAGAGAGAGAGAGAGAATGATAGAGAGAGAGAGAGAATAATAGAGACAGAGAATGATAGAGACAGAGAATGATAGAGAGAAAGAATGGTAGAGAGAGAATGATGGAGAGAGAGAATGATAGAGAGAGAGAATGACAGAGAGAGAGAATGATAGAGAGAGAATGATGGAGAGAGAGAATGCTGGAGAGAGAGAATGATGGAGAGAAAGAATGATAGAGAGAAAGAATGATAGAGAAAGAGAATGATGGAGAGAGAGAGAATGATAGAGAGAGAGAGAGAATGATTGAGACAGAGAACGATAATGAGAGAGAATGATAGAGACAGAGAATGATAGAGATAAAGAATGAGAGAGAGAGAATGATAGAAAGAGAGAATGATAGTGAGAAAGAATGATAGTGAGAGAGAATGATAGAGAGAGTGAATGATAGAGCCAGAGAATGATGGAGAGAAAGAATGATAGAGAGAGAGAGAATGATGGAGAGAGAGAGAATGATAGAGAGAGAGATTGATAGAGAGAGAGAATGATGGAGAGAGAGAAGGCTGGAGCGAGAGAATGATAGAGAGAAAGAATGATAGAGAGAAAGAATGATAGAGAGAAAGAATGATAGAGAAAGAGAATGATGGAGAGAGAGAGAATGATGGAGAGAGAGAGAATGATAGAGAGAGAGAGAGAGAGAATGATTGAGAAAAGGAATGATAGAGAGAAAGAATGATAGAGAGAAAGAATGATGGAGAGAGAGAGAATGATAGAGAGAGTGAATGATAGTGAGAGAGAATGATAGAGAGAGAGAGAGAATGATGGAGAGAGAGAAAGATAGAGAGAGAGAGAGAATGATAGAGTGAGAGAGAGAGATAGAGAGAATGATAGAGCGAGAGAGAGAATAATGGAGACAGAGGATGATAGAGACAGAGAATGATAGAGAGAGATAATGATAGAGACAGAGAATGATAGAGAGAGAATGATAGAGAGCGAGAATGATAGAGAGAGAGAATGATAGAGAGAGAGAAAGATGGAGAGAGAGAATGCTGGAGAGAGAGAATGATAGAGAGAAAGAATGATAGAGACAGAGAATGATGGAGAGAGAGAGAATGATGGAGAGAGAGAGAGAATGATTGAGACAGAGAATGATAGAGAGAAAGAATGATAGAGAGAAAGAATGATGGTGAGAGAGAAAATGATGGAGAGAGAGAGAATGATAGAGAAAGAAAATGATTGAGAGAAAGAGAATGTTAGAGAGAATGATAGCGAGAGAGAATGATGGAGAGAGAGAATGATAGTGAGAGAGAATGAGAGAGAGTGAATGATAGTGAGAGAGAATGATAGAGAGAGAGAATGATAGTGAGAGAGAATGATAGTGAGAAAGAATGATAGTGAGAGAGAATGATAGTGAGAGAGAATGATAGAGGAAGAGAATGATAGAGAGAAAGAATGATACAGATAGAATGATAGAGAGAGAGAATGATAGAGAGAGAACGATAGAGTGAAAATGATAGAGAGAGAGAATGATACAGAGAGAGAATGAAAGAGAGAGAGAATGACAGAAAGAGAGAATGATGAAGAGAGAGAGAGAATGATAGAGAGAGAGATAATGATGGAGAGAGAGAAAGATAGAGAGAGAGAGAATGATAGAGAGAGAATGATAGAGAGAGAGAGAGAATGATAGAGAGAGAGAGAGAATGATAGAGAGAGAGAGGGAATGATAGAGAGAGAGAGAGAGAATGATAGAGAGAGAGAGAGAATAATAGAGACAGAGAATGATAGAGACAGAGAATGATAGAGAGAAAGAATGGTAGAGAGAGAATGATGGAGAGAGAGAATGATAGAGAGAGAGAATGACAGAGAGAGAGAATGATAGAGAGAGAATGATGGAGAGAGAGAATGCTGGAGAGAGAGAATGATGGAGAGAAAGAATGATAGAGAGAAAGAATGATAGAGAAAGAGAATGATGGAGAGAGAGAGAATGATGGAGAGAGAGAGAATGATAGAGAGAGAGAGAGAATGATTGAGACAGAGAACGATAATGAGAGAGAATGATAGAGACAGAGAATGATAGAGATAAAGAATGAGAGAGAGAGAATGATAGAAAGAGAGAATGATAGTGAGAGAGAATGATAGAGACAAAGATTGATAGAGAGAAAGAATGATAGAGAGAGATCGATGGAGTGAGAGAATGATAGTGAGAGAGAATGATAGAGAGAGTGAATGATAGAGCCAGAGAATGATGGAGAGAAAGAAAGATAGAGAGAAAGAATGATAGAGAGAAAGAATGATAGAGAAATAGAATGATGGAGAGAGAGAGAATGATGGAGAGAGAGAGAATGATAGAGAGAGAGAGAGAGAATGATTGAGACAGAGAATGATAGAGAGAAAGAATGATAGAGAGAAAGAATGATGGAGAGAGAGAAAATGATGGAGAGAGAGAGAATGATAGAGATAAAGAATGATAGAGAGAGAATGATAGAAAGAGAGAATGATAGTGAGAGAGAATGATAGAGGGAGTGAATGATAGTGAGAGAGAATGATAGAGAGAGAGAATGATAGTGAGAGAGAATGATAGTGAGAGAGAATGATAGAGACAGAGAATGATGGACAGAAAGAATGATACAGAGAGAATGATATGGAGAGAGAATGATAGAGAGAGAATGATAGAGAGAGAGAGAGAATGACAGAGAAAGGGAGAGATTGATAGAGAGAGAGAGAGAATGATAGAGAGAGAGAGAGAGAATGATAGAGACAGAGAATGATAGAGACAGAGACTGATAGAGACAGATAATGAAAGAGACAGAGAATGATAGAGAGAGAGAGAATGATGGAGAGGGAGAAAGATAGACAGACAGAATGATAGAGAGAGAGAGTGATAGAAACAGAGAATGATAGAGAGAAAGAATGATAGAGAGAGAATGATAGAGAGAGAGAATGATAGTGAGAGAGAATGATAGAGACAGAGAATGATAGAGAGAAAGAATGATAGAGAGAGAATGATGGAGAGAGAGAATGATAGAGCGAGAGAATGATAGAGAGGAAGAATGACAGAGAGGAAGAATGATAGAGAAAGAGAATGATGGAGAGAGAGAGAATGATGGAGACAGAGAGAATGATAGAGAGAGAGAGAGAATGATTGAGACAGAGAATGATAGAGAGAAAGAATGATGGAGAGAGAGAAAATGATGGAGAGAGAGAGAATGATAGAGAGAGAGAATAATAGAGAGAGAATGATAGAGAGAGAATGATAGAGAGAGAGAATGATAATGAGAGAGAATGATAGAGACAGAGAATGATAGAGATAAAGAATGATGGAGAGAGAGAGAATGATGGATACAGAGAGAATAATAGAGAGAGAGAGAGAATGATTGAGACAGAGAATGATAGAGAGAAAGAATGATGGAGAGAAAGAAAATGATGGAGAGAGAGAGAATGATAGAGAGAGAGAATGATAGAGAGAGAATAATAGAGAGAGAATGATAGAGAGAGAATGATAGAGAGAGAGAATGATAATGAGAGAGAATGATAGAGACAGAGAATGATAGAGATAAAGAATGATAGAGAGAGAATGATAGGGAGAGAGAATGATAGAGAGAGAGAATGATAGAGAGAGAATGATGGAGAGAGAGAATGATAGAGAGAGAGAATGATAGAGAGAGAGAATGATAGAGAGAGAGACTGATAGACAGAGAGAGAGAATGATGGAGAGAGAGAAAGATAGAGAGAGAGAGAATGACAGAGAGAGGGAGAGAATCATAGAGAGAGAGAGAGAGCGTGATAGAGAGAGAGAGAGAATGATAGAGAGAGAGAGAGAGAATGATAGAGAGAGAGAGAGAATGATAGAGAGAGATAATGATACAGACAGAGAATGATAGAGAGAGAGAGAATGATGGAGAGGGAGAAAGATAGACAGACAGAATGATAGAGAGAGAATGATAGAGAGAAAAAATGATAGAAACAGAGAATGATAGAGAGAAAGAATGATAGAGAGAGAATGATAGAGAGAGAGAATGATAGTGAGAGAGAATGACAGAGACAGAGAATGATAGAGAGAAAGAATGATAGAGAGAAAATGATGGAGAGAGAGAGAATGATAGAGAAAGAAAATGATAGAGAGAGAGAGAATGATAGAGAGAATGATAGCGAGAGAGAATGATGGAAAGAGAGAATGATAGTGCGAGAGAATGATAGAGAGAGTGAATGATAGTGAGAGGGAATGATAGAGAGAGAGAGAGAATGATGGAGAGAGAGAAAGATAGAGAGAGAGAGAGAATGATAGAGAGAGAGAGAGAGAATGATAGAGAGAGATAGAGAGAATGATAGAGCGAGAGAGAGAATAATGGAGACAGAGGATGATAGAGACAGAGAATGATAGAGAGAGATAATGATAGAGACAGAGAATGATAGAGAGAGAATGATAGAGAGCGAGAATGATAGAGAGAGAGAATGATAGAGAGAGAGAATGATGGAGAGAGAGAATGCTGGAGAGAGAGAATGATAGAGAGAAAGAATGATAGAGACAGAGAATGATGGAGAGAAAGAATGATAGAGAGAGAGAATGATGGAGAGAGACAATGCTGGAGAGAGAGAATGATAGAGAGAAAGAATGATAGAGACAGAGAATGATGGAGAGAGAGAGAATGATGGAGAGAGAGAGAGAATGATTGAGACAGAGAATGATAGAGAGAAAGAATGATAGAGAGAAAGAATGATGGAGAGAGAGAAAATGATGGAGAGAGAGAGAATGATAGAGAAAGAAAATGATTGAGAGAGAGAGAATGTTAGAGAGAATGATAGCGAAAGAGAATGATGGAGAGAGAGAATGATAGTGAGAGAGAATGATAGAGAGAGTGAATGATAGTGAGAGAGAATGATAGAGAGAGAGAATGATAGAGAGAGAGAATGATAGTGAGAGAGAATGATAGTGAGAAAGAATGATAGTGAGAGAGAATGATAGAGAGAGTGAATGATAGAGCCAGAGAATGATGGAGAGAAAGAATGATAGAGAGAGAGAGAATGATGGAGAGAGAGAGAATGATAGAGAGAGAGATTGATAGAGAGAGAGAATGATGGAGAGAGAGAAGGCTGGAGCGAGAGAATGATAGAGAGAAAGAATGATAGAGAGAAAGAATGATAGAGAGAAAGAATGATAGAGAAAGAGAATGATGGAGAGAGAGAGAATGATGGAGAGAGAGAGAATGATAGAGAGAGAGAGAGAGAGAATGATTGAGAAAAGGAATGATAGAGAGAAAGAATGATAGAGAGAAAGAATGATGGAGAGAGAGAGAATGATAGAGAAAGAAAATGATAGAGAGAGAGAGAATGATAGAGAGAATGATAGCGAGAGAGAATGATGGAAAGAGAGAATGATAGTGAGAGAGAATGATAGAGAGAGTAAATGATAGTGAGAGAGAATGATAGAGAGAGAGAGAGAATGATGGAGAGAGAGAAAGATAGAGAGAGAGAGAGAATGATAGAGTGAGAGAGAGAGATAGAGAGAATGATAGAGCGAGAGAGAGAATAATGGAGACAGAGGATGATAGAGACAGAGAATGATAGAGAGAGATAATGATAGAGACAGAGAATGATAGAGAGAGAATGATAGAGAGAGAGAATGATAGAGAGAGAGAATGATAGAGAGAGAGAAAGATGGAGAGAGAGAATGCTGGAGAGAGAGAATGATAGAGAGAAAGAATGATAGAGACAGAGAATGATGGAGAGAGAGAGAATGATGGAGAGAGAGAGAGAATGATTGATACAGAGAATGATAGAGAGAAAGAATGATAGAGAGAAAGAATGATGGTGAGAGAGAAAATGATGGAGAGAGAGAGAATGATAGAGAAAGAAAATGATTGAGAGAGAGAGAATGTTAGAGAGAATGATAGCGAGAGAGAATGATGGAGAGAGAGAATGATAGTGAGAGAGAATGAGAGAGAGTGAATGATAGTGAGAGAGAATGATAGAGAGAGAGAATGATAGTGAGAGAGAATGATAGTGAGAAAGAATGATAGTGAGAGAGAATGATAGTGAGAGAGAATGATAGAGGAAGAGAATGATAGAGAGAAAGAATGATACAGATAGAATGATAGAGAGAGAGAATGATAGAGAGAGAACGATAGAGAAAGAATGATAGAGAGAGAGAATGATACAGAGAGAGAATGAAAGAGAGAGAGAATGACAGAAAGAGAGAATGATGAAGAGAGAGAGAGAATGATAGAGAGAGAGATAATGATGGAGAGAGAGAAAGATAGAGAGAGAGAGAATGATAGAGAGAGAATGATAGAGAGAGAGAGAGAATGATAGAGAGAGAGAGAGAATGATAGAGAGAGAGAGGGAATGATAGAGAGAGAGAGAGAATGATAGAGAGAGAGAGAGAATAATAGAGACAGAGAATGATAGAGAGAGAGAGGGAATGATAGAGAGAGAGAGAGAATGATAGAGAGAGAGAGAGAATAATAGAGACAGAGAATGATAGAGACAGAGAATGATAGAGAGAAAGAATGGTAGAGAGAGAATGATGGAGAGAGAGAATGATAGAGAGAGAGAATGACAGAGAGAGAGAATGATAGAGAGAGAATGATGGAGAGAGAGAATGCTGGAGAGAGAGAATGATGGAGAGAAAGAATGATAGAGAGAAAGAATGATAGAGAAAGAGAATGATGGAGAGAGAGAGAATGATAGAGAGAGAGAGAGAATGATTGAGACAGAGAACGATAATGAGAGAGAATGATAGAGACAGAGAATGATAGAGATAAAGAATGAGAGAGAGAGAATGATAGAAAGAGAGAATGATAGTGAGAGAGAATGATAGTGAGAAAGAATGATAGTGAGAGAGAATGATAGAGAGAGTGAATGATAGAGCCAGAGAATGATGGAGAGAAAGAATGATAGAGAGAGAGAGAATGATGGAGAGAGAGAGAATGATAGAGAGAGAGATTGATAGAGAGAGAGAATGATGGAGAGAGAGAAGGCTGGAGCGAGAGAATGATAGAGAGAAAGAATGATAGAGAGAAAGAATGATAGAGAGAAAGAATGATAGAGAAAGAGAATGATGGAGAGAGAGAGAATGATGGAGAGAGAGAGAATGATAGAGAGAGAGAGAGAGAGAATGATTGAGAAAAGGAATGATAGAGAGAAAGAATGATAGAGAGAAAGAATGATGGAGAGAGAGAGAATGATAGAGAGAGTGAATGATAGTGAGAGAGAATGATAGAGAGAGAGAGAGAATGATGGAGAGAGAGAAAGATAGAGAGAGAGAGAGAATGATAGAGTGAGAGAGAGAGATAGAGAGAATGATAGAGCGAGAGAGAGAATAATGGAGACAGAGGATGATAGAGACAGAGAATGATAGAGAGAGATAATGATAGAGACAGAGAATGATAGAGAGAGAATGATAGAGAGCGAGAATGATAGAGAGAGAGAATGATAGAGAGAGAGAAAGATGGAGAGAGAGAATGCTGGAGAGAGAGAATGATAGAGAGAAAGAATGATAGAGACAGAGAATGATGGAGAGAGAGAGAATGATGGAGAGAGAGAGAGAATGATTGAGACAGAGAATGATAGAGAGAAAGAATGATAGAGAGAAAGAATGATGGTGAGAGAGAAAATGATGGAGAGAGAGAGAATGATAGAGAAAGAAAATGATTGAGAGAAAGAGAATGTTAGAGAGAATGATAGCGAGAGAGAATGATGGAGAGAGAGAATGATAGTGAGAGAGAATGAGAGAGAGTGAATGATAGTGAGAGAGAATGATAGAGAGAGAGAATGATAGTGAGAGAGAATGATAGTGAGAAAGAATGATAGTGAGAGAGAATGATAGTGAGAGAGAATGATAGAGGAAGAGAATGATAGAGAGAAAGAATGATACAGATAGAATGATAGAGAGAGAGAATGATAGAGAGAGAACGATAGAGTGAAAATGATAGAGAGAGAGAATGATACAGAGAGAGAATGAAAGAGAGAGAGAATGACAGAAAGAGAGAATGATGAAGAGAGAGAGAGAATGATAGAGAGAGAGATAATGATGGAGAGAGAGAAAGATAGAGAGAGAGAGAATGATAGAGAGAGAATGATAGAGAGAGAGAGAGAATGATAGAGAGAGAGAGAGAATGATAGAGAGAGAGAGGGAATGATAGAGAGAGAGAGAGAGAATGATAGAGAGAGAGAGAGAATAATAGAGACAGAGAATGATAGAGACAGAGAATGATAGAGAGAAAGAATGGTAGAGAGAGAATGATGGAGAGAGAGAATGATAGAGAGAGAGAATGACAGAGAGAGAGAATGATAGAGAGAGAATGATGGAGAGAGAGAATGCTGGAGAGAGAGAATGATGGAGAGAAAGAATGATAGAGAGAAAGAATGATAGAGAAAGAGAATGATGGAGAGAGAGAGAATGATGGAGAGAGAGAGAATGATAGAGAGAGAGAGAGAATGATTGAGACAGAGAACGATAATGAGAGAGAATGATAGAGACAGAGAATGATAGAGATAAAGAATGAGAGAGAGAGAATGATAGAAAGAGAGAATGATAGTGAGAGAGAATGATAGAGACAAAGATTGATAGAGAGAAAGAATGATAGAGAGAGATCGATGGAGTGAGAGAATGATAGTGAGAGAGAATGATAGAGAGAGTGAATGATAGAGCCAGAGAATGATGGAGAGAAAGAAAGATAGAGAGAAAGAATGATAGAGAGAAAGAATGATAGAGAAATAGAATGATGGAGAGAGAGAGAATGATGGAGAGAGAGAGAATGATAGAGAGAGAGAGAGAGAATGATTGAGACAGAGAATGATAGAGAGAAAGAATGATAGAGAGAAAGAATGATGGAGAGAGAGAAAATGATGGAGAGAGAGAGAATGATAGAGATAAAGAATGATAGAGAGAGAATGATAGAAAGAGAGAATGATAGTGAGAGAGAATGATAGAGGGAGTGAATGATAGTGAGAGAGAATGATAGAGAGAGAGAATGATAGTGAGAGAGAATGATAGTGAGAGAGAATGATAGAGACAGAGAATGATGGACAGAAAGAATGATACAGAGAGAATGATATGGAGAGAGAATGATAGAGAGAGAATGATAGAGAGAGAGAGAGAATGACAGAGAAAGGGAGAGATTGATAGAGAGAGAGAGAGAATGATAGAGAGAGAGAGAGAGAATGATAGAGACAGAGAATGATAGAGACAGAGACTGATAGAGACAGATAATGAAAGAGACAGAGAATGATAGAGAGAGAGAGAATGATGGAGAGGGAGAAAGATAGACAGACAGAATGATAGAGAGAGAGAGTGATAGAAACAGAGAATGATAGAGAGAAAGAATGATAGAGAGAGAATGATAGAGAGAGAGAATGATAGTGAGAGAGAATGATAGAGACAGAGAATGATAGAGAGAAAGAATGATAGAGAGAGAATGATGGAGAGAGAGAATGATAGAGCGAGAGAATGATAGAGAGGAAGAATGACAGAGAGGAAGAATGATAGAGAAAGAGAATGATGGAGAGAGAGAGAATGATGGAGACAGAGAGAATGATAGAGAGAGAGAGAGAATGATTGAGACAGAGAATGATAGAGAGAAAGAATGATGGAGAGAGAGAAAATGATGGAGAGAGAGAGAATGATAGAGAGAGAGAATAATAGAGAGAGAATGATAGAGAGAGAATGATAGAGAGAGAGAATGATAATGAGAGAGAATGATAGAGACAGAGAATGATAGAGATAAAGAATGATAGAGAGAGAATGATAGAAAGAGAGAATGATAGGGAGAGAGAATGATAGAGACAGAGAATGATAGAGAGAAAGAATGATAGAGAGTGATCGATGTAGAGAGAGAATGATAGTGAGAGAGAATGATAGAGAGAGTGAATGATAGAGAGAAAGAATGATATTCAGAGAGAACGATAGTGAGAGAGAATGATAGGAGACAGAGAATGATGGAGAGAAAGAATGTTACAGAGAGAATGATAGGGAGAGAGAATGATAGAGAGAGAATGATACAGAGAGAGACTGATAGAGAGAGAGAATGATAGAGAGAGAGAATGATAGAGAGAGAATGATGGAGAGAGAGAATGATAGAGAGAGAGAATGATAGAGAGAGAGAATGATAGAGAGAGAGAATGATAGAGAGAGAGAATGATAGGCAGAGAGAGACAATGATGGAGAGAGAGAAAGATAGAGAGAGAGAGAATGACAGAGAGAGGGAGAGAATGATAGAGAGAGAGAGAGAGCGTGATAGAGAGAGAGAGAGAATGATAGAGAGAGAGAGAGAATGATAGAGAGAGAGAGAGAATGATAGAGACAGAGAATGATAGAGAGAGATAATGATACAGACAGAGAATGATAGAGAGAGAGAGAATGATGGAGAGGGAGAAAGATAGACAGACAGAATGATAGAGAGAGAATGATAGAGAGAAAAAATGATAGAAACAGAGAATGATAGAGAGAAAGAATGATAGAGAGAGAATGATAGAGAGAGAATGATAGAGAGAGAGAATGATAGTGAGAGAGAATGATAGAGACAGAGAATGATAGAGAGAAAGAATGATAGAGAGAGAATGATGGAGAGAGTGAATGATAGAGAGAGAGAATGATAGAGAGAGAGATTGATAGAGAGAGAGAATGATGGAGAGAGAGAATGCTGGAGCGAGAGAATGATAGAGAGAAAGAATGATAGAGAGAAAGAATGATAGAGAAAGAGAATGATGGAGAGAGAGAGAATGATGGAGAGAGAGAGAATGATAGAGAGAGAGAGAGAGAATGATTGAGACAGAGAATGATAGAGAGAAAGAATGATAGAGAGAAAGAATGATGGAGAGAGAGAAAATGATGGAGAGAGAGAGAATGATAGAGAAAGAAAATGATAGAGAGAGAGAGAATGATAGAGAGAATGATAGCGAGAGAGAATGATGGAAAGAGAGAATGATAGTGAGAGAGAATGATAGAGAGAGTGAATGATAGTGAGAGAGAATGATAGAGAGAGAGAGAGAATGATGGAGAGAGAAAAAGATAGAGAGAGAGAGAGAGAATGATAGAGAGAGAGAGAGAGAGAATGATAGAGAGAGATAGAGAGAATGATAGAGCGAGAGAGAGAATAATGGAGACAGAGGATGATAGAGGCAGAGAATGATAGAGAGAGATATTGATAGAGACAGAGAATGATAGAGAGAGAATGATAGAGAGCGAGAATGATAGAGAGAGAGAATGATAGAGAGAGAGAATGATGGAGAGAGAGAATGCTGGAGAGAGAGAATGATAGAGAGAAAGAATGATAGAGACAGAGAATGATGGAGAGAGAGAGAGAATGATTGAGACAGAGAACGATAGAGAGAAAGAATGATAGAGAGAAAGAATGATGGAAAGAGAAAAAATGATGGAGAGAGAGAGAATGATAGAGAAAGAAAATGATTGAGAGAGAGAGAATGTTAGAGAGAATGATAGCGAGAGAGAATGATGGAGAGAGAGAATGATAGTGAGAGAGAATGATAGCGAGAGAGAATGATGGAGAGAGAGAATGATAGTGAGAGAGAATGATAGAGAGAGAATGATGGAGAGAGAGAATGCTGGAGAGAGAGAATGATAGAGAGAAAGAATGATAGAGAGAAAGAATGATAGAGAAAGAGAATGATGGAGAGAGAGAGAATGATGGAGAGAGAGAGAATGATGGAGAGAGAGAGAATGATTGAGACAGAGAATGATAATGAGAGAGAATGATAGAGACAGAGAATGATAGAGATAAAGAATGATAGAGAGAGAATGATAGAAAGAGAGAATGATAGTGAGAGAGAATGATAGAGACAAAGATTGATAGAGAGAAAGAATGATAGAGAGAGATCGATGGAGTGAGAGAATGATAGTGAGAGAGAATGATAGAGAGAGTGAATGATAGAGCCAGAGAATGATGGAGAGAAAGAATGATAGAGAGAAAGAATGATAGAGAAAGAGAATGATGGAGAGAGAGAGAATGATGGAGAGAGAGAGAATGATAGAGAGAGAGAGAGAGAATGATTGAGACAGAGAATGATAGAGAGAAAGAATGATAGAGAGAAAGAATGATGGAGAGAGAGAAAATGATGGAGAGAGAGAGAATGATAGAGATAAAGAATGATAGAGAGAGAATGATAGAAAGAGAGAATGATAGTGAGAGAGAATGATAGAGAGAGTGAATGATAGTGAGTGAGAATGATAGAGAGAGAGAATGATAGTGAGAGAGAATGATAGTGAGAGAGAATGATAGAGACAGAGAATGATGGAGAGAAAGAATGATACAGAGAGAATGATAGGGAGAGAGAATGATAGAGAGAGAATGATAGAGAGAGAATGATGAAGAGAGAGAATGATAGAGAGAGAGAGAGAATGACAGAGAGAGGGAGAGAATGATAGAGAGAGAAAGAGAATGATAGAGAGAGAGAGAGAGAATGATAGAGAGAGAGAATGATAGAGACAGAGAATGATAGAGACAGAGACTGATAGAGACAGATAATGAAAGAGACAGAGAATGATAGAGAGAGAGAGAATGATGGAGAGGGAGAAAGATAGACAGACAGAATGATAGAGAGAGAATGATAGAGAGAGAGAGTGATAGAAACAGAGAATGATAGAGAGAAAGAATGATAGAGAGAGAATGATAGAGAGAGACAATGATAGTGAGAGAGAATGATAGAGACAGAGAATGATAGAGAGAAAGAATGATAGAGAGAGAATGATGGAGAGAGAGAATGATAGAGCGAGAGAATGATAGAGAGAGAGAATGATAGAGAGAGAGAATGATGGAGAGAGAGAATGCTGGAGAGAGAGAATGATAGAGAGGAAGAATGATAGAGAGAAAGAATGATAGAGAAAGAGAATGGTGGAGAGAGAGAGAATGATGGAGACAGAGAGAATGATAGAGAGAGAGAGAGAATGATTGAGACAGAGAATGGTAGAGAGAAAGAATGATGGAGAGAGAGAGAATGATAGAGAGAGAGAATGATAGAGAGAGAATAATAGAGAGAGAATGATAGAGAGAGAATGATAGAGAGAGAGAATGATAATGAGAGAGAATGATAGAGACAGAGAATGATAGAGATAAAGAATGATAGAGAGAGAATGATAGAAAGAGAGAATGATAGGGAGAGAGAATGATAGAGACAGAGAATGATAGAGAGAAAGAATGATAGATAGAGATCGATGTAGAGAGAGAATGATAGCGAGAGAGAATGATGGAAAGAGAGAATGATAGTGAGAGAGAATGATAGAGAGAGTGAATGATAGTGAGAGAGAATGATAGAGAGAGAGAGAGAATGATGGAGAGAGAGAAAGATAGAGAGAGAGAGAGAATGATAGAGTGAGAGAGAGAGATAGAGAGAATGATAGAGCGAGAGAGAGAATAATGGAGACAGAGGATGATAGAGACAGAGAATGATAGAGAGAGATAATGATAGAGACAGAGAATGATAGAGAGAGAATGATAGAGAGAGAGAATGATAGAGAGAGAGAATGATAGAGAGAGAGAAAGATGGAGAGAGAGAATGCTGGAGAGAGAGAATGATAGAGAGAAAGAATGATAGAGACAGAGAATGATGGAGAGAGAGAGAATGATGGAGAGAGAGAGAGAATGATTGAGACAGAGAATGATAGAGAGAAAGAATGATAGAGAGAAAGAATGATGGTGAGAGAGAAAATGATGGAGAGAGAGAGAATGATAGAGAAAGAAAATGATTGAGAGAGAGAGAATGTTAGAGAGAATGATAGCGAGAGAGAATGATGGAGAGAGAGAATGATAGTGAGAGAGAATGAGAGAGAGTGAATGATAGTGAGAGAGAATGATAGAGAGAGAGAATGATAGTGAGAGAGAATGATAGTGAGAAAGAATGATAGTGAGAGAGAATGATAGTGAGAGAGAATGATAGAGGAAGAGAATGATAGAGAGAAAGAATGATACAGATAGAATGATAGAGAGAGAACGATAGAGAAAGAATGATAGAGAGAGAGAATGATACAGAGAGAGAATGAAAGAGAGAGAGAATGACAGAAAGAGAGAATGATGAAGAGAGAGAGAGAATGATAGAGAGAGAGATAATGATGGAGAGAGAGAAAGATAGAGAGAGAGAGAATGATAGAGAGAGAATGATAGAGAGAGAGAGAGAATGATAGAGAGAGAGAGAGAATGATAGAGAGAGAGAGGGAATGATAGAGAGAGAGAGAGAATGATAGAGAGAGAGAGAGAATAATAGAGACAGAGAATGATAGAGAGAGAGAGGGAATGATAGAGAGAGAGAGAGAATGATAGAGAGAGAGAGAGAATAATAGAGACAGAGAATGATAGAGACAGAGAATGATAGAGAGAAAGAATGGTAGAGAGAGAATGATGGAGAGAGAGAATGATAGAGAGAGAGAATGACAGAGAGAGAGAATGATAGAGAGAGAATGATGGAGAGAGAGAATGCTGGAGAGAGAGAATGATGGAGAGAAAGAATGATAGAGAGAAAGAATGATAGAGAAAGAGAATGATGGAGAGAGAGAGAATGATAGAGAGAGAGAGAGAATGATTGAGACAGAGAACGATAATGAGAGAGAATGATAGAGACAGAGAATGATAGAGATAAAGAATGAGAGAGAGAGAATGATAGAAAGAGAGAATGATAGTGAGAGAGAATGATAGTGAGAAAGAATGATAGTGAGAGAGAATGATAGAGAGAGTGAATGATAGAGCCAGAGAATGATGGAGAGAAAGAATGATAGAGAGAGAGAGAATGATGGAGAGAGAGAGAATGATAGAGAGAGAGATTGATAGAGAGAGAGAATGATGGAGAGAGAGAAGGCTGGAGCGAGAGAATGATAGAGAGAAAGAATGATAGAGAGAAAGAATGATAGAGAGAAAGAATGATAGAGAAAGAGAATGATGGAGAGAGAGAGAATGATGGAGAGAGAGAGAATGATAGAGAGAGAGAGAGAGAGAATGATTGAGAAAAGGAATGATAGAGAGAAAGAATGATAGAGAGAAAGAATGATGGAGAGAGAGAGAATGATAGAGAGAGTGAATGATAGTGAGAGAGAATGATAGAGAGAGAGAGAGAATGATGGAGAGAGAGAAAGATAGAGAGAGAGAGAGAATGATAGAGTGAGAGAGAGAGATAGAGAGAATGATAGAGCGAGAGAGAGAATAATGGAGACAGAGGATGATAGAGACAGAGAATGATAGAGAGAGATAATGATAGAGACAGAGAATGATAGAGAGAGAATGATAGAGAGCGAGAATGATAGAGAGAGAGAATGATAGAGAGAGAGAAAGATGGAGAGAGAGAATGCTGGAGAGAGAGAATGATAGAGAGAAAGAATGATAGAGACAGAGAATGATGGAGAGAGAGAGAATGATGGAGAGAGAGAGAGAATGATTGAGACAGAGAATGATAGAGAGAAAGAATGATAGAGAGAAAGAATGATGGTGAGAGAGAAAATGATGGAGAGAGAGAGAATGATAGAGAAAGAAAATGATTGAGAGAAAGAGAATGTTAGAGAGAATGATAGCGAGAGAGAATGATGGAGAGAGAGAATGATAGTGAGAGAGAATGAGAGAGAGTGAATGATAGTGAGAGAGAATGATAGAGAGAGAGAATGATAGTGAGAGAGAATGATAGTGAGAAAGAATGATAGTGAGAGAGAATGATAGTGAGAGAGAATGATAGAGGAAGAGAATGATAGAGAGAAAGAATGATACAGATAGAATGATAGAGAGAGAGAATGATAGAGAGAGAACGATAGAGTGAAAATGATAGAGAGAGAGAATGATACAGAGAGAGAATGAAAGAGAGAGAGAAAGACAGAAAGAGAGAATGATGAAGAGAGAGAGAGAATGATAGAGAGAGAGATAATGATGGAGAGAGAGAAAGATAGAGAGAGAGAGAATGATAGAGAGAGAATGATAGAGAGAGAGAGAGAATGATAGAGAGAGAGAGAGAATGATAGAGAGAGAGAGGGAATGATAGAGAGAGAGAGAGAGAATGATAGAGAGAGAGAGAGAATAATAGAGACAGAGAATGATAGAGACAGAGAATGATAGAGAGAAAGAATGGTAGAGAGAGAATGATGGAGAGAGAGAATGATAGAGAGAGAGAATGACAGAGAGAGAGAATGATAGAGAGAGAATGATGGAGAGAGAGAATGCTGGAGAGAGAGAATGATGGAGAGAAAGAATGATAGAGAGAAAGAATGATAGAGAAAGAGAATGATGGAGAGAGAGAGAATGATGGAGAGAGAGAGAATGATAGAGAGAGAGAGAGAATGATTGAGACAGAGAACGATAATGAGAGAGAATGATAGAGACAGAGAATGATAGAGATAAAGAATGAGAGAGAGAGAATGATAGAAAGAGAGAATGATAGTGAGAGAGAATGATAGAGACAAAGATTGATAGAGAGAAAGAATGATAGAGAGAGATCGATGGAGTGAGAGAATGATAGTGAGAGAGAATGATAGAGAGAGTGAATGATAGAGCCAGAGAATGATGGAGAGAAAGAAAGATAGAGAGAAAGAATGATAGAGAGAAAGAATGATAGAGAAATAGAATGATGGAGAGAGAGAGAATGATGGAGAGAGAGAGAATGATAGAGAGAGAGAGAGAGAATGATTGAGACAGAGAATGATAGAGAGAAAGAATGATAGAGAGAAAGAATGATGGAGAGAGAGAAAATGATGGAGAGAGAGAGAATGATAGAGATAAAGAATGATAGAGAGAGAATGATAGAAAGAGAGAATGATAGTGAGAGAGAATGATAGAGGGAGTGAATGATAGTGAGAGAGAATGATAGAGAGAGAGAATGATAGTGAGAGAGAATGATAGTGAGAGAGAATGATAGAGACAGAGAATGATGGACAGAAAGAATGATACAGAGAGAATGATATGGAGAGAGAATGATAGAGAGAGAATGATAGAGAGAGAGAGAGAATGACAGAGAAAGGGAGAGATTGATAGAGAGAGAGAGAGAATGATAGAGAGAGAGAGAGAGAATGATAGAGACAGAGAATGATAGAGACAGAGACTGATAGAGACAGATAATGAAAGAGACAGAGAATGATAGAGAGAGAGAGAATGATGGAGAGGGAGAAAGATAGACAGACAGAATGATAGAGAGAGAGAGTGATAGAAACAGAGAATGATAGAGAGAAAGAATGATAGAGAGAGAATGATAGAGAGAGAGAATGATAGTGAGAGAGAATGATAGAGACAGAGAATGATAGAGAGAAAGAATGATAGAGAGAGAATGATGGAGAGAGAGAATGATAGAGCGAGAGAATGATAGAGAGGAAGAATGACAGAGAGGAAGAATGATAGAGAAAGAGAATGATGGAGAGAGAGAGAATGATGGAGACAGAGAGAATGATAGAGAGAGAGAGAGAATGATTGAGACAGAGAATGATAGAGAGAAAGAATGATGGAGAGAGAGAAAATGATGGAGAGAGAGAGAATGATAGAGAGAGAGAATAATAGAGAGAGAATGATAGAGAGAGAATGATAGAGAGAGAGAATGATAATGAGAGAGAATGATAGAGACAGAGAATGATAGAGATAAAGAATGATAGAGAGAGAATGATAGAAAGAGAGAATGATAGGGAGAGAGAATGATAGAGACAGAGAATGATAGAGAGAAAGAATGATAGAGAGTGATCGATGTAGAGAGAGAATGATAGTGAGAGAGAATGATAGAGAGAGTGAATGATAGAGAGAAAGAATGATATTCAGAGAGAACGATAGTGAGAGAGAATGATAGGAGACAGAGAATGATGGAGAGAAAGAATGTTACAGAGAGAATGATAGGGAGAGAGAATGATAGAGAGAGAATGATACAGAGAGAGACTGATAGAGAGAGAGAATGATAGAGAGAGAGAATGATAGAGAGAGAATGATGGAGAGAGAGAATGATAGAGAGAGAGAATGATAGAGAGAGAGAATGATAGAGAGAGAGAATGATAGAGAGAGAGAATGATAGGCAGAGAGAGACAATGATGGAGAGAGAGAAAGATAGAGAGAGAGAGAATGACAGAGAGAGGGAGAGAATGATAGAGAGAGAGAGAGAGCGTGATAGAGAGAGAGAGAGAATGATAGAGAGAGAGAGAGAATGATAGAGAGAGAGAGAGAATGATAGAGACAGAGAATGATAGAGAGAGATAATGATACAGACAGAGAATGATAGAGAGAGAGAGAATGATGGAGAGGGAGAAAGATAGACAGACAGAATGATAGAGAGAGAATGATAGAGAGAAAAAATGATAGAAACAGAGAATGATAGAGAGAAAGAATGATAGAGAGAGAATGATAGAGAGAGAATGATAGAGAGAGAGAATGATAGTGAGAGAGAATGATAGAGACAGAGAATGATAGAGAGAAAGAATGATAGAGAGAGAATGATGGAGAGAGTGAATGATAGAGAGAGAGAATGATAGAGAGAGAGATTGATAGAGAGAGAGAATGATGGAGAGAGAGAATGCTGGAGCGAGAGAATGATAGAGAGAAAGAATGATAGAGAGAAAGAATGATAGAGAAAGAGAATGATGGAGAGAGAGAGAATGATGGAGAGAGAGAGAATGATAGAGAGAGAGAGAGAGAATGATTGAGACAGAGAATGATAGAGAGAAAGAATGATAGAGAGAAAGAATGATGGAGAGAGAGAAAATGATGGAGAGAGAGAGAATGATAGAGAAAGAAAATGATAGAGAGAGAGAGAATGATAGAGAGAATGATAGCGAGAGAGAATGATGGAAAGAGAGAATGATAGTGAGAGAGAATGATAGAGAGAGTGAATGATAGTGAGAGAGAATGATAGAGAGAGAGAGAGAATGATGGAGAGAGAAAAAGATAGAGAGAGAGAGAGAGAATGATAGAGAGAGAGAGAGAGAGAATGATAGAGAGAGATAGAGAGAATGATAGAGCGAGAGAGAGAATAATGGAGACAGAGGATGATAGAGGCAGAGAATGATAGAGAGAGATATTGATAGAGACAGAGAATGATAGAGAGAGAATGATAGAGAGCGAGAATGATAGAGAGAGAGAATGATAGAGAGAGAGAATGATGGAGAGAGAGAATGCTGGAGAGAGAGAATGATAGAGAGAAAGAATGATAGAGACAGAGAATGATGGAGAGAGAGAGAGAATGATTGAGACAGAGAACGATAGAGAGAAAGAATGATAGAGAGAAAGAATGATGGAAAGAGAAAAAATGATGGAGAGAGAGAGAATGATAGAGAAAGAAAATGATTGAGAGAGAGAGAATGTTAGAGAGAATGATAGCGAGAGAGAATGATGGAGAGAGAGAATGATAGTGAGAGAGAATGATAGCGAGAGAGAATGATGGAGAGAGAGAATGATAGTGAGAGAGAATGATAGAGAGAGAATGATGGAGAGAGAGAATGCTGGAGAGAGAGAATGATAGAGAGAAAGAATGATAGAGAGAAAGAATGATAGAGAAAGAGAATGATGGAGAGAGAGAGAATGATGGAGAGAGAGAGAATGATGGAGAGAGAGAGAATGATTGAGACAGAGAATGATAATGAGAGAGAATGATAGAGACAGAGAATGATAGAGATAAAGAATGATAGAGAGAGAATGATAGAAAGAGAGAATGATAGTGAGAGAGAATGATAGAGACAAAGATTGATAGAGAGAAAGAATGATAGAGAGAGATCGATGGAGTGAGAGAATGATAGTGAGAGAGAATGATAGAGAGAGTGAATGATAGAGCCAGAGAATGATGGAGAGAAAGAATGATAGAGAGAAAGAATGATAGAGAAAGAGAATGATGGAGAGAGAGAGAATGATGGAGAGAGAGAGAATGATAGAGAGAGAGAGAGAGAATGATTGAGACAGAGAATGATAGAGAGAAAGAATGATAGAGAGAAAGAATGATGGAGAGAGAGAAAATGATGGAGAGAGAGAGAATGATAGAGATAAAGAATGATAGAGAGAGAATGATAGAAAGAGAGAATGATAGTGAGAGAGAATGATAGAGAGAGTGAATGATAGTGAGTGAGAATGATAGAGAGAGAGAATGATAGTGAGAGAGAATGATAGTGAGAGAGAATGATAGAGACAGAGAATGATGGAGAGAAAGAATGATACAGAGAGAATGATAGGGAGAGAGAATGATAGAGAGAGAATGATAGAGAGAGAATGATGAAGAGAGAGAATGATAGAGAGAGAGAGAGAATGACAGAGAGAGGGAGAGAATGATAGAGAGAGAAAGAGAATGATAGAGAGAGAGAGAGAGAATGATAGAGAGAGAGAATGATAGAGACAGAGAATGATAGAGACAGAGACTGATAGAGACAGATAATGAAAGAGACAGAGAATGATAGAGAGAGAGAGAATGATGGAGAGGGAGAAAGATAGACAGACAGAATGATAGAGAGAGAATGATAGAGAGAGAGAGTGATAGAAACAGAGAATGATAGAGAGAAAGAATGATAGAGAGAGAATGATAGAGAGAGACAATGATAGTGAGAGAGAATGATAGAGACAGAGAATGATAGAGAGAAAGAATGATAGAGAGAGAATGATGGAGAGAGAGAATGATAGAGCGAGAGAATGATAGAGAGAGAGAATGATAGAGAGAGAGAATGATGGAGAGAGAGAATGCTGGAGAGAGAGAATGATAGAGAGGAAGAATGATAGAGAGAAAGAATGATAGAGAAAGAGAATGGTGGAGAGAGAGAGAATGATGGAGACAGAGAGAATGATAGAGAGAGAGAGAGAATGATTGAGACAGAGAATGGTAGAGAGAAAGAATGATGGAGAGAGAGAGAATGATAGAGAGAGAGAATGATAGAGAGAGAATAATAGAGAGAGAATGATAGAGAGAGAATGATAGAGAGAGAGAATGATAATGAGAGAGAATGATAGAGACAGAGAATGATAGAGATAAAGAATGATAGAGAGAGAATGATAGAAAGAGAGAATGATAGGGAGAGAGAATGATAGAGACAGAGAATGATAGAGAGAAAGAATGATAGATAGAGATCGATGTAGAGAGAGAATGATAGTGAGAGAGAATGATAGAGAGAGTGAATGATAGAGAGAAAGAATGATATTCAGAGAGAACGATAGTGAGAGAGAATGATAGGAGACAGAGAATGATGGAGAGAAAGAATGTTACAGAGAGAATGATAGGGAGAGAGAATGATAGAGAGAGAATGATACAGAGAGAGACTGATAGAGAGAGAGAATGATAGAGAGAGAGAATGATAGAGAGAGAATGATGGAGAGAGAGAATGATAGAGAGAGAGAATGATAGAGAGAGAGAATGATAGAGAGAGAGAATGATAGAGAGAGAGAATGATAGACAGAGAGAGACAATGATGGAGAGAGAGAAAGATAGAGAGAGAGAGAATGACAGAGAGAGGGAGAGAATCATAGAGAGAGAGAGAGAGCGTGATAGAGAGAGAGAGAGAATGATAGAGAGAGAGAGAGAATGATAGAGAGAGAGAGAGAATGATAGAGACAGAGAATGATAGAGAGAGATAATGATACAGACAGAGAATGATAGAGAGAGAGAGAATGATGGAGAGGGAGAAAGATAGACAGACAGAATGATAGAGAGAGAATGATAGAGAGAAAAAATGATAGAAACAGAGAATGATAGAGAGAAAGAATGATAGAGAGAGAATGATAGAGAGAGAATGATAGAGAGAGAGAATGATAGTGAGAGAGAATGATAGAGACAGAGAATGATAGAGAGAAAGAATGATAGAGAGAGAATGATGGAGAGAGTGAATGATAGAGAGAGAGAATGATAGAGAGAGAGATTGATAGAGAGAGAGAATGATGGAGAGAGAGAATGCTGGAGCGAGAGAAAGATAGACAGACAGAATGATAGAGAGAGAATGATAGAGAGGGAGAGTGATAGAAACAGAGAATGATAGAGAGAAAGAATGATGGAGAGAGAATGATAGAGAGAGACAATGATAGTGAGAGAGAATGATAGAGACAGAGAATGATAGAGAGAAAGAATGATAGAGAGAGAATGATGGAGAGAGAGAATGATAGAGCGAGAGAATGATAGAGAGAGAGAATGATAGAGAGAGAGAATGATGGAGAGAGAGAATGCTGGAGAGAGAGAATGATAGAGAGGAAGAATGATAGAGAGAAAGAATGATAGAGAAAGAGAATGGTGGAGAGAGAGAGAATGATGGAGACAGAGAGAATGATAGAGAGAGAGAGAGAATGATTGAGACAGAGAATGGTAGAGAGAAAGAATGATGGAGAGAGAGAGAATGATAGAGAGAGAGAATGATAGAGAGAGAATAATAGAGAGAGAATGATAGAGAGAGAATGATAGAGAGAGAGAATGATAATGAGAGAGAATGATAGAGACAGAGAATGATAGAGAGAAAGAATGATAGAGAGAAAGAATGATGGAAAGAGAGAAAATGATGGAGAGAGAGAGAATGATAGAGAAAGAAAATGATTGAGAGAGAGAGAATGTTAGAGAGAACGATAGCGAGAGAGAATGATGGAGAGAGAGAATGATAGTGAGAGAGAATGATAGCGAGAGAGAATGATGGAGAGAGAGAATGATAGTGAGAGAGAATGATAGAGAGAGAATGATGGAGAGAGAGAATGCTGGAGATAGAGAATGATAGAGAGAAAGAATGATAGAGAGAAAGAATGATAGAGAAAGAGAATGATGGAGAGAGAGAGAATGATGGAGAGAGAGAGAATGATTGAGACAGAGAATGATAATGAGAGAGAATGATAGAGACAGAGAATGATAGAGATAAAGAATGATAGAGAGAGAATGATAGAAAGAGAGAATGATAGTGAGAGAGAATGATAGAGATAAAGATTGATAGAGAGAAAGAATGATAGAGAAAGAGAATGATGGAGAGAGAGAGAATGATGGAGAGAGAGAGAATGATAGAGAGAGAGAGAGAGAATGATTGAGACAGAGAATGATAGAGAGAAAGAATGATAGAGAGAAAGAATGATGGAGAGGGAGAAAATGATGGAGAGAGAGAGAATGATAGAGATAAAGAATGATAGAGAGAGAATGATAGAAAGAGAGAATGATAGTGAGAGAGAATGATAGAGAGAGTGAATGATAGTGAGAGAGAATGATAGAGAGAGAGAATGATAGTGAGAGAGAATGATAGTGAGAGAGAATGATAGAGACAGAGAATGATGGAGAGAAAGAATGATACAGAGAGAATGATAGGGAGAGAGAATGATAGAGAGAGAATGATAGAGAGAGAATGATGAAGAGAGAGAATGATAGAGAGAGAGAGAGAATGACAGAGAGAGGGAGAGAATGATAGAGAGAGAGAGAGAATGATAGAGAGAGAGAGAGAGAATGATAGAGAGAGAGAATGATAGAGACAGAGAATGATAGAGACAGAGACTGATAGAGACAGATAATGAAAGAGACAGAGAATGATAGAGAGAGAGAGAATGATGGAGAGGGAGAAAGATAGACAGACAGAATGATAGAGAGAGAATGATAGAGAGAGAGAGTGATAGAAACAGAGAATGATAGAGAGAAAGAATGATAGAGAGAGAATGATAGAGAGAGACAATGATAGTGAGAGAGAATGATAGAGACAGAGAATGATAGAGAGAAAGAATGATAGTGAGAGAATGATGGAGAGAGAGAATGATAGAGCGAGAGAATGATAGAGAGAGAGAATGATAGAGAGAGAGAATGATGGAGAGAGAGAATGCTGGAGAGAGAGAATGATAGAGAGGAAGAATGATAGAGAGAAAGAATGATAGAGAAAGAGAATGGTGGAGAGAGAGAGAATGATGGAGACAGAGAGAATGATAGAGAGAGAGAGAGAATGATTGAGACAGAGAATGGTAGAGAGAAAGAATGATGGAGAGAGAGAGAATGATAGAGCGAGAGAATGATAGAGAGAGAATAATAGAGAGAGAATGATAGAGAGAGAATGATAGAGAGAGAGAATGATAATGAGAGAGAATGATAGAGACAGAGAATGATAGAGATAAAGAATGATAGAGAGAGAATGATAGAAAGAGAGAATGATAGGGAGAGAGAATGATAGAGACAGAGAATGATAGAGAGAAAGAATGATAGATAGAGATCGATGTAGAGAGAGAATGATAGTGAGAGAGAATGATAGAGAGAGTGAATGATAGAGAGAAAGAATGATAGTCAGAGAGAACGATAGTGAGAGAGAATGATAGGAGACAGAGAATGATGGAGAGAAAGAATGATACAGAGAGAATGATAGGGAGAGAGAATGATAGAGAGAGAATGATACAGAGAGAGACTGATAGAGAGAGAGAGACAATGATGGAGAGAGAGAAAGATAGAGAGAGAGAGAATGACAGAGAGAGGGAGAGAATCATAGAGAGAGAGAGAGAGCGTGATAGAGAGAGAGAGAGAATGATAGAGAGAGAGAGAGAATGATAGAGAGAGAGAGAGAATGATAGAGACAGAGAATGATAGAGAGAGATAATGATACAGACAGAGAATGATAGAGAGAGAGAGAATGATGGAGAGGGAGAAAGATAGACAGACAGAATGATAGAGAGAGAATGATAGAGAGAAAAAATGATAGAAACAGAGAATGATAGAGAGAAAGAATGATAGAGAGAGAATGATAGAGAGAGAATGATAGAGAGAGAGAATGATAGTGAGAGAGAATGATAGAGACAGAGAATGATAGAGAGAAAGAATGATAGAGAGAGAATGATGGAGAGAGTGAATGATAGAGAGAGAGAATGATAGAGAGAGAGATTGATAGAGAGAGAGAATGATGGAGAGAGAGAATGCTGGAGCGAGAGAAAGATAGACAGACAGAATGATAGAGAGAGAATGATAGAGAGGGAGAGTGATAGAAACAGAGAATGATAGAGAGAAAGAATGATGGAGAGAGAATGATAGAGAGAGACAATGATAGTGAGAGAGAATGATAGAGACAGAGAATGATAGAGAGAAAGAATGATAGAGAGAGAATGATGGAGAGAGAGAATGATAGAGCGAGAGAATGATAGAGAGAGAGAATGATAGAGAGAGAGAATGATGGAGAGAGAGAATGCTGGAGAGAGAGAATGATAGAGAGGAAGAATGATAGAGAGAAAGAATGATAGAGAAAGAGAATGGTGGAGAGAGAGAGAATGATGGAGACAGAGAGAATGATAGAGAGAGAGAGAGAATGATTGAGACAGAGAATGGTAGAGAGAAAGAATGATGGAGAGAGAGAGAATGATAGAGAGAGAGAATGATAGAGAGAGAATAATAGAGAGAGAATGATAGAGAGAGAATGATAGAGAGAGAGAATGATAATGAGAGAGAATGATAGAGACAGAGAATGATAGAGAGAAAGAATGATAGAGAGAAAGAATGATGGAAAGAGAGAAAATGATGGAGAGAGAGAGAATGATAGAGAAAGAAAATGATTGAGAGAGAGAGAATGTTAGAGAGAACGATAGCGAGAGAGAATGATGGAGAGAGAGAATGATAGTGAGAGAGAATGATAGCGAGAGAGAATGATGGAGAGAGAGAATGATAGTGAGAGAGAATGATAGAGAGAGAATGATGGAGAGAGAGAATGCTGGAGATAGAGAATGATAGAGAGAAAGAATGATAGAGAGAAAGAATGATAGAGAAAGAGAATGATGGAGAGAGAGAGAATGATGGAGAGAGAGAGAATGATTGAGACAGAGAATGATAATGAGAGAGAATGATAGAGACAGAGAATGATAGAGATAAAGAATGATAGAGAGAGAATGATAGAAAGAGAGAATGATAGTGAGAGAGAATGATAGAGATAAAGATTGATAGAGAGAAAGAATGATAGAGAAAGAGAATGATGGAGAGAGAGAGAATGATGGAGAGAGAGAGAATGATAGAGAGAGAGAGAGAGAATGATTGAGACAGAGAATGATAGAGAGAAAGAATGATAGAGAGAAAGAATGATGGAGAGGGAGAAAATGATGGAGAGAGAGAGAATGATAGAGATAAAGAATGATAGAGAGAGAATGATAGAAAGAGAGAATGATAGTGAGAGAGAATGATAGAGAGAGTGAATGATAGTGAGAGAGAATGATAGAGAGAGAGAATGATAGTGAGAGAGAATGATAGTGAGAGAGAATGATAGAGACAGAGAATGATGGAGAGAAAGAATGATACAGAGAGAATGATAGGGAGAGAGAATGATAGAGAGAGAATGATAGAGAGAGAATGATGAAGAGAGAGAATGATAGAGAGAGAGAGAGAATGACAGAGAGAGGGAGAGAATGATAGAGAGAGAGAGAGAATGATAGAGAGAGAGAGAGAGAATGATAGAGAGAGAGAATGATAGAGACAGAGAATGATAGAGACAGAGACTGATAGAGACAGATAATGAAAGAGACAGAGAATGATAGAGAGAGAGAGAATGATGGAGAGGGAGAAAGATAGACAGACAGAATGATAGAGAGAGAATGATAGAGAGAGAGAGTGATAGAAACAGAGAATGATAGAGAGAAAGAATGATAGAGAGAGAATGATAGAGAGAGACAATGATAGTGAGAGAGAATGATAGAGACAGAGAATGATAGAGAGAAAGAATGATAGTGAGAGAATGATGGAGAGAGAGAATGATAGAGCGAGAGAATGATAGCGAGAGAGAATGATAGAGAGAGAGAATGATGGAGAGAGAGAATGCTGGAGAGAGAGAATGATAGAGAGGAAGAATGATAGAGAGAAAGAATGATAGAGAAAGAGAATGGTGGAGAGAGAGAGAATGATGGAGACAGAGAGAATGATAGAGAGAGAGAGAGAATGATTGAGACAGAGAATGGTAGAGAGAAAGAATGATGGAGAGAGAGAGAATGATAGAGCGAGAGAATGATAGAGAGAGAATAATAGAGAGAGAATGATAGAGAGAGAATGATAGAGAGAGAGAATGATAATGAGAGAGAATGATAGAGACAGAGAATGATAGAGATAAAGAATGATAGAGAGAGAATGATAGAAAGAGAGAATGATAGGGAGAGAGAATGATAGAGACAGAGAATGATAGAGAGAAAGAATGATAGATAGAGATCGATGTAGAGAGAGAATGATAGTGAGAGAGAATGATAGAGAGAGTGAATGATAGAGAGAAAGAATGATAGTCAGAGAGAACGATAGTGAGAGAGAATGATAGGAGACAGAGAATGATGGAGAGAAAGAATGATACAGAGAGAATGATAGGGAGAGAGAATGATAGAGAGAGAATGATACAGAGAGAGACTGATAGAGAGAGAGAATGATAGAGAGAGAGAATGATAGAGAGAGAATGATGGAGAGAGAGAATGATAGAAAGAGAGAATGATAGAGAGAGAGAATGATAGAGAGAGAGAATGATAGAGAGAGAGAATGATAGACAGAGAGAGAGAATGATGGAGAGAGAGAAAGATAGAGAGAGAGAGAATGACAGAGAGAGGGAGAGAATTATAGAGAGAGAGAGAGAGAGAATGACAGAGAGAGGGAGAGAATCATAGAGAGAGAGAGAGAGAATGATAGAGAGAGAGAGAGAATGATAGAGACAGAGAATGATAGAGAGAGATAATGATACAGACAGAGAATGATAGAGAGAGAGAGAACGATGGAGAGGGAGAAAGATAGACAGACAGAATGATAGAGAGAGAATGATAGAGAGAAAAAATGATAGAAACAGAGAATGATAGAGAGAAAGAATGATAGAGAGAGAATGATAGAGAGAGAATGATAGAGAGAGAGAATGATAGTGAGAGAGAATGATAGAGACAGAAAATGATAGAGAGAAAGAATGATAGAGAGAGAATGATGGAGAGAGTGAATGATAGAGAGAGAGAATGATAGAGAGAGAGATTGATAGAGAGAGAGAACGATGGAGAGAGAGAATGCTGGAGCGAGAGAATGATAGAGAGAAAGAATGATAGAGAGAAAGAATGATAGAGAAAGAGAATGATGGAGAGAGAGAGAATGATGGAGAGAGAGAATGATAGAGAGAAAGAATGATAGAGAGAAAGAATGATGGAGAGAGAGAAAATGATGGAGAGAGAGAGAATGATAGAGAATGAAAATGATAGAGAGAGAGAGAATGATAGAGAGAATGATAGCGAGAGAGAATGATGGAAAGAGAGAATGATAGTGAGAGAGAATGATAGAGAGAGTGAATGATAGTGAGAGAGAATGATAGAGAGAGAGAGAGAATGATGGAGAGAGAGAAAGATAGAGAGAGAGAGAGAATGATAGAGAGAGAGAGAGACAATGATAGAGAGAGATAGAGAGAATGATAGAGCGAGAGAGAGAATAATGGAGACAGAGGATGATAGAGACAGAGAATGATAGAGAGAGATAATGATAGAGACAGAGAATGATAGATAGAGAATGATAGAGAGCGAGAATGATAGAGAGAGAGAATGATAGAGAGAGAGAATGATGGAGAGAGAGAATGCTGGAGAGAGAGAATGATAGAGAGAAAGAATGATAGAGACAGAGAATGATGGAGAGAGAGAGAATGATGGAGAGAGAGAGAATGATGGAGAGAGAGAGAGAATGATTGAGACAGAGAATGATAGAGAGAAAGAATGATAGAGAGAAAGAATGATGGAGAGAGAGAAAATGATGGAGAGAGAGAGAATGATAGAGAAAGAAAATGATTGAGAGAGAGAGAATGTTAGAGAGAATGATAGCGAGAGAGAATGATGGAGAGAGAGAATGATAGTGAGAGAGAATGATAGAGAGAGTGAATGATAGTGAGAGAGAATGATAGAGTGAGAGAATGATAGTGAGAGAGAATGATAGTGAGAAAGAATGATAGTGAGAGAGAATGATAGTGAGAGAGAATGATAGAGACAGAGAATGATAGAGAGAAAGAATGATACAGATAGAATGATAGAGAGAGAGAATGATAGAGAGAGAGAATGATAGAGAGAGAACGATAGAGAGAGAATGATAGAGAGAGACAATGATACAGAGAGAGAATGAAAGAGAGAGAATGATGGAGAGAGAGAATGACAGAAAGAGAGAATGATGAAGAGAGAGAGAGAATGATAGAGAGAGAGATAATGATGGAGAGAGAGAAAGATAGAGAGAGAGAGAATGATAGAGAGAGAATGATAGAGAGAGAGAGAGAATAATAGAGACAGAGAATGATAGAGAGAAAGAATGATAGAGAGAGAATGATGGAGAGAGAGAATGATAGAGAGAGAGAATGATAGAGAGAGAGAATGATAGAGAGAGAGAATGATGGAGAGAGAGAATGCTGGAGAGAGAGAATGATAGAGAGAAAGAATGATAGAGAGAAAGAATGATAGAGAAAGAGAATGATGGAGAGAGAGAGAATGATGGAGAGAGAGAATGATGGAGAGAGAGAGAATGATGGAGAGAGAGAATGATGGAGAGAGAGAGAATGATGGAGAGAGAGAGAATGATAGAGAGAGAGAGAGAATGATTGAGACAGAGAATGATAATGAGAGAGAATGATAGAGACAGAGAATGATAGAGATAAAGAATGATAGAGAGAGAATGATAGAAAGAGAGAATGATAGTGAGAGAGAATGATAGAGACAAAGATTGATAGAGAGAAAGAATGATAGAGAGAGATCGATGGAGTGAGAGAATGATAGTGAGAGAGAATGATAGAGAGAGTGAATGATAGTGAGAGAGAATGATAGAGAGAGAGAATGATAGTGAGAGAGAATGATAGAGCCAGAGAATGATGGAGAGAAAGAATGATAGAGAGAAAGAATGATAGAGAAAGAGAATGATAGAGAGAAAGAATGATAGAGAAAGAGAATGATGGAGAGAGAGAGAATGATGGAGAGAGAGAGAATGATAGAGAGAGAGAGAGAGAATGATTGAGACAGAGAATGATAGAGAGAAAGAATGATAGAGAGAAAGAATGATGGAGAGAGAGAAAATGATGGAGAGAGAGAGAATGATAGAGATAAAGAATGATAGAGAGAGAATGATAGAAAGAGAGAATGTTAGTGAGAGAGAATGATAGAGAGAGAGTGAATGATAGTGAGAGAGAATGATAGAGAGAGAGAATGATAGTGAGAGAGAATGATAGTGAGAGAGAATGATAGAGACAGAGAATGATGGAGAGAAAGAATGATACAGAGAGAATGATAGGGAGAGAGAATGATAGAGAGAGAATGATAGAGAGAGAATGATGAAGAGAGAGAATGATAGAGAGAGAGAGAGAAAGATGGAGAGAGAGAAAGATAGAGAGAGAGAGAATGACAGAGAGAGGGAGAGAATGATAGAGAGAGAGAGAGAATGATAGAGAGAGAGAGAGAGAGAATGATAGAGACAGAGAATGATAGAGACAGAGACTGATAGAGACAGATAATGAAAGAGACAGAGAATGATAGAGAGAGAGAGAATGATGGAGAGGGAGAAAGATAGACAGACAGAATGATAGAGAGAGACTGATAGAGAGAGAGAGTGATAGAAACAGAGAATGATAGAGAGAAAGAATGATAGAGAGAGAATGATACAGAGAGAGAATGATAGTGAGAGAGAATGATAGAGATAGAGAATGATAGAGAGAAAGAATGATAGAGAGAGAATGATGGAGAGAGAGAATGATAGAGAGAGAGAATGATAGAGAGAGAGAATGATAGAGAGAGAGAATGATAGAGAGAGAGAATGATGGAGAGAGAGAATGCTGGAGAGAGAGAATGATTGAGACAGAGAATGATAGAGAGAAAGAATGATGGAGAGAGAGAAAATGATGGAGAGAGAGAGAATGATAGAGACACAGAATGATAGAGATGAAGAATGATAGAGAGAGAATGATAGAAAGAGAGAATGATAGGGAGAGAGAATGATAGAGACAGAGAATGATAGAGAGAAAGAATGATAGAGAGAGATCGATGTAGAGAGAGTATGATATTGAGAGAGAATGATAGAGAGAGTGAATGATAGTGAGAGAGAATGATAGAGAGAAAGAATGATAGTCAGAGAGAACGATAGTGAGAGAAAATGATAGGAGACAGAGAATGATGGAGAGAAAGAATGATACAGAGAGAATGATAGGGAGAGAGAATGATAGAGAGAGAATGATACAGAAAGAATGATACAGAGAGAGACTGATAGAGAGAGAGAATGATAGAGAGAGAGAATGATAGAGAGAGAATGATGGAGAGAGAGAATGATAGAGAGAGAGAATGATAGAGAGAGAGAATGATAGAGAGAGAGAATGATAGAGAGAGAGAGAGAATGATGGAGAGAGAGAAAGATAGAGAGAGAGAGAATGACAGAGAGAGGGAGAGAATCATAGAGAGAGAGAGAGAATGATAGAGAGAGAGAGAGAATGATAGAGAGAGAGAGAGAATGATAGAGAGAGAGAGAGAATGATAGAGACAGAGAATGATAGAGGCAGAGAATGATAGAGAGAGTGAATGATAGTGAGAGAGAATGATAGAGAGAGAGAGAGAATGATGGAGAGAGAGAAAGATAGAGAGAGAGAGAGAATGATAGAGAGAGAGAGAGAGAATGATAGAGAGAGATAGAGAGAATGATAGAGCGAGAGAGAGAATAATGGAGACAGAGGATGATAGAGAGAGATAATGATAGAGAGCGAGAATGATAGAGAGAGAGAATGATAGAGAGAGAGAATGATGGAGAGAGAGAATGCTGGAGAGAGAGAATGATAGAGAGAAAGAATGATAGAGACAGAGAATGATGGAGAGAGAGAGAATGATGGAGAGAGAGAGAGAGAATGATTGAGACAGAGAATGATAGAGAGAAAGAATGATAGAGAGAAAGAATGATGGAGAGAGAGAAAATGATGGAGAGAGAGAGAATGATAGAGAAAGAAAATGATTGAGAGAGAGAGAATGATAGCGAGCGAGAATGATGGAGAGAGAGAATGATAGTGAGAGAGAATGATAGAGAGAGTGAATGATAGTGAGAGAGAATGATAGAGACAGAGAATGATAGAGAGAGAGAATGGTAGAGAGAGAACGATAGAGAGAGAATGATAGAGAGAGAGAATGATACAGAGAGAGAATGAAAGAGAGAGAATGATGGAGAGAGAGAATGACAGAAAGAGAGAATGATGAAGAGAGAGAGAGAATTATAGAGAGAGAGATAATGATGGAGAGAGAGAAAGATAGAGAGAGAGAGAATGATAGAGAGAGAATGATAGAGAGAGAGAGAGAATAATAGAGACAGAGAATGATAGAGAGGAAGAATGATAGAGAGAGAATGATGGAGAGAGAGAATGATAGAGAGAGAGAATGATAGAGAGAAAGAATGATAGAGAGAAAGAATGATAGAGAAAGAGAATGATGGAGAGAGAGAGAATGATGGAGAGAGAGAGAATGATGGAGAGAGAGAGAATGATAGAGAGAGAGAGAGAATGATTGAGACAGAGAATGATAATGAGAGAGAATGATAGAGACAGAGAATGATAGAGATAAAGAATGATAGAGAGAGAATGATAGAAAGAGAGAATGATAGTGAGAGAGAATGATAGAGACAAAGATTGATAGAGAGAAAGAATGATAGAGAGAGATCGATGGAGTGAGAGAATGATAGTGAGAGAGAATGATTGAGAGAGTGAATGATAGTGAGAGAGAATGATAGAGAGAGAGAATGATAGTGAGAGAGAATGATAGAGCCAGAGAATGATGGAGAGAAAGAATGATAGAGAGAAAGAATGATAGAGAAAGAGAATGATGGAGAGAGAGAGAATGATGGAGAGAGAGAGAATGATAGAGAGAGAGAGAGAGAATGATTGAGACAGAGAATGATAGAGAGAAAGAATGATGGAGAGAGAGAAAATGATGGAGAGAGAGAGAATGATAGAGAGAGAGAGAATGATAGCGAGAGAGAATGATGGAGAGAGAGAATGATAGTGAGAGAGAATGATAGAGAGAGAGAATGATAGAGAGAGAGAGAGAATGATGGAGAGAGAGAAAGATAGAGAGAGAGAGAGAATGATAGCGAGAGAGAGAATGATAAAGAAAGAGAGAGAGAATGATAGAGAGAGAGAGAGAGAATGATAGAGCGAGAGAGAGAATAATGGAGACAGAGGATGATAGAGACAGAGAATGATAGAAAGAGATAATGATAGAGACAGAGAATGATAGAGAGAGAATGATAGAGAGAGAATGATAGAGAGCGAGAATGATAGAGAGAGAGAATGATAGAGAGAGAGAGAATGATGGAGAGAGAGAATGCTGGAGCGAGAGAATGATAGAGACAAAGAATGATAGAGAAAGAGAATGATGGAGAGAGAGAGAATGATGGAGAGAGAGAGAATGATAGAGAGAGAGAGAGAATGATTGAGACAGAGAATGATAGAGAGAAAGAATGATGGAGAGAGAGAAAATGATGGAGAGAGAGAGAATGATACGGAAAGAAAATGATAGAGAGAGAGAGAATGATAGAGAGAATGATAGCGAGAGTGAATGATAGTGAGAGAGAACGATAGAGAGAGAGAGAGAGAATGATGGAGAGAGAGAAAGATAGAGAGAGAGAGAGAATGATAGCGAGAGAGAGAATGATAGAGAGAGAGAGAGAGAATGCTAGAGAGAGAGAGAGAGAGAATGATAGAGAGAGAGAGAGAATAATGGAGACAGAGGATGATAGAGACAGAGAATGATAGAGAGAGATAATGATAGAGAGAGATAATGATAGAGACAGAGAATGATAGAGAGAGAATGATAGAGAGCGAGAATGATAGAGAGAGAAAATGATAGAGAGAAAGAATGATGGAGAGAAAGAATGATAGAGAGAAAGAATGATAGAGAGAAAGAATGATGGAGAGAGAGAGAATGATAGAGGAAGAAAATGATAGAGAGAGAGAGAATGATAGAAAGAATGATAGCGAGAGAGAATGATGGAGAGAGAGAATGATAGTGAGAGAGAATGATAGAGAGAGTGAATGATAGTGAGAGAGAATGATAGATAGAGAGAATGATAGTGAGAGAGAATGATAGTGAGAGAGAATGATAGTGAGAGAGAATGATAGAGACAGAGAATGATAGAGAGAAAGAATGATACAGATAGAATGATAGAGAGAGAGAATGATAGAGAGAGAACGATAGAGAGAGAGAATGAAAGAGAGAGAATGATGGAGAGAGAGAATGATAGAGAGAGAGAATGATAAAGAGAGAGAGAGAATGATAGAGAGAGAGAGAGAATGATGGAGAGAGAGAAAGATAGAGAGAGAGAGAATGATAGAGAGAGAGAGAATGATAGAGAGAGAGAGAGAATAATAGAGAGAGGGAGAGAATGATAGAGAGAGAGCGAGAATAATAGAGACAGAGAATGATAGAGACAGAGAATGATAGAGAGAGATAATGATAGAGACAGAGAATGATAGAGAGAGATAATGATAGAGACAGAGAATGATAGAGAGAGAGAGAATGATGGAGAGGGAGAAAGATAGACAGAGAGAATGTTAGTGTGAGAGAATGATAGAGAGGGAATGATACAGAGAGAGAATGATAGAGAGAAAATGATAGAGAGAGAGAATGATAATGAGAGAGAATGATAGAGACAGAGGATGAGAGAGATAGAATGATAGAGAGCGAGAATGATAGAGAGAGAATGATAGAGAGAGAATGATAGAGAGAGAGAATGATAATGAGAGAGAATGATAGAGACAGAGAATGATAGAGATGAAGAATGATAGAGAGAGAATGATAGAAAGAGAGAATGATAGTGAGAGAAAATGATAGTGAGAGAGAATGATAGAGAGAGTGAATGATAGTGAGAGAGAATTATAGAGAGAGAGAATGATAGTCAGAGAGAACGATAGTGAGAGAGAATGATAGGAGACAGAGAGTGATGGAGAGAAAGAATGATACAGAGAGAATGATAGGGAGAGAGAATGATAGAGAGAGAATGATACAGAGAGAGAATGATAGAGAGAGAGAATGATAGAGAGAGAGAATTCTAGAGAGAGAATGATGGAGAGAGAGAATGATAGAGATTGATTGATTGATTGATTAATATATTTAGGCCTTGGTTTAAACCTTGAGGCCAAGATACAAGTACAAAGCTTACATTGTTTCTATCTTAAATCATACCAACTATGAGATACAGTGAATGTACAAAGATATGCAAAATAGTAAAACATTAAATGAAATAAAATTATAAGAAATTATACAAAATTAAAGATGTACAACCACGCCAGTACGCCGAGTACACACAACGGCAATACATATTTACACACCATAATACACTGTTAGACCTACCTAAATCGCATGTCACGCTCCTAGCTAGTACAGGACAGCACCTACGCATGAGTACTGACCAGAACCACTACTATACATTTTCAACCTCAAAAAGATACGCGAACAGCCGGCGCTTCAACAACGGCAAAGACGGTGAAGACGCTACATCAGCAGGCAAAGAGTGCCAAAAATACACAGCCGCAAGAAAAAAAGAGTTACGGAATGCCGCAGTACGGTGGGCAGGAATATGAAAAACACTTGGAGCCCTCAATCGTAATGGACGTATCGGAGGATCAGTGAGACGAAATAAGTCTCGGAGATACGCGGGAACATTGCCATGAAGAATATTGAAAATAGTTACCCCCATAAAATAAAGTCGCCTTGAACCGACCGTCAGCCAGCCCAGTTGTCGTCTATAGGGTGTGATATGCTCATCCCGTCTTAAATTAAATATGAACCTAATTCCGCAGTTTATGAGCTGTTGGAGTTTTACGTTTAGTTCGCCTGTCAAGTCATTATAGACTAGACAACAATAATCCAAAAGCGGAAAAATAAGTGATTTTACCAGCATAGCCTTAAGCTCAAGAGACAGTGCGTTTCTGTGAAATTTTAGTTTATGAAGAGAGAAATGTACTTTTTTCGAGATGGTCATCACTTGACTTCGCCAAGAGAGATTGGATGTCATGATAACACCAAGATTACGCACTTCATTGACGTATGGAAGGGTAATGCCATTCACCTTTAGCGGGGCTAAGGAGTTGAAATCAATCCTGCTGATGAACATTTTGCTACCCTGAATGAGAACTTTCGATTTATCAAGATTAAGTTTGAGACCGTTTTCGGAAGCATACCTGGTAATAACCTCAACATCGTGTGAGATTTTGGCCAAACCCAAGTCGAGTTCAGAAGGTAAACAGCTTAGATAAATTTGAGTGTCATCAGCAAAAATCATATGATTAGAATACTTGAGGTTCGCGCCAATGTCGTTAATGAAAAGCGAAAACAAGAGTGGACCAAGCACGGAACCTTGAGGTACTCCAGTGTAAGTCGCCAGCCAATCCGAGCACTCCCCCGAGTCATTGACGATTGCCTGTGTTCTCCCAGTTAAATAAGAAAAGAACCAATTTAACGCATCGTCGCCAAAGCCAAGCTTGCGAAGTTTTACCAGTAAGTTCAAGTGAATGACCATATCAAAGGCCTTACTGAAGTCAAATAAGACAAGAATCGTCACCATACCCCGATCGACAGCTAGTCTGACGTCATGACAAACCCTTAACAAGGCAGTCTGAGTACTGAACCCACCTCGATATCCAGACTGGCATGGGTCTAGTATGTCATTTTCAGTGACAAAATCAGTGATTTGCTTATGAACAATCTTCTCCATGATCTTGGACAATACGCATAGGTTCGCAATCGGCCTGGTATCAGATATAGTACTGGGAGGGTTTTGTTTCAGAAGAGGACGGATGAATGCGCGCTTCCAAGAAGTAGGAAAAAAGCCGAGGCTTAAGCTGCAATTAAACAGAACAGTCATAGCTGGTACCAGCTTAGGAAGTGCTTTTTGAATGGCGAATAAAGAAATGTTATCAGGTCCAGCCGAATACGAAGAAGAGGTGGATGAGAGTATAGTATTTTTAACACTCTCTGGAGTCACCATCGTAAACACGAAAGGTGGTCGAGTGAGTGGTGTGGCAGCAATGGTACTGACAAAATCAAATCTGCCACAAGGTGGCGAAGCACTGGATACGGCAGCGAAAAATGAATTTAACTCGTTAGAAGAGAAGAAGTTGAGAGGTGACGATTGAGTAGGTTTAACAAGCCCCAGCGTGGCTAGTTCCCTCCAAAGTTTGGTAGGATCCGTTATGTTTCTGAGGTGCTCCAAGTGATAATCGTTACGAGCCAACTTGAGATCCGCACAAAGTTCATTTCTATAATGACGATAAATAGCCATTGCTAAGACACACCCTGAGCGCTTAGCCCCCCTATAGAGCGAATTCCTGTGTCTAATACGAGAGATTAGATTATCAGAAAGCCATGGTGCTCGAGGTTTAGAGACACGAAATGTTTGATATTGAGCATGAGTATTTAACGCAGACAGAATTGAATTTTCGAGCGAATTAGCGAACACATCAACGTCATCCGCTACAAAATTGGGATCCAGCATTGCTTGACCATTTGTTTCGAGTGCTTCAGTAATAGAGTGAAGGTAATCGGTTTCGTTAAATCTTTTATAGTTCCTTCGAGTTATCATGCGTTCAGCCACCTGTGGGGCATCGAATTTGTAAAGTAGCTCAATGAGATCATGCCCAGCAATAAACGGAGCATCAGACTTATAAAAACCTGATAGTTTGTCAGGGCTATCAATAATAAAAACATCAAGCCAAGAATCCGCAGAAGAGGTGTGATGTGTTGCTTCTGATTCAACCACGTGTAGTGAATGGGAAGCAACCAGCTCCCGTAGACATGACGCTTCAAAGTTACCACTCAGTAAATTGCAATTTAGATCGCCAGAGATGATTATATTTTTATATGCTATCGATAAAGGAACTAATACACTGAAAAAGTCATTGAAGAGGAGTCCCTTGGGTCTCCTATACATAGAGGTAAAGAGCAGTGTTTCGTTGGAACAGCTAATTTCGAGAATGATAAATTCCGGAGCATTCGAAAACAAACTGGGCGATGCAGCTAACACCCTAACTCTGAGAGACTCATGCACATAGCACGCGACACCGCCCCCGCGTTTACCCTCTCTATCGTTGCGAATGAGAATATAGTTGTCTAACTTGATCAAATCATCGGCTACAAGAGAATTGAGCCAAGTTTCAGATATAGATATGACGTGATAAAAGTTGTTTACGAGATGAGCTTTCAAAAGATCTATATGAGCTAACAAGGAATTAGCGTTAAATTGGGCCATTCTGATGAATTTAACAGATTGAGAGGCAGCGGACGGTGGCACAACAATACAATTTGAGTCAGGAGGTGCAAGTCAGACAAGTTTCTGAAGATCATTATCAGATTTAACGACAATAATCGGCGATCCGTCAATTTTCCGAACGCAAATAGCACCCGCCCTGGTCCAGACATATTTATAGCCAGTTTGCACAGCTCTAGCTTTAGTACGACATAGTAAATTGTAAAGAGGGGCCGGCAAAAACTCCCTTACAAATATGTTACCTTGCTGATTTAGCGAGAAAACTTTTCGAATAGAGAGATCTTTTGATAAACGCTTTTTAGCCACAATGTGATCGCGGACGCTAGACGACTTGAGCACCACAATAAGCGATTTGGAAGGCAATGTGTGAGCCGAAGATGTTCCCGGGCGTGCACCGACAACATTGTCACCCTTCTTAGCTAAAATACGAATATCGAGTACATCGCTAATTAACTCGGGGATTTCGAGAGCTTCGAAGACTTTACCCACAATCTCTTTAGGTGAATCCGTCACGGATAAGGGAATTCCCGACACCGAAATTTCAGCGGCTAATTGCGCACCTTCAATCATCGATAAGCGATTCGAAACTTCAGCTATTTGCGATCGTAGCTTGACATTTTCTTCACGTATATCCGTCGATTCAACGCGTGCTAATTCAGCATTCGTCTCGAGAGTCTCAATTTTACGCGACATAATCACTTGAGAAGCAGCAAGATCCGCTACATCGGCCCGAATTTCCGCAATATTGTGCTCGACCGCGGCGAGAGTGTTCTGTATCGAACCGAGTTTGCTGTCGGCGGAAGCGCTGGAGAATTTTAATTGCTGCATCAAATCCTCAAGCGTAACCGAGTTTAATTTCGCTCTATCAGTTGCCAAGGCAGAGCTGAAAGATTGCTCAGGCGTGCGAGGAGTAATAATTGACCGTTGCATCGCACATAAATCACATCGAAAAGATGAATCGATTGACGCATCATAATTAATTTTTTTTTTGGCGCAAATAATATGAAAAATCTCACCGCAGCCCTCCGTACAGGTGACAGTTTCACTCCTGGTCGTAGAGCGATTACAAATACCACAGCGAGAAGCCATCTGTGAGAAATAGGAGGTGCAAATCTTCTACACTGATGATAAGCGACGGTGATAAGCGACGCCTCAATGGGTAATAACGCAAGTTATCGACTATAGATCCACGCCGCCGATAAGGTAAACACCGACCGTCCGTTAAGCAATTGCCGCTCCTGGTGAGAGAGATCGATGATCAGGAATCAATACTGCAAGCACGCGCATGCGCATTTGCAGTGACCGATAATATGAGACCGCACGAAGTGAAGGTAGCACAGCACGTCGTCGAAAGCTTCCTAATCTACTGCGCAGGCGCTGTGCTGATGATGACGATGACGTAATCAATATCGATTAGTGAGGTTAAGTGAGCACCAAGTTTCTACTTTCTTTTCCGATATTAAAGTGGACAATATAGTTAATTCAATTAACTCCAGATGAAAAGCATTTTTTTGTGCATGCAAAGCTTCTGAAACAGAAAGCGCCCGGAGGCAGAAAGCAGCAGAATCAACGTTCAATGCAAGACAGTGGTACGAAAGCTGTCAACGGTACTCACCAGGAGAGAGAGAGAGAATGATAGAGAGAGAGAGAGAATGATGGAGAGAGAGAAAGATAGAGAGAGAGAGAATGACAGAGAGAGGGAGAGAATGATAGAGAGAGAGAGAGAGAATGATAGAGAGAGAGAGAGAATGATAGAGAGAGAGAGAGAATGATAGAGAGAGAGAGAGAGAATGATAGAGAGAGAGAGAGAGAGAATGATAGAGAGAGAGAGAATGATAGAGACAGAGAATGATAGAGACAGAGAATGATAGTGAGAGAGAATGATAGAGACAGAGAATGATAGAGAGAAAGAATGATAGAGAGAGAATGATGGAGAGAGAGAATGATAGAGAGAGAGAATGTTAGAGAGAGAAGATGATAGAGAGAGAGAATGATAGAGAGAGAGAATGATGGAGGGAGAGAATGCTGGAGCGAGAGAATGATAGAGAGAAAGAATGATAGAGACAAAGAATGATAGAGAAAGAGAATGATGGAGAGAGAGACAATGATGGAGAGAGAGAGAATGATAGAGAGAGAGAGAGAATGATTGAGACAGAGAATGATAGAGAGAAAGAATGATGGAGAGAGAGAAAATGATGGAGAGAGAGAGAATGATACAGAAAGAAAATGATAGAGAGAGAGAGAATGATAGAGAGAGAGAGAGAATGATGGAGAGAGAGAAAGATAGAGAGAGAGAGAGAATGATAGCGAGAGAGAGAATGATAGAGAGAGAGAGAGAGAGAATGATAGAGAGAGAGAGAGAATAATGGAGACAGAGGATGATAGAGACAGAGAATGATAGAGAGAGATAATGATAGAGAGAGATAATGATAGAGAGAGATAATGATAGAGACAGAGAATGATAGAGAGAGAATGATAGAGAGAGAATGATAGAGAGAGAATGATAATGAGAGAGAATGATAGAGACAGAGAATGATAGAGATGAAGAATGATAGAGAGAGAATGATAGAGAGAGAATGATAATGAGAGAGAATGATAGAGACAGAGAATGATAGAGATGAAGAATGATAGAGAGAGAATGATAGAAAGAGAGAATGATAGTGAGAGAGAATGATAGAGACAGAGAATGATAGAGAGAAAGAATGATAGAGAGAGATCGATGTAGAGAGAGAATGATAGTGAGAGAGAATGATAGAGAGAGTGAATGATAGTGAGAGAGAATTATAGAGAGAGAGAATGATAGTCAGAGAGAACGATAGTGAGAGAGAATGATAGGAGACAGAGAATGATGGAGAGAAAGAATGATACAGAGAGAATGATAGGGAGAGAGAATGATAGAAAGAGCATGATAGAGAGAGAGAATGATAGAGAGAGAGAATTCTAGAGAGAGAATGATAGAGAGAGAGAGAGAGAGAGAATGATAGAGAGAGAGAGAGAGAATGATAGAGAGAGAGAGAGAATAATGGAGACAGAGGATGATAGAGACAGAGAATGATAGAGAGAGATAATGATAGAGAGAGATAGTGATAGAGAGAGATAATGATAGAGACAGAGAATGATAGAGAGAGAATGATAATGAGAGAGAATGATAGAGACAGAGAATGATAGAGATGAAGAATGATAGAGAGAGAATGATAGAAAGAGAGAATGATAGTGAGAGAGAATGATAGAGACAGAGAATGATAGAGAGAAAGAATGATAGAGAGAGATCGATGTAGAGAGAGAATGATAGTGAGAGAGAATGATAGAGAGAGTGAATGATAGTGAGAGAGAATTATAGAGAGAGAGAATGATAGTCAGAGAGAACGATAGTGAGAGAGAATGATAGGAGACAGAGAATGATGGAGAGAAAGAATGATACAGAGAGAATGATAGGGAGAGAGAATGATAGAGAGAGCATGATAGAGAGAGAGAATGATAGAGAGAGAGAATTCTAGAGAGAGAATGATAGAGAGAGAGAGAGAATGATAGAGAGAGAGAGAGAGAGAATGATAGAGAGAGAGAGAGAGAATGATAGAGAGAGAGAGAATGATAGAGACAGAGAATGATAGTGAGAGAGAATGATAGAGACAGAGAATGATAGAGAGAAAGAATGATAGAGAGAGAATGATTGAGAGAGAGAATGATAGAGAGAGAGAATGATAGAGAGAGAGAATGATAGAGAGAGAGAATGATAGAGAGAAAGAATGATAGAGAGAGAATGATAGAGAGAGAGAATGATAGTCAGAGAGAATGATAGAGACAGAGAATGATAGAGAGAAAGAATGATAGAGAGAGAATGATGGAGAGAGAGAATGATGGAGAGAGAGAATGATGGAGAGAGAGAGAATGATAGAGAGAGAGAGAGAATGATTGAGACAGAGAATGATAGTAGTATACGGTGCGCTATGGCGACCCCCACTCCTATCCCCATTCCTATCCCCACTCTTCGGGCCTGGTCGGAACGTGTTGAGTGTAGGTGGGGGTGGGGGTAAGTGTCCCCCCTCCTACCTGCGCTCTTCGTGATTGGTCGTCGGTCCATGGCGAGTGGGGGTAGGAGTGGGGGTAGGTGGTGAGGTGTCGCCATAGCGCACCGTGTGTTATTATTATTATCAAAATAATGTGAATTATTCGGATATTAATAATAATTACTTTTTTATTTTTATTTGATAAAAAATACATTTTTACATTGAATACAGGTTAGAGTGTACAATATTTATATGCTAATTACCCCATAGGATTTATATTGCGTTAGGCAAAAAATGGCTTAGATAGCACTGCATTTTTTTGACATTTTGTAGAGCACAATGATATACTATACAGGTGTGATGGTGATTTCGTTGGCGGCCATGCCATGGGCACACTACGGACAGAGGCGATGGATTGGCGGTTGATGGAAAATGTTGATTGTTGTCTAGGTTTATGAACCGCAGCTTGGTGGCCTCTTCCAAGAATTCGACAGCTTGATGGCCTCTCGAGTATAGGAGAGTGTATCCGACCGCATTAGCTATTTTGAATAATTCTTTACGGAGATTATCGATGCTGGTGTTGCCCTCGGCCCAATGAATACCATGATCGTTCTCCGTTTTCCACTCATTTTCCAAACGTACGCCTGGTGGTAATTCACTGATATGGTAAGTCGGGGCGACCAACCACCCTGCTAGGCATCGTGGTTTTTGTATCGCACCAACAACTACTTCTTTTGGCAGAAATTTGCCATTTTTATCTTTGAAGTGTTGAATATCGAAAACGAGATCACACCCGCGCATATTGTAGCACCCAAGAACACGGATCACACTCAACTGCTGCTACCGCTGTGATATTACACTGGGGCTGGTTTGAATTCCAGATTATTGAATCGACCACCCAGATATTGCATGTACAGGTTGTCAGCGTGTGCGGTAGCAACCATTTGCTGGAACAGGGCATCATCTTCTTCGAAGGCTTTGACGAATCTCACCGGTAGGAAAGACGTGAATTCGTTGTCCACATCCATGGTAATTCTGTTGCCCCATGTTGTTCGCGCTGTTCTCATGTTGGTAATTTTGTAGTCCTTGCCCACCTCCAATTCGGTCAGTTTTTTGACGGGCAGGAATTCCGTCAATTTGCTCACTCTATTGATTCGTGAAAAATCCATCGCGGAGTTCGAGCGTTCTTAGCTGATGTGTTAAAAAATTCAAGTCAGATCGTGCGCGTATTAGCACTTTAATGTCGTTGATGTCTTGCAAGAGTCTTTCTACTCGCTTTTTCAACGCGCGGCGCTTTATTTGTATAGAAAAAGACCGAATTGTAGATTTGGATGAGTTCAGTTGACGACGAATGACAAATGACGACTGACTATCTAGCTAGTTCAACGATGCGCGGCTTATTTTCTGACACCCGCCCCCTCTTGATGCCTCTTTTTCGCAGTGGCAGCTGACTCACCATCACATGACGGCATCTCGAGACTGAGTCAAAATGGATCTAATGTCATCAGCATTGCACGCGCGCGCGAAACCTAAGACGTACAGGCAGCAGTATTGCACGTGTGCGAAACCTAAGCTCACCGTCACCACCCCAAATGATTTCTGTTGAAAGCAATGAGTCAGACAAAACATGTACATTTTTTAAAGCGTTTATTGGCCCATAATTAGCGAGAGCGAGAACAGCAGTGCTGTATACAATGTAGATGCTTATTTCTATACCCCCCACCAGCGCAACCATTCATATTGGAAACTACACCCGGAGATTTGCTGCGCTTAGCGATATACGCATTATAATACTCATCCACTATTTTATCGTTTCGCTGCGAATCATTCGAAAATACGCATCTAAAGCGGTGAATACCGAAACCAGTAGCCATATAATGAAGAAACATAACACAATACTGTCCGCAACATTGTGAATTCGGGCCTTGAAGCTGCGTTGCGCTGCAGCGGAAGAGTCTGCAGTTTCTTCGGAGACGAGCGAGATGCTGTGGAATGATTGGTGGTAGTCCGTAACTGTCGAAGAACCATCCGTGTCCATTTCGATCGACGTACATGGCGACCCAGTGGGCCCCTGGTAGTTTGTGGCCACCGGTGTTAACCACGAATGCCGTCGGTTTCGTCCACACTCTCGGGATACGATCTGCTGGGTACACGCCCACCGTATGATCCTTTATGTTTTGGAGAGATTGCAGAATTTGAAGACTGTTCATGGCCCAAGCGTTCTTCTTCTTCTTCTTCTGACGCGTACTCGGGCAAACTGACGTGCCACGATGTAGTAGTTCTATACTCCCATAAGGAGGCGATTTGCTCGCTATGACAGAGCCATGCTTTGATCCGGGTAGCGTTGTTCAGAGCGCATTTGTATGTGTGTTTTTTATTTACCACACCGTGATACATACAGCGTGTGTCACTTCATGGCATGTGGCGGAATGAAGGAGCCTCATCATCTTCTTCCAGATTTATAATGTAACACCCCGTGAGCTGAGTTAGGTATGACGCTTTCTCAGAGCCTCTTGTAAAGATCCGTACAGCCTGGGTCGCGATTCTCTTCAGATTTGCGTTCAGCGAATGTAATGATATATCACCTTCAGGCCATTCTATACCATGAATATCAGCGCATAGGCGCATGTTTTGTCTCTTTACAGAGGGTGACAATTTGTCATACGCGTAGGGCGGTTTTCAAGCCAATGATCAAAGTCCTCAGTCTGTACCGAGATGACAGCTACTTCTTTAGGTATAAACTGATTATCTTTATTCCTCATTCCCTGTATATCAATAACGATATTCATGATGAAATCTTTTTTCGACCGTCACACTCCAAACGATGGACGCAAACTGAAGGCGCTTCTCTCTCATCAGCCGCTGAAGTCCATGACCACTTGCCGTGATGAGTCGATCTCCAACACATTATCGTATTCAGCATATACAATACAATTAATTGTTGCAGCTAGGGCTCCCGCAAAGCGTACTTCTATCCTCACACTACCGTGTCTCACCAGGTTCCAATGAGTGCTACTATTGGCCGAGAGATCGGGTGTAAGATCAAATGCGAAGAGACAATTACCCCACGGATAGCTTGAGCGTGAAATACAATCACCCTCATTGAGAAAGTGAATACCTGTACCGGAAAATAATGTATGATAGGCGTCCACACACATATTAGTATCTATAAAGTCTGGCTGTAGAGGCTTTGACGGTATTTGCAAGCCGTCCGCATACAAAGAAAGATAATTAATTTGGTAATTTTGAAAATTGAATGGATTCATGGCGCGATCACCGTTGAAAGCCTTATTATCGACAAAACCGACAATTATACGTTTGGGTAACTGGCCCAATATGACATTATCAAGAGTATCCCCGTGTACCCCTGCATGCATCGATATCGCTTTAACCTCGACACGCGTCAAAGGATATTTTGCTGTAGATTTGGACAGAGCTCTTGCATGAGCCAAAAGTATGCCTGGAGCTATCTTAACGCGACGTACAAGCAGCGATGTCTCTGTAATACGTATCGTGCATTCTTTCGAAGAACTCATGAGACAAAAAGCATTATTGGTCCGTACGAGCCGCAGACGCATTTCAACGCCGTTTAGCAAAAACCTCTCTTGATTAAAGATATCGCAGTGCAAATGGCCGAGGAGGTCGATTGTTCTATTCTTACCTAATACAGAGCGCCGGGACACAAGACCATTATTATCATCGCCCGTATCATCCATCTTACCAGCTGTATCATTATACCATAGAAAACTCGTAAGATGCGAGGTCTTCGCAGCATGCCCGTAATTCAAGAGTGTTTCAATGTACGCTCTATATGCATAGGCATTGTTAGGAGGTGAGACGAGCTTCTGATTCAAAAATACATCGACCTGGTTGAACATTGAGTGCAGACGATTATTGACTGGTCCTACTTTGATGAGCTCGCCCTCCTTTGTGGCCGGAGTTTCTATCTTAACACGCATACTCAGCATGGTATGTGCAAGATCAATGTACTCATCCCCCTGCCCTGGTATGACAAACTCTATCGGCGAATCGTCCGTCAACGATGAGATTGGCTTATAATACACTGAATGTGTTCCCTCAATTGTTGTCTGGGTCGGTGGTAGTGTAAATAGTTCAAGTTCCGACTTAAGGCACTCACACGAGTGTGCGTGCAGGAACGCCATTTTCTCAGTTTAGGCTAAGCAAAAATATCCCTCAGCGTTCTTGATTTCTTGTTACGTCTCTTGACGGTTGACTTTTTCGGCCTTCTTTTCACTGGCTTCTTCTTACTCCGCTTCTTTTTCACACTGCCTGAGCGTTTTCGCGACTTCACGGTCTTCGTTCTTTTCTTCACACCGGTGCGTCGTGATGCGCTCTCAGTAAGAGAATGCATCAGTTTATTAATTTTACTAGCTTTATAGCCGGAGCCCTTCATGAGCGTACTGATTTTTTCTTCAGCCTTGCGCTTCAGATTTTCCCCGGATTCGCGCAGGCGCGTTTTAAATGCTTCTCTCGGGTGCATACCCGAATCCATGATATCCGTGGCCATGTTAATACCCGAGCGAAGGGCCTCTTTACCGACAGTCCGAGCACCTTGTTTCAAGAGCGGTATTATACGGCGAAAGAGACCCCCTAGGAAACTTCCAATGCCGTGACCTCGTTGATTCGGTGAGCCAATATACACATGGCTAATACCCCCATAACCTGTTCGAGCACCGCCACCACCTCCCGTTTGCATATCAAAATATTCGTCATAGTAATCCATTTTAGAGCAGTTCAAGTTAATCTGTACGTTTGAACTGTAACGTCACCGTCAGCGTCCCGTACTCGAATGGTATCGGTTCGCCAAATTCATCCCTTATATCAATGGTTATTGTTTGAAAACTAGTACGTAATAGAGGAACATAGCGTGGTGGTGAGAAACTTCTTATTTTCACAGACCCGTAATTACGGTTATCAGCGGCAGCGGAGGGTACAACGCGTAGCAAAGGCGTGTGCACATCGCCAGTGATATAGGGTTCACAGATATCAGTATAAATGTACATCATATCGGGTGTCCCATTGGCTATATTGGCGGGTCTCTGAGCAGCGTATTCTCTCTGAACTACTACCCCTTCCTCAGCTTGAGTGAATCCTAAAACCTTGCTCAGCACGTCGGAGAAGTAGAAGGAGTGCTCCAGGTTCTTACATGATTCACAGATACGCGTCACCGTCACATAGCCGTTGTGAGCGTAATGAAATTTCAGGTGACCCGCAACACATGGTATTTCGTTAATAGTCTCGAGTAATGTTTCCATACTATGATATACGCCGGGCGGTACGCAGATACGATCTTCCTTATAGTCGATGTCTGCATCAACGCCCGGTGTTGTAATGTTCGTTACGATATTAATGAAGTTCCGCTTACCCTCGGAAGGTACATGCAAAATTGTCATGGGTATGTGTATTTCCGCTAAAGAAACGGCCCAGCTGCCATGGAGAGACACACATTGCGGTAAATGAGTGGTATACCGTGTTGTCACATTATCGGGATAATAACTCATACTACTGTTGCTGGGTAAAACAATGTAAAACTCGTCCTTCATTTTTACCGGCCGTTTCTCTTAGTCTTCTTCGTTTGCACTCTCGATAACTCAGCTTCATAAAATATACCATCAATGTCCTCACCGTGGAGATCACGCAGGATGTATATCACGGGGCAAATACTGTGTGATACACGGTGAATGCTGAATAGCTCGCTGCTCCATCCACCCTCGTAACCTTTTGCGAAGGCTGCCTTCGCGCTACTGATACGTACGATGTCGCCCACATTGTATTTAGGAGAGCAATGCTCGGTTCTCTTGTAGCGCTGCATCAGGTTATGCCGAGCCCTAGCGGCTGTAGCGAGCGTCACAGAGGCAGGAGCCATTTTTATACCGCTATGCGTAGAATGGTTGTAGGCCGAAACGATGTTCTGCAGAACGTCAAGGTAACGTTTTTGTCCAGAATACGTGAAATAACGCCACATTCTTTCTTTCAGCGTTCTATTGAATCTCTCGACAATAGCCGCTTTTATATCGGGGTTTCTCGCAACACGAAACTGAATATTTTTTTTCTTTAAGAGGGTCTGAAATACAGCGCCGATAAACTCTTTACCCTTGTCGGTCTGTAGGCAAACGGGCGATCGAGCGTTACTATTTTTTTTAGATAAAATGAGCTCAAACGCTTTAGCCACAGATGCAGCGGTCTTGTCGCGTAAAGGCTGAACCCATGCAAATTTACTAAGAACATCTATAACGACGAGGAGATAAACATAGCCATCATTATAAGCCTTAATCGAGCGAAGATCTACGAGATCAGCCTCCCAAAAATCATCAATGTTCCGTACGTTATAAAAACGCCGCTGAAAGCGATGACGCACGGGCCTGTGTTTTGTGTAAGCATCCTGTGCTTCAAGCCAATGCAGCGCCTTTATCTTGGAAATTTTCTTCTGACGCGCCTGGTGTAACAATTTGGTGGCGCCTGAAAACGATGCTTCATGGATTGGATTAAAGTACACTTTTTCTAAGATTTTCATGATTATAATTTTAGGTTAGCCCAGGTTACACGTCTTTTCTTATTATTATAATAGCCACTGCCACTCTGACGGGGGCTTTCTGCCTGTGGCGCCGGTGATCTGTTGTCACGACCACTGAAAAACGATGACTGGCTCATTTCGCCTGTTCCCTCGCTCCCTGTACTGCTATCGTCGATCTGCGATTGTCGTAGTGTTGAGCTAGCTCTTGACTCCATCCACAACTCCTCATTACCAATGAATTCTCGCGGCGTCTGCATCGTTCGCAGAAATTTGGCAAAGGCACTGCGCCCCGCTGGTTTAGGTATTTTCCGCGCCCTCATGGCGTCATTAACAAGATCAACAATATTTGAATCCTTGATTGGTTTTCCGCCAACCGACACGACCCCGGCAGAATCCCAAGAAAAATTAGCCCGTGGTGCGTCACGTAACCGGCGAAGTAGCAGTTTCGCTTTAATGCAAAATTTGGCCGGTATACTCTCAATGATGACGGAATCGTTCATGTCATTACAGGTTTCTTCTTTATCGCAACCAGGCTCTACAGTATATTTATTCTTCATAAGCGTGCGGTACTGCTGAGCTCTCTTGTCATCGACGAAATGGAGATAACGTTGTAGTACAGTCAAGTATGCAGCCCACTTTTCCCTCTCATCCTTGTATGCATTAGATTTCAAAATTTCATTCATCTCTGTATCCAATCTAGTTAGCGTAGCATCAATTCCTTGCGCTGGGCGCGTTTGAGACGTAGCCGTGCTAAACGCTGGTTGATTATGACTTTGTGAGCCCAACTGCGATAGATGTTCCTCTGGTACGAGTACCATTTTTCTTGCGTGCTCCATTATCCACGGCCACCAATCAAATTCGATAGAACAGTGCCTAGTATTGGTGCTAGTAAGAGCGGTAGAAACCCACCGCTCTGAACAACGAATCGTTTCTTACTCTTCCAGCAACCTTTTTTTGAGGCTAAACGACGCAGGACGGGGGCGTACCGACGTAATTTTTTTCTTTGATCGGCTTTCAGAGCCACGTTGCCGCAAAGAACGTTCAAGGCGCACTCACAAATGCAGCGGATGATACCCGGGTCTGCCTTACGCAAAATAGCCTCGCGCTGCTCCTTATTGAGATGCTGAAGAGCTCGCAATATTGCAACGTGCTTCTTGCAGAGCGGTGAACCACCTCGCGCCATTACGCGTGTGGAACTGTCGACCGTCCAGATGTATCACTTCTTTTAACTTCTTTTGTACAGTGGAGTCTTCGGGATAGCGCTACCCTTAAGAATGCGCCACGCACACTGGCAAATACAATGAGTTGTGCTTGAATTTGATTTGCGCGAGTCAAACTCTCTTCGTATCGTGCTGGTTTGTTGAAACGCGCTTAATACGGCGATGCATTTATCGTAACGCGACGATCCTTTAGACGGCATTACATGCGCTGAACTGGCAATTCGCCAGCACTGCAGCTGCTTTTCAACTTTTTTCGCGGTACGTACACAAAATGATGAGGATCGTCGGGAAAAATACCGGTGCGAAATCTACAGTTATCAGGTGTTGATTGTTTCAAGTCGAGCAACAAATAACCATGAGGCTTGGACGTTGCATCGTGATAGGCCTCCTGTAAAAAGCGCGGGTTTTCCGGATATACCTGGCGTGCGAGATGCTGTATTTGAGCACGATCACGAGGATTTTTGAAAACGACGATATAGCTGGCATTCAGCGAAATATCTCGTTGTCCGTGTCCTTGATGGAATAAGTTTTGGGTGATAAAAACAACGCTCAGATTTTTATGATGGCTACCTTTGGTGAAAAGATCTATAACGCTATTGTTCGATGCCTCACGCATCAAATCGTCGATTATTATGAGTTTTGCACGGGGGTCGTTTGCATAATCGGCACTCTGCGGTAGGCCTTCATGAAACTCTATCGACGTATCATACTCCGAGTATGCATGCTGCCACTCGGAATAATAGAAAATAATTCTCTCGAATGGCTCACTGCTCATACCCGAAATAAACTTCAAAAACTTTTTTACAAAGTACGTTTTGCCGCAGCCGGTGGGGCCGCAGATCATCGAGGTCCAGGGATGTTTCCACCGCGTGTCCATCTGTACGAATGAGTAAATGTTTACACAACAGGGCAAGATAAAGGGTTCGAACAGCCGGAATATGTATAAACCTTTTATTGTACAATAACAGCATAAATATTTTACATTATTTACATTTAGATGAAATAGTTTATTCTCCCCTGTAGCCATACGGGAGCGAGCCGTATTCACCGCAACGTCTTCGTTTGACGCTCGACGGTTTACATTTCTTTTTTTCTGCACGCGTGACAACATGATGAAACGGCGTACGGCGTATAGCGTCGTACTGCAGCTCGATAGGTTCCACCTCAACTATATAGGACTATATAGGAACGTATTGTGCTATAATTAATCAATTGACTGTTTGCGAAATTGAGCGTTATACCTTTGACTTTGCAAACCTCGCTTTCGGCACCGTCGGGACCGCTGATTATGAATGAATAGAATTTTGGCCCCCCGGAAACGAAAGATTTGATATAACACCCCGGATCCAGCTCGTCTGTAAGATCTCCTAAAAGTTGACCTGTTGGCGGCTCGTATTCAGCAGGGTTATTCTTCGTCACGTAAATAACTGAATCGGTGTCGCAGTACAACGCGCGCCTATCTAGGCGCTCTAGATAACTATAAAGTTTCAATCGAGCCTGAGCTGTTGTATATGCGGCGATTACAGAATTCGCTATACCTGACGGGGTTACGACATCGTCTTTTTTTATGTAACTGACATACAATATCTCATGGTTTACAGGTAAGATACCGGTGATTTCGTACTCGGCATTAGTCAATATTTCCAGGAGCTCTGCGCGCGTCGAAACTATAACCGTTTGCGGCAGATTTTCGCGCTGCCCAAACTTTCCCCAAAAAGAGTTGAGACATAATTTAGCTACCTGACGCAATCCGGGGTTTTTCGCTATTGCCTCACGACGCAATTGCACACCCTCTGAACGCTCGAAATCTGCGACGTATTGTTCTTGCGCATCGCTGTTATCCAAACACCCCGCAGGCCAGCCGCTAGCTTCTTGTTTAATTTTCAGGAATGTGCTTATATATTCGGTAAAATGGCCGCCAGACCGTGTATCACGATTGTATTGCGTTACCGCGTATTGCCAAATTTCTTCTACGCGAATCACTTTGTAGCCGCACGATACAGCTTTTCGCAACTCATCGACTACCCACGTACCATTGAACACACGCTCTGCAGGATTTTCATGCTCACATTCATCTTGACTCATGCGCTCGCAGCAGCTACGACATAGAGCGAATAACAAACGCTGATGCATACGCACCGGCAGCACCGGATGATAGAGATTTCGCGGCGGTAACACCGTACACTTAACAAGGCCTTCGACTTTCGTGAGATCGCTGTTGCTGGGCCCTGTTAACTCCATACACTCATCACCTACGTATACACGCGGATGACCCACGGGGTATTTACCGTATTTACAAATATACGGATATAAAGAACATACATCGACGTATCGTATTCGCTCGGTATTCTCCTCCTCTACATCATAGAGCGTAACCATGTTTTCTGTGCGGCCCCCGAAAAAAGCATCACGCGGATTAAGAGGCTCCGTTGTAACTAGCGCATGATCCCGTACAAGAGCTTGCATCTGAGTATTTGTTTCGAGCATACGATCATACTCGCACTCCCAAATCTCTGTCAGTGTGTACCCGCTATTTCGTATGGTGTAAGCTACCGCTATCGTTCTCTCGTGATGCTCGTTCATAGACACACCGTCGCTCTGTATCCGGTCTCTGTTCAATAGATAGCAACGCGGACAGCCATGCCAGTAGCATCCATGGAACTGTAATACATGTGACGCTTCAGAGGCCTCGTAATAACCATCTACCGTTAAATTCTGAGGAAGCTTGAACTCATGCGACCGGCCTGCGTGAATAATACGTTGCCCTAGGGAATGTTCCATCCATACGAGCCACGAAACTGCTTTTCTCGATTGATTATCCGCCCATCTGTAGCCACCTCTCGGTATGATCCCGATCGCATCATCCTCGAGGAAATTTTTCCGGAAAATCCGAAAGCAGGCTGACGCTATCGTCGTGCTCTCGTCGAACGGACAAACGCACCCTATGGCTATGAACATTTTCCGAAAAACCATACACGCCTGCCGCAATATCGTAACATCATTCTTGCAGTAGGCTACAATTTCTTTTTGAAAATCGAACACATAATTTGTGTTTTTCAATTCGCAATACCACGGCTCGAATATATCATTACGCACGGTTGCTGACATACTATCGGGAGAATAATACTCTTTCGGTGGTAATTCTCCTACATAATACTGATTTTCGGGTTTATTGAATAAGTGGGGAAAAGTACCTTTCGCTAGGGTGTCAGTTAACCCAAAGGATTTCGGTAATTTGCTCAGAGGCATATGAAAGTAGTGTAGACTATCGAGGAAGACTAGCCTCCCAATACGCATGGTGATAATTTTTGTTCCGTTCATTATTAGCGATGGCAACTGGGTCTTTTTTTCATCGATAAGATAGCGTAGAATAAACTGTGCATCGAAACCTCCAGCATTGTGAGCAATTAATATTGTACGCGAAAACCCTTTGATATCTTGCATAGCAAGCTCCACCAGCTGAGCTACTGGGTTGTGTTTAAATACAAACTCATGCACACCGCAGAACTCGCAAGGCTCTGTTATAGAGTCGTTATCGCAACAGCTTGTACAGACCCTTTGAGCTACACAGAGATTCGGCTCGTGTACGCGTGTGCCTGTGGTACCCTCCAAAGGGCTGCACTGTTGCGTTTCAAAATCATAGAAGATGAATAGCTTTTTATTCAGATCTCTATCCTTTACAAGGGGTCTCATAAAACATGAATGATTGTATGGCCGATCGGATTTACAAGTTTTGCAGTACCCCTCACCGCACACGTGCTTCTTCTTTTTGTCTAACGGCCTTATTATGCCAAAACAGTCGCGACAGCGTTTAATGGTCGCGCAAACAGTGGGTTTGTGGGTCCCTTCGGCGCTAATATGATTCTTGAAGCATGTCTCCCCGAAAAAAACACGGTTGCACACCACACATCTGATCGTATCTGACGAGTCCGGCGTGCATGGGGGTATCGTGAAACAACGAGCGCATCTTTCTCCTCTGCATCGATGATCTAATTTACGATATAGTGTATCGCACGATGTGCAAAAACCTGTACTGCCTGTCGCTCCTCTCAGGTTGAGAATCGGCTCGAAATGGTTCGAGAGCTCGTGATACAAGATATACAGCGTGTGTTGTACCGTTCCTACGGTGTTCAAGACGCTTTGCGTGCCATTGAAGATGGGCTTTTTTTTACACCGCCCCAAGTCCAAAAACGCGAAAACGACAATCGCAACACCATCACGCGATAAGTAATCCTGATAATGACCGATTTCATTTACGCGACATCCTTTTCGCGGTATCCTGACATTTGCGCGTCGCGTAAGATCAAGTGCTGCCATTTTTTGAGCCGATCCATTAACCTGTCTCACCCTCTGCCATTTTGTATGTAAGTCGCCCGTGCGTATTTCACCCCGTTCCGCATGCACGAGGGCTGCTGCCAACGAGCGCGGTAAACATAAATTATCATCGTTGCGAATCGTTAAGATAGATCTTTTTGCTACGCCCTCATGTGTTAAGCCTTTCCGACGCCCCCTACCCTCCACACCCTTGACAACACACGTTTTTATATTACACTCGTCGTCGATATTAAGAGATTCGGCGCTTTGAGCAACACTACTTATGAGTTGCCATATGTCTTGAAACACGTAATCGCGAGCGGGGCGGAAAGAAAGCCATACGGGGCCGTGTGTCAAAGTACTCGCGGTGAACGATATTCCTACATAATCGCCACCCTCGCACGAATTAGTTATATGCGTGAGTAGATCATTGAACGCCCCTTCAAGCCAGCTCATTACACTCGTTCCTGGCGGTGGTTCGCGAATACGCATAGTTGTCTCGCGACCGCGAAGTTGAAAACGCTTAAAATAACGCGCAGTGTCCTGAATTATTTCGATTCGAACCCCTGGTGGGTGTATGTCGCTATATGTATGCGCGCTCCGTGTGCTTCCAGCGCCTTTCTGTATTCCTGAAGAAAAGAGTATAAGGGTTTAAATTTTATTATATTTATTGACATCCAATGATAATGTTTACAGAAATTAAATTATCTCAGCGTTTTTTACAATGATAATGTTTGTAGAAATGAAAGTATCTCAGGGCTTTTTTGTAAAATAAGGATTTGTAGAGTCGTAGAGTATCTTCATCGTGAGACAGTTGTCGAATATCCTAACACAAAACACACACACGCTTATTTTCACATCGAAGAATCTGGATATAATTTAGGATAAAATTCATATTTACCCGAATCATCGACCATGAGGTGATCGAACCACGCGTCAGCTCTTTCATGGGCCTGCTGTGCCGGTAATATTTCCTGAGGCTGTTGTTCCCATAATTGGTCTTCCCATAGTTGGTTTTCCCTAGCCATGATTGATACATCTTCTTCGTCAATTGCATCACGCTCATTATTATTATTATCAGCAGTGCTATTGGTCCGTTGAGTGTTTTCAGGAACCCTTGCTGTTTCTGGTTCAGCACCGGCGATGAGCGGGCTGCTGCTTTCATTGCATAAGCCGGATGGCCCTGCCACGGTGCCATCTTCTTCTCCGTGCTCGCCTCGAGATGCTGATATTTGAATGAAATTTTTTATTATTCATAATAATATTTTAAAGATCATTCACGATTTTAAGTACTTACGATTTGTTGTATGCTGCGTCTGCGCCGCCTCATCATCTACAGCCTGCGCTGCTTCTATGACGGTAATTATCACCGGGTTATCATCATCATCATCATCATCATCATCGTCATCATCATCATTGAAGTTGAGCTCCGATGAAGTCGCTGATTCTGTTGAAGTTATCCTCATTATTATTATTATTGTTCGTATACAATATACCACGCCCCTAGCAGTTTTCAATACTTACGATTTTCGGGGTGTGTTCGGCGCCACAAATCCTGTTCTTCCGCAGCCCGCGTCGCTTCTATGAGATCTGCTTCTTCATCACTTGAGGCTTCTAGCAGCTGGCTATATACTAAACGATGAATTTAGTTTAGTAAATAATCCCAGCTAAAAATGCACAAACCCACCCAATCCAAACTCGACCCTGTTATTCTTTGCTATAGTGCTAAATATTACTCACATCGAATTTCGTTGCGAATCCCTCGGGTTGCTGAAGAATCTTCAAGCCCTCGTCGTTGTAATTCTTCAAACACGCACGTTAACACTTTGCAGCCTCTGAGAATCCCTCTATTGTAAGCTATCACAATAACACGCAAAGGTGTCCACCATAAAATATATTTTAAACGGTTAACGAGTCTATCAGTCGATAAATCTCTTAAACTCCTACACCATGAGGGATTACAGCGACGCCTAATATGCGCGCTGTGAATTATCGCTAATTTTAAAAAAGCGAGGATACACGAGCGAAGGGCGCGGTTCGGCATTATGTCCGGGAGACTGAATACACTTAGATCGTCACACGGCTGTCACAAGATTGGTGATCTTTTGTATTTCCAGTGCATATAAAATCCTGACGTGTAAACGATATCCCGCGATTTCTCGAGCCTAGCTATGTTTTACTAAATTGCAGATTTGAGAGCGCCCGTGTTCTTAGCAACGCTACCCGCGGCTCCACATATTAATTGTACAACCGTGCAAATGCTGCCTATAGTATTTACTATGACCCACAGCAACATCTTCGCGACAATTTTAAAAATAATATCGTGAATATAGACTATATGTATGCGTTGTGTGTTTGTATGTGTACAGATACACAGATTACATTCGACGCTCATGCAAAATCACCCGTGCAAAAATGCTGATGATAGTATTTACCCCCACTCAGAACAGCATCTTTGTGGTGATGCGTACATAGGCCTCAATAAATGTGTATACATATATTGCTGTACGCTCATCGTAGGCAAAAAATAGCCAAAATATAATCCTAAATTCAGAAGCTGTAATTGTAATGATAACGCGCATATACGCCGATGTATAGATCTACTTAACGGAGATCAGCGTTCGAGCAAAAGCATCAGGCGTTCGCGCTGCAGTCGTGCAAAAATGCGCATCTTCGTGACAATTTAAAAAATAATATCCGATATATAGACTATATTTATGCGTTGTGTATATGTATGTGTACAGATATACAGATTGCATTTGACGTTCGCACAAAACCACACGTGCAAAAATGCTGATGATGGTATTTACTATCGTTCAGAGCAGCATCTTTGTGGTGGTGGTGTGTACAAAGAACTCAATAAATGATACTATATGAAAATATACTAAGCGAGGATCAGCGCTCAATCGCCCTATATTACAGTGGTCTAATATAGGGTGGCAATTGGCTATTAATAATTTCACTACAGCACAACACGTCAATATAAAATACGTCAAATTTTATTCATCAATTACCGCTGAGGTATAGTGCAAAAAACGAAACTATCAGTTTATGATAACTGTAGTACATATATATATATATATATATATATATATATATATATCGCTTCTCGACCCCGTCGTTGAGCGTGCAGGGAACGCTATATGTGTGAGGGGCACATAGTATATATCAACACGGTATATACACTACTATATACTCACGCACACCCCACAAGTAGTTTTATATACCATGCTTACGCCAGCATGGAGCTCGAAAGAAGCACCGCACAAAGAGGAGACGCCGAGAGCCCTCCCCACGTTCTTCGCGTCTCCTCTTTATTCGGTGCTTCTTTCACTCGCCGCGACATCTCTATGTACAAAGAGCTCAATAAATGTATATACATATATTGTTCTACACGAATCGTAGGCAAAAAATAGCCAAAATATAATCCTAAATTCAGAAGCTGTAATTGTAATGATAACTCGTATATACGCCGATGTATAGATATACTATATGAACATATACTGAGCGAAGATCAACGCTCACGCAAAAGCAAAAAAAAGTATCGCGCGTTCGAGCTACAGTCGCGCAAAAATGCTTACGGTGTAATATAGGGTGGCAATTGACCATTAATAATTTCACTACAGCACAACACGTCAATATAAAATACGTCAAATTTTATTCATCATTTACCGCTGAGGTATAATGCAAAAAACGAAACTATCAGTTTATGATAACTGTAGTACATATGTATAAATGTATATATATATATATATATATATATATACCGCTTCTCGACCCCCGTCGTTGAGCGTGCAGGGAACGCTATATGTGTGAGGGGCACATAGATATATATCAACACGGTATATACACTACTATATACTCACGCACACCCCGCAAGTAGTTTTATATACCATGCTTACGCCAGCATGGAGCTCGAAAGAAGCACCGCTCAAAGAGGAGACGCCGAGAGCCCTTTCGCGTCTCCTCTTTGTTCGGTGCTTCTTACGCTCTCCGCGGCGTCTCTATCCTCGGCTTCCCTCTTTGTGCTGTGTTTCTTCCTACGGATTCACTTCAGCGCGGCTAAAGAAGTTTTACTTCAAAAATAACCAAAATATAATCCTAAATTCAGAAGCTGTAATTGTAATAATTGGCGCGTATATACACAGATGTGTAGATATACTATATACTGCAGGCCGCCTGTAAAATAACCAAAATATAATCCTAAATTCAGAAGCTGTAATTGTAATAATTGGCGCGTATATACACATATGCAGATATACTATATACTGCAGGCCGCCTGTACAGGCAACGCTTGTGCGTAATTGAGCATTATACATATGCTTAACGGAGACCGGCGCAAAAAGCATTGCGACCTCGAGCTGTAACCAAATGATGACGACAGTATTTACTATGAGATATCCAAGAAATGATGACGACAGTATTTACTATGAGATATTCAAGAAATTAATATGGGCACGTGCAATTTTGCTGATGCTGCTATTCGACCGATCATTGCATCTCGACGATAGCAGAGCAAAGAATCAGCCTCAGTATTCTCTTGCCGCCTTAACACGCCACATCGAACTTTAATCGCGCGTTAAAAGAAAAAGAAAAATGGAAATCGCTGTAAAATCTCTCGATCTTGCATGGTTCGGGGGCGAGGACGTGCCGGTCGAGATTATCAACGCCGACAGCCCGACGAATATGTGGCTGCGTCCGACGGCACTAAAACAGCACCACATTGACAACACGGTGTCAATGATAGAATATTATATCGACAATAATAGTGGTACGCTCCTTGGCGATGAAGAGCTCGCTGCCGGGGCGTTTTGCGCGGTACGTTCGAGTGCGACGGTTCGGCGATGCCGAATTATCGAAATCGATGAAACGGGCTACGCCGAGATTTGGCTGCTTGACGACGGCTGCTCGGCTTTTTGCGATAGATCGCAGATCTATCGGCTCGAGGAGTGTTTTTGCCGAACAACTGTCTCCGCAATTCACTGCGGCTTATGGGCCGTGCAGCCGGTCGACGCCGAATGGTCGTCCTCGGCACAGAGATACGTGAGCGATGTAACACTGGGTGTTATCGCCACAGCTCACATCGCGATGAAAGTGCTGGAAAATAGCTCGCTCTGGGTACAGCTCACTATCCGGGGGGCCGATCTCGGCAGCGAGCTCATTGCGGAGGGGCATGCGCTTCCGGAGCGCCAACGACTGCGCGCTGTGTAAACTAGTAAAAAACATTTGTGTGTGTGTGTGTGTGTGTGTGTGTGAAAAAACATTGGTGTGAAAAACATTTGTGTGTGTGTGTGTGTGTGTGTGTGTGTGTGTGTGTGTGTGTGTGTGTGTGTGTGTGTGTGTGTGTTTGTGTGTGTGTGTGTGTGTGCTATTTATGAGAGAAAAACATTTTCCGCTGGCAGGACGAGCAGCAGCAGCAACAGGTAAAATTAATTTTTATAAATCAAATATTATCAATAATTACACACGGTGCGCTATGGCGACACCTCACCACCTACCCCCACTCCTACCCCCACTCGCCATGGACCGACGACCAATCACGAAGAGCGCAGGTAGGAGTGGGGACACTTACCCCCACCCCCACCTACACTCAACACGGTCCGACCAGGCCCGAAGAGTGGGGATAGGAGTGGGGATAGGAGTGGGGGTCGCCATAGCGCACCGTATACTACTAATGATAATGAGAGAGAATGATAGAGACAGAGAATGATAGAGATAAAGAATGATAGAGAGAGAATGATAGAAAGAGAGAATGATAGTGAGAGAGAATGATAAAGAGAGTGAATGATAGTGAGAGAGAATGATAGAGAGAGAGAATGATAGTGAGAGAGAATGATCGAGACAGAGAATGATAGAGACAGAGAATGATGGAGAGAAAGAATGATACAGAGAGAGAATGATAGGGAGAGAGAATGATAGAGAGAGAGAATGATAGAGAGAGAATGATGAAGAGAGAGAATGATAGAGAGAGAGAGAATGATGGAGAGAGAGAAAGATAGAGAGAGAGAGAATGACAGAGAGATGGAGAGAATGATAGAGAGAGAGAAAATAATAGAGAGAGAGAATGATAGAGACAGAGAATGATAGAGACAGAGAATGATAGAGACAGAGACTGATAGAGACAGATAATGAAAGAGACAGAGAATGATAGAGAGAGAGAGAATGATGGAGAGGGAGAAAGATAGACAGACAGAATGATAGAGAGAGAATGATAGAAAGAGAATGATAGAGAGAGAATGATAGAGAGAGAATGATAGAGAGAGAGAGAATGATAGAGATAGAGAGAATGATAATGAGAGAGAATGATAGAGACAGAGAATGATAGAGAGATATAATGATAGAGACAGAGAATGATAGAAAGAGAGAGAATGATGGAGAGAGAGAGAATGATAGAGAAAGAGAATGATGGAGAGAGAGAGAATGATAGAGAAAAAGAATGATAAAGAGAGAGAGAATGATAGTGAGAGACAATGATGGAGAGAGTGAATGATAGTGAGAGAGAATGATAGAGAGAGAGAATGATAGTGAGAGAGAATGATAGTGAGAGAGAATGATAGAGAGAAAGAATGATACAGATAGAATGATAGAGAGAGAGAGAATGATAGAGAGAGAACGATGGAGAGAGAATGATAGAGAGAGAGAATGATACAGAGAGAGAATGATGGAGAGAGAATGATGGAGAGAGAGAATGATAGAGAGAGAGACCGATAGAGAGAGAGAGAGAATGATGGAGAGAAAGAAAAATAGAGAGAGAGAGAATGATAGAGAGAGGGAGAGAATGATAGAGAGAGAGAGATAGAATGATAGAGACAGAGAATGATAGAGACAGAGAATGATAGAGACAGAGAATGATAGAGACAGAGAATGATAGAGAGAGATAATGATAGAGACAGAGAATGATAGAGAGAGAGAGAATGATGGAGACGGAGAAAGATAGACAGAGAGAATGATAGAGAGAGAATGATAGAGAGAGAGAATGATAGAGAGAGAGAATGATAGAGACAGAGAATGATAGAGAGAAAGAATGATAGAGAGAGAATGATAGAGAGAGAGAATGATAGAGACAGAGAATGATAGAGAGAAAGAATGATAGAGAGAGAATGATGGAGAGAGAGAATGATAGAGAGAGAGAATGATAGAGAGAGAGAATGATAGAGAGAGAGAATGATAGAGAGAGAGAATGATGGAGAGAGAGAATGCTGGAGAGAGAGAATGATAGAAAGAAAGAATGATAGAGAGAGAGAATGATGGAGAGAGAGAATGCTGGAGAGAGAGAATGATAGAGAGAAAGAATGATAGAGAGAAAGAATGATAGAGAAAGAGAATGATGGAGAGAGAGAGAATGATGGAGAGAGAGAGAATTATGGAGAGAGAGAGAATGATAGAGAGAGAGAGAGAATGATTGAGACCGAGAATGATAGGGAGAAAGAATGATGGAGAGAGAGAAAATGATGGAGAGAGAGAGAATGATGGAGAGAGAGAGAGAATGATAGAGAGAGAGAATGATAGAGAGAGAATGATATAGAGAGAATGATAGAGAGAGAGAATGATAGAGAGAGAATGATAGAGAGAGAATGATAGAGAGAGAATGATAGAGAGAGAGAATGATAGAGAGAGAATAATAGAGAGAGAGAATGATAGAGAGAGAGAATGATGGAGAGAGAGAATGATACAGAGAGAGAATGATAGAGAGAGAGAATGATAATGAGAGAGAATGATAGAGACAGAGAATGATAGAGATAAAGAATGATAGAAAGAGAGAATGATAGTGAGAGAGAATGATAGAGACAGAGATTGATAGAGAGAAAGAATGATAGAGAGAGATCGATGGAGAGAGAGAATGATAGTGAGAGAGAATGATAGAGAGAGTAAATGATAGTGAGAGAGAATGATAGTGAGAGAGAATGATAGAGACAGAGAATGATGGAGAGAAAGAATGATACAGAGAGAATGATAGGGAGAGAGAATGATAGAGAGAGAATGATAGAGAGAGAGAATGATAGAGAGAGAGAATGATAGAGAGAGAGAATGATAGAGAGAGAATGATGGAGAGAGAGAATGATAGAGAGAGAGAGAGAATGATAGAGAAAGAAAATGATAGAGAGAGTGAGAATGATAGCGAGAGAGAATGATGGAGAGAGAGAATGATAGTGAGAGAGAATGATAGAGGGAGTGAATGATAGTGAGAGAGAATGATAGAGAGAGAGAATGATGAAGAGAAAGAATGATACAGAGAGAATGATAGAGAAAGAGAATGATACAGAGAGAATGATAGAGAGAAAGAATGATACAGATAGAATGATAGAGAGAGAGAATGATAGAGAGAGAACGATAGAGAGAGAATGATACAGATAGAATGATACAGAGAGAGAATGATAGAGAGAGAATGATGGAGAGAGAGAATGATAGAGAGAGAGAATGATAAAGAGAGAGAGAGAATGATAGAGAGAGAGAATGATAAAGAGAGAGAGAGAAAGATAGAGAGAGAGAGAATGATAGAGAGAGAGAGAATGATAGAGAGAGAGAGAGAATGGTAGAGAGAGAGAGAGAGAATGATAGAGAGAGAGAGAGAATAATAGAGACAGAGAATGATAGAGAGAGATAATGATAGAGAGAGATAATGATAGAGAGAGATAATGATAGAGACAGAGAATGATAGAGAGAGAGAGAATGATGGAGAGGGAGAAAGATAGACAGAGAGAATGATAATGAGAGAGAATGATAGAGAGAGAGAATGATATAGAGAGAATGATAGAGAGAGAGAATGATAGAGAGAGAGAATGATAGAGAGAGAGAATGATAATGAGAGAGAATGATAGAGACAGAGGATGATAGAGATAGAATGATAGAGAGCGAGAATGATAGAGAGAGAATGATAGAGACAGAGAATGATAGAGAGAGATAATGATAGAGACAGAGAATGATAGAAAGAGAGAGAATGATGGAGAGAGAGAGAATGATAGAGAAAGGGAATGATGGAGAGAGAGAGAATGATTGAGAAAGAGAATGATAAAGAGAGAGAGAATGATAGCGATAGAGAATGATCGAGAGAGAGAATGATAGTGAGAGAGAATGATAGAGAGAGTGAATGATAGTGAGAGAGAATGATAGAGAGAGAGAATGATAGTGAGGGACAATGATAGTGAGAGAGAATGATAGAGACAGAGAATGATGGAGAGAAAGAATGATAGAGAAAGAGAATGATACAGAGAGCATGATAGAGAGAGAGAATGATAGAGAGAGAATATAGAGAGAGAATGATGGAGAGAGAGAATGATAGAGAGAGAGAATGATAGAGAGAGAGAGAGAATGATGGAGAGAGAGAAAGATAGAGAGAGAGAGAATGATAGAGAGAGGGAGAGAATGATAGAGAGAGAGAGAGAATGATAGAGAGAGATAATGATAGAGACAGAGAATGATAGAGAGAGAGAATGATGGAGTGGGAGAAAAATAGACAGAGAGAATGATAGAGAGAGAATGATAGAGAGAGAATGATAGAGAGAGAGAATGATGGAGAGAAAGAATGATAGAGAGAAAGAATGATAGAGAAAGAGAATGATGGAGAGAGAGAGAATGATGGAGAGAGAGAGAATGATGGAGAGAGAGAATGATAGAGAGAGAGAATGATAGAGAGAGAGAATGATAGAGAGAGAGAATGATAGAGAGAGAGAACGATAGAGAGAGAGAATGATGGAGAGAGAGAATGATAGAGAGAGAGAATGATAGAGAGAAAGAATGATAGAGAGAAAGAATGATAGAGAAAGAGAATGATGGAGAGAGAGAGAGAATGATTGAGACAGAGAATGATAGAGACAGAGAATGATAGAGAGAAAGAATGATAGAGAGAAAGAATGATAGAGGAAGAGAATGATGGAGAGAGAGAGAATGATGGAGAGAGAGAATGATGGAGAGAGAGAATGATGGAGAGAGAGAGAGAATGATAGAGAGAGAGAATGATAGAGAAAGAGAATGATAGAGAGAGAGAGAATGATAGAGACAGAGAATGATAGAGAGAGGGAATGATCGAGAGAGAGAATGATGGAGAGAGAGAGAATGATAGTGAGAGAGAGATGATGTAGAGAAAAACAAATATGTGCCAGGGAAATAGAAAGCGACAGAAAAAGAGAGAACGAAAAGAATGACGGAGAGGCATGATACAGATGGAGCCATGTGTGTGTGTGTGTGTGTGTTTGTGCGCGTGCGTGCGCCCGCGCGTGACATATGCTATAAAGAGCTGCAATTTGAAAATTGTACGGAATGCTGTCGTAACATTAGTGTTTATCTGTAGGATACAGCATTTATCATCACCTATATAATAGGTCGAGGAAGCGCCCACCCTCACTTACCCACTCATACTAGTATATGAGCACGTTCCCACGACTCACATCAGACCAGTATGTCGGTATGTTTCTGATGCGACTTGGCGATGCTTATTTGTTCACGCACAACACCCGTATTTATTCATACCGTCATACGAAGTGCTTTTCCGTAGTTGCATTCTTGGAAGCTTACGGATAATAATATAATAAAGCAATATAATCATACCACGAATTGTCGAGTGGTAGACTGGGGAACCCGAGCTCAAAAATGGTTAGTCATGCATGCAAACTAACAAATCATCATAATCTATGGTGATTGTAATGGGAATGGCAACAGTCTTCTACTGCGAATGATTGTTACCATATGAGCTCTCATCAATGAGGCATCCTCAGAGTATTTCTGAATCGAAGGGTCACCTCCCAAAGCTACAGTTGTAGCAAATGCCGCAGCATAAACTCCACAACTAAATGCATCCGGCTGTTTTGAAACGGCCTGAATCGAGATACAGTCAATCTCCCGGAAGGATAACGTGCATGAATATACCTTCATACTTCTTTATGCATGCAAGTAAATGCACTTGGACACATGCTATCATAAATCAACATATGCGAGTCGTTGTACAATATGCAACACCAGTGCCTCGATTTGTTCTCACCAATTATTTGCATGTCATGTACGGATTGGCATGGCTTGATAAAGCGAAAGTACCCAGTGTAATTGGCAGGATTGAAATCAAAGTGTACGTTTTCTTTCAGTATTTGTTGAAATAAATCGACACTTGTATCAGTCAGGAGGCTGGTTTCCGTTGTAATATTTCCAATAACCTGATCGACATCAATGTTTCGGCGAACAACCTCAAGCGCTTCAACATCGGAATCTGTAATGTCGATTTCAATTTCTTCGTCAGATTCTATCAGCGCCCAATCCCTATCGTGATCGAAGGGTTTATGGTTGTCTAGTTCATTATTTTGCGGTATATTTTGCAGCAAATCTTCGTTCAACGAAACACTGCCTGTGGTTCGGAATCGTTTGCGTGGCAATTGGATTTGCGCAACACCTACACCTTGCTACACCTTGGATTTGCGCAATGTTTTCGGAGGAGCATTTTTTTTTTTCATTTCATTCTGTTCGCGAGCCTCCAACACATAGTCCGGTTCTCGAAGCGGCATATTTCGATTTCGCCGACTATCGAGGATTTCCGGTAGAAGACCTTGCATGTAAAAACGTGACAAGAATGGTTGAATTTGGTGCCAAAACTGATCATCTTTTGGCACCTTCACGTATTTAATATCAACGGAAGTCCATAAAGCAAAAATACAATATTTTCGCCCGGTTATGTGTAGTTGACCTTGAACTTGGTAGCAGTAATGATGCGTCTTACTCATACACTGAACATTCCTCTAATCGAAAATACTCCTGAGACGGGGATTGCGTTCAATAGCTTCCTCCAGATTTTCGTCCTGGGCCGAAAAAGGGCACTTGATTTCAACAATACCATCCTCATCGATTAGGCCGTCTGGCGAAGCACCCAAGTACGGAATGTCTGCATCGATAAAAAGCCCACATGGCATAATTGACTTATTGAGTTTAAACTCCAATGTCCTTTTGGCAGCTTGCTCATTAGCAATCCCAAACTGCACTGCGGGTGCGTCGATGATTTTCGGATAACGAATACTTTGCACCATTTTCGAACAAGAGGTTGTTCGGAGCATTCGACAGATTTGTCCGAATTTTGAAGCAGTTATGAGGCTTGTACGTAACTGGTGCCATAATTCACTGTCACTCTGAGCCACGGTATCTCACTCAATCTGGCCTCGATATTGTGACAGGAAAATCAGATCCGTTCATTCCCTCGACGTCACGACTCGATCGACTCCTCGAGCGCCAAAATTTGTCAAAGATATCATGAGACACGGTATGTGATCCATGACAAATTGACCCCCCCCCCCCGTATACCTTAAGTTGTACAATAATTCGTCGAACACCCACGTGTATGCGTCTAGGCGTATATCGTTAATGTGCGCGACAAGGTTGGCTTCGACTAAGGGCCGCATGCGTCGACTTATCGACAAAGAGGATTGGTTATAGATCCTTACAGACCTATGACCCCCTCCAGCCAAAATATCAGGCGAGCTGACGAGCGAACGAGATTAAGGCACTTCGTCTCGGGGAATTGTAACGAGAGGAAGCCGGCCTTCGAGGAGTCGAGTTTTGTCCATAATTGTTGGTATCGTTGAGAGTTTGTTAATATTGTCGAAAGTTTGTCAAATAGTAAAGCGTCAGAGTGCGTGAAAATATATCGAGGTGTACCTGACGATCGCTGAGATAAATTAATTATCGGTCGGAGAAACCGACCAGTCATAAGGTAAAGAAATAAATTTGCATATCTTTTACACGAAGCGCTATCTTGTCGCCTTGAACTCTTCCTGGTCCTCCAGCTGTACTCCCCCTGTGATTGTCTCAAAATATTACTACCCTGTTAATTAAAGGTTATCAGTTTCCTCAAACTGATTGGCGCCCAATATTCTTAAAATACATATAATAGATCACTCAGAGCCCTGCCAGCCGACGGACCACGGCCGCGGCAGGTGAACGGTATTAAATATTGAGAGAAAATAAATACCGGTCTCATTTGGCGCCCAACGTGGGGCAAAGTTGGAAAATTTGTCAAATACAGTATAAAATTGTGCCACGAAATTTATTGTAAGTGTGCCAAGTGGAATTTTGTCGACATGTGTAAAATTTGAAATTGTGTAACACGAAATGTGGGAAATTTGTTGTTAGAGCCACGTGGTAGTAGAATTTGTAAAATCATCGTTAAATTATTGGAACGGCGCGAATCGTCAAAATTTTCGCGAGATACCGTGTAAATTATTGACCAAACTTTGGAGATTGGAATCTATAAAATTTCAGTGAAAACCCTATGACTACGAATAGTCGTCAAGAGAAAGCGAGAATAAAGGAAAACCTTGAGACTCGGTACAGTGAGAAAGAGAGCCGGTAGTTGGTACGTCGAAATATCGAGAGCGTAGCGTCGCACGGCTATAGCTACACTTGATCGTGCGAGTCGAAAATAAACACGCGCCGAGTAAACAAAGCGAGACCCTATGATCACATGCTTATAATCTTTCTCTGAATTTCTTCGCTGTATCCCTTCGAATAATATTTCATAGCATGAATTATTTCATTTCTCGCTTGACTAAAATTATTTCACGCTGTATTATTCTGTGTATATTATAATTATTGTGAGCAAATATTATATGTATAGTGAAGGCGAACTGTATGTATTATCATTCCGTCGATATTTAAAATTTAATGGTACAATCATTGGCACAATTATAATTATTCCGGATAAATCGCGGACGACTAAAAGATTTTCCTCAAATCTTTATAAAATAATATCACAATTGCGAAATTGGAAAAGTGAAATAATAAAATAAAATTTTGCAAACGATTAAATAAACTTTTGACATCAAATAAGCTTGAAAATTTTGAGGGCTAGCATAGCAGTTGAAGTTTCCCCTCTCTCAGAGGTAAATTAGAAATCGAGATTAAATTTGAGGTTATTTTGTCAATAAAATTCAGCGTTATCAAATATAAAGAAAACTCAAGTGAACTTAGAATTTGATTTTAAACCAAAGTAGGAAAATTCGGAAATTGGAAGTTTATATATTGAAATTTGTCCGTCAAGTAAAGTAGTTCTGGCAAACGCAAATTACAATAAAACGGAATCATGACCTCGATATTCATTTCGCCACCTAGAAGAATTACTAGGTCCCAAAGGGCAATTGATGTACAAAACATTGAAGAACCGTCAACCGCTCGGGCTGCGGCTATGCCACACGACGATACGGTCCCCGTTCCGTCTGTGGAGGGGGAGATGTCGGGTGGGCATATGTTGGCCGAATTTATTCCCGAACAATTTGTCGATAATGCAGAGATAAGGGATATTACCGACGCTCTAGATTCGGGTGGAGCGAGGGCGATGGGGAAAAACAATGTCTACCCTCGTACATGTAGTAGGGGGGTTTTGCCAAGGGGAAGGGGAAGGGGATCGCGTCTAGCAACTCCCAATCCCGGTGAGATGTATAGGACATCGCCATTAGAGTCAACGCTCGATACTATAATAAGAAGGATGGACAATTTTGACGCAACAATTACGCGGGTTAAGACCCTCGAAGGCCAATTGAGTTTGATAATAGAAGGTTTATCGCGCCTTAACCCTTCGTCTGAAGGGAGCGGTGGGGTAGGCGGTACAATGAAGGTGCCGCAAAACGACGACCAGCTTCCGAGTGGAAGAATAGTAAATTCTTCCGGGGCTTTTGTGCCGTACAGGCAAGAAAATTTGTTTAGTGAAATCCCAGTAGACGCTGGAACGTCGAACAGATTGGCTCGACCCGAGTTTGCCGGCACGTCTGGGACCGGACAGCGAGGGGAGAGATCGTCACGAGATATAATAGACGCTAGATCGTCAAATAGTTTGGCTCGACCCGAGTTTGCCGGCACGTCTGGGACCGGACAGCGAGGGGAGAGATTTGCAGAAAATTTAACGGACGTGAGATCGTCGAGAAAATTAATCGAGTACGATTTAGGAAGCGTAGAATTGCCCAGAACATTAGGGAATGGGCAAAGGGGGGGCAATACCTCGTTAGACGAGGGAAGCTCCGCCGAAGAGGAAATTCGACGGGTTCGTTTTTCCGAGAATAAAAATTCTAACAGAAATTCCTCAAATATCGGTCAGGAAAAGATGACGGAGGAAATTCGACAAAATTCACAGCCAATCAGGTTATTGAATCCGGAAGTAGATCGGGTGAATCGCCAGTTGAGCGAATTAGCGAATAACCGCGTCGAAGTAACAGCAACGCGAATAACACCAGACGGTGATATCGTAACGAGCAAAAATTCGGTAACGTCAGAAGGATTCTTTCGAATGGTCGCGAGCGAGTTAGATCAGCACGAAAATTCGATCCCCAGCTACCGACAAGAGCGGGCAGAACGTCCCACAACACCCAGGAGAAGGGCTCTATCATGGCAAAGCGATGAATCGAGCGATGATGACGATTACACGCGACGAACTAGAGCCGGTAGAGGTGCGAACGCGACCAACAGACACAATAGGGGGGGATACAGCCCACAGATGGACTATAGTCGCGAATTCGAGTCAGCAATGAGAATAGGTCGAATCGTAAGTAATTGGAAACTAACCTTCCCCAAGACGGAAAAGGACCCTGATCAATTTTTGCTCATCCTGAAGGATCGTTTGAGGGTAAGCGGAATAGAAAAAGATTTATTTATCCCGTGTTTGTCAAATATTTTTGAAGGACCCTATAGAGCATGGTATCTGCTCAATAAGAAAGACTGGCGAACGTGGAAGGATTTTGCACGAGCTTTTCGCTTTCAATGGGGCGTGAAAAAAGAGGACGGAGTACTGTTCCTCGAGGTCCGGGACCTAAAATTCGAGAAAGGGGAAACGCTCGCCGAATTTGCTTGTCGAGCACGGCTTATTTTCGAACGCATGCAACACCCCCCACCTTTTCGCGAGCAGTTAAAACAAATATTAGTCAAATTTAACCCGCGGCTAACTTTCGAAATCCTGAACTTGCAACTCAACGGGTATAAAGAATTCTTGCATTACATCAACGAGAGGAGTTATCTTTACCGCAGGTCAGTCGAAGCGCATAAAGAACCACGCGACAGGCCAGGGGGATCGGGGCTGAAAATTCTGCAAGAAGATAGCGAAGACGAGGACGATACGCGACCCTTAGTTAGCGAAGATAGTGAGACAGACCCGACAGACCTGAACGCGTTCCAACCAAGAACAAAACGCGTGGACAAAAAAGAGCTCTCCCATTCGAATCAGTCAAAGACCCTTGTGAGACAGAGGCTTGAGAGCAATCTCTCGCGTTTTGGAAAAGATAACCAAACTTCGACAATTTCATCAAACAATCATACTTCAACAGTTGCATCTAACAATCAGACGAGGAGTTCAAAAGCAAGATTCATTCCAGATACGAGCAAAATGTTTTGCTTTAATTGCGGAGTGGTAGGGCATAGCGCACGTATGTGCACGGCCGCCCCTCAACCTGTATGTTGTCTTTGCCGAGTAATAGGGCATTTAAATCTAGACTGCCCCTCACGTCCGGGAAACGACGAAGCCCGGCAGTAACCGAACCTCAGGGTACGGCCACAAAGGGCATAGATGAGGTAAGGAACCGACAAATTAACATCGAACAAACGAAGAATTTTGACAAAACGGCCCCTATCGAATCCCGCTGCTCCCGCACCGAAGAGATTAACCGCGAAGATTTCCCGCTGGGGTTAGATCTGATAATAGACCCAGTCAGTGACTTGGAAATGTCAGATGACGATTTCAACCCCGTAAAGCCAAACGCGTCGGACGAATATTGCGAGGAAACGATACTATTATCACCGCTCGTAACGCAGCAGATGACTGATACTACCGACGTCGATACGCATGTTAGTATAGCGGAAATTGAAAATTTAAGGAACTGGAAACCGATGGGGCTACCAGCGTCAATTATCCACCGCTTATCGCAACGACGAATTTTCTGTGCAAACGACGCCCTCACGGAACCAAAACAGTTAATTCGAGTGCCGGTAGAAATAACTATATTCGGAGAAAAAATTCAGGGAATACTAGATAGTGGCAGTGAAAGGTCATACTTGAGTCGGGATACGTACGCCCGGGTGAAAGATTTCCAGGTTAAAGAACTCTCCGCGGACGCGACCTCGAAAACCGGAGTTCGGCTAGGAGATAAATCGGTAGTCAGGATGGAAGGGGGCACGTGCTTTGTTATCGATGTGGGAGACGTTTACGGCCCACAGTGGTTCAGCGTTCTTCCGGATTTGTCAAATGATGTGGTCCTCGGTATGGATTTTTGGATGGCTTTCAAGGTCAGGATAAACCCCATCACGGAAACGTGGACATTAGAAGGGAGTAAATATTCATATCCGGTTTTACATCGCCGCGTAACGCGTGCGGAACTAAAAACTTTGACCACTGACCAAACTGACAAACTACGAGATTTCCTGGATAGCGAATTTAAAAAATTAGACAAAGAATCCACTGGGATGACCAATCTAATTGAACACGTCATTGAATTGAACGATTTGACACCCCATCGACAAAAACCTTACCGACGTAGCGAAGTTGTCCGTGAATTTGTGAACAAAGAGGTCGACCGACTATTGGAAAAAGGTTACATAACGTGGAGTAACAGTGACTGGGCGTGTTCACCAGTCGTAGCCCCAAAAGCTAACGGAGGGCTAAGATTTTGTATTGACTATAGGCCGGTGAATCGACAGACGGTTAAACCCGCGTATCCGTTACAACACATGAAATCAATCTTGTCTCAATTGCATCAAGCTAAAATCATTTCGACTCTAGATATGAGCGAGGCTTTCCACCAAATCCCCATGGATAAGGGAAGTCAAAAATACACCGCGTTCGTTGTCGAGGGAAAGGGATTATTGGAATGGGTCAGAATGCCCTACGGTCTGACGGGAGCCCCGTCAACTTTTCAGTGCTTAATGGACAAATTAAAACGACGTGTAAAAGAACTAATTATCGAAAGAAACTTTCCAAAAAAATGGATAGATCAGATATTCGCTTACTTAGACGATTGGATCATCGTCAGTCAAGACCTTGACGAGCATCTAGGGTTATTGTCCTTGTTGTTCGAGGTATTACGGGAAGCGAAATTGATCATTAACCGCGAGAAAAGTAGTTTCGCGTGTAAGGAGGTTAAGTTCCTGGGGTACATTGTCGACGAGTTTGGTATGAGACCAAACCCGGAGAAAATACAACCGATTCTCGACTTCCCGGTACCAAAGGACAGAACCCAGTTGAGACAGTTCAATGGCCTAGTAAACTGGTACCACAGGCATTTAAAAAATATCGCAAAAATACAGGGGCCACTGAACAGATTGACAAGCCCAAAGGTCCCATGGAAATGGACGGGGATCGAGCAAAAGTCTTTCCTTGAGATCAAACAGGCATTAATCGAAGCACCGCGGTTAAGTACTCCAATACCCGGTCAACCCTTTATATTATACACAGACGCCAGCGACTTTGGCCTTGGTGCAATATTAACGCAGCAAGGATCGAATGGGAGGGAAGAGAACCTGGTAGAAGTTTTGAGTCGACCCCTAAGAGGCGCGGAGCTGCATTACACGACAACCGAAAAAGAGTGTCTAGCGGTAGTATGGGCAGTGGAAAAGTTGCGCTGTTATTTGGAGGGTATGCCGTTCAAAGTAGTTACAGACCATCAGGCACTACAATGGCTACACGGGATAAAGAACCCTGTAGGTCGTTTAGCGAGATGGGCAATTTATTTACTCCAGCACAACATGACAGTAGAGTACCGGCGGGGAACGATGAACGAAGCCCCGGACGCACTCTCGCGTATGCATGACATTGACGTCGATCCACGGGGATGGGAAACCGTCGTCGAAGAAACGATCCAGAATAGGATCAAGCTAACAACGATTTGCGACAAAGACTGGTACGAAACTAAGCGGGGACTTGTCGAGAAACAGCCGAACAGATTCTCCGAATGGAAAGTCGAAAACGGTGAACTTTACTACTATAGGCCGGATTATGAGAAAATGTTAATCGACGATGAATTCCCGTGGAAGAGGGTAGCTAGGCCAAACGAAGTAGCCAAGTTCTTGCAGGAAAATCATGAGACCCCGCGAGCGGGACACCTAGGTAGAGACAACACCTACGACCGTATACGACGACACTACTACTGGCCAGGTATGTCACAGGATGTCAAATCTTATGTCGAGGACTGTGAAACGTGCCTGGGAGTCAAATATAATCAACACCCGGCAAAAGGACCGTTAGCAACGAGGCCTTTACTGAAACCATGGGCCCAACTGTCCGTGGATACGATAGGACCCCTAACTCGATCAAAAAGAGGTAACGTGTATATCATCGTCGTACTAGACTTATACACCAAATTTGTCGAATTATTCCCGGTACGCACTCAGATCGGTAAGACTGTGGTAAAAGTACTAGACTCCGTGTTCGACAGATGGGGAACCATCCCAGAGTCAATTATTACCGACAACGGAACGGAATACGTAAATAAAGAGGTCAAAGCATTTTTCACGGTACATAAAATAAACCATATCACTACCCCGTTAGCACACCCCCAGGCGAACCCTGTAGAACGGGTCAATAGAACAATCAAGCCGATGATAGCCGCGTCCGTAAAAAATAGTCAAAATATATGGGACGAAAACTTGTCAAAACTCCAACTCGCGTACAACACGGTACCGCACTCAGGCAGTAGAGTCACCCCATTTTACTTAAATCACGCACGCGAAGCCAACGTTTATTCACGGGAACGTATCGTCAGGGGCGAGCCGGTAATAACGGACGAGCTAGTGGATAATTGGGTAAAGAGATTGTCAAAATTCGACGAAATACGACACGAGGTCGAAAATCAATTAAAGAACTGTTCAAACAAGCGTATTGCGAGGGCTAACTCGAATTTGACTGAACGGGTAACGATAAAAACTGGAATGGAAGTCTATTATCCGAATAAGAAATTAAGTAATAAACCGAGGGTTACTCTGCTAAGTTAGCCCATCGCTATGTAGGTCCAGCAATTGTGAAAAGAGTAATTGGGCCAATGATTGTCGAACTAGCTGATAAGAACGATAAAATTGTTGGGAAATACTATGTAACGGACTTAAAATTTCCTCGTCGGAGTTTACGAGAATTTAACATTCCCCATACAGCTGATTCGACAACGCCAGCTGGCCACGTAGTAACGGAGGGTCCATTGTCAACGGCGTGATCATGGAAAAAGAGGGAAACCCGTCGTCGTACGAGGACAGTTACCTGGAAGAGCTGCTCAAAGAACAAGAGCGGGTTGAAGAAGAACGCAAGGCTCTGCGGGCGAGAATAGAGCTGTTACGTCGCAAGGCTGAAGTTGACAGCCATGCCCCTCCTGTCGAAGCGAACGTTGACCGCGATGTGGAAAGTTCGTCGGACGAGTCGGACGACCCCGGAATAACGGTTGTTGAGACAGCTGGAGGGGAATTACGGTACCCGGAGGCACCATCGACTTCGACAATGCTCGAGGGGAAGCCCTCGACACCGTCAACACACCACAACGAGCCTAACGCAGAGGCACTGCGACTGCTGAGTGAGATCCGTAATCTCCCGCCACCAAGGCTACGGTTGACCAACCCGGTCAGAATTACAACGGAGCAAGTCCACCAAGAAAACGTCAAACGTAACCACATTCCGACGGGACACCATCCCCGCGGCACCTATAACCAAGATGGAAGGCCGTGCCGTAGCACCGACAGCTCAACCGCCTTGACCGCCCCGTCAGTCATGGTAAAACCATTGCCGTTGGGAAAAGCACCACCGTTGGCAACCATCTTGGAGGAATTGAATGTTCCCCCGGCTGCTGACCTGGGAAAGGAACCAAGACCGCTTTACTTCGCCGACTGCCGAATTCTGAGTCAGGCTTTACTGAAGGACCTCGTCAAGAAGCGCGCCGAGCGCCTTGTCAGCGAAATAGAATCGACAAAAGTCAACCGAGGCACGCAGACTTTCGTCAGCGCAGTCGGGAAACAATATGTCGCCAGATGCGTCAACTGCAGATCCCGAGAACATCATTTCAAGGACTGCAGCCTTCCGTATCGGCCTGGGTTTTGTCAAATATGCGGGGCCGATGGGTTCGACACAGCTGATTGCGTGTACCCGCATGGTATCGAGCACGAACATGCACTGGGAAGATGCCCCGGATGTGCCAGAGACATAAGCCTCTACTGTCCAGAATGTCCGGACTGCAATATTCGCTACGCGGACATCGTCGACTGGCTCCGGCTAAATTACGCCACCTGGCCGACTGCGTTGATTCCCGAGGACCACCGCTACCTTGTCAACGAGGGGGTGGAGACCTTGAAGAGGAGGGTAAAGGCCGACTTCACCAACCCAAAGGACTACCCGAACCGTGTGCGCGCATTTCTGATTCGGGAAAATGCGCTCGCCCAGGCTCCTCCAGTCAACCCAGCCGCCAAATCGGCAAAAGTGTTGTCAACGGAGAAAAGGGAGTGCGCTATCAAAGCACTACATACTCAACGTAGTAATCGGACCCTCGACAAGATAATGGCCGAGAGACCGGAATTGAACGACGGTGACGAAGTTCGTGTCGTCATCCCGACAAAATATAAAAAGTAGTATCGTCTACCAGCTTCGACGAACTTGTTTGACGGGAAAGTGCCATGACTACGATTATTTAGTATTGACCGAAGTTTTGTCCGGGACTAGCAGTCCACCTTTTGTCTTCATTCCGCTTTGACCACACCGAACCAGTACAGATGCAACAATTGAAATGCGTTGAGCAATACACGCCACTTACGCATCAGGTCATCGAGATTAATCAGTGCAGTTAGCCGAGCCCTTCAGCTGCGAAACAGATCCTAGCGTCTATATCGAACCTCCATCGAGGAGAAAAGACGCCGTCGCCGTTGATGACCTGGGAGCAATTGGAGCGGCTCTAGCTCTCTTGGCTGGCACCACTGGTTTTGGATCTCGAAGCCGAAACGTGAATTGAAAAGGCCCAAGGCGAAATTCAACACGGCAGTCCCTAGACTCGCTGAGATCGGTCGGTTCAACCTCAGGATTATCGAGCTCAACGACCGACGTAAACTCGTTGCGCCTAACTAATCGACTGGATGGACAAGCCCAGCTAAATTTAGGACGTCTGCGAGGCCCATAACCCCCGTTATGTGCCAATTAACCCGTATATATATTTTATATATTTCATCTTCATTTTGTTTCAACTGGAACTATAATCCAGCATCATATCTTTTGTGTTTATTTCATGTTAGCTGGAAAATTAACCAGTATATATATTTTATATTTTGTCTTCATTTTGTTTGATTGGAATTAGCATTTAGCCTTTTGTGTTTTGCGGTTAGGTTAAGCCGATTGGAAAACTAGCCAGTTATGTATTCATATTTCGTCTTTTGTTCCGACCCAAGAGTATAACCAATATAACGCAACAATAGCAGTTTGTCTTTTGTGTTCTACTTCATCGGCTGGAAAATCAACCAGTATACGAAATTATTACCTTCCCGATCCCCGGGTGGACCAGAGCATCCAAAATTAACGTCAAACCACTGGATAAAATTCCTTCCCGTCCCTCAAACGTACTCCCGAATTATTTGTATGCCTTCCCCGAGTTCCAAGGCCACAGGTTAATCCACCGGGTCGGCAGGGTGGCGTTTCGGGTGGAGATTGTAAATTTGCAGGTCGGCAGAAGACGCCCAGGCCTTACTGACGAGCGGCATGTACATCTCGCTTGTGACGTCAAGGTTCGAGAGGGGAGAGTGTGACAGGAAAATCAGATCCGTTCATTCCCTCGACGTCACGACTCGATCGACTCCTCGAGCGCCAAAATTTGTCAAAGATATCATGAGACACGGTATGTGATCCATGACGAATTGACCCCCCCCCCCCGTATACCTTAAGTTGTACAATAATTCGTCGAACACCCACGTGTATGCGTCTAGGCGTATATCGTTAATGTGCGCGACAAGGTTGGCTTCGACTAAGGGCCGCATGCGTCGACTTATCGACAAAGAGGATTGGTTATAGATCCTTACAGACCTATGACCCCCTCCAGCCAAAATATCAGGCGAGCTGACGAGCGAACGAGATTAAGGCACTTCGTCTCGGGGAATTGTAACGAGAGGAAGCCGGCCTTCGAGGAGTCGAGTTTTGTCCATAATTGTTGGTATCGTTGAGAGTTTGTTAATATTATCGAAAGTTTGTCAAATAGTAAAGCGTCAGAGTGCGTGAAAATATATCGAGGTGTACCTGACGATCGCTGAGATAAATTAATTATCGGTCGGAGAAACCGACCAGTCATAAGGTAAAGAAATAAATTTGCATATCTTTTACACGAAGCGCTATCTTGTCGCCTTGAACTCTTCCTGGTCCTCCAGCTGTACTCCCCCTGTGATTGTCTCAAAATATTACTACCCTGTTAATTAAAGGTTATCAGTTTCCTCAAACTGATTGGCGCCCAATATTCTTAAAATACATATAATAGATCACTCAGAGCCCTGCCAGCCGACGGACCACGGCCGCGGCAGGTGAACGGTATTAAATATTGAGAGAAAATAAATACCGGTCTCAATATGCACTCCTTTGCTTCAATTTTTCGAAATGATTTTCGACGAGTACGTTATAAACCGCCTCTGGAACATCGGGTTGCTGACACGATGGTCCATAATCTTTATCGATGCCCTGCCACCTGCGATGTTTGCGTCTGCCCTTTTGTTGGCGTCGCAACTCATTTTGACGTATCTTGCGCTGCCTACTCCGCTCTAATCTAGCAACGATAAGAGGAACCCTTTTCACCTTACTGTAGTGCACTTTTGAAAGCAGCTTTTGGCTATTGTGCTGTATAAATGCACCGTAGCATCTCATTTGATAAGAATTTCTCGCGCAGTGATTGATTCGTTTTCCACAATTGAGTTTGTTCACGATTGAATTGCAGGCTTCAGCAATGTTATTTGTTTGAGCCTGTAACAAACTATCTGCGTGACAACTGAGGTAACGGACGGCTTCTGCTGCGTCACGGTAGATACCAGTTCGTTCAAGCTCTGGAATCAAATTCTTCTCGTTCTCCTTTGGTTCGCAAGGAAATGGCAATGACTTGCAAGACGCGTGTTGTCTAAAAACATGTCCAAGCAGGATTAAAATGTCATTTTGAAGCATTTTAATTTTGTCTGTTTCAGACTCGCTATCCGCTTTACGAATATCTCGTGCACGCTTAATATTTCTTCGTATCTCTAAACCGCAGTCATGAACTTGTTTCCGTAATGCAGCAACTGTTACGATACCTTTCTGGGGCTGAGCTTCTAGCCGTTTTATCGATGCATTCCTCATTTTTTTGCCTAAATTACGAAACAAGTGGTTACTGCATTCCACTTTGTGTACAACTATGCCATGAGCAGCGTAGGGGTCGGAATCTCTGATTGCTTGATAAGTGCTGCTATCGCCATCAGAAATGAGCGTTTTGTATATTAAACCATGAATTTCTATGCTCTTTTTAAATCCTTCAAGAATTATATCAGCTTCCATAGCTGTAGAGCTTTGGTCGCGACCCCAATTCTTGTAACATATATGCTCGCGTGGTTCCATAGCAAGTTGTTCATTCTTGGCGCACACTGCGCAATATTTATTCCTCACACCACCGAAAAGGACTTTTTTTGTTTCGAAGCCAATAATCGAGCTATTACCTGACAACGAATCGTACTTCCCATTCGCGTAAGTAGGCTTTGCCCAACTTCCATCGGCTATGACTGCAATCAATGGAAAGCCGTTTTTAACGCGGCCTTCCTTTATGGCAATCTGTTTTTCTTCTTCTGCCGCCACATCCATTTGTTCGGCGGCAACGGCTTCAAAATCATCATACATGATCTCGCGAAACTTGCGATACGCAACATGCGAAAGCGGACGGACATTCATCGCCGCAAGCTGCTCTTGCAACGTGGAACATCCGGTCCCGGAAGTTATAGTGCCGCAACCTGCACTTTCGTTAATGCCCATCGTACTATGATCATCGGAATCGGTCCAAATATTGAAACCGTAATTGCACATTTCACACCTAAAAAGCAATTGGGTTCTCAATCCACGTTCAATGTATTTCTCCCATTCGAGATGACGAAAATGACACTCTAAACCACGGCTGTGAGAGTCAAATTTTTCATGCAACTGTTGAAGAAAGAAGGTTATATCGACTATCCGTCGACCTTCGACTTCCACGTCAACGCGACCCGTATCTAATGCAGGCTCACTATCTACAAGAAGCTCATGTTCATCAGTATCAGAACCTTCCTGATGATGGTCTGTCTGATTAACAACTTTCTTTTTTTCGAGATCGTGCAATTGGCAATCAAATGAAGGTTGTGGAAAATCGAAAGCCGATTTTGCTCCAGGCAACCCCATTTCTCGCGAAACATCTGCATGCACAGCTGGCTCAATGCTTCTTGCCTGTGAGCCATCTGTATGGATACTGCATGTATCTAACTGCGGTATCGGCTTAGCAGCTTCATCTTCTCCGAAAGCATGCAATTTACGGGGATGAGTGCTCACTTTCTGAGGGCTACTCGAATTTAGAGTAACAATCGAAAATTCTCCCATTTCTGGACGAATTTCGAAAGTGCTTGGTGCAACTTGTTGCTCAGATGAGAACACAGTATTTTCAAGGGGCTCGCAAATATGCACATTAGTGACATTATTTTTTGTTGCACCAACTTTCATATGCCTATCTCTGCCACTGATTTCTGCAAGCCCATGATAGACGTTGTTCACGTCGAGATCATGCATTTCTCGTCGAAAACAAGCCTTCGAAAAATCGGCAACAGAGCATTGCTCTTGCTGCCCATCAATTTCTGAAAAGCATGCTTCAGAAATCTCGATTCCAAACGAATACGTGCTCTGAGATTCGAGCTCGGAAGGTGAACATGCGTTACCTGATACGTGCCTCTCGATCGGTTCGACTTGTTCCCCAGCATAATTCCCAGGTTCTCCAGGTCGATTCCGAGGACGCCTGGGAAGAAATTGAATGTTCATGAATATGTCTGAAGATACAATAAACTTTGCTTATAATTTCTCGAATCCTCGCAAAAAGTAAAAAAAAAAGAAATAAAAATAAAAAAAAGAAATAAAGTAAAAAAAAAATAAAGCCTATATAAAAATCAATGTATTGGGGTCATTCCATGTCAAATCGACCAATGGTTGGTACCGACCCCTTTCGATTTGGATGAGTTTTGGTCAGAAGTATCCTTTTATCATAAAATTTTCAGGAGAGCGTTTTTTTTTTTTAAAGATATGAATTTTTGAATTTTTTTTAATTTTTAATTTTCTTTAATTTTTTTCTTTATATTTTTTCTTTAATAAAATAAAATTCAAAAATTCATATCTTTGAAAAAAAAAAACGCTCTCCTGAAAAATTCAGAACACTCTATTGAAGGCATTATATAAAAAAATTTGAGCCAAAAATTTAATATTGAACTTCGATTTTTTCGATTTTTAAAATTTCAAAATTCTGCAAATTCATCATTTCTTGAATTTTTTTTTCAAAATATTTTTTTTTCCATAGTCCCAAGTATCTTCTTTGGAACAAATTCAGGCCCATCCCTGTAACTATAAGAGTTTTTGAGATATTCAAAAAATAAACTTAAAAAACCTTATATTTTTTATTATATTTTATTATATTTATATATTTATATTTTATTTTATTATATTTTTTCTTTAATAAATCAAAATTCAAAAATTCATATCTTTGAAAAAAAAAACGCTCTCCTGAAAATTTCAGAACACTCTATTGAAGGCATTATATAAAAAAAATTGAGCCAAAAATTTAATATTGAACTTCGATTTTTTCGAGTTTTCAAATTTCAAAATTCTGCAAATTCATCATTTTTTGAATTTTTTTTTCAAAATATTTTTTTTTTCTATAGCCCCAAGTACCTTCTTTAGAACTAATTCAGGTCCATCCCTGTAACTATAATAGTTTTTGAGATATTCAAAAACTAAACTTGAAAACCGGGAAAAATAGTGAAATGTTGTGTGACGGCCCCACAAGTCCCCTATTCCTAACTGTCCTTTCCCACACCCTAAACCCAACACCTTAAAGTCCCATACATCCGTTCTCACGCGGACATTCTATTCCTCACCCATACCACCTTAATCCTAATCTCCATTCCGCGAATGCTGACGAGTCCGTCAGCATCTCTAGCGCAATCCCACGGTCCACGCGTGGATGCTGCATGCACCACGCACGTGGTATCCCCTCCAATAGACCCTAAAACAATGGGCCCTTTGACTCGTGGTGCCCGAGAGCGTCACCTCAAAGTCCAGTTCATCTCCAACATTCATTCAACCAACTACTACAATTCTTCTCCTAATAACCTCCGTGCACTTCTCCACTATAATACCTGATCTAATTAAAGACTATATATATATACACCTGGCTATTTACATTAACACCCGCTTCGGACCATCACAGTTGAATTTTGCATAACTTTTTGAAAAAAAAGAAATAATTTTTTTTCCTTCGGTAGGACTTCGTTTCATGATAAAAGGACACTTCTGACCAAAATTCATCCAAATCGATAGGGGTCGATTCCAACCATTGGTCGATTTGACATGGACTGACCCATTGGTATTAATTATTTCCTTCTCTGCTGCTCTAGCTTTCTCTCTATTTCCCCTCCCCGCCCAATTGGTCAAGAGAGAGAGAGAGAATGAGATATATATATATAGAGAGAGAGAAAGAAGCACCGGGTGGTCAAATGCCCGGATACATGGGGGTACCCCAGCTGAAATACTGGCACACGCCATATAAAAAAAAAAAAAAAAATCGAGTAAGAAAAGATTATCAAATAATAAAAAAATCTATATAAATATCAATGTATTCTTATTAATTATTTCCCTCTCTGCTGCTCTAGCTCTCTTTCTCTCTCTCTCGCCCCTCCCCCCCATTTCTCAAGAGAGGGAAAGAGGGGTACCATAGGGGTACCAGGGGTACCATGGGGGTACCATAGCTGAGATACTGGCACCCGCCATTAAAAAAAAAAACGAATTAAAGATTATCAAATAAAAATAAAGTTTATATAATAAAAATAAAGTAAAATCGAAATAAAGTTTATATTAAAATAAAGTCTATATAAATATCAATATATCGTCATTAATTATTTCCCTCTCTGCTGCTCTAGCTCTTTCTCTCTCTGCCCTCCCCGTCCAATTTCTCAACAGAGAGAGAGGGAGAGAGAGAGCTAGAGCAGCGAGGGAAATATTTAATAACAATACATTGATATTTATGTAGACTTTATTTTTAGTATATAAACTTTATTTTTATTTGATAATCTTTTCTTATTCGATTTTTTTTTTTTTAATATGGCGGGTGCCAGTATCTCAGCTGGGGTACCTCCGTGTATCCGGGTGCTTCTTTCTCTCTCTCTATCATTCTCTCTCTCTCTCGTGAGAAATTGGGCGGGGAGGAGAGGGAGAGAGAGAAAGAGCTAGAGCAGCAGAGAGGGAAATAATTAATAACGATACATTGATATTTATATAGACTTTATTTTAATATAAGCTCTATTATTATCATATAAACATTATTTTTATTTTACTATATTTTTATTATATAAACTTTATTTTTATTAGATAAAGTTTTTGTATTCGATTTTTTTTTCTCTATCATTCTCTCTCTGTCTCTCTCTTCCCCCCCAATTTTTTAAGAAAGAGATAGAGATAGAATGATAGAGAAAAAAAATCGAATCCTTTCGAATTCTTTTTCAGGATGTTTTCAGATTTTTCACCCGCCTGCTGCTTCTTTCTCTCTCTCTCTCCTCTCTCTCTTGAGAAATTGGGGGGAGAACCTCGCATTATACATTCATTCCACTTGGGGTTCAACAAATTTGAGTAAATTCTGCGGTCGATTAGTTTGAATCGGGGGCTTGAAATGTACATATTATTATTCCCACACTTATGGTAAATTTTGATAGCTAGAGGCTTTTTCAGGATGTTTTCAGATTTACCAACCACCCGGTGCTTCTTTCTCTCTCTCTCTATCATTCTCTCTCTCGCTCTCTCTCTATAATTCTTTCTCTCCCCCCGATTTCTCAAGAGAGAGAGAGAGAGAGAGAGAGAGAGAAAGAAGCACTGGGCGGGTGGAAAATCTAAAAACATCCTGAAAAAACCTCTAGATATCAAAATTTGCCATAAGTATGGGAAAAATAATATGTACATTCCAAGCCCCTGATCCAAACTAATCGACCGCAGAATTTACCCAAATTTGTTGAACCCCTAGTGGAATGGTTGTATGATGCGAGATTGGTAAAGAAGAAAACCCAAACTTGAACAAGGATAAGTGGAAAAGAAGAAGGGTTACGATAATCCACAGACTTCTTCTTTCTCCACATCATACATTATCTTTTCCCCGAATGTTAGTTGTTATTACAACTAATGTGAATGCCGCTTAGTCGACGAGAATGAGCACGTTTATTCCATTTGTTATTTTTGTTGCCCATCTTTCTCACATCACTTTACACTTATGATAACAACAAACTATTTATACAATAAAATCTCTTGATAAAAATAATAGTTCTAGAACAATTCGTATGCTCTAATAATATAACTATATAACTTCACGGTGAAACGCGACGTCTTACGATCGCGTCAACCAGTCATATAGACTGTTTTGTTTCTGTAAACCGTCCGTAGAATAAGATTGGTGTTGTCTCTATCTCTCTCAATCTGCGGAACTATATATATAAATGGATTTGTGTGCATGTGTGTGTGTGTGTGTGCGACCATACACATTGTATGTATAAACAAACACACACACACACACACATTAGTTGATTTACATACATGTGTATATATATAATTTGTCGCGTGCGTCCAGGCGGTGTGTGGATGTGTGTGTGTGTGTTTATACATACTGTAACGAGATTTTTCCCGCACACTTTCCCGGTCTGACTCGACTCCACCTACCGCGTATGATCGTGAACGCAATCACGCCAAAACTTTATCCTCACAGAACTCGGCCCATCGCCGAAAAATCGCAACACAGTTATCACAAGCCATGATGTCATTCGAGATCAAAATTAGCCCTCACGTGAAGGAATCGGGCGCCAGGTACCAAGTACCGCCGGTTGAAGACCGACTTTTATTAATTTGATTCTTCACGCGAGCTCGCACAAAAAAATGACCCAACACGCGGGAGGTGAAGTGGTGAGGCCGAAGGAGAGACTCGGCTAGCTCAGCTCACCTGAGAGAACGATGGTAGAGGGGGGTGGACGGAAAGAAGTGACAAAACTCAATGTTTCGGGAAACCAAGTTTTTATTGCAACAGTCCCGCTGGTTCATTTAGGTGTTCACAGAATACTGGAGCCGACGTAGAAATTCGCCATGAGATTATTGATACAATTGCTAGTGACTAAAACCTAATTAACCTAGACCGTCGATACCACTCAAAACAGGTAGCATCGAAATAATCGCAAACATACTAGGTAGCCTCGCGAAATAATCGCAAATTATAATAGGTAGCATCGCAAAAGCATGATAGGTAGCGTTCGAATAATCTCGGTAGGTAGCGTCTCAAATAGCTAATAACCAGGATAGGTAGCGTTTCCAATAGTTAATAATCCTGATAGGTGGCGTTTTAATAATCCTGATAGGCAGCTTTAATAAACATGATAGGTAGCGATTCAAATAGTTAACAATCATGATAGGTAGCATTTCCAATAATAATCATGCTAGGTAGCGTTTCAAATAGTTCATAATCATGACAGGTAGCATTTCAAATAATAATCATGCTAGGTAGCGTTTCAAATAGTTAATAATCATGATAGGTAGCATTTCAAATAATAATCATGATAGGTAGCGTTTCAAATAATAATAATCATGATAGGTAGCATTTCAAATAATAATACTCATGATAGGTAGCATTTCAAATAATAATCATGATAGGTAGCGTTTCAAATAATAATAATCATGATAGGTAGCATTTCAAATAATAATAATCATGATAGGTAGCATTTCAAAGAATAATCATGATAGGTAGCATTTCAAATAATAATAATCATGATAGGTAGCATTTCAAATAATAATCATGATAGGTAGCGTTTCAAATAATAATAATCATGATAGGTAGCATTTCAAATAATAATCATGATAGGTAGCGTCTCAAATAATTAATAATCAGGATAGGTAACTTTTCCAATAATAATAATCCTAATAGGTAGCATTTGAAAATCGTACTAATCATGATAGGTAGCTTGGCAATAATTAACAATCATGATAGGTAGCATTGCGAAATAATAATAATCATGATAGGTAGCTTGGCAATAATTAATGATCATGATAGGTAGCATTGCGAAATAATAATAATCATAATAGGTGGCATTCTGAAATAATAACGGATAGGTAGCGAGTCAATCCCCCGAATTCGGGACGACGTAGGCAACTAAAGATAATCCGTCGACAAGAAACGAAAAAAAACATAAACACACGGCGCGGCCTCGGAACCTCTTACCGGCGTAAGACGTTGGCCCTAGGAACGATACGATTCATGGGCGATCATGAACAATTCGTCCAAGCATTTTTACTACTCTTAACGATCCTCTATAAACTATTAATTACTCCCTAATAATTCTTTCCCTAATCACTATTTTATCCAACTAATTCTCCGTGCGTAGCTGACTTAGGGAAAGGTAGCAAACTAAAGCAAGACACAAAACAGGGCACGACCTGGGCAAAGCGTAGGGTTCGGTCATACGGAATAATTCAATAAATTCCATATACAAATTAAACTAAAAGGCGAGGACTTCCCCAACAGATAATCAAACTATAAGGCATCGCCCCGTAGCGACAAAGCCATCCCATAAAAAGACGAACTGTCAACTTACATGTCAAGAAGAAGGATGATCGTCTCAACCGTCCTCGGCCGTGGCTCGTATATAAGGCTAGAATTTGTGACACTGATTTTGGGATACGACTTTACTCAATTAACACAATTTTTGTACTCCTCTTCCTCACGCTCTCCGTGAGCTCCCGAACCGGGCGATCCCCACCCTCTCTCGGCCCCCACACAGGTGTCTTCTCCCTAGCCCTTCGCCCGTCTTCCTCGCCCTTCTCTCTTTTGCCCGATGATGGGCATCGGCGGCGCTGCCCCGCGCGGTTCCCCAAGCCCCACCCAGACCGCGCCACGGAACTCTCTCCCCACAACTATCATTGCCGCTCTCTGCCGTCTTCCTCTCAGGACCCGGTAGAGGAGCGCGGGGACGGGGGGAGGCCTCCCTCACGGTACTGAGGCGTCCCTTCTAAGCACCGCGGTGGGCCCACAGTGCACTCGCACTAAACAGCACCCCGCCCCCCGCTACCTCCCCGTAGTCCACCAAAATGAGGCGCCGTGATGAGCGGACCGCGACGACAGCGAGCAGGCTGGGGGGTGGTATAGCTCCTGGCTACTAAGTCGGGAAGAACAGGCGACACGTTACTTTTGGCCATTAACCTTTGTTCTTCCCGGCATCCATAAAACCCACGGGTGCTGGTGATCGGCAACCCGCTTGTAACAAAATGAGAGAAAATTCCGTAATACTTCTTCAATCCATAACGCGATCCGGGCGCAGCCAAAGGACCGGCAAGGGCAACGCCACGACCTAGGCGAACGAGGAAGACTGGTCTTGGTTCACCATAGGCCGGTAAAATGACCCCTCTTGGCCCTGATCGTGCATATCCAACTCTATTTAGGTAGCCTTAATAATTAATTCTCCGATAATAATCCTTCCTAATTAACTCGTAAATAGGTAACCTTAATAATTAACTCAAAATTAGGTAGCCTTAATAATTAATTCCAAATAGGTAGCCTTAATAATTAATTCGAAATAGGTAGCCTTAATAATTAATACTCAATAATTGCGGCACGGCCACTCCATGCGCGTCGTCCTGTGGGTCGTAACACCGACCCGTTGCTTGGCCAACCTCCGTGCGGGTGACGGGGCAAAATGTCACGTTACAATACATTGTATCTGTTCATATAAATCTGCATATGTATGTATACATTTCCGCATATCGAGAGAGATAAAGAGAATACACGAATTTTTGTCTGAGGACGGTCCACAAAAGCAAAGCAGTCGAACAAACTGATTGTAATCAATTTAATTTTAACAATTGTCCGCAATTGCTGGCACAATTATCATGCAAATATATATTTTTTAATACTTTATGTAAATAACAGTAATTATTTTAATTATAAATAAAAAAAATTTAGTCGATAAATTATTCATATAATATTTATCTATTATTCAATCTAAACAAAATTAATTTAAAATTTACATTATTTTAGCCACTAGTACTGAAATCTAAATAAAAAGTATTATCATTATTCTTAGACATAAGACAATCTACAATATATCCATATTATTTAATCATTATTATCTTTGTAAAATAAATAATCTATCATTTCAAAATATTTGATCGACGATAATTATACAATTATCTTGCGTTTTTCGTAATTCATGCAAAGCACAAAAAAAAATCTAACGATGAGCCTCAGGTGCTCAATGGGTATGGGGAAGGTATATGTAAAGTATATCCAGAGGATGCATTCTCGTGGATACCTAAAACACCTTTACTTTACATATAAAATAAAAATGTCTAAGAGATATGGCCTACTGCGGCGGTCTTTCTCTCTCTCTCTTCCTCCCACCCACACTCGCTCGCTCTCTCTCTCTCTCTCTTTCGCTCTGTGGCAAAATGCCTGGGAGACGGAAACACTTGGCTCGTCCCCCTATTACTATATATTACGGTACGAAGAAGACGCTGCTAGCGCTCAAGCATAGATTTCGGTAGCGGAATTTCCGCGAACCAAATTTGGGCTAAACTGATCGGCCACGGCTTGAATGCAGGTAATGTTACCACAAAAATTTTCGTGCAAATAGTATGGCCGTAGTTTCGCACCTACAAAAATGTACAAGTACTCAGTGTGTAAGTTTTTTATTACTGCGTAGGGTGACATAAAGAATTTTTTGAATAACTAGCTTTGAAGGTCAGTAGATCCATTTTTATTTTACAGATAACTGGTGGTAATGCAAACTGTAATTTTTTTTTTGGAATTTCAAAATTCTAAGAATGTCACCTTATAGGATACTACTAACTGAATTATATACTAAAATTTCCATTCATTTGGTTTGATAGTTTTGCAATGTTATTTGCACGAAAATTTAGCTCTGCTACGATGGTAAAAAAGAGCTTTTACATCCTCTTAAGAACCCGAGGAGGGCCTGCCCCCGGCCGTTGACGTCCGCACTCCCCCACACTGTGTGGTGCGAGTTGGCATCGCAACCGAGAACCAGCTCCCATCCCCTGTCCCTGCAAAACCTCACCAGCGCCTTACACTCCTCCGACGGTGGTGGTTCCTGCGAGTCGTGTGGCATGTACACGGACGCCACCACAACCTCTCTTTCCACTCCGCCCAGTGTCATCAGCAGTTTGATCGCCACCTGATCCATACCGCAGTGCTCCCTGAGAGTTGTGAAACTCATCCTCTCACGAGGATGCATGCCCTGGCCCTGTGAACAGAGTCGTCATAAATTAGTTGTCCGCGGTCCACGTTGAGCCCCCTGATCCGCCCCTTACAAGCCCAAGGTTCTTGGATCAGCGATATCTCAACGTTTTCCCGGACCACTCTTCTATTAGGCACCGCTGAAGCCGCAGCGCAGCGATGCAAATTAATCTGAATTAAGGAGAGACTACTTACCATGTCCAGGTCCATCGTCCTCCCCCTCCTTCTTCTTCCCGTCTCCGGGCTTGTTGCCCAGCCTCCTTATGGACGCCCGCTCCATGCCCAGGAAGGGCTGCCACCCCAGTCTTTCCAGCGCGGGAATGGCGGTCTCGCTGACTCCGAGGACGCGTCGGGTGCCCTTCGCAGGTTCCCCTACCCGTCCGCTCCTCTCGAAGATCTGTGACCCCGCTGCGCCGTCCCGGGTTTTGCCGGTCCATCCTCCTGAGGATGACCGGCGTGTCCTCCGGTTGTGGGCCCGGCAAGTGCGCCACCATCCTTACGAGCTTAGGCAACTCGTCCAGGCCCACAACCTTCAGACTAACGCCATCCCAGGGTTTCAGGCTTGCCGCCTTTGCCCTGGTCCACTTTTCTGTCTCGCTGCCCGCACAGACGACCTTCAGAACCCCGCCACTCCGGAAGGTCTCGTGGAACCGTGGCACAAATTCCCCTAGGGGAATCGTGTCCATCAGCTCCTCGAGCCCCTCTCAGATCTTCAGGGCCTGCTCCTCCGACACCCCTTCCCCCTGATCGCCATTGACAATGGCGACCCTTGGTCATCCCGATGCCACCGCCGCGAAGGACCCGGATTTCCAGGCGGCCTCCCTGCGTTTCTTAGGGGGGGCGCTTGGAGGCGTTGGGGGATACCTCCTCCAACGACCTCTGTCGCTTCGCCTCCCCACTTTGCTCCTGCAGTCCCGAGTCTGGGCCTTTCTCGGCCCCTCCTCGTTCCTGCGCCTCCCGGATCTTCCTGTTCCTCTTCCTGGCCGCTCCGCTCGGTCTTTTCCTCGGGGAAACCGCCTCTCCGGTTTGCCCAGAAAGACCGCTCCCCAAGGTCGAGCCTTCCTGGATTGGCCCGACTTCCATCGGCAGTTCCCGGGATGATGGCCCAGCAACTGCCTCTAGACCTGAGGGAGTCGCTACAAGCTCCACCCCCAGCACGCTTCGCTCCACGAAGGAACACCCAGGGGCCCCTTCGCTTCGCCTCACCTCCTCGTTATTCTCCCCCTCCCCCTTGTTTTTACTTATTTTCGATTTTAAGAATTTTTCCATTTTGGTCCCACGAGAATCTAGGGAACAAAAGGTTCGCCCGCACAGAGCCCCGAATGTGCGGGTAAGGCCTGCATACTCTGAGATGCGGCCCGGTATCTCGGAGGCACCGTTCGCGGCGCAGCTCCCCCTGCGTCACGCAGCCCCAAGCACGGTAGCTAAAACACCCTGGATTGGGGGGTTCCTCTTCGTCGGCCGCGCCCGGTCTCACCTTGTGAGTGATCCCGCGCGCAACCTTAAGCCCCACCACCACGTCAAGGTGGAAACCCGTCGTCGGGGATATATATATAATATTCACACCGGTAAGCAACAACGAAGAATAGAAATGTAGCTACAGCGATAATTACCTAGTATCCTCTTGTATTCGCTTCGTAGTCCGGTGACAGGTGTCATACGGGTATGATTGCGCGACTGTATCACTTGCCACGCGATCACGAATAAATCGGGATACCCTCGAAACACATCCTTGTGATACATCACATCTATGTCACCGGTACTCACTGAATCCATCAAAGATCTAAATTTTCGTCGGAGTGCTTCGATAGGAAGCAACCTCAGCGTACGATTTTTTAGATACACCGATATCCGAGGCGGTACCGTTCTACCTCTAGCCCGTAGAAATGCCACAACTCTAGCAAAAACTGCTATAAACGTGACAACTTCCATTTTCACTAGAGCTGATGTATCTCGCGACCATCGATTCTCGTCTTGAACTCCGATTGGACCGCCCTCATTAGATCGTGCCACGATCTAAAATTCTCCTGCGACTCGAGCCACAGCTGAGCCACTCCTATAAGCGCTTTTTTGCGAAAACAAGCGTTTATAGGGCGTTCCAGCCATACATGAGCTCGCTTTTTTCGATTGCGTGACCCGCCGTTAAACCGATAGCGCAATATCATCACCACGAAATTTTAATAATGTACACTCTACATCTTTGAATTGAATTTGGTAAGGAGGAGGGCCAATATGGCCGACCTGCTTTACCTGTTGGTGCAAATCTAGCCGTTCGCGTCTTAATCGCTCGATTTCTCGTCGTAATGTCTCATTCTCACCTGGATCATCCGGCGTACTCCCTCCGACTGCTCCTCTCAAATCAAATTTTGAAGAGCTGTCTGTTTTCCCGTCGCCCATCTTTAATTGCTTTGCCTGTCGCTTTTCGCTTTTTTCACACTTTGAAATCGTCCTGTGCGGCTACATCTCGGCTGCCTGAAAGTCCCCTTAGTTTTCTCCTTCGAAATTTTCGTCTGCAACTTCGTCGTCTTTGGTGCTGTTAAGGTCCAAGGAAAGCAAGCTCTCCCTTTACACGTTCTCGGAGAAAGCGCATTGGTCAGAGTGTTGCCCTGTTTCGAGCCTAACCTTGCGGAAAAAACTCAGGATGGGCGGGAGCGTATTGTGATTTAATTTATGAAAGGGGGGTAAAATTCGATTTTAATTTGACAAGAAAAATTGTCAATAATGAAATTTAATTAATATTTCTCGTCTTGAAATTACGTAACATTAAAATTGTAAAACTGTTTTTATTTAATTACAGCGCCAGCAAAAATCCCTTCTAGAAATGATCGCGTCGCTCTTGTAATTATAAAGATATATGGATAGTTACACGTCAGAGGACGAGAAATAATCAAGAAAATTTGTTAAAAATGAATTTGAACAAATCAAGAATGAAATTTAATTGATATTTCTCGTCTTGAAATTACGTGACATTAAAATTGTAAAACTGTTTTTATTTAATTACAGCGCCAGCGAAAATCCCTTCTGGAAATGATCGCGTCGCTCTTGTAATTATAAAGATATATGAATAGTTACACGTCAGAGGACGAGAAATAATCAAGAAAATTTGTTAAAAATGAATTTGAACAAAACAAGAAAATTTTAAGGGAAAGAATTTGAACAAAACAAGAAAATTTTAAGGGAAAGAATTTGAACAAAACAAGAAAAATTTAAGGGAAAGAATTTGCGCAAAGAAAATGTGGGAAAGATGATGTAAATCTTCATGTAATTATTTATTTCGGGTATTCATTTCTATCGCAATTGTAGAATCCACGCTGATATCGACGAATGAATTATGCGGAGTCGGGGGAGGAGTCAACACAGGGGTTCCACAAGGACAGAATAGCATAATTCCCAGGCTTAAAACCAGAAGAAATATGACTATCATTACCCCAACAGCAAAACGAATTTGAAGATCTTCCATAATGGAAGGAGAAAACAATGACTCGTAAGCGAAAGGAAAAACGTAAAAATCACGTTAAACCCAATATATGACAATATAGTCCGCGCGAATCACAGCTGTGAACTTACAGTCGGGGAGATGGGGGAAGGACGGTTTGGAGGCCGAGTCAAGACCTATATTAAGATGACCGGCGACGAACCGTATATGGATACGAGAGTAGAGTCATTGGGGGTCATTGACCTTGGAGCAAATTTTATGGGTCGAAATTTCGAACAGCTGTCATTTTAGAATGTGTCACGGTGCACCGACTAACTCCCGAAAAGAAAAATATTTCACTAACACTGTGTAACGGGGTCTAGACAATTTCCCACTCGCACGAAAGGCAACAAATAAGAGAAAGAATGAACACGAGTCTTACAGCCATACTTCCAATTAATATTATTACGTAAAGGTCTTCCATTTTCAATTGTTCTTCACGATAAATTAAATAATGATTAAAATTGAGACCCGTTTATTTTTAAAATAACTATCCACAAATTTACAGGTTTTAAATAAATTAATCGGATGTTTAGAATTTTAATTGAATTAGAACGAGGGTTAAAGAAAATGATTTAAATGATTTTAATTGGTTTTCCCGATTGATTGGAAAATTCGGATTAATTAGACACGGTACTCGGAATATTTTTATTCGTATCCGCCAAACGATTTTTAAATTTCAGCGAACATTGTTTTCGGGATGAGGATTATTTATTCGGTCGCACTTTATCATTTTGACATGAGGGGCTTACCGCCCCTCATGTCTCGATAAAATGAATTTTGGAAGAGTTGTTTCTTACATGAATAATTAATAAATTTTTATTGAAATTAACATTATCTTATTTCTACTCATTCGTTCATTCATTCTTACACAAAAATAAATTCGCAAATCCCATTATTTTGGGTATTTGCGCTGATTTTATAAAAGGTTACGCATGCGCGTTGTAGCGTGACTTTTCTCTCTGCCTATTCATCTCCCTCGCTCTTCATTCATCTCCGTATCCTTCGTACTCTCTCACTCTTCTCTCGTTCTTCGCATCATTCGTTCCCTTGTTTCGGAGGCGCGTGCGCTAGCGAGGCCCCTCCGTAGGGACTCCCTCTACCCTCTCTCCTACCTACTCCTGTCCGCTCTATCCTCTCCTTACTCATGCTTTTCTTCCTACTTCCTCATGTATCTTTTCCTATCCTGTCCTTTCTTTTCGCTCCATTTCTTTCTTTTGGATGACGTAAGATTTTTCTGTATCATTCAATCCATGTACAGTTCATTCTTCCGCAATTATTATTCATGATTTAGATTTTTGCAGGGGAGTGTAATTACTATTATATATTTCTAATTCCCGATATTCCATTTTATTGATTAATAACATGATTCAAATGGATTTAAAGGTTTACATAAATTAATTTAATGAGTGATAAACTTTAGCTTTGGTTGAATTACTTTTGATTGAATCGATTATTGAATTTATGATTAATTTGGTGTTTATTTATTTTGTTTTGAAATAGATAATTTGATAAACTGTTTAAGTTAAATAATCGGGTTATTTTCTGTAAAAATTTATTCATTCACTCCATGCATTTTGAAATTCACACGAGTTCGTATTTATTCATTAGTGATTTTACTGTAAAAGATATGAAATCGCAACGTCATAAATGCTTTGTCGGGGTGTCTTAATTGGACCATCGTATACTCATGGTCTCGACTCGTTCGGTTATAATTTCCCCTCCTCCGTAGAGAGCGTACCCACGAGCCTCGCATGGAGCGTTTCCAAGCGGACCCGATAGAATTGTAGGGGAGGTTCTCATTGGTTATGGGGGTGCGAGTGAGATGACCAGCCTTGGAGTTGAAAAATGGGCTTTGAGTATTGGTGGGAAAAGGACGCATGGCTTTGCCTGCCATCGCCTTCCTTTGTCGAAAACGAATTTTGGTGCTGGAATTTTCTATGTTTACAGGACGATGTCACGTGGTCTTATTCTTTGTCCACGCTGTTGAAATCGGTCTCTCGTTACTCGCTTCGAATATTTATTTAAATGTAAATATGATTTCTCCGAACTCCTTTTGGATAATGGTCCTCGAGTTCCCGTCTAAACATCCTTAATCGTCAACGAGAGTGGCGATATACTGTATATGTTCGTGGAAAAGAATCATCACGATTTTAGGTGATGATAGTTGTTATAAATTTGCATTTGAAGTTTTTAAAAGAAGGAAATATTATTCGAACTTGTGTGAAATTTTCATGCCCACTTTCATACCCTTAAATTATATAAAAACAACTATTGTTGATGGCCTGACCCAGGAACTCGTGATCATACTTGAATCCATCCTTAATTATTATTCGTCTTTATGCAACTTTCGGGAATTCACTCTGTCATATTGTCATAGGATGCTGGTGCGTCATATGTGCTCACTCATGCACACATACATTTGTGGGGCCATTGATATTGGGGCGCCAGTTCATTAGAGCACGTGGCCCCACGCACAATAGTATTAGTGCGGGCCACAGTTTTACTCACTCGGACATGTGGGTGCACGCTGGTGGTAGTGTCACGCGCTGTTTCGAAAATTTCGATGCTTGATCTCATGCTGGGCTGTGAGACTCTCCATGCGCCGAGAAACCCGAAGCTATCGCCAAGGATTTCCAGCTGGCCTCTGTATGTTTCCTTTCCGACGATTGACGATTGTTAGTGTTAGCAGCGATACCCGTCGCCGTTTAGGCGAGCCTTGGCGACGAAAACTCTTCGCTCTCATCAACCGTTCGTACTGGTAAATTCCATCGATTTGTTTCGGCGACTGAAAATTATGCGCACGTGAACTCGACCATGTTTCGTACTTCCTTTCTTATTCCTTGAGAATTGTCCGATTTGACAATCTCTATGAGAAAAGGAAATCCCGAAAGTCGCAGGACGTAACACCTCCCCCCTCAAACGAGTGTCGCTTCGAAGAACGGCGCTCGACCTCGGAAAAGGCCTTTACAACTATTGCCCTGGGTCAGCTCATCATCGGTTAATGATTACTGTAACAAAATAAAAATCCAAACGGAAAGAAAACCAAACAAAAGTAAAATAATAAAGGAAAAATAATAAAAATGTTAACTTAGCACTACATGCCTTTTAAGACATTTTATGATCAATCGTTGGCTGATCTGGATGATAGTTTAGTATGGTGTGACCATAGTTCCTTCACATCGTTGACTCCTGTCGTTTCCTGATGTGTTTCTTCTTGTGGAATGCAGGTCGCTGGTTTCTTCAGATAACTTATACAGTGAGGGGCAATTGAAGTGGGACGATGTGTTTTTTGTCGATTTCAGCGAAACTTGAACCGATTCCGAAAAACTAAAAAAGTACTTTCGAGGTAATTCAATTATCGTCCGAATGAAACTAGTTTCATTAAGATCGGATGCGAATTGACCTGGTGCGAAGGTATGGCACGATCAGGTGTAAATCGAGGCTATGCGACCACGCGAAACTACCCCCAGAATTGATATTGAAGTCGTTGAAAGTCCCTTAACGATGGGTATCAGTCAAAAGGGCAGCTCGTGGCGATCAAAAAAGTCCCCTAAAAAAATTCGGTTGGCCTACTCCAGATGGAGCTACAGTCCACGAAGCGATTCTCGGTTTTTGGGGACGTTATCGGTGATTAAGCGAAAACGAGTCGATGGAATCGATTGAAACTTGTTTTGTAATCGTATTTTGTAGTACCCTTACACCTTAAGTGATTTTTTATTATGAAATCTGCTCCTGGCGATGAAATCCAGGTATTACGAGGTTACATTTTCTCATGAATCAACACTTTTCATATTGAAGCACTTTAGTGCCAATATTATAACCTGGTGCATGATAAAGAGGAAGCTTTAACGATTAAAATGGGTATTGATTCAATACCGGAAACTCCCTCTTGTACGCCAAGGAAAACGTTAAAAAGTTAGTAGAAAATCGCGATATCTCGAAAATTCGTTCCCGGGATGCGCGGCTGTGTTTACATGCTTCGCTCTAGGGCCGGGCCTGGGAGGGGGTCCCTACCAGCAGCAGTAGCTGTCGCAGTTAAATTAACTTGGCGATATAAAAATATTTCGTAAGAATGTTTAATAATGAAAAATTAATGATCAATGATTAATAATTAACAATTAATAATTCAATATTTATTGCTGATTAATTCGATAATTAATAGGAAAAAAATTACAGTAATTATCATTACATGATTAACGATAGAACATGAAAATTAATAATTATTATTAGATAAATAATATTGAAAAATTAAGATTTGTTAATCGTATTTCAAATTAAGAATTCAAAATTGAAAATGCGAAATCTCAAAACATTCAAAAACATTCCGTATGCGACAACCTTCAAACTATCGCTCAGAAACAAAAACATCTGGGGAACTTTTTAAACCCTCTTTTGATTATCTGAATTATTACTTGTTAATTATTAATAATTGATCATTAATTTTTCATTATTTTTCATGATTAATTTTTCATTATTATTTTAAAAAAAGTACCTGTAAATAAAGTTGAATATTTATTTTGAAAAAATCTGCACTCAGATAATCAAAAGAGGGGTCAAAAAGTTTCCCAGATGTTTTTGTTTCTGAGCGATAGTTTGAAGGTTATCGCATACGGAATGTTTTTGAATTTTTTGGCGTTCCGCATTTTCAATTTTGAATTCTTGATTTGAAATACGATTAACAAATCTTAATTTTTCAATATTATTTATCTAATAATAATTATTGTAATTTTTTTCCTATTAATTATCGAACTAATCAGCAATAAATATTGAATTATTAATTGTTAATTATTAATCATTGATCATTAATTTTTCATTATTAAACATTCTTACGAAATATTTTTATATCGCCAAGTTAATTTAACTGCGACAGCTACTGCTGCTGGTAGGGACCCCCTCCCAGGCCCGGCCCTAGAGCGAAGCATGTAAACACAGCCGCGCATCCCGGGAACGAATTTTCGAGATATCGCGATTTTCTACTAACTTTTTAACGTTTTCCTTGGCGTACAAGAGGGAGTTTCCGGTATTGAATCAATACCCATTTTAATCGTTAAAGCTTCCTCTTTATCATGCACCAGGTTATAATATTGGCACTAAAGTGCTTCAATATGAAAAGTGTTGATTCATGAGAAAATGTAACCTCGTAATACCTGGATTTCATCGCCAGGAGCAGATTTCATAATAAAAAATCACTTAAGGTGTAAGGGTACTACAAAATACGATTACAAAACAAGTTTCAATCGATTCCATCGACTCGTTTTCGCTTAATCACCGATAACGTCCCCAAAAACCGAGAATCGCTTCGTGGACTGTAGCTCCATCTGGAGTAGGCCAACCGAATTTTTTTAGGGGACTTTTTTGATCGCCACGAGCTGCCCTTTTGACTGATACCCATCGTTAAGGGACTTTCAACGACTTCAATATCAATTCTGGGGGTAGTTTCGCGTGGTCGCATAGCCTCGATTTACACCTGATCGTGCCATACCTTCGCACCAGGTCAATTCGCATCCGATCTTAATGAAACTAGTTTCATTCGGACGATAATTGAATTACCTCGAAAGTACTTTTTTAGTTTTTCGGAATCGGTTCAAGTTTCGCTGAAATCGACAAAAAACACATCGTCCCACTTCAATTGCCCCTCACTGTATGTATATATATATATTGTAACGTGGCATTTCAGCGTCACGTTACCAAACGTAGAAAAGAGCTCCCGGCACGACACGAGAGCGACGTCTCGTCTCGATGAGTCCCGCCGAGACGATCCAACAGGGCAAATGCGTTAACCGCCGCTCGATTATACTAATATTTTTCGTATTTTATTTTTCCTTTATCTCCGGGCGAGCTTCGGCCTTACCGGCCAACGAGGAACATCATCGTCACCGAGGGATGCGCGCAGGTCAAACGCGCAGCTACGGGCTAACGACACGAGATCCACGGCTTGGATCGATGCCGACGAGAGAGAGGGGTTCTCTCTCTCCCCCACACCATCATCGGCCTGAGCTTTACCGGTGTGAGTGGGCTCACGAACGTGCTTTTCGTCGCTGCCGCGGCTCTCATACCATCTCACGAGAGTCGCGATTTGAATCGTGGCTTATGATAAGCTATCGCCACGCCACTCACCCCGAGCCGTGCTGCTCGTACGGAATTCCCGCTGCACCACCCGGAAAAAACTGCATCAAGGCCATCTGCAGGGCCGCTGCATCATAATTAGTGGCCATTGAAGCCACATGATCGAGCTTAGAGGCGATTGTCTATCGTTTCGCGCTCTCGGATCGCCCAATAAATCGATTCCGAGTCGCGTGCCACGGCCATATCGATCAGCGGTTCAATTATCACGAGCGTTGAAGGGGCAAGGGGTGGGGGTAAAAGGACCCGCGGCGAGAGGGAAAAGCGCGCTGCTCAAGATAAGCAACCCTTCCGAATATCCTCACGGTTGAGCATACCGTGGATTATCCGGGGTCCAGTCAAAGAAAATGAACCGGTAGGGTCATTGCTTCGCTCGGTTTCGTGTTTTGTGAATTTGTATCGCGGTAAAATTGTATAGAGCCGTAGCGATATTGTCGTGACGGCCGGTTAACGTACGAGAGCCCGATCGCGCCTTAGTTTCCCGCCTTTTATCGTGTGTGGAATTTCTCGTTTTGTAATTTTGTTTGTCTCGCCGAGGTCCGTTCTTTTATATTTTGTGGCGCGAGGTGCGAGTCCAATTAATTTAAAGGCTAAGTGTCGATCCACTCTCGGCCGGGGAAGAAATTCATCGCGCGTCTCTTTTCTTTTGTGTCACGGCTCTCGCGAGCACGTTTTCTATCGGCGCCATCTTGTACACCGTCTCGGCTGCCAAGTTGGTTGTGCGAATATTTACGTTTTACCTTCCGTGCGGTGTGTTGTTCCCGGGGTCGAGATTTCGTGTCCGTCTGTCCGTTTAGTTCGGTCATATTTATTTGTCGTATTATATCGAGTCCACCAAGGGATAAAACCCGAAAAGAGATTATTTGTGCCATTAAAACATTCAAGTTAAAGTCAAAGTGCATTGTTTTATTTAAGATCCATCCCGCGAGTAAACCCAGCCCCTCTACCATCCTAGAAGGCTGCAGCCAAGTCGGGCAGTTTCCTCGTTCGCCGGTTAGAAAATAAAATTTGTCACGGGCCGCTTTGGCTTTCGTGACTGGTGCCCTTCGAGCCGGTGAGCGAGGATTTTGTGTACGCTGAGTGGGTCAAGGGAAAACGCGTCACAGTACATTCTAAGCCACGGACCCAAACCAATCGACCGCAGAATTTACCAAACTTGTTGTACCGCAAGTAGAATGGATGTATTACATGAGATTGATTAAGAAGAAAAACTAAAGTTGCACAAAGATAAATGGAGAAGAAGAAGGGTTGCGATAATCCACAGACTTATTCTTTCTCCACATCATACATTCTCTTTTTCCCCGAATGTTAGTTGTAATAACACGTACCTGCGAATGCCGCTTACTCGACGAGAATGGGGACGTTTATTCTGTTTGTTATCATTGTTTCCCATTTTTGCCACATCACTTTTCACTTATGATATCACTAATCTATTTACACAATAAAATCTCTTTCTCTTGATAAATAGAACAGTTCTAGAACAATTCGTATGCTCTAATAATATAACTATATAACTTCACGGTGAAACGCGACGTCTTACGATCGCGACAATCAGTCATATGTCATGTTTCTGTAAACTGTCTGTTTAAGTTTTGCATATGAGAAATATATAGTGGAACGTGGGTGGTTAAATAAAGTACGTCGATGATCAGCGTGTTCTTTCTGTAACAAAGGTTAGAAATCTTTATTCACAAACGCAACGATTATTGAAAATATTATACTAAGGTGAGCGGTCAATTACACTTGAGCAGAGTCTATTAGTCACTAGAGTTCGAGTACTGATCGCCGACGTGATGGAAGCCGATGCCCGCCGGGCGAAAGTTGCACGTAGTGAGAGAGCCATGGCGTCTGTAACCGCCACGACCTGTTGAGCACTGTGAGAGTCACCAGTGAGCGGTCTGATGAGCGTAATGGTGGCGGTCTTGAGTGTCGCGACCCTTGCGAGTCCGTCTTTTCCCGGATGAAGCGCAAATACACGTGCAAGAGGCCACTTGCACGGTGGGAAGCGTTCATCGGTGAGCAGAACAAGCGAACCAACCTTGATTTCGTTTGATGAGTGATGCCACTTCGAAATTGATTGTTGCCGTTGTAAGTAGTGAGACCATTGTGCCCAAAACGTCCGCACCCGATTCTGAATGAGCTGCCAATGCGAGAGTCGTGAGCACGCCACATCCAATAGTGACGGCTCAGGCAACGCAGTGAGCGCTCCCCCATTGAGAAAATGACATTGTGTGAGTGCTGACACGTCAGAGAGAGATATGAGCTCTTCGTATGTGAGTAATGTTTCATCTACAGTCTGCCTGAGGTGAAACTTCGTCGATTTCACGACTGCTTCCCACTTGCCGCCTCTGTGCGGCGCTGCCGGTGGATTGAACCACCACTGGCTGTTGTCGTTTGAGAGGACCGATGCAATGAGCTGATGTTCGTAAGTACTCTGGTCGAACAGTCGACGGAGTGCAGCGTCTGCACCAACGAAGTTGGTGCCACAATCTGAGTACAGAGTGTGAGCTGTCCCCCCACGAGCTGTGAACCAACGATAAGTGGCTATGAACCCTTCCGTTGAGTAGTCGCTGATCACCTCCAGGTGTACAGCCGAAGTTGAGAAGCACACGAAAACACAAATCCAACCTTTCGATGTTTTTGAGCCTTGACCCTTGTTACGTCCGAAGGCGCGGGAAAATTCGAATCAAACGTCGAGCGGTAAACGTTGACTCTATTTATTAATCCTAATCGATATTTTAAACGATGGATCAATAGGGGAGTGGGAATGTTCGCTGTAAGACCTCGAGAGATCTTGTTAGTTTCGACTAGGTGGTTCGAAGAGATTGATTTCTATTGAATAAAGAGGTACAAGGTCCAACTTTATGCACACAACTGAGGTATATTTATTGAATACAAATGCAATGTGATTAGTTAAGTACATTCGTGATCAATTCCGTTAACATTGTAATCATTAATATAAATCGTTTAGTTACCTTATCGGTGTTACGTCCGAAGGCGCGCGAAAATTCGAATCAAACGTCGAGCGGTAAACGTTGACTCTATTTATTAATCCTAATCGATATTTTAAACGATGGATCAATAGGGGAGTGGGAATGTTCGCTGTAAGACCTCGAGAGATCTTGTTAGTTTCGACTAGGTGATTTGAATAGGTTAGTTTCTACTGAATAAAGAAGTGCAAGGTCGAACTTTATGCACACAATTGAGGTATATTTATTGAATATAAATGCAATGTGGTTAGTTGAGTACATTCGTTACATTCGTGATCAATTCCGTAATCATTAACATAAATCGTTTAGTTACCTTATCGGAGAGGTGTCTTTCGTTTGTTTGAGCGTTGATTTGGTTTTCACAATCTTTCTTGTTTATTATAATTTATTACGTTGTAATCTATGTTTCTCGATTTTTAGAAGTTTTATGTGACTTATATTTCACTTTGATATTCTTTAACTTGGTACTTTGTTTTAACAACGATTTACTCTCTTCTACAGAAGACCCGAAATCGCGGACAGAGTTTAAGTACTTGATAATTTGAAAAATATATAAGTGTGATCTGCACAGTCCGGCTCACTCTCTTCTACTGAAGACCTGGAGTTGGAGAGCGTGACCGCGTTGATAAGATTTTGGAAAACTCTGCCCCGATCAAGAGGCGGGTGGTGGTTTTATAATGGGAAAAGTGGCTAAGTGGGAGACAACTTTTACAAATTTGGGCATAGGTATGGTCAGCTCATTTCGTCTTTCTCAGAATTGTGGTGTTTCCTGGAGCGGCAATAAAAATTGGATTTTATAGTATGTCGCTCAAGTGTCACAGATGCGCAAGTGGCTTCTAGGGTTACTATTGGTGTTCTGGATCAAAAACTTTTATTGCCGCTCCCTTGGGGAGCAGCCGGAAAGACCTATGATCTCTTGGCCGGTGAACACGTGTATTACTATGTGTACAGCTAATATGGCATAGCCATGGGTGTGAGAAACAAAGGTGATAAGTAGCTCTCCTAGTGAGAATGAGTCGTGAAATGTATTAATATTTTGTATAGTTGGTTGTGATGGCTACGTTACTGTGGTTTTTCGAGAACGCAGAATATGGGTAAAAGATCTTAAAATTAACTGTAAAAATTTCGTCGTACGTGACACCCTTCCATGCTTTGAGCGTGAGCGGCCCTGCGTAATCCACACCCGTATGTAGAAACGGACGTGAGGGTGTCACCCGAGAGAGAGGTAGTTGGCCCATTAGTTGATGGGCAAGGATCCCCCTCTGCCGAGCACACACAACACATCGTAGGGTGTGAGATTTCACTGGAGCTCGTCCTCCGAGAATCCAGCAGGATTGCCGGATTTGAGCCAGGGTGGGCTGAGTTCCGCCGTGTAGTGTGCGTTGATGAGCGTGATCGATGAGCATGAGCGATAGCCTTGCGTTACGTGGAAGGATAGCTAAATGCTTTCCTTCCTGCGTAAGCAATGACTGGTTGAGACGTCCTCTAACTCGAATGACGCCTTGCCCGTCGACAAAGGCCGTCAGTCGAGTGAACGGGTAGCCACGCGGTAGCGTCGACGCTGAGTTGATCGTGTTGAGCTCCGATGAGAAGTACACCGCTTGAGTTGCCTTGATCCAAAATTGAGTTGCCCTTTGCATGTCGTTCGATGGAATGACGACGACCGGTGAGCTGAGTTTCCTTCGTAGCTTGAGAACAACTCTGAAATATATCGCAGTGAGACGAAATAATTTTTGGACAGAGAAAAACCTGTAAATGGCATCCCAATGATAATCAACACGGGAAGCGGCGACGACTAATGAGATGCCCGGACGAGCTTCATGTGCACTGAGACTGTCCGAGACCGGGGGTTGAGCTGGCCATGACTCTGTTGATTGAGTCATCCATGATGGTCCCGTCCACCATAGTGAGTGGTCTTTGAGCTGAGCTGTCGTTACGCCTCTTGAGGCGCAATCTGCTGGGTTACTAGTGCCAGGAACATGTCGCCATTGAGCCTCCGGAGTGAACTCGTGAATAAGCACGACCCTGTTCCTGACGTAGTCCTTCCAGCGCGACGCGTAAGATCTGATCCACATGAGCGTGAGTAGAGTACGGTACCTATACGCCAACCCCCTTATACATGGGGCTCGGAAGTGCGGGGAAGGCCGGGTCAAGCGTGTTATACGCCTATCCCTTATACACGGGGTGTCCCCCCTCAGGTATATTTCGGGGCCTGGAGCTGTTTTTAGGGGTGGGGGTAAATTCCGGTGCGGTGAAGCTGACTCGGTGGAGGAGTCATTTTCACGAGGGCCCGTTGTGGCCGCCGTCCCCGACCACCACCCAGCAAATTTTCCGGGTATAATAGTTGAGGGTTGATATTGTGTGTGCGAGAAAGGTTTTCCCGGGGGTAGCCACCTAGCGGTATGTTTTGGAAGGTTAGGGGGAGGTGGGTGGTGTAGGTGGTTGAGATAGGGATCGTGGGAGGAGAGGAGGGGGGAGCGGTGGAGATTTTGCACCTGTCTCTCTCTGAAGGGGCCCCATTGTGAGGAGATGCGTAGGGGGAAAGTATCAGGGTTGTAGGATGGTGAGAGAGTGTTGAGATGGCCTGTAGGATAATATAAAGGCAGGTAGCTGCGGAAGGCTAAATATTTTGAAAAATACTTACTATGGGTAAATGAAAAACCCCCGATGAGCGTAGGAAAGACAAAATACCAACGATGAGACCTTCTCGTCACCCGTATTTACGTCCTCGTACGATGGCGTCGACGTAAATACGGATGTTTGCTCTGGAGGTCCATCGCCATTAAATTGCGTAGATGTGCCCAGCGCTGGCCATTCCTCGAAGCTGACGGCCGGGTTTTCGCCAGATGCTGATGGCCCCGAACGGACACCGCTGTCAAGGCTCTCCATACGTGGACTTTCAAGTAGAGTGAAAGTCTCGTCAAAGAGCCCTGGCTCGATGTCCATCGCATCAGCCTCGAGGAGGATCGAATCATCGGGCAACCCCAATGATACTGTATCTGTAACAGCAAACAATACAAATAAAATACATGTACGGGCGTACAAAAATATTTCTGATTACACAAAATCAAAATACTTACATAGAGGTGCCGATGTCGCAGACAAATAATCCTTGTACAGGTGCCTCACGACAGTCTGCTTTTGATGGCCGCGTGCGGTGACGATACCCCAGGCCATTTCGAGATATGTCCGATCCCGACGGAAAACGTCGTCTGTGTTCATCACGCCGATATTGCGTGATGATACATCATTTAATAAATCAAATATGGCCTGGTTGATATCAGGCAGCAGTGAACGTATCGAGGGCCGTTTTCTCCTGTATAGGGCCAGTACTGGTGACCCTCCATCCCCGTATATCATGCAGTACTCCAGTACTCGCATGAATACACCGAATGCCTGGGCGTTGCTATTTTTCTCCATTTTTTCGGATTTGAGTTGATTACTAAGGAGGTGATGGCTGGTGAAATTTTCACGGCAAACTGTTGAGACGTGACAGCATCCTCACCCAGCAAAGCTCTTTTCTTTTAACTACCCCCGGAAAAAGTTTGACACCCCCACCACTACTATTGTGAACTGTTTTTCTTTTAACTACCCCCTCCACTACTCTTGCTGCGTTTTTCTGCTCATTATAGACAATTTTCACCGCCTTGAGAATATACTGACCGGCGATATAGTATATAGACCCTTGAAGACAAAGCATCTTCGGATAGCATGTACATAAGAAATAATTGGAATATAAAGTATATAGTAATGTAGAACACTCGTGCCCGCAACCCCAAACAAAATATGCAATGTCACATATCGTGTAAACACATCTCCTGTTCTCGTATTGAAATGGCATTAAGAGCATGTGAAAGGTTTTGGCGAACTCCGATGGCGTCGGCATAGTAGTGAACGGGGCACGCGCAACGAATTACCATCCGTGCGGCGCGCGCCACCGTTAGATGGCACTATACGCCATCGGCGATTCGACAGACAAACGACACCGAGACATGCAATCTCGGCGACGATAGATTTCTAAATAAAATTATCGCTTTATACAATGTAGCGAGCTCATGGAATTACTGATCGCTTGTATCGTTGAAATAAAGCAACGAAAACGTCGAGCGATTGTGCATGAGCATCGTCACCGAGAACATGCAATCTCGGCGACGATAGATTTTTAAATAAAATTGTCGCTGTATAAAATTTAGCGAGCTCATGCAATTATTGCTCGACTGTATCGTTGAAAAAATCAACGAAAACGTCGAACGATTGTGCATGAGCATCGTCACCGAGAACATGCAATCTCGGCGACGATAGATTTTTAAATAAAATTGTCGCTTCATGCAATTTAGCGAGCTCATGCAATTATTGCTCGACTGTATCGTTGATATAAACCAACGAAAACGTCGAGCGATGATGCATGAGCATCGTCACCGAGAACATGCAATCTCGGCGACGATAGATTTTTAAATAAAATTGTCGCTGTATAAAATTTAGCGAGCTCATGCAATTATTGCTCGACTGTATCGTTGAAAAAATCAACGAAAACGTCGAGCGATTGTGCATGAGCATCGTCACCGAGAACATGCAATCTCGGCGACGATAGATTTTTAAATAAAATTGTCGCTGTATAAAATTTAGCGAGCTCATGCAATTATTGCTCGACTGTATCGTTAAAAAAATCAACGAAAACGTCGAGCGATTGTGCATGAGCATCGTCACCGAGAACATGCAATCTCGGCGACGATAGATTTTTAAATAAAATTGTCGCTGTATAAAATTTAGCGAGCTCATGCAATTATTGCTCGACTGTATCGTTGAAAAAATCAACGAAAACGTCGAGCGATTGTGCATGAGCATCGTCACCGAGAACATGCAATCTCGGCGACGATAGATTTTTAAATAAAATTGTCGCTGTATAAAATTTAGCGAGCTCATGCAATTATTGCTCGACTGTATCGTTGAAAAAATCAACGAAAACGTCGAGCGATTGTGCATGAGCATCGTCACCGAGAACATGCAATCTCGGCGACGATAGATTTTTAAATAAAATTGTCGCTGTATAAAATTTAGCGAGCTCATGCAATTATTGCTCGACTGTATCGTTGAAAAAATCAACGAAAACGTCGAGCGATTGTGCATGAGCATCGTCACCGAGAACATGCAATCTCGGCGACGATAGATTTTTAAATAAAATTGTCGCTGTATAAAATTTAGCGAGCTCATGCAATTATTGCTCGACTGTATCGTTGAAAAAATCAACGAAAACGTCGAGCGATGATGCATGAGCATCGGCACCGAGAACATGCAATCTCGGCGACGATAGATTTTCGAAAAAAAATATCGCTCTATGCAATGTAACGAGCTCATGCAATTATTGCTCGACTGTATCGTTGAAATAAATCAACGATCCCGTGTTAGGACAATTCAACTGTGGACATTTCAAAGCACATCGGTACCCGTGCTTGCGGGGAACATAGATGCCAACAGTCTTTACGCATGTGTGTGTGTGTGTGCTGTGTGTGTGCTGTGTGATAACAGTTTTGACGACTACCGTAGATCGTGCCCGCCTTGCTACGCGTTCTCGAATTTTCCTTCGTTTACGTATATACAGTATATATATATATCATTACATTGTTGCCAATTCAGAGAGCGTGTGTCGAAAGAAATGCTTCAATCTTCAGTCTGCCTTCGATCGTGTATACGAAAAGATGCCACCCAAACGTAGTAAGTGAAATTTATATTCGAAAAATATTTGTTATTCCCATTTTTTTCTGTATTATCCCTCTATTCGTGCTCTCCTTACTTCTCTTTTCCAGTGTTCTCCAATCTTTTCCATATTCTTTCAACCGATCGGTTATTCCCGTCCTCTTTTCCTGGATAGGCAAACTATGAAAGTGACGGGAATGACGGAAATATGACAAAATAATGCAGCACGAGCTGCGTATATCGCCATAATTTCGTCATGTGCGTGGCTTTCGTGGAGCTTGTCTCTATCTCTATCTCTATCTCCGTCTCTCTCCATCTCCCTCTCTCTCTATCTCTCTCAATCTCAATCTGTATCTGTATTTGTATCTCTATCTCTCTCAATCTCAATCTGTATCTGTATTTGTATCTCTATCTCTCTCAATCTCAATCTCTATCTATATCTCAATGTCTATCTCTCTCTATCTCTATCTCTCTCTATCTCTATCTCTATCTCTATCTCTATCTCTATCTCTATCTCTATCTCAATCATCTTCTCTGTCTCTCTCTCTATCTATCTATCTCTCTATTTCTATCTCTATCTCTATCTTTATCTCTATCTTACTCTCTCTATCTCTCTCTCTATCTCTCTATCTCTATCTGTCAATCTCAATCTCTCAATCTCTATCTCTCTCTCTATCTCTCTATCTATCTATCTCTCTATTTCTCTATCTCTATCTCTATCTCTCTCACTCTCCATCTCTCTATCTCTCTCACTCTCCATCTCTCTCTCTCTCTCTCTATCTCTATATCTCTATATCTTTATCTCTATCTCTCTATCTCTATCTCTCTATCTCTATCTCTATCTCTCTATCTCTCTATCTCTATCTCTCTATCTCTATCTCTCTATCTCTATCTCTCTATCTCTATCTCTCTATCTCTATCTCTCTATCTCTATCTCTATCTCTATCTCTACCTCTATATCTATCTCTGTATCTCTGTCTCTCTGTCTCTCTGTCTGTCTGTCTCTCTCTCTCTCTCTCTCTCGATCTCTCTCTATCTCTATCTCTTTCTATCTCTCGCTATCTCTCTATCTCTATCTCTATCTCTTTCTATCTCTCTCTATCTCTCTGTCTCTATCTCTATCTCTTTCTATCTCTCTGTCTCTCTATCTCTCTACCTCTCTCTCTCTCTCTCTATCATTCTCTCTCTATCATTCCCTCTCTCCATCATTCTCTCTCTCTATCATTCTCTCTCACTATCATTCTCTCTCTCCATCATTCTCTTTCTCTATCATTCTCTATATCTCTATATCTCTATCTTTCTCTCTCTCTCTCTCTCTCGATCTCTCTCTATCTCTATCTCTTTCTATCTCTCTATCTCTCTATCTCTCTACCTCTCTACCTCTCTACCCCTCTCTCTCTCACTCTTTCTCTATCATTCTCTCTCTATCACTCTCTCTCTATCATTCTCTCTGTATCATTCTCTCTCTATCATTCTCTCTCTCCATCATTCTCTCTCTATCATTCTCTCTCTCCATCATTCTCTCTCTCTATCATTCCCTCTCTCCATCATTCTCTCTCTCTATCATTCTCTCTCACTATCATTCTCTCTCTCCATCATTCTCTTTCTCTATCATTCTCTTTCTCTATCATTCTCTCTCTGTCTCTATCATTCTCTCTCTCCATCATTCTCTCTCTCTATCATTCTCTCTCTCTATCATTCTCTCTGTCCATCATTCTCTCTCTCTATCATTCTCTCTCTCTATCATTCTCTCTCTCTATCATTCTCTCTCTCTATCATTCTCTCTCTATCATTCTCTCTTTCTATCATTCTCTCTCTATCATTCTCTCTGTCCATCATTCTCTCTCTCTATCATTCTCTCTCACTATCATTCTCTCACTCCATCATTCTCTCTCTATCATTCTCTCTCTCTCTATCATTCTCTCTCCATCATACTCTTTCTCTATCATTCTCTGTCTCTCTATCATTCTCTCTCTATCATTCTCTCTCTCTATCATTCCCTCTCTCTATCATTTTCTCTCTATCATTCTCTCTTTCTATCATTCTCTCTCCATCATACTCTTTCTCTATCATTCTCTGTCTCTCTATCATTCTCTCTCTATCATTCTCTCTCTCTATCATTCCCTCTCTCTATCATTTTCTCTCTATCATTCTCTCTTTCTATCATTCTCTCTCTATCATTCTCTCTGTCCATCATTCTCTCTCTATCATTCTCTCTCTCCATCATTCTCTCTCTCTATCATTCTTTCTCTCTATCATTCTCTCTCTCTCTCTCTATCATTCTCTCTCTCTATCATGTATCTTTCTATAATGTTTCTCTCCATCATCCTTATTTGCGTTCTATTCCACAAGCATAATCGCATACTATCTTTCATCTTTTCCAGCTGCAAGAAGCGACGGTAAAATGGTAAGTCTTCATTACATTTGAAATATTGTTTATGCTCGTACTGGAAGTATAAATGTAACACATATTTTTTATTTCAGCAGGAAAAATGTTCCGAATGGCCGGCGTTGCCGGCTGTAAAGCAGCAACAACAACAACAACAACAACAACAACAACAACAACAACAACAACAACAACAACAACAACAACAACAACAACAACAACAACAACAACAAAAACAACAACAAGAACAAAAACAACAACAACAAAAACAACAACAACAAGAGGAGAATGCATATGCAGAGCTCCGAATTGCGGATAGGTTGTATCGAGTGGACTGGGACGTGTTGGACAACGTCCAAGCTATACTGGAGGAGAATGCCGGCCTCCAGTTGAAAGTTCGGGGGCTCCAGGCTGAACCGGACAAGCTACAACAACAACAACAACAACAACAACAACAACAACAGCAGCAACAACAACAACAACAACAACAACAACAGCAGCAGCAGCAGCAGCAACAACAACAACAACAGCAGCAACAACAACAACGAGAGCAACAACAACAACAACGAGAGCAACAACAACAGCAGCAGCAGCAACAACAACAACAGCAGCAACAACAACAACAACAACAACAACAACAACAACCCAAACAACAACAACAACCCAAACAACAACAACAGCAGCAGCAACAACAACAACAACAACAACAACAACAGCAGCAACAACAACCACAACAGCAGCAACAACAACAACAGCAACAACAACCACAACAGCAGCAACAACAACAACAGCAACAACAACAACAACAGCAGCAACAACAACCACAACAACAACAACGAATAAGGCGAGGACGAGGACGAGGAAGAGAACGAGGACGAGGACGAGGACGAGAACGTGGACGAGGACAGTGGAAAAGACGGGGGGACAATTCATGGAGGCGGGACGATGAAAATGTATGTTGCTTGAAATTATAAAATATAATAAATTCAAATGACGGAAAAACAGGTTTAATATTTTTTTCTTGACGCGAGTATTGGGATGACAAAGTCGGGCTTTTACGTACGGTTAGTACATATTCTGTACAAGTTTCGGTTTCGGACAAAATATTCACAAATAACGGAGTGATTAATTAATAATCACTGCGTTGTTCATGGATATTTTGCGTCAAAACAAAACATGTCCAGACTATATACTAACTGTGCATGAAAGTTCGACCTTGCAATCCCAGCACACGCGTGAAAAAAAAAATTAAATATTGAGCAGTTTTTTCTGATGCCCTAAACTTTTTTAAAATATCAATGTAGTACATAATGTGAGGCTTTCTTTTCAGAATGTCGAGGATAGGATCGTGACGGCCATACGGTCGGCGGTCCAGATGGCGGCCCCGGCACCATCTATGCCGATGCAGTGGCCGGTGGCAATGCCACCCACTACTTTCCACCCGCCACTGCATTTGGCAGCCCCGCCAACAATGATGCCGGCGTTTATGACGCGGGGGATGCCCCAAATGGGGGGCATTTGGCCACCGCCATATTAAAAAATATATATCAAAAATAAATAAATAAACATAAAAATAAAAATAAAATTGATATAAAAATAAAAATTGTTGGATTATTTTCCTCTGCTACTCTAGCTCTGTCTCTCCCCCCTCCACCCGCCAATTTCTTGAAGGAGAGAGAGAATGGTAGAGAGAGAGAGAGAATGATAGAGAGAGTGAATGATAGTGAGAGAGAATGATAGAGGGAGAGAATGATAGAGGGAGAGAATGATAGAGGGAGAGAATGATAGAGAGAGAATGATGGAGAGAGAGAATGATAGAGAGAGAGAATGATAGAGAGAGGGAATGATAGAGAGAGAATGATAGAAAGAGAGAATGATAGAGACAAAATGATAGAGAGAGGGAATGATAGAGAGAGAATGATGGAGAGAGAGAATGATAGAGAGAAAATGATAGAGAGAGGGAATGATAGAGTGAGAATGATGGAGAGAGAGAATGGCAGAGACAGAGAATGATAGAGAGAGAGAGAATGATAAAGAGAATGGTAGCGAGAGAGAGAATGATAAAGAGAATGATAGAGAGAATGATAGAGAGAGAATGATGGAGAGAGAGATTGATAGAGAGAGGGAATGATAGAGAGAGGGAATGATAGAGAGAGGGAATGATAGAGAGAGGGAATGATAGAGAGAGAATGATGGAGAGAGAGAATGATAGAGAGAAAATGATAGAGAGAGGGAATGATAGAGTGAAAATGATGGAGAGAGAGAATGGCAGAGACAGATAATGATAGAGAGAGAGAGAATGATAAAGAGAATGGTAGCGAGAGAGAGAATGATAAAGAGAATGATAGAGAGAGAATGATGGAGAGAGAGAATGATAGTGAGAGAATGATAGAGACAGAGAATGATAGAGAGAGAATGATAGAGAGAGAGAATGATAGAGAAAGAGAATGATAGAGAGAGAGAGAATGATAGAGAGAGGGAATGATAGAGTGAGAATGATGGAGAGAGAGAATGATAGTAAGAGAGAATGATAAAGAGAATGATAGAGAAAGAGAATGATAGAGAGAGAATGATGGAGAGAGAGAATGATAGAGAGAGAGAGAATGATAGAGAGAGAGAGAATGATAGAGAGCGAAAATGATAGAGAGAGGGAATGATAGAGTGAGAATGATGGAGAGAGAGAATGATAGAGAGAGAGAGAATGATAAAGAGAATGATAGAGAGAGAATGATAGAGAAAGAGAATGATAGAGAGAGAATGATGGAGAGAGAGAATGATGGAGAGAGAGAATGATAGAGAGAGGGAATGATAGAGAGAATGATAGAGAGCGAGAGAATGATAAAGAGAAAGAGAATGATAGAGAGAGAGAATGATAGAGACAAAATGATAGAGAGAGGGAATGATAGAGAGAGAATGATGGAGAGAGAGAATGATAGAGAGAAAATGATAGAGAGAGGGAATGATAGAGTGAAAATGATGGAGAGAGAGAATGGCAGAGACAGAGAATGATAGAGAGAGAGAGAATGATAAAGAGAATGGTAGCGAGAGAGAGAATGATAAAGAGAATGATAGAGAGAGAATGATGGAGAGAGAGAATGATAGAGAGAAAATGATAGAGAAAGAGAAAATGATAGAGAGAGAGAATGATGGAGAGAGAGAATGATAGAGAGAGGGAATGATAGAGTGAGAATGATGGAGAGAGAGAGAGGATGATAGTGAGAGAGATGATGTAGAGAAAAACAAATATGTGCCAGGGAAATAGAAAGCGACAGAAAAAGAGAGAACGAAAAGAATGACGGAGAGGCATGATACAGAGGGAGCCGTGTGTGTGTGTGTGTGTGTGTGCGCGCGCGCGTGACATATGCTATAAAGAGCTGCAATTTGAAAATTGTACGGAATGCTGTCGTAACATTAGTGTTTATCTGTAGGATACAGCATTTATCATCACCTATATAATAGGTCGAGGAAGCGCCCACCCTCACTTACCCACTCATACTAGTATATGAGCACGTTTCCACGACTCACATCAGACCAGCATGCCGGTATGTTTCTGATGCGACTTGGCGATGCTTATTTGTTCACGCACAACACCCGTATTCATTCATACCGTCATACGAGGTGCTTTTCCGTAGTAGCATTCTTGGAAGCTTACGGATAATAATAAAATAAAGCAATATAATCATACCACGAATTGTCGAGTGGTAGACTGGGGAACCCGAGCTCAAAAATGGTTAGTCATGCATGCAAACTAACAAATCATCATAATCTATGGTGATTGTAATGGGAATGGCAACAGTCTTCTACTGCGAATGATTGTTACCATATGAGCTCTCATCAATGAGGCATCCTCAGAGTATTTCTGAATCGAAGGGTCACCTCCCAAAGCTACAGTTGTAGCAAATGCAGCAGCATAAACTCCACAACTAAATGCATCCGGCTGTTTTGAAACGGGCTGAATAGAGATACAGTCAATCTCCACGGAAGGATAACGTGCATGAATATACCTTCGTACTTCTTTATGCATGCAAGTAAATGCACTTGGACACATGCTATCATAAATCAACACATGCGAGCCGTTGTACAATATGCAACACCAGTGCCTCGATTTGTTCCCACCAATTATTTGCATGTCATGTACGGATTGGCATGGCTTGATAAAGCGAAAGTACCCAGTGTAATTGGCAGGATTGAAATCAAAGTGTACGTTTTCTTTCAGTATTTGTTGAAATAAATCGACACTTGTATCAGTTAGGAGGCTGGTTTCCGTTGTAATATTTCCAATAACCTGATCGACATCAATGTTTCGGCGAACAACCTCAAGCGCTTCCACATCGGAATCTGTAATGTCGATTTCAATTTCTTCGTCAGATTCTATCGGCGCCCAATCCCCATTGTGATCGAAGGGTTTATGGATGTCTAGTCCATTATTTTGCGGTATATTTTGCAGCAAATCTTCGTTCAACGAAACACTGCCTGTGGTTTGGAATCGTTTGCGTGGCAATTGCTGCACCTTGGATTTGCGCAATATTTCCAGAGGAGCATTTTTTTTTTTCATTTCATTCTGTTCGCGAGCCTCCAACACATAGTCCGGTTCTCGAAGCGGCATATTTCGATTTCGCCGACTATCGAGGATTTCCGGTAGAAGACCTTGCATGTAAAAACGTGACAAGAATGGTTGAATTTGGTGCCAAAACTGATCATCTTTTGGCACCTTCACGTATTTAATATCAACGGAAGTCCATAAAGCAAAAATACAATATTTTCGCCCGGTTATGTGTAGTTGACCTTGAACTTGGTAGTAGTAATGATGCGTCTTACTCATTGTTCAGTGCCTGAGCGTCGTGGTGCCCGTGCCATTGCGATCTCCATGCGAGCCGCGCTCGAACGACTCGTGTCCACAGGGATGCCAAATCTCGCGTGGACAAGGAGGCGAGCGCGCATTACACATTTAAAAAAGAAAAAGAGTCGATCACGGTCGTCCGTCGAGTGACGATCGCCGGTGACGCGTAAGGCGAGAGAGTCCAAGCGCTCTCTCATATACGACAAGGCGAATAGGGCCCGAGTGTCCTCTTTGTCTACACGGGACCGAGTGCCCACACACATACACATACCAGGGGGTCTTGCATCCTATCACTATACGAACGAGAGGCCCGAATATACTCTCATCTAGAGTCCAAGCGCTCTCTCATATACGACAAGGCGAATAGGGCCCGAGTGTCCTTTTTGTCCACACGGGACCGAGTGCCCACACACATACACATAGCAGGGGTCTTGCACCCTATCACTATACGAACGAGAGGCCCGAATACACTCTCATCTACGTTCGCTCTACGGAGCAATACAAATTCACGTGTGCGACACACGCTTTTATACGCTTGTGAATAATCTTCATGACGTCGTGGGTTTTTATGCCGCAAGGCTTTTCCCACAAAGAGCCAATAAACATATACAAATTCGATGGCTCAAACACGCGAGTTTTTTATTTAATAAAAACCTCATCCTCTATCCTTCGTCCGAAGAAAAAAGATTCAAGTCAAAACTACGAGGCAACTTCGCCTATGAAGAAGCTTCGACAATACAAATTGGTGTCAGAAGTGGGATTCGAACCCACGCCCTCAGAGAGGACCAAAAAAAGTGCAAAAGTGCATCGCATTATCGAAAAGACGACTCTGCTACCGACCGACCATTGCCTCCGGACCTCGCCACCCCCAGCTCGTCATCTGTGGAACACGATCATCATCTCCAAAATATAAGTATTCAATCATTTCTAAATTCTTATACAGCATTATTTTTGGCGTTATACGTCTTCTTCATGATTCAAACGTTCGACATAGTCCAAAATATATTTCTTTTCGTTCTGTTCAACGTACGCTTTGTACGAAGAACGTCGCATGTATATATTCGGTTATCGCGTTTATAAAAAACATAGACCGCGTTGACCTGAGGGTCTCGGTTTACGAGCGCTCAAGGGTATACCCTATATATACTCCGGGACTTGTTTACTTTAACTCGGGCCGTGCTCGGTCTCTAATTCTTTGTCGGGGTCGTGCGAGTTGGTACGTGTTTTTTCGGAAAAATATGCGCTACATGTGGAAAGGCTCGAGAGCTTACCCTTAAAGGTCAGTTGCAATACGACATTCAACGCAAGACATCGTGTCTCTCAGTTCGAAGTGTCGATACGTATTCCTTGTCAAATATCTCCGAAATATTTACTCGGTTCGTGTTCAGTCGAAATGGCTAACCGTGTAAAGTTTATTCATCAAAAACGCGCGACCTTGAAAGCGCAAATAACCAAACTCGAGAAAATCGCGGAAGATGCGGAATTAGATCCCGCGAATGTAAAAATGCGTTTAGATCGTGTCAAAGAACAATTTCGTGCATACGAAGAATTGCGCGATGAACTCGTGTTATTGGTCGAGGAAGAGAACGATCAAGTCGACGATTTCGACGAATTGCAAGATCGATTCTACGCGGTCGTGACAAAGATCGAGGCAGATTTGCCAGCGACAACGCCACAACCTCCGAATGTGTTAAACGTGACTTCTCTGCCGATCGATGGCACGCGTCGACTAAAATTACCGGTCGCGGATCTCCCGAAATTCGACGGGAATATCGAGAAGTGGCTCTCATTTAAAAATACGTTTCTTACGATGATCGATTCTCGCGAAGATATAACGAAATTGCAAAAATTCCTTTATCTGAAGAATTGTCTCGAGGGTGACGCGTTAAATAAAATCTTGATTTATAACGTGAGCGAAGACAATTACGATACAGCGTGGAAGTTACTCTTAGATTCGTACGACAAGGTCCGAATCCTTATCGTGAAACATCTCGACGCGATCCTCGAGCTACCCGCGGTAACAAAGGCGTCGCATAAAGGTTTGGCGAGACTCGTCGACGACATGCGTCAGCATGTGAACATGCTCGCGTCGATGGACGTTATACCGGACGAACATTTGTTGGTCCGGATAATCGAACGCGCGCTCCCCAACAATATTCGGATAAAGTGGGAAGAAACGCTCAATCTCGATATCTCTCCGACGCTCGCGCAAATATACAAATTCGTTTCCGAGACCGCGTTCCGTTTGTGCTCTATCGAGCAGGATGCCTCGCGTTCGAAACAAGAACTTAACAACAAACGATCGCTCTCTGGTAATAAAGAACGAAGCGGATTCAAGACGCGACGGGGAGAAAACGGCGCTCACACCCTCGCGACCGGCACGTCAGCAAAGTGCGTAGTATGCAAGAAAGAAATTCATCCCGCGTATCAGTGTCGCGAATTTCAAAGGATGACGGTGCCACAGCGGTGGAATCTCGTCAAGGGGGCGTCCCTGTGTAAAAACTGTCTGCGCCCACACGGGGGTAAATGCGCCTTCACGCATTGCAAAAAATGCTCGAGGTATCATCACACTCTCCTGCACAGCGATCCTTCTGCTGCAGCCCCCCACGCGACTCAACCAGGGGAAAAATCGGACGCGACGACCGATTCGACAACAAAGGTAAATTCGAAATATCACGAAATAATTGCACACAGTTTTACGTCGCGAGCTTTACAATCACAGCTAATGCTGAGCGCTCAAATACGCGTCAAGGACTTGCGCGGCCAGTTCGTAAAATGTCGTGCATTATTAGATACATGTGCAACGGCACATTTTATCACAGAGGATCTCGTGACAAAATTAAATTTACCGATACGCGCGTGCTCGATCTCGGTGGGAATGATCGACGACGCGAATACGATGTCTAAGGGCACGGTCGAGTGCACGTTTTATTCGATACACAATAATTTCAATAAAACTCTCACGTTTCTGATTATCCCGAAAATCGCGGATAATGCACCGAACGAAATTTTCCCTCGCGAATCAATCGATATACCGCGAAACGTAAGTTTGGCCGATCCGCAATTTCATTTGCCTCAAAAAATCGACGTCCTTATCGGGTCAGGGGCAACATTGTCATTATTATCGATCGGACAGTGTGATCTATCTCGCGACGGCTGCGATCTCTTTTTACAGAAAACCCAGCTCGGCTGGGCCGTCGCCGGCGGTAGAACAAACAATACGGTCGGGAAACGGGTATCGTGCCAATTAACCGAATTAAAAGAACAAATCGAGAAATTCTGGTTACTCGATGACGCAAGCGCGAGTCAGATAAAATTATCGCAAAATACGGACTGCGAAGCTCATTTTATTCAAAACGTTACTCGCGATTCGTCGGGACGGTACGTCGTTCATCTGCCGTTTCGCAGCGCAGATCGAGATCTCGGCGACTCTCGATCAATAGCCTTACGACGATTCGTCGGCTTGCAGAGAAAACTCAGCACAAATTCGATCCTTAAACAGGAAGATTACAGAGTTATGAACGAGTACATCGAGCTAGGTCATATGTCACTCGTCGTCGACGAATCGCAACCCGGGTATTATCTCCCACACCACGCGGTTATAAAATCAACAAGCGCTACGACCAAGACTCGAGTTGTCTTCGACGCGTCCGCGAAGACGAGCAAAGGAATCTCGCTTAACGATACGTTAATGGTCGGCCCGACCATACAATTAAAATTATTCGAACATCTGATACGGTTTCGCAGTCACAAATACGTCATAACCGCGGATATCGCAAAAATGTATCGACAAGTCTGGGTTCATCCCAGCGACCGTCGCTATCAACGAATTTTTTGGCTCCATAACGAGAGAACACGCGTATTCGAGTTAAACACGGTGACATTCGGCGTATCGGCGGCTCCGTTTCTCGCAATACGAACTGTACAGAAACTCGCGAGCGACGAGAGCGCGGATTATCCAATCGGCGCCGAGGCCTTGACGCGCGACTTATACGTCGACGATCTGTTATCGGGAGCGGACACGTTCGATAAAATCGTACAAATTCGAGACGAAGTCATCGAAATATTGAAGTGCGGTGGATTCGATATTCGTCAATGGGCGTCCAATCATCCGCGAGCTTTAAACAATCTGACCGAGAAAACTTCAAATATCGAATTTTTAACAGACGAGAATCCCGTGCACAAGACACTCGGTATCTCGTGGAACGCGCGAAATGACGATTTACTATACACGGTAAAACGTATTGAGCCCTCCGAAAGGGTCACTAAACGATATATATTGTCCGAAATTGCTAAAATTTTCGACCCCCTCGGTCTACTCGGTCCGGTCATTCTCGTCTCCAAGGTGCTTATGCAGCGCTGTTGGAAGGCAAAAACTACCTGGGACGAATCCGTGCCCAGCGCTTTAGACTCCGCGTGGCGATCGTTCGCGGAACAACTCTCGTTAATCGACAATCTAAAAATTGATCGATACGTCTCGATAAATGACCCAATCGATATCCAAATTCACGGATTTTGCGACGCGAGTAACACAGGCTACGGGGCTTGTATATACGTGCGCTCTTGCGATCAGAAAGGCGAAATTCATGTGAGACTTATCTGCTCAAAGGGGCGCGTCGCCCCGCTGAAAGATCAAACGACCCCGCGACTCGAACTCTGCGGCGCGTTGACACTCGCTCGTCTATATCACGAGATCCGCGAAGTATTAACCTTTCGCGTTGACAAGACAATTTTTTGGTCAGACTCGACTACAGTTTTACAATGGCTGAAAAAACATCCGAGCATCCTAAAGGTGTTCGAAGCGAATCGCGTCGCGCAAATACAAGAGGTCAGTAAAACCGCGGAGTGGCGACACATTCGAACCGATCAAAATCCGGCAGACGCGTTATCGCGAGGTCAACTCCCTCGAGAATTTATGAGCAATGACTCGTGGTTCCGGGGGCCTTCGTGGCTGGCCCAGCCTGAATCCGTGTGGCCTCAAATTGCCGTGGCACATTCGAAAGATTTACCCGGAATCAAAAAATTATTTTGCATGGCCTCGCAATTAAAATCGGAAGAAATTTTCGAAAAATTCTCGTCCTATACGCGATTGATCCGCGTCATCGCGTACTGCTTACGATTCTTACGCGACAATAAAGCCATAGGCGCGTTAACAATCGAAGAAATTAGCGAGGCCGAGTACCGCGTTATTCGATTAATACAACGAGCGCACTTTCAAGACGAGATCAATCGTCTCTTGTCCAAAGAAAAGGTAAAATGCGCAAAACTCGGATCTCTGAACCCGTTAGTCGACAAAAAAGGCTTGCTTCGCGTTGGTGGTCGCATAAACAAAGCCGATATCTCGCTGGATCAAAAGAATCCAATGCTTCTTCCATCGCGACATTACGTAACCGATCTTTTGATTCGACATACACACGAGAAATTCTATCATGCCGGAATTCAATCGACATTATACAATATTCGGCAAAGATTTTGGATCTTAGACGGCAGAAATCAAACTCGTAAAATCGTTCAACGATGCGTGAGATGCATCCGGTTTCGCGCCGTACCGGGAACGTATCAAATGGCCGACTTGCCTAAATCGAGAGTAGATAACGCGCCGGCGTTTTATCACACGGGAGTCGATTATTTCGGTCCCATACTCGTCAAAGAGAAAAAACATCGTAATCGCGGTAGCGTGAAGGTTTATGGCTGCGTATTCATATGCATGTCGACAAAAGCTATTCACGTCGAGATCGCGAGCGACCTCACGACAGACGCGTTCCTCGCGGCTTTACGACGATTCACAAGTCGTCGGGGTATTCCGGGGCATATTTATTCCGATAACGGGACAAATTTTGTTGGAGCGAACAGTCAATTTCGCGAATTTTACGCATTGAGAGAATCCGAAGAATTTCGCTCTCAATTATACGCATTCACGTCAAACAGAAAAATCGAATGGCATTTTAATCCGCCCCTCTCACCTCATTTTGGAGGTATTTGGGAGGCGGCCGTAAAATCGTGTAAACACCATCTCAAGCGCGTAATGCGCGATCTTTTGTTTACATACGAAGAGCTAACCACTCTAGCAATCGAAGTCGAAGCCATTCTAAACTCTCGTCCATTGTGCCCTATTTCGACAGATCCGAATGATCCAATCGCTTTAACTCCTGCGCATTTTCTTGTCGGTCGACCTCTCACAATGCTGCCGGAAAATGATTTTTCGCTTGTTCCAGATAACCGATTGTCGTCGTGGCAACTAATTACGAAAACCCGGCAAGAATTCTGGCGCAGATGGCAACTCGAATACCTAAGCGAGTTGCAAAAACGACAAAAATGGATAAATCCATCCAAGAACATCGCACAGGACGCTGTCGTCCTATTAATCGACAAGAATCAACCTTGTATGCAGTGGCGCCTGGGTCGGGTGGTCGAGCTGCATCCGGGGGACGATGGCGTGGTCAGAGTCGTCACCGTGAAAACAACGCACGGAATCTACAAGCGCAACACAAAATCGATTTGCGCATTACCCATAAGCGCATGAAAATATCGTCAACCGCTAAACGATAGACGATAAAATGACAAATTTCTCATTTTTTAATTTTCAAATTTCTCAGTTAATTTCTCAGTTATACGAAGTCAATTTCTGCTCATTCAAAATTCATTCAACATGAAACGAAAGATGTAACCTGACAATATCTGTATTACATTCCAATTACGTATTCCGATCTAAGATAATGATTTATAAAAGAATCGATTATAATAAGTTCAAGACATGTACTTTTTGAATAATTTTGTTCGTTATCACTCCCAACGGGGGGAGGATGTTCAGTGCCTGAGCGTCGTGGTGCCCGTGCCATTGCGATCTCCATGCGAGCCGCGCTCGAACGACTCGTGTCCACAGGGATGCCAAATCTCGCGTGGACAAGGAGGCGAGCGCGCATTACACATTTAAAAAAGAAAAAGAGTCGATCACGGTCGTCCGTCGAGTGACGATCGCCGGTGACGCGTAAGGCGAGAGAGTCCAAGCGCTCTCTCATATACGACAAGGCGAATAGGACCCGAGTGTCCTCTTTGTCTACACGGGACCGAGTGCCCACACACATACACATACCAGGGGGTCTTGCATCCTATCACTATACGAACGAGAGGCCCGAATATACTCTCATCTAGAGTCCAAGCGCTCTCTCATATACGACAAGGCGAATAGGGCCCGAGTGTCCTTTTTGTCCACACGGGACCGAGTGCCCACACACATACACATAGCAGGGGTCTTGCACCCTATCACTATACGAACGAGAGGCCCGAATACACTCTCATCTACGTTCGCTCTACGGAGCAATACAAATTCACGTGTGCGACACACGCTTTTATACGCTTGTGAATAATCTTCATGACGTCGTGGGTTTTTATGCAGCAAGGCTTTTCCCACAAAGAGCCAATAAACATATACAAATTCGATGGCTCAAACACGCGAGTTTTTTATTTAATAAAAACCTCATCCTCTATCCTTCGTCCGAAGAAAAAAGATTCAAGTCAAAACTACGAGGCAACTTCGCCTATGAAGAAGCTTCGACAATACACTCATACACTGAACATTCCTCTTATCGAAAATACTCCTGAGACGGGGATTGCGTTGAATAGCTTCCTCCAGATTTTCGTCCTGGGCCGAAAAAGGGCACTTGATTTCAACAATACCATCCTCATCGATTAGGCCGTCTGGCGAAGCACCCAAGTACGGAATGTCTGCATCGATAAAAAGTCCACATGGCATAATTGACTTATTGAGTTTAAACTCCAATGCCTTTTTGGCAGCTTGCTCATTAGCCATCCCAAACTGCACTGCGGGTGCGTCGATGATTTTCGGATAACGAATACTTTGCACCATTTTCGAACAAGAGGTTGTTCGGAGCATTCGACAGATTTCTCCGAATTTCGAAGCAGTTATGAGGCTTGTACGTAACTGGTGCCATAATTCACTGTCACTCTGAGCCACGGTATCTCGCTCAATCTGGCCTCGATTTGCACTCCTTTGCTTCAATTTTTCGAAATGATTTTCGACGAGTACGTTATAAACCGCCTCTGGAACATCGGGTTGCTGACACGACGGTCCATAATCTTTATCGATGCCCTGCCACCTTCGATGTTTGCGACCACGCAAAACTACCCTAAAATTGATATTGAGACGTTGAAATTCCCTTCGATGGGTATCAGTCAAAAAGATAGCTCGTGGTAATCAAAAAACCCCCCTAAAAATCAGCAGTTTAGGTCGCTGTAACTCCGAGAATATCGGCCCAATGCCCGGATGCATGGGGGTACCCCAGCTGAGATACTGGCACCCTCCATAAAAATTAAAAAAATCGAATAAAAAAACATTATCAAATAAAAATAAAGTTTATATAATAAAAATGAAGTAAAATAGAAATAACGCCTACATAAATATCAATGTATTGGGGTCATTCCGTGTCAAGTCGACCAATGGTTGGAACCGACCCCATTCGATTTGGATGAATTTTGGTCAGAAGTTTCCTTTTATCATAAAACAAAGTCCTGCCGAAGGAATCAAATTGATTTTTTTTTTTCAAAAGTTATGCAAAATTCAAAATTTTACTGTTTATCGCGTTTTTCAATTTTATTTTTTGGATATCTCAAAAACTATTATAGTTACAGGATGGGCCTGAATTTGTTCTAAAGAGGGTACTTAGGGCTATAGAAAAAAAAATATTTTGATAAAAAAATTCAAAAAATGATGAACTGCAGAATTTTGAAATTTGAAAAATCGAAAGAATCGAAAAAAAAAAATAATCAAAAAATTCATATCTTTGAAAAAAAAACGCCCCCCTGAAAATTTCAGAACATTCTAAGATTTATCAAAATCTATATAAAAAATATTGAGCCAAAAATTTAATACTGAACTTCGATTTTTTCGATTTTTCAAATTTCAAAATTCTGCAATTCATCATTTTTTGATTTTTTTTTTCAAAATATTTTTTTTTCTATAGCCCCAAGTACCTTCTTGAGAACAAATTCAGGCCCATCCCTGTAACTATAATAGTTTTTGAGATATTTACAAAATAAACTTAAAAAACCGGAAAAACAGTGAAATTTTGAATTTTGCATAACTTCTGAAAAATAAAAAAAAATTCTTTCGGCAGGACTTTGTTTTATGATAAAAGGAAACTTCTGCCCAAAATTCATCTAAATCGAACGGGGTCGATTCCAACCATTGGTCGATTTGACATGGAATGACCCATTGATATTAATTATTTCCCTCTCTGCTGCTCTAGCTCTCTTTCTCCCCCCCGCCCCCAATTTCTCAAGAGAGGTAGAGAGAGAGAGAGAGTAAGAAGCACCGGGAGGCCCAGTTGAAATACTGGCACCCGCCATTTAAAAAAAAAGAAAATCGAATACAAAAAGATCATCTAATAAAAATAAAGTTTATATAGTAAAAATAAAGTAAAATAGAAATAAAGTTTATATTAAAATAAAGTCTATATAAATATCAATGTATCGTTATTAATAATTTCCCTCTTTGCTGCTCTAGCTCTTTCGCTCTCCCGCCCCCCCGCCCATTTTCTCAAGAGAAAGAAAGAGAATGAGAGAGAGAGAGACAAGGAATAATAGTGAGAGAGGGAGAGAGAGGCAAGGAATGATAGTGAGAGAGGGAGAGAATGATAGAGAGAGAGAAAGAAGCACCGGGTGGCCGAATGCCCGGATAGATTGGGGTACCCCAGCTGAGATACTGGCACCCGCCATTTAAAAAAAAAAAATAACGAATTAAAAAGATTATCAAATAAAAATAAAGTTTATATAATAAAAATAAAGTAAAATAGAAATAAAGTTTATATTAAAATACAGTTTATGTTAAAATGAAGTCTATATAAATATCAATGTATCGTTATTAATAATTTCCCTTTTTGCTGCTCGAGCTCTTTCTCTCTCTCCCCTCTCAGCCCAATTTCTCAAGAGAGAGAGTGAGCTAGAGTAGCAGCAAGGGAAATATAACAATACATTCATATTTATGTAGACTTTATTTTTGTTATATAAACTTTTTTTTTATTTGATAATCTATTTTATTCGATTTTTTTTTTTTAATATGGCGGGTGCCGGTATCTCAGCTGGGGTACCCTCATGTATCCGGGCATTCGGCCTCCCAGTGCTTCTTTCTCTCTCTCTCTCTCTCTCTTGAGAAATTGGGGAGAGAGAGAGAGAATAATTGAGAGAGAGAAAGAAACACCGGGCGGGTGGAAAATCTGAAAAAATCCTGAAAAAGCCCCTAGATATCAAAATTCGCTATAAGTATGGGAAAAATAATATGTACATTCCAAGCCCCCGAACCAAACCAATCAACCGCAGAATTTACCAAATTTGTTGTACCCCAAGTAGAATGTATGTATATCATGAGATTGATAAAGAAGAAAAACCAAACTTGCACAAAGATAAATGGAGAAGAAGAAGGGTTGCGATAATCCACAGACTTATTCTTTCTCCACATCATACATTCTCTTTTTCCCCGAATGTTAGTTGTAATAACACGTACCTGCAGATGCTGCTTAGTCGACGAGAATGAGGACGTTTATTTCGTTTGTTATCTTTGTTTCCCATTTTTCTCACATCACTTTTCACTTATGATATCACTAATCTATTTATGCAATAAAATGGCTTTATAAATATAATAGTTCTAGAACAGTTTGTATGCTCTAATAATATAACTGTATAACTTCACGGTGAAACGCGACGTCTTACGATCGCGACAATCAGTCATATGTCATGTTTCTGTAAACTGTCTGTAGAATAAGATTTGTGTTTTCTCTCTAGCTCTCTCAATCTGCGGAACTATATATATATATATATAGAGGTTTGTGGGCAATGTGTGTGGATGGCTGCTTGCGGGCGTGTATGCCTGAGCGTGTGTGAACATGCACAATGTATGTATAAACACGCGCCACACACACACACACACATTAGTTGATTTACAAACATGTGTATATATATAATTTGTCGCGTTCGTCCAGGCGGTGTGTGTGGATGTGTGTGTGTGTGTGTGTGTGTTTATGCATACATTGTATCTGTCCATATAAATCTGCATATGTATGTATACATTTTCGCGTATCGAGAGAGATAAAGAGAATACACGAATTTTTGTCCAAGGACAGTCCACAGAAGCAAAGCAGTCGAACAAACTGATTGTAATCAATTTTATGATAACAATTGTCCGCAATTGCTGGCACAATTATCATGCAAATATATATTTTTCAATACTTTATGTAAATAACAGTAATTATTTTAATTATAAACTAAAAAATTTTAGTCGATAAATTATTCATATAATATTTATCTATTATTCAATATAAACAAATTCATTTTATAATTTAAGATTTACATTATCTTAGCCACTATTGCTGATATCTAAATAAAAAGTATTATCATTATTCTTAGAAATAAGACAATCTACAATATATCCATATTATTTAATCATTATTATCTTTGTAAAATAAATAATCTATGATTTCAAAATATTTGATCGGCGATAATTATACAATTATCTTGGGCTTTTCGTAATTCATGCAAAGCACGAAAAAAAGTCTAACGATGAGCTTCAGGTGCTCGATAGGTGTGGGGAAGGTATATGTAAAGTATATCCAGAGGATGCATTTTTGTGGACACCTAAAACACCTTTACTTTACATATCAAATAAAAATGACAGAGATATGGCCTACCGCGGCGGTCTCTCTCTCTCTCTCTCTCCCTCCCTTCCTCCCTCACTCTCTCGCGCTCACTCTCTCTCTTTCGCTCTGTGGCAAAAGGCCTGGGAGACGGAAACACTTGGCTCTTCCCCCCATTACTATATAATACGTCACGAAGAAAACGCTGCTAGCGCTCAAGTATAAACTTCGGTAGCGGAATTTTCGTGAACCAAAATTTGGCTACATTCATCGGCCGCGGCTTGTATTTAGGTAATCTTACCACAAAATTTTTCGAACAAATGCCATTTCCGAAGTTTTGCACCTACAACAATGTACAAGTACTCAGTGTGTACATTTTTTATTGCTGCATAAGATGACGCTAAGGATTTTTTGAATAACTAGCTTTGAAGGTCAGTATATCCATTTTTATTTTACAGATAACTGGTGGTAATGCGAACTGTAATTTTTTTTTTTGATTTTTAAAATTCTACGAGCGTCACCGGATAGAACACTATTAACTGGATTATATACTAAATTTTCCATTTATTTAGTTTGATAGTTTTACAATGGCATTTGTTCGAAAATTTAGGCATACTGCGATGGTAAAGAAGAGCTTTCACATGCTCTTAAATATATGCTCGAGATCAACTGATAGCAGTTCATAACAGATCATTCGCCGTTTACCATACTCGAGCATTTCATCCTCATCAGTACGGCAACACATTTCTTTCAAAAATCTTTTATGCAAACGAAATTGTTCATCATTTACTTTTTGAAAACCTGCTTTTCGTATGGCTTTCCGGGTTATCGGACCCCAATCTTTACGGATTGACTCCATACTAATTTCCTCTATGAGTAGAGCTCTACACTTATTTGCGAGTATTTCATGATCCCGAGCGATTATTACTCTTTCATCAACGCACGGTGCGACCGATCGTAATCCATAGTAGCTTGTTTTCTGCATGATGAGAGAAGGCGCGGCCAGCTTTTGTTTTTTAGAGTTGAATTCATCATTCCCTCTGAGCTCACTGGGACTAGATGGTTTTATGAATTCTAAAGCAACAGCTTTCTCGTTATACACAGTTGTAAAAGATATCTTCTGTCTACCAATAGGATTCAGACCTTGCGGGCAATTTTTTTCTGTTTGTGCAGGGTCCTCGAACCATGGTGTAATAATAGTCATACGCTCACGTAGTTCATACCACTCATTAGGCGATAGAGTAATGCCACCGCCATACTGGTTTGTGAATTTTATCACAGTTACAAAGGGCTCGCCATTCACAGACTCTAAGCCAACAGTAATCTTTTTGCTCGATGATTTATTTAAATTGTAGGTCGTTGCTAGTAGTAAAGCATTGTTAGGGGCGTAGTAATTAGTAGCGTGTTCACTAGAAACCCCGTTGCTTGAGACTTTCTGCGTATTTACGTCACGGTTCCATTCCATTGTTGAATAACTTTTTTACAACGTCACGGTAGGATAAAGAGCACGAGCCACTGTCGGAAAACGGTGTAATAAACTCTGGGTCTTTTCGGGGCCTTTTATAGCCAGGGGGGCAGTATTTTATAGCCGGGGAGGCTAGAGTGGGCCTCCACCGCGTAGGCGTGTTTAGAGGGTAAGGAGGGGGTAAGAAAGGGGTAGTCTAAGGACCTACATAGCAGCATCAGCCCTGTCATAAATTTACTGAATTTTCCAAGCTCGTTAGCGGGTTGGGGGTGAAACGTACCAATCGTGGCTAAGTTAGGTGGGTAGACCGCCATATATTGTCCAGATTTGTCCACACTGTATAACGTCTGAACTTGGGGCGACAAATACAATTTTTATGACTGGCTAGACGTTTTCTATAAATATATACGCCTCTATACCCGATGATGTAAATTTTAAAATTTATTATCCTCGGGCATCGCTGCCGGCGCCGTTAGTGTCACAACTGCCATTGGGCTAGGTCTAGACGGTGTATACTCCTGGTCGCATTGTTCTCTCCTCTTCCCAAGGATTTCTTCACGGCAGAAAAATGCCCTCATGAAAGACCTTTAAATTTGATGACCCTTCATCATCAGCTGGGGGCGCCGCTAATGTCTACCGTAGGGTGGATTGTTTTTCTTTTTCACGGATCCTCCAAGGCCAAAGATACATATCGAACAGATTTTTTTAAATTCGTCCCAACCGTTTGATATAGATCTAGACGGTGTATGCTACTGGTAGCATTGTTCTCTTCCTCTCCAAGGATTTCTTCATGACGGAAGGAAATGCCTCAGGGAAAACCTTTTAAATTTTATGACCCTTGGTCACTAGGGGGGGCGGTCCAGCCTGTGTATACTTCTTGATGGATTGTTTTTCTTTTTTCAAGGATTCTTCAAATCAGAAGATACATCTCGAGCAGATTTTTAAAATTTATGTTATACCGATGCGTGGAGGGTGATGATCAGAGTCAACCGCTGCTTTCAGCTTTAACCAGAATTTCTGGGATAGGAATTAGACCTCACTAGTGTGTCGCTAATTTATGCCTACAGGTGTCTAATGCTTGTGCCTAGATGGCGCAGTGGGGAGTGTAGAGTAAGGGTTTTGAAGGTTTCAAAATCCTTTAAATTCAATGTTTTTTCCAGAAGTGTAGTCTTTATACTCTGAGTCTTCAGTCAGTCACAAGTATAAAGTGCATCGCTATACATTTCGAGTTTCATCTCAGAGTCATCATTTTGTGCAGCGTGTGTTGATAGTGTTTATTTTTATCGTGCGTTTTTTTTTGATAGTGTTTATTTTTTATCGTGTACAGACAGTGTAATTTTTATTGTGCGTGATATAACAAGTGAAAATGGAAGTTGTCGCGTTTATAGCAGTTTTTGCTAGAGTTGTGGCATTTCTACGGGCTAGAGGCAGGACGGTACCGCCTCGGATATCAGCGTATCTAAAAAATCGTACACTGAGGTTGCTTCCTATCGAAGCACTCAGACGAAAATTTAGATCTTTAATGGATTCAGTGAGTACCGGTGACATAGGTGTCATGTATCACAAGGATGTGTTCCGCGGGTGTCCGGATTTACTCGTAATCGCGTGGGGAGTGATACAGTCGCGCAATCATACCCGTATGACACCTATCACCGGACTACGAAGCGAATACGAGAGGATACTAGGTAATTATTACTGTAGCTACATTTCTATTCTTCGCTGGTGCATGCCTGTGTGAATATTATCTATATATATATACTGAAAGAGTCATTCTTAATTACTTACCTTGTTCACAGCTGAAATAAGGCTATCACCGCCTCAACCACCAGCCACCAGTGAGGTGTGTACTGATACACACAGCAGAGGTCAGTTATTCTTTATATAAATTTAATTATTTTATGATTCATGAATAATATTTTTAATTCTTCAATTTTTAATTTTCCATTTATTTCCATTTGTATAGACGCCAGCAGTAGCGATATGTGGGCTGATTTCGACGAGGCGGCCATTCTCGAGGTTGTTGGTAATTTAGAGAATTTCCAGGATGACGATTTTACCGGTAAGACATTTTTATCTTGTATTATTTTTATCATTTTTCTGATTATTATTACCAATACTAATATTAATTGTTTTCTCCATTTCAGAATCAATGGATCTGAATGAGCCGCTTATGAGCACGCACGGCTTAAGATTAAACAGCGAGGAGAAGCTGCAGCAGGGTTGTGGTGCAGCGAGCCGTCTGCCACCAGTTGAACCGATCGCTGGTCCATCCAGCGCGGTTATAGACTCAGCAAATCACAGATCGACTCAGCAGAATTTACCGGAAACTTCACAGACTCCAGCTTATCAGGGTGAGTCGAAAATTTCGCGACTGTCCGAAACGAAACGTTTTTTCCCCAAATCCCATGCGTCAGGGTCGGTATTAGAATTTAAGGTCCGCGAGCCTACAACCGGGAGTAACCCCATTGAGTAGTTGGAAGCCGCATTCCGTGAAATTCACACGCTTCTCGTGACTGGTAGTGAAGGAACCGATGTCATAGGGTTGACCTTGAGTTCTAATAGTTTTACACGTGGTCCTGCAGGTATGTCGTTTCGCTTGATCAGAGACTTTTCTTTCGAGGATTTATTCGGTTTAATATCCAGTATAGCTCAAAGCTCAGCATCATTCTTGGTAGATGAGTCTCTATCAATAGCAAGTACGGTGATAACGATGCCTGTAGGAAGCGCGCGACCAAAACCACTAACGGTGGGTGATTGCTCGAAGCGCTCTATTCTATTTATAAAAAATCGCGACAACCTGTGCCTGCCCCGAGCGATTGTAGCAGGTCGAATATATGTAGAACGGAGGGTTGCTCGAGAGGGAGCTCTCCATGACCGGTGGACCTCTGTACAGAGATCAGCCGGCTGGATGCAGCGTGAAATGGCTAAAGAGCTGACGAACGCTGCTGGAGTCAACATCCCTCAAACAGGGTGTGGAATGGCTGAGTTGACAGCGTTTCAACGTTTTTTGACACGCGAAAAGATTGCCATCGTTGTATTCGATTTCGCTACTTTCGGTTCCGGGGCTCCACCCTTTTTTGACGGTACGACCACTGTATTAAACAATGTCGTGGAGGTAAAACATACGATCTACCTTCTGTATGATCAAGACGCGAGACACTTTGATGTCATTTTGAAACTCGCTACAGCCGCGGGAAACCGATTCTTCTGCGTCCCTTGTGGAAAATCATACGATCGTGCTGTGGGTCATAGCTGTCCCCAAAAGTGCCCCAGCTGCATGTCAAGTCCGCCGTGCGATGCAAACGAAGGAAATATTCGTTGCGAGCATTGTAGACGATTCTTTCGAGGAGTAGAATGCCTCGAGAATCATCGTGCAGTGGGGTCACATGGGCCGAGAACAATCTTATGCAAGATGTTACGGAACTGTCCTGTGTGTTTTAAACAAATTTATAAAGAGGATAAAAAACATGAGTGCGGTAAATTTTACTGTCAGACGTGTAAAGAGAGCTGCCCTGACAACCATCGTTGTTTCATAGCGCCCGCGAAGCCGATGCGAATAACCGCCAACCGGGCCGTGTTTATTTTTGTACAAAACAACTGTACAAAATGCATCGATGACAACGATGATGATGATGACCGGTGTGACTTATGTACAAGTGAGGAGCGTGAGAATATTTTTCATGATGCTCCTGTAGAGAAGCTCGTAGAATTCGCTATGAAACCACGAAAAGGTGTGAGTGAGGTTATATGCATAGCACATAACTCTAAGGGTTTTGACGCTCAATTCATTCTCCGATATCTCGTCGAAAAAGACTCCCGGTATCCTCCAAAATTTATAATGAATGGCACGAGTATTATGATGATGGAGGTAAAGGGAGTAAAATTCATTGACAATTTTAATTTCCTCCACATGCCTCTCAGCGCTCTCCCAAAAGCTTTTGGTTTAGGTGAGAATATTTTTAAGGGCGTGTTTCCACACCTCTTTAATAAAAAATGTAACGAACATTACATAGGACAGTTGCCTCCTCTCGAAGATTATTCTCCCGACACGATGAGTATCAAAAATCGTAAAGAATTCTTACAGTGGTACAGCGAAGCGAAAGAATCGGGGTATCAATTCGACTTTCAAAAAGAAATCGTAGATTATTGCCGAAGCGATGTAGTAATTTTAAGACGAGCGTGTGCGGTTTTTAGACAAATTTTTATCTCACGCGGGAACGTTTGTCCATTTACGGAGGCTGTAACTATAGCGTCAGCATGTAATAAAGTATATCGCAGGAATTTTTTGGAAAAAAATAAAATCGGAGTTGTTCCGAGAAATGGGTACCGCAGAGCAGACCGTCAATCTGATATAGCAATCGAATGGTTATTGTGGTATGAACACCATTTCGGTACGGACATCACTCATGCAGGTAGAGGTAGAGAGCATAAGCTGCCCGATGGTACACCTGTCGATGGTTACTTTGAATCAGCCGATGGAACTCGTAATGTTTTACAATTTCATGGGTGCTTCTTCCACGGTTGTGACAAGTGCTATAGCGATCTCCGTACACGAGAAAAAGTATGGCACGGTAGTACATTCAATGATCGCTTCTCTAGAACCCAGATCATCTCAGAACGAATCCGATCTTATGGCTGCACTCTCCACGAAATGTGGGAGTGTGAATATATAAAAATAAAAAACGCAAATCCTGCGATTACAGCCTTCATAAACGGTCATCCTATCCTGACGAATAAACCGCTCAACCCTCGTGACGCGTTTTTTGGTGGTCGTACGAGCAATACGCGAAGTTACCACGCAGTTACAGACTCTGAAAAAATTCATTCAAACCCAAACGTGGACGTTTGCTCATTATATCCATATATTTCAAAAACCGGGAAATTTCCCATCGGGCATCCTAAAGTCTACACCGAGGATAACTGCAATGCATTAACTGGGTCTGATTACGATCTAACCAATGTTGAAGGGCTTGTACGCTGTAGAGTCGTACCGCCACGAGATCTCTACCATCCTGTACTACCAATTCGCATGCACGGTCGTCTAATGTTTTCATTATGTCGCCGTTGCTGTGAAGAAATGGTACAGGATAATTGCCCTCACAATGATGAAGCCGACCGAGCTCTCGAGGGTACTTGGGTCTCTTGCGAGCTCGTAAAAGCTATAGAGAAGGGGTATAAAATAACGAAAATTTATGAGATCTGGCAGTACGAGATAGAGCAGTACAACCCCTCCACAGGTGCTACTGGTCTTTTCGGTGACTACATAAAGTTATGGTTGAAAATCAAGCAGGAGGCTAGCGGGTGGCCAGCTAATTGTACAACCGAAATCGAGAAGACCGATTTTATAGCTCGGTATTACGAGGCCGAGGGGGTACAATTAGAGCCAGAATGCATCGCTAAAAACCCCGGACTCAGAGCTGTAGCAAAACTCTGTCTAAACTGTTTTTGGGGTAAGTTTGGACAGAGAGAAAATTTGCCTAGAACTGAAGTGGTAACTTCGCGTCAGAGAATTCTCGAGCTTCTATCCGATCGTTCTTGCCGGGTACACAAGATTATCCACGTTAATGACGATGTTATGTATGTTTCCTGGGATAACACTTCGGAGAGTGTTGACGTAAACCCCAATACAAGTGTTGTTATTGCAGCGTACACAACAGCTCAAGCGCGGTTAAAATTGTATACTTTCTTAGAGCGATTGGATAGATGGGTTCTCTATTACGATACAGACTCGTGTATATATATAAGTACGGGAGTTGAAAACGAGTATCACCCACCTTTAGGAGATCTCTTGGGCGACCTGACCGACGAGCTCGAATGCTATGGGAAGGGCACCTATATAAAACTTTTCGTTTCCGGCGGTCCGAAATTTTACGGCTACGTGACACAGACTGGCGATAATAAAAGCATTGAAGTCTGTAAGGTGAAAGGTATAAACTTAAATTACTCAACGAGTAAAAAGATTAATTTTGATTCGATCTGTGAGCTGGTGGTAGACGGCGAGACCGCAATCAACTTAGAGTTTAGAGCCATTCATCGTACCGCTTTTCACCATGTCGTAACGCGCACCGACAAAAAAAACATGTAAGCCGGTGTTCGTTAAAAGGCGACGGTGGGGCGCGTACGACTCACTACCTTATGGCTACGTAGAGTAATTTACGTATAAGCATAGTTTTGTAAATATTATTGACAATGAAAATAAAAATATATTTCTGAATGTAAATAAAAATATATTTCTGATTGTAAATAAATAAAAAATATTTTTTATTGTAAATAAATAAAAATATTTTTATTGTAAATGAAAAATTGTTTTCGTGAGTGGAGCAGCCACCGTGTGAATAAAAAATAAACTATATGTCTGATTGTAAATACAAAAAATGATTTTTCCATTTAAAACTGTTGTACAACGAAAATGAATAAATATTTTTCTACCGTGAATCATTATTTTGAACCAAGAAAAAAGTTGTATATTAATTCGTAACACTACCCTACAAGATCATTAGTCAATATGGACCCGCGATGGAAACATCCTTGGACGTCCATGATCTGTGGGCCCACTGGCTGCGGAAAGACGTACTTTGTGAAAAAGTTTTTAAAAAATATATCGTGTATGGCCAGCGTTCAGTTTGCTCGAATAATCTTTTATTATTCAGAATGGCAAAGTGGCTACACTGAGTATGGTAGAAATGTAGAGTTTTTAGAAGGGTTACCTCAGAACTCTGACTTTACCGGCGACAGTAGACCAAAACTCATAGTCATTGATGATTTGATGCGTGAATCCTCTAATAATGCAGTCGTAGACTTGTTTACGAAAGGTAGTCATCATAAAAATATCAGTGTGATGTTCATCTCCCAAAATATTTTTCATCAAGGCCGCGGTCAGAGAGATATCTCTCTTAATACCAATTATATAGTGGTATTTAAAAATCCTCGAGATCAAGCTCAAATTTCACACCTGTCGAGGTAGATATACCCGGAGGATCCGAAATTTTTAAAAGAGGCTTATCATGATGCAACATCCAAACCCCACGGTCATTTATTACTAGATCTGAAACAAGACACACCAGATAACTGTCGTTTCCGTACTTGTATTTACCCAGATGATCCCCATAATTTTGTTTACGCACCTAAGCGGGGTAATACGCTGCATTAGAAAAAGTATAAAATGAGGAATATATAACTCATTACATCATTCGGGTCCCTGCTATGGCTCCATCAACAACGGCTATAGCTTCTATTGGGCGAAAAAATACGATTTTACTACACGCCTTGTGCTATTTAAACAAACAGCAACGGAAATTAGTTTTACAATCCATTGATAAGTGTACCGTTCGATGTATATGTGAATTTACCCTGAACACTCTACGTGGCGTGGTTCCTTTAAAAAAGAGTGGAAGAGTACGCCTGTCAAAATATAAAAACATCTTGCGAAAGTTGGCAAATAAATCCGGCAACTGGAAAGCAAAGAAACGTGTAATTCTGCAAAAAGGTGGTGGTTTTTTACTACCTCTGTTATTACCTATCATTGGAAGTGTGTTATCGAGCATTATATCCCGCAACTAGAAATAAGAAAAAATGCATCACGCCAAGAAGATGGTTTTAATACCTGAAGATGCTGTTGGGAAAGTACACCACGGTGTCGTACGGGGACCACATGATCTTGACACCGTTCAAACACCTGGTACTACATTGAGTAGATTAGATACTGAGATGAGTGATATACTCCGGTCGGTAACACCCGGAAATGAGCGTGAGAAGTGGAAGTTATATCAGCAAGTTCTGCAGCGTTATCGTTTTTTCACGGAAGATAATCAAAAAGCTGCTGAAGCTAGTGGTGGCCTATCTAGTGACAAAAATAATGAGTACACTGATCGAACAGGTGATTCTACGATAACAGCAACAGTACCAAAATGTTATAAAAAACAAGCGGAACAATTACTGAATTATATTCATACAAAATCCGACAGTACACTGCTGTGGGATAAATACGGGGTAGTTAGTATTAATGGAGAGAAAATAAAAAACTCAAATATAATAGATTTGGTCAATGACGCTGTGAGAGCTAGAAAAACAGTGAAGGCTATAGGTCGAGCTCAGTTTAGTCGCGAACTCCAACGGATAGGTGTTCCTCGTGAATTTGTTGGGAATCCTCACTTATGGGTGGATCCTTCTGCAGCATCAACACCGCGGCCTGATGTAATTAATGATAACACCATCAATAATAGCATGAATCTTGACTCTTCAAACGAATCGACCCAAAATTACCACACCCTAGGAGCTACATCTACTACATCGAGGAATAAGAGTCGGAACACACCTACTAATGAAGCCTTGAAATCTTGGGTAAAGCACAATCTGTCATGAATTCATTAGAAAAGATTTATTATGAACCATCGCACACAGCCGGTTATGCTGGTGCTCCACAATTAATTGAAGCTGGTAAAAAAGAGTCTATACCACCTGGAGAAGTTACTAAATGGTTGAGAGCTCAGGATACCTATACACTGCATCGGCCGATACGACGAAAATTTCCACGAAGACACTACGTAGTGAATAATATTGACGATGTTTGGGAGGCTGATCTCGTAGATCTGCGCTCTCTCAAAGATCATAATGATGGATTTCTTTATCTATTAGTTGTTATCGATGTTCTTAGTAAATTCGCTTGGGTTGAGATATTACGAGATAAAACATGTGCCACAGTAACAGAAGGCTTCACACGTCTGCTTGAAAGGAGTAATGGGCGGTGCCCTGTATGGCTCCAGACTGATAAAGGAAAAGAATTTGTTGGAAGCATTTTACAAAATTTTTTGGGTAGTAGGGGAATACGTTTTCGGGTAGCTCGTAGTCCTGATGTCAAGGCTGCTGTTGTAGAGCGTTTCAACAGAACTTTAAAGGAACGCATGTGGCGCTATTTTACACATCAGAATACACGGCGTTATATCGATGTACTACAATCAATACTTGAGGCATATAATATGACAAAACACTCTACGACAAAGATGCAGCCTGCAGTCGTCACATTGTACAACGCTGCAATAGCTCGAGAAAATATGGAGAAACGTTTCAAACCATGTATAAGATCAGCTAAATACAAGCTCGGAACCCTTGTACGTATCAGTAAAGCAAAGACCGCCTTTGAGAAAGGTTATGAAGTGCGCTGGAGTGAAGAAATATTCAAGATACATAGGATTCTTACAAATAGACAACCACCCGTATATGAACTAGCCGATCTGGTGGGTGAAGTGATTGACGGTTTTTTCTATGAAGAGGAGTTGAGCGTTGTGGAGAAGAATATCAAGGAAGCAGAATTTATAATTGATCAAATTCTTAAGACCAAAGGGAGAGGGCGTAATAAAAAATATTTTGTTAGTTGGCGAGGATACCCCGAAAAATTCAATTCTTGGGTCTCAGCTGCAAACGTTCTAAAAAAGTGATAAAATGAGAGACCAGTTTCACTTAATTTTGCCCAGTAATAGCAGTATGAAATATTACCCTGATAATACAGTAACACACTTTATAACACAACTGCCGAATACATTGAAGTTGCCTGGCGAGTGGGCTGTAGTCTTAACAGAGATTCAATTTCCACGTACTTTTATGAACGTAGAACACGGAGGTGACCACATAACAGCACAAAGCATTTTTGTTCAACAACCTGTTAAAAATGATGTGAAAAAGAAAACACCGGTTACTCTAAAGAGTCCTGCAAAAATACTCCGACAAATTAATATTCCACCTGGATTGTATACATCCATTCACGCCTTAATTAAAAATATAAATAATGCCACAGTTTTGAAAGAACATATTTACATGGAGTATAATGAAGAGCGATCTATGGTGAGCGTTAAAGCCGCAGGTAGTGGATGTAATAAAAAAATATGTCAACGCTCTCACATAATTTCATTCAGTGACACGTTTTCTAAATTTTTTGGTTTCAAACCTGACACTGTAATTGATATACATGAACAATCGACATATAACGCTGACTTTCCGGCAAGTCTTACCCACGGACTCCCTGATGAATTGTTTTTATATACGGATATATGTGAAAGTTATGTAACGGGCGACGTTCAAACACCCCTTTTACGTATTATACCCGTAGACACCACGAATTATGTGTATGGATCCACGCAGACAAAATCGTTCTCACCGCCAAATTATATACCGCTTTTACGCTCGGAGTTCAATACAATTGATATAGATATAAGGACGGGCACGGGTAATCCTGTACCATTCCAGAGCGGGACTCTGACCGTTACATTACACTTTAAGAGGATTCGTTAAAATGACAATGGAGCATTATATTCAGCACTACGACAATCAGGTGGGTGGGGGGATCGATAGGGTATTTCGTTGGGAGTCCTTATCAACGCGGCCATGGTCTTGGTAGTTTTCTGAGCGGATTATTTCGACGAGCTTTACCATTACTAACTCGTGGTGCTCGCGTAGTCGGAAAAGAAGCGCTACACACAGGAATGAATATAATAGGTGATGTTGCTCATAATACACCATTTAAAGAAGCGTTCAGGACGCGCGTCACCGAGGGTGGGAGAAATCTTAAACGGAAAGCGGAAGAGACGCTCGATAGCTTGATGAAAGGGTCAGGATATAAAATGAGCAGTCATCAGCCGCAGCATCATTCATTGTTCGGCCATACAGCTTCACACATCGGCTTACCTGCATTCACTGCGCTTAAAGCTATTAAGGCTAGGAGTTCTGAACGATCAACGAGGAAGAAAAAGAAGAGGAGCAATAAAAAAGTTGTAAAATCACTTAAAGGGAAAAACAAAAATAATAAAAAAAAAGAAAATCTGCAAAGACGCCTAAGAAAAAAGTAGCAAGTAAGACTCGAGGTACGAAAGTTGTCAAGCGTAAAAAGCGTACCGCTGCTGATATATTTGGATAATTATTCAATAATTTTTTAGTTTTATATTTTTAATTAAGAGTTAAATTTTAAAAGTGTGGAAAAATGTCTTTTTTACATTCTCATTCTTGTGAGTGCTTGAAATCAGAGCTGGACTTATTTACTTTACCACCAACCCAAACGAGCATCGAAGGCTCTCAAGGCATTCATTATAAACCTATATCCTCACTCACTGATGAGGCTCCCATTGAATTTGTTGTACCGGGGCATGGCGATGAATATATCGATTTAGCACATACAATGCTCAGTATCCGCGTACAGTTAAAACCTCGCTCCGGCGACGCTGTTCTAACCGATAAAGTAGGGCCTGTTAACAATCTGTTACACTCTTTATTCAATCAAGTAGATGTGTCATTCAATCAAAAACTTGTATCCCCATCGAATAATGCTTATGCATATAGAGCATATATCGAAACATTGCTGACCTATAAGGAGTCAACAAAAAAAAGTCATCTTGGCGCTAGCATGTGGGTCGATGATACACCAGGCTATTTTGATGAGCTGCCTCAGGCAACTACAGAGGGTCAAACACTCACTAAAAACCCAAACTCAGGTCTGTGGACTCGACAGGCTATGATGCTAAATGGTTGTATGGTAGATCTTCGAGGCTATCTTCATTCAGATATATTTAATCAGGAAAATTTTTTACTCAATGGTGTTGAATTACGTCTTCGCCTAGTACGTTCGAGAGATACATTTTGTCTTATGGATGATAGTGCCAAGGATTATACCGTGCATATTACTGATGCGAGTCTTATCGTACGGCGTGTTAAAATTAGTCCGGGAATTTTACTGGCTCATGCAAAGGCTCTAAGCAAGGGTACTGCTAAATATCCCTTTACGAGAGTTGAGGTAAAACCATTTACAATACATAGCGGCGTTCATGGGGAGACACTCGATAATGTTATACTAGGGCAGCTGCCGAAAAGAATTGTTCTTGGCTTCGTTGATAATAAAGCATTCAATGGTGATAGAAAACTAAACCCCTTCAATTTTCAACATTTTGATATAAACTATCTATCGCTTTACGTAGATGGTGTGCAGATTCCCAGCAAGCCTTTACAACCAGATTTTACTAATAATTTATATATTGACGCATTTCACACTCTGGTCTCGGGTACTGGTATACAATGGGATGACGATAGCTGTGGGATTGATAGAGCCGGTTACCCTAATGGCCACTGCTTATTCTGTTTCGACTTAACCCCAGACCTTTCAGCAGCTCGGCCGGGCCATTGGAATCTTGTACGTCATGGCAGCCTCCGTATAGAGGTGCGTTTCAAAAATGCATTGTCAAAAACTATAAATTGCATTGTATACACAGAATTTGACAATGTAATAGAAATCGACGCCTCGCGACAGGTTATTGTAGATTTTTCAGGTTAACATTACGGCGCTACTTTTTTAGTATAATTGTGTCTGAAAATTTGTAGCGCGTGTCGCTCTAGAAATCTGAGTAGATAGCTTTTTTTAATATAGGGAGCCGCCATTTTCTACACATCCCCCACTCCTCTAAAGCTTAGCTATATTTTTAGACATAAGAGTTAGTGATGTAAGATCTACAGTGTTAGCCGACACCTCGAGAGTAAAAGACGTGCCATCGTACCACTGTTTGAAGTTTATATACCGTGGGCAGATATAAATTGTTTTGAATACTCAGACCAATGGATTGCGTAATTGATATCCAAGGTTTTGCGGAAAAGGAAGACTGGTTTACGCCAAATGAGGTTGCGGTTATTTCTCTTGATCATAAATATATCGCCCACTGGGTGGTAGCTCCAACATGTATTTTCACGGATTTGCCTAAAGCGATTCGTAATAAGAACAATTGGGTAACTCAATATCATCACGGGTTTGAGTGGTTCGAAGGTGATATACCTCTTCGTCAATTGCATGCGAATCTCAGGGATATTGCCCGAAATGCTGGAAAAATTTACACACGAGGTCTCGACAAAGCAGTCTATCTACAGAACGTTATGGCACGTGAGATAAAAAATCTTGAGGACTCAGCTTGTCCACCTTTCAAAGATTTACCAGAATCCTCCATGACATGTCTACCACACGGTCTCATAAAACGAGCGGGTCTCAAATGTGCTCTGAATAATGTGGCTCGACTGAGGAAATGGATTCTTCGTGATGTGATACCTATGGATACACGGATTCCTTTAAATGTACAGATCATAAATAAGCCCGAGACCGACGTACAGGATCGTACTCGAGAGTCAGCACACCTCACGACACCACCTAGCAACACCACCAAGGGAATGTTACTCGCCGGTTGTATCAAAGAATGAATACGATCCAAATTGGCCAGGCATTACGAGGTTTTCCCCGGATCGTGTCGAGAGGTGTTCATCCAGCAGATCAAATACCAACTCTACTGACGAGACCGACTGCTCTAGTTGTGAATACTGATGATCACACAAGAGCAGGCAGCCATTGGGTTGCCATCTACATCGACGGGCATGGGCATGGATCATACTTCGACAGCTACGGTGTTCCACCGCTTTTACCTAGCTTTATCAGCTGCTTGCGAAAAAATTACACCATCTACCAATGGAATACGCAGCAAGTGCAGAGCTTCTCTTCAGATGTGTGTGGCCAGTTTTGTATTATGTTCCTTTACCATATGCACAGCGGGGGATCTCTACTACAATTCAGGGGTATTTTCACCAGCAATTTACAACGAAACGATCTCCTCGTAGCTGGCTTTTACAAATGTCTGACCAAACTTTTACGTGATACTCCTCGGAGCATAGCCGCTCATCGCGGCAGTACGTTATTTGGCGGAGGTGTCGGCCCTAGAACATGTGTTCAATATTGTAACGCTAGATTTAATTATTTTTAAGCTTAGTGGGGTTTATTCTTACACATATTTCCTCATACAAGTGTATTCCTAGTTTAAGAATAAATTTTGATATTTTTATAAACACAAAAAAAATGCTCGCCAAATTATTTATGCACGCGCCCCGCAAACCCCTCTCCACTCCCCGCGAATTATTTATTCAATAACCCTGGTATACTTCTGCGTATACCAGGATAGCATAAGCATCGAGGAGGTCTCATCGTTGGTATTTTGTCTTTCCTACGCTCATCGGGGGTTTTTCATTTACCCATAGTAAGTATTTTTTCAAAATATTTAGCCTTCCGCAGCTACCTGCCTTTATATTATCCTACAGGCCATCTCAACACTCTCTCACCATCCTACAACCCTGATATTTTCCCCCTACGCATCTCCTCACGATGGGGCCCCTTCAGAGAGAGACAGGTGCAAAATCTCCACTGCTACCCCCTCCTCTCCTCCCACGATCCCTATATCAACCACCTACACCACCCACCTCCCCCTAACCTTTCAAAACACATCACTAGGTGGCTGCCCCCGGGAAAACCTTTCTCGTACACACAATATCAACCCTCAGCTATTATACCCGCAAAATTTGCTGGGTGGTGGTCGGGGACGGCGGCCACAACGGGGCCTCGTGAAAATGACTCCTCCACCGAGTCAGCTTCACCGCACCGGAATTTACCCCCACCCCTAAAAACAGCTCCAGGCCCCGAAATATACCTGAGGGGGACACCCCGTGTATAAGGGATAGGCGTATAACACGCTTGACCCAGACTACCCCGCACTTCCGAGCCCCATGTATAAGGGGTTGGCGTATAGGTACCGTACTCTACTAGCGTGACTTGAGAATCCGTCCACAAGTGAGTTGCGCGCATGTCCATCTTTAATGTGACCTGGACATATTTGATGAGTCGAGCGAGTAGCAGCGCTGCTGTGAATTCAAGCCTCGGGATTGTGAGCCGTTTGAGAGGTGCAACCTTTGTTTTGGAGCATACGCGAGACGCCTGAGCGCCAATGGACGGTGAGAAAATGACGATGTAAACCACGGCTGACATTGCCAATTGTGATGCGTCAGAGAAGCCATGCATTTCTACCATTGAGTCGCTCCATGAGTTGAGACATCGAGGTAGTGAGAGCCTGGCCAGGCTTGAGAGATCTTCTCTGAGCGTAAGCCACCGAGTTGAGATCTGAGGCGACAACGGGTCGTCCCAGTTGAGTTTGTGCAGCCAGAGTTCTTGCAACAACATTTTTGCGCGAATCGTGACCAGTGAGATGAAACCAAGTGGCGAATGTAGCGCTTCGTGAGCAGGCCGGTGTGAGCAGAGAATTTCGATGACAACGCGAACCTGTCCGTGTGTGGGAGCCAATTGATTCCGAGAATCTTGGTCTCGCAATCGTCAAGTGGGATGGGCATGGGTGACGTGCTCGCCGATGAGACTGCCGTGAGCAATTCGCGGTCGGTTGAGTATTGCTCGGCTAGCGGGAAGCCTCCAGCATCGCACAAGTGTTTCAGGTGATGAGCTGTTTCTATGAGGTGAGCGAGGGAATCTGCACCCCCGAAGATATCATCAACGTATCTCCCAAATTTGAGCGGTGGTAGTGCCAATGGGAACCGCTGCCCTTCGTCCTCTGCCAACTGTAGCAGAGTGCGAACGGCAAGAAATGGAGCTGCCTTGGTACCGTAAGTCACCGTGGTGAGCTGGTCGTCGGTCCACAATATGCGTTGTAAGTCCCAATCGTCCTTATGCACTTGTATCTGCCGGAACATCTTCGTGATGTCCGTGGCAAAGAGATGTCGATGGGTGCGGATCCAGATGAGAACGTCCGGGATGTCGAGCTACAGTTTTGCACCCGTGTGCATGAGATCGTTAATTGAGTACCCCGAAGTGGTGGCACTTGAGCCGTTGAACACCACCAGCAGCTTGGTTGTTATGCGGTCGTGTCTGAGAACCCCATGATGCGGCAAATAATAGTGAGCTGAGCTGCCGGTTGAGATCTCCGTGGCCTTGACCATGTGGCCAAGAGCCTCGTACTCTGCCATGGACTGTTGGTAGAGTTCCCGGTACTCATCATCCCGAGCGTGCCGTTTGAGCATGTGCTTCCAGCACCGATGAGTTGTGCCGTGCTCGCTTGAGCGGGAGGCGTACAATGTACCGACCCGTTGAGTCTCTCGCGTGCGTCGTTTTGAAGTGAGCCTCGCGCTCCTCTTCCTCAGAGGTGAGTTGTGGAGCAGTGTCTGCTGGTAGCTCTTCTTGGAACCAAAATTTTGTGAGTAATTCTTGGAGGGGAGTGCCCTCCTGCTGAGCTGAGATCGTGTGTGCCAAGAAAGTCGCCGATGAGGCGACGTACACCGGTCCCAGGACGAGCCAATCGAAAATTGAGAGTTGCGCAATCGGCATCGATGTCAACCCCTTGATGATATTGGGTTTGATGATTTGACCATAGTGGTCTGCCCCAATAATGATGTCGATGGGCCGGGGGGTGAGAAAGTCCAGATCAGCCAACTCGAGCTCGTCTAAGTGTGGTCATTCTTGCCTGGGAGCCTCAAAAGACGGTAGGATTGAGGTAACCGTCCTCAGGATATGAGCCTGAAACCCAAACCCAAATCTTGTGCGAGTAGTGAGTTGACCGTAGAGTAAATTGTGCGACGCCGCGAGTTTGAGCTGACGGCATTCCACCGATACCAATAATTGACACCGAGGAACGCTTTCGTGGTATGTTGAGCTGGCCGATAAGCTGTTCCGACGCGAATGTTAATTCCGACCCTGGATCAACCAGAAGCCGTACCTGATCAGTTGTCCATGATGAGTCGACGTGAGCGATAGCTGTGGCGAGCAACGTTGAGTGAGAAGAGTTCAGCTGACCTGATGAGTTGACGACTGCACCGACCCCTTATTGAGCAGACGATGAGGTGCCCGGAGTAGGGTCCGGTTGAGCAGTCGGAGTCGGGATGACGCGTGGCTGCGAGCGCACTGATGTTGCCTCGTGCAGCATTGTGTGGTGAGTCGCCCGGCACTCCTTGCAACCTTGAGTAGAGCGGCAGACGTTGGAACTGTGTGTGTCGAGGCAGTTAAACACAATCGCTTGTCGACTGCGCGCTGGCGACACTCCTTCACTTTGAGTGCTCGAAATTTCGGGCACAACACCACATAATGATTCTCATGACACAGGTCGCATGGGTAGCGACCTGATCTAACTATGGGTGCGGTGTCCCGACGATGAGCTGTCCGAGAGTGAGCAGCCGTTGTCGCCTGATGAGCCGAAGCTGTCTTTTTTGGATGAGCTGCCTTCGCAGAGCTGTCCGTGCCTCCTGACGCACCTTTAATCCTCTCCAAAGCCCATGCGCGTGACGTCATGAAGTTTACCAATTCAGCGAAGGTCGGGTACTCGTGAGGATCTGAGTGAGGCCTCCCAAGCCTTCCGAGATAAGCGGTCCAATTATCTTGAGACATAGTGCACCGGGATACATTCGTTCTGGTCACCTTCGAGTGAGCGCAGCGCCGCGTTCCCCTCGGACACCGTGGTGATGAAAGTATTGAGCCCCGCCGCACTCTTGTTGTTAAGTGGTGCGACATCGCACATCGCATCCAAATGGATGCGCTTATTCGCGTATCGTGAGGAGAGAATTTTCCACTATGGAACGAGCGAGGCGCCAGTGAGCGTTTTCCATGATGAGCGTGTGGAACAACATTTCCGCAAACGCGGGCCATTCGGCATAATCCCCCCTAAAGCGCGGCAGTTCGATGTTGGGCAGACGTCTGCTGATCGTCCTCGGGACTTGCCCTCGGAACGGCTGAAGTGGTTATGAGCTGGGCTTTGAGCTTGAGCGCTGCCCTGAGAAACGCAGCGTTTGCACGGCCAGCCTTAAGGTGGATCCGTTCCACGAAATACTCGTGGTCCATGAGTGCTGCCGGCCACATGCTTTCCAGATAAGCGTGCTCTTTGAGAAATGCGTCGTGGACCTCGTCCGCCTGAGCGATTTGGGACTCGATGTCCTCGAGTGTAACCCCCGTTATCTCCTCTGGTAGGAACTTTGCAGCGTCCAGGTGCATCTCGAAACGTCCCATTTGAGTGTGCATTTTGAGTGCAAGTTCAGCTGGCAACTTTATCGGCGAGGCGGTACGGGAGCAAGTTTTTGGCTCTAAGTGAACCCCTTGTGTGGTCGGCGATGTTCGTACGGTCTCCTTGTCTTGGTCGGCCATGACAGGAGATATGAGCATGTTAGCAAAATAACCGCACTAACCGTGAGCAGTCCTGTGGGCGGACCACAAAGTTCAATGAGACGCGAGTTGTCACAGAAAAACTCGCGAAAAACATCAAAACACACAACAAACTTCGTGAACGATTGTTAAGAGAAAAGCCCTCGCCAGATCTGTTCGGGCTGACCACAGTTCTCGAAAATGAGAACCGCGGTGAGCGAGATAATCAAGAACGCACAAAACTCGAGAAAGTTGAAAAAACCCCCGCGAGAAAAAGTCGAAAAAAAAGCGCGGCGAAACGCACTCACGAAACTTAAAAAACATGGTTACGGGAGATGCACTCGCGAACTCTCTACGGGCTGAGCACATTTCTCGAAAATGAGAACCGCGGTGAGCGAAATAATCACGAACGCACAAAACTCGAGAAAGTCAAAAAAACCATCGCGAGCAAAAGTCGAAAAAAAGGTCGGCGAAACGCACACACGAAAACTCGAAACACTTACACGAAAATTCGCGTTGAAGAATCGAAAAACCGATCGCAAACAAACCGTATGAAGGCGTCCAAAAGTCCGATCATATGGGCACGAGCGAGAGGCAAAGGTTTATCGTGTGAGCGCGAGAGAGACGCGACGATGCGTCGTATGGGTGCGAGCGAGAAACACTTATAGTCCGTGTGAGCGCGAGAGAGATGCGACGATGCGTCGTATGAGCGTGAGGCACTGGTAGCTTCACGAATGTTCGTACGGGCGCGAAAGAGAGGCAAAGAGACGCCACTCACCACGCACGAGAAAAATGCACTTCATTTATTTTTTATCACAGAAAAAACCACACTGTCACGATTGAAAAACGTTCCCACGTTCCGGCTCGAAGGACCAAGATGTTTGAGCTGTGCTTATGAGAAATATATAGTGGAACGTGGGTGGTTAAATAAAGTACGTCGATAAACAGCCTGTTCTTTCTGTTATGAAGTTAAAAATCTTTATTCACAAACGCAACGATTATTGAAAATATTACACTAAGGTGAGGTGAGGTGAGGTGAGGGGTGTGTGTATGTGTGTGTGTGTGTGTGTGTGTGTGTGTGTGCGCGCGTGCGTATGTGCGTGTGTGCGCGCGTGTGTGTGTGTGTGTGTGTGTGTGTGTGTGTGTGTGTGTGTGTGTGTGTGTGTGTGTGTGTGTGTGTGTGTGTGTGTGTGTGTGTGTGTATGTGTGTGAACGTGCACAATGTATGTATAAACACACACACACATCAATTGATTTACATACCTGATCTTTTGTCTAAGGACGGTTCACAGAAGCAAAGTAGTCGAATAAACTGATTGTAATCAATTTTATTATAACAATTGTCCGCAATTGCTGGCACAATTATTATGAAAATATATATTTTTTAATACTTTATGTAAATAACAGTAACTATTTTAATTATAAGCTAAAAAATTTTAGTCGATAAATTATTTATATAATATTTATCGATTATTGAATCTAAACAAAAATAATCTATAATTTAAAATTTACATTATTTTAGCCACTATTGCTGAAATTTAAATAAAAAGTGGTATCATTATTCTTAGAAATAAGACAATCTACAATATAGCCATATTTAATCATTATTATCTTTGTAAAATAAATAATCTATCATTTCAAAATATTTGACCGACGATAATTACACAATTATCTTGCGTTTTTCGTAATTCATGCAAAGCACAAAAAAAAATCTAACAATGAGCTTCAGGTGCTCGATGGGTATGGGGAAGGTATATGTAAAGTATATCCAGAGGATGCTTTCTCTTGGATACTTAAAACACCTTTACTTTATATATCAAATAAAAATGACTAAGAGACATGGCCTACTGCGGCGGTCTCTCTCTCTCTCTCTCTTTCGCTCTGTGGCAAAAGGCCTGGGAGACGGAAACACTTGGCTCTCCCCCCTATTACTATATATTGCGGCACGTAGAAGACGCTGCTAGCGCTCGATTCGGTACACGATTCGATAGCGGAATTTTCGCGAACAAAAGTTTGGCTACACTGATCGGCCGCAGCTTGTATTCAGGTAATCTTACCACAAAATTTTTCGAACAATTGCCATTTCCAAAGTTTTGCACCTACAACAAAGTACAAGTACTCAGTGTGTACATTTTTATTGCTGTATAAGATGACGCTAAGGATTTTTCGAATAACTAGCTTTGAAGGTCAGTAAATCCATTTTTATTTTACAGATAACTGGTGGTAATGGAAACTCTATTTTTTTTTGATTTTCAAAATTCTACAAGCGTCACCGGATAGAATGCCACCAACTGGATTATATACTAAAATTTCCATTTATTTAGTTTGATAGTTTTGCAATGGCATTTGCTCGAAAATTAAGGCATACTGCGATGTTAAAGAAGAGCTTTCACATGCTCTTAACGGAAATGGAGCATTTTTAGCAGCTAAAACGACGAATTTTCGCTGAAAAATAATTTCTGCTGAGAACTCGTGGAAAACGTTTATTTTCATGTAATAATGAGAACTTCGTGAATTTAAACGAAAATGGAGCATTTTCAGACGTTCAAACGACGAATTTTTGGCGAAATCACAATTTTTCGCTTATAGTTGGTAACAAATATTAAATTTCATGGAAAAGCAAGACATTCATGGATTTTGACGAAAACCGAGTGTTTTTACCGGTAGAAACGTCGGACCCTGCTGAACTACACGATTTTGGTTTGAGAACTGTTCAAAAACTTTAATTTTCATGGAAAAACGAGTATTCCTAGGGTTTTAACGAAAATGAAGCATTTCTAGCGGTAACAACGACGAATTTCTGCTGAAACAGAATTTCTTCTGAGAACCGGTGGAGAACGTTAATTTCCATGGAAAATGTTACGTCCTACCTTGATTTTTCATCTTTTTTATATACGCTGAGAGAACAGGCCATTGAGACTCTACATTTGGACAGGATTGTGCCAATCCGGGATCGGAGTGGACTTGGGTGAACTGGACGATTCATTTTTGAATTTGGACGAGTAAGGTGATAGAAAATGAGGTAACGTGAGATTAAAACCCTTAGCACATGCCGTTCGGTGAGACGTAGAGGGTGGTTGAAGTTTCATCCAAGGTGATGACCTCGGTAGACGCTTCGGAGTTATTGTCGTCTTCCTGTTGCTTAGGAATCGACCAGGTAGGTGGTTGGTTATCAGCTTTGAAGACTGCAGCCACACCAGCAGGATTAAATAGACGAGGATCGACGGTGAACACACGCGTCGCTATCGACGCGTGTGTTCATCCAAGAATGTTTTGAGGAGTTGTCCCTTCCGTGGACCACCACTGCTCACAATAAGATTGCACGTTTGATATTCTAATGTTTTTTATTTGGGGACGGTTGTGTCCCTTTTTCGCGAAAGGTTTGCCGTCGAAAAACGCGAGAACCGATCGTTCACGATTTATCTTACCACCTGGACGTCTGCCCATGAGAAATAACAATAATTATGCGTTTACAAACAATCTTGCACATTCGATGATTTGGTTGGGAGGTTTCCCGCCGAACCATGCTGGTTAAGCACACTGATTCGTTGGAGGACAGAAGATAGGAGATCTTCAAAGACGTGCACCCCAAGCGCACAAACCTCTAATATGATCGAAGGGGTTTTTGTGGATAGGTGGAGGAACACAAGAAGTTTTAGGGCAAAACTATCAAACTTTGAATAGGTTAGATAAGTAAAACACTTGTTTGGCACAACAATGCTTTTTCCGTATATTGTTACAGTCTGTAGAAAAACGATACAGAGTTAACGCCACTAACCAATGTACACTACCAATTTCACAATTGGTGCTCGAACAAACCTCGAAGTTTAACACGAGGACTGAATTGCAAGAAGACTTAAGAGTAACTTTTAATTAGCGCGGAAATGAACATACTAGAGTGATGGTCGAATGACGACTGACTCGCTGTCAGCTACAATGATCAGAGTGTATTAACTGCTAGGTGGAGTGTTCACCGCTCTTATATAGGTAGTTGATTGGTTGGCGTGGTGGGGCGGTATCTTAGCCGGGGCTGAACCTTGCCCTTCCATCTATGGGTTGCTCTATGTCAATTATGATTGTATGGTCTATTCTATGTTGATTTTATATAATTGAAATATGGTAACGTACGCAGATACGATCTTCCTTAAAGTCGATTTCTGCATCAACGCCCGGTGTTGTAATGTTCGTTACGATATTAATGAAGTTCCGCTTACCCTCGGAAGGTACATGCAAAATTGTCATGGGTATGTGTATTTCCGGTAAAGAAACGGCCCAGCTACCATGGAGAGACACACATTGCGGTAAATGAGTGGTATACCGTGGTGTCACATTATCGGGATAATAAGTCATACTGTTGCTGGGTAAAACAATGTAAAACTCATCCTTCATTTTAGCGGCCATTTCTTAGTCTTCTTCGTTTGCACTCTCGATAACTCAGCTTCATAAAATATACCATCAATATCCTCACCGTGGAGATCACGCAGGATGTATATCTCGGGGCAAATACTGCGTGATACACGGTGAATTTTGAATAGCTCGCGCTCCATCCGCCCTCGTAACCTTTTGCGAAGGCTGCCTTCGCGCTACTGATATGTACGATGTCGCCCACATTGTATTTAGAAGAGCAATGCTCTGTTTTCTTGTAGCGCTGCATCAGGTTATGGCGAGCCCTCGCGGCTGTAGCGAGCGTCACAGAGGCAGGAGCCATTTTTATACCACTATGCGTAGAATGATTGTAGGCCGAAACGATGTTTTGCAGAACGTCAAGGTAACGTTTTTGTTCAGAATACGTGAAATAACGCCACATTCTTTCTTTCAGCGTTCTATTGAATCTCTTGACAATAGCCGCGTTTATATCAGGGTTTCTCGCAACACGAAACTGAATGTTCTTTTTCTTTAAGAGGGTCTGAAATACAACGCCGTTAAATTCTTTACCCCTGTCAGTCTGTAGGCAAACGGGTGATCGGGCGTTACTTTTTTTTTTTAGATAAAATGAGGTCAAACGCTTTAGCCACAGATGAAGCGGTCTTGTCGCGTAAAGGCTGAACCCATGCAAATTTACCAAGAACATCTATAACGACGAGGAGATAAACATAGCCATCATTACAATTCTTAATCGAGCGAAGATCTACGAGATCAGCCTTCCAAAAGCCACTGTAGCGCCTTTACCTTGGATTTTTTTTCTGACGCGCCTGGTATAATAATTTGGTAGCGCCTGAAAATGATGCTTTATGGACTGGATTAAAGTACACTTTTTCTAAGGTTTTCAGGATCATAATTTTAGGTTAGCCCAGGTTACACGTCTTTTCTTATTATAATAATCACTGCCACTCTGTCGGAGGCTATCTGCCTGTGTCGCCGGTGATCTGTTGTCACGACCACTGAACAACGATGGCTGGCTCATTTCGCCTGTTCCCTCGCTGCCTGTACTGCTATCGTCGATCTGCGATTGTCGCAATGTTGAGTGAGCTCTTGACTGCATCCACAACTCCTCATTGCCGATGAATTCCCGCGGTGTCTGCATCGTTCTCAGAAATTTGGCAAAGACACTGCGCCCCGCTGGTTTTTCCGCGCCCTCATGGTGTCATTAACGAGATCAACAATATTTGAATACTGGTTTGGTTTTCTGCCGACCGACACGACACCAGCAAATCTCAAGAAAAATTAGCCCGTGGTGTGTCACGTAACTGACGAAGTAGCAGTTTTGCTTCGGACGAAATGGAGATAACGTTGTAGTACAGTCAAGTATGTAGCCCTCTTTTCCCTCTCATCCTTGTATGCATTGGATTTCAAAATTTCATTCATCTCTGTATCCAATCTAGTTAGCGTAGCATCAATTCCTTGCGCTGGGCGCGTTTGAGACGCAGCTGTGCTAAAAGCTGGCTGATTATGACTTTGTGAGCCCAGCTGCGATAGATGTTCCTCCGGTACGAGTACCATTTTTATTGCGTGCTCCATTATCCACGGCCACCAATTAAACTCGATAGAACAGTGCCTAATATTGGCACTAGTAAGAGCGGTAGGAACCCACCGCTCTGAACAACGAATCGTTTCTTACTCTTCCAGCAGTCTTTTTTTGAGGCTAACCGACGTAGAACGGGGGCGTACCGACGTAATTTTTTTCTTTCATCAGCCTTTAGATCCACGTTGCCGCAACGAACCTTCAAGGAGCACTCACAAATACAGCAGATGATGCCTGGGTCTGCTTTACGTAAAATAGCCTCGCGTTGCTCCTTATTGAGATGTTGAAGAGCTCGCAATATTGCAACGTGCTTTTTGCAGAGCGGTGAACCACCTCGCGCCATTACGCGTGTCGAACTGTCAATCATGGACTGGAAAAGAAGTGATACATCTAGATCACTTCTTTTAACTTCTTTTGTACAGTAGGGTCTTCGGAATAACGCTACCCCTAAGAATGCGCCACGCACACTGGCAAATACAATGAGTAGTACTTAAATTTGATTTGCGCGAGTCAGACTCACTTCGTATCGTGTTGGTTTGTTGAAACGAGCGGTGATGCATTTATCGTACCGCGACGGTCCTTTATACGGCATGACACGCGCTGAACTGGCAATTTGCCAACACTGCAGCTGTTTTTTAACTTTTTGCGTGGTACGCACACAAAATGATGGGGATCGTCGGGAAATATAAAGGTGCGAAATCTACAAATATCAGGTGTTGATTGTTTAAAATCGTGCAACAAGTAACCATGAGGCTTGGACGTTGCATCATGATGGACCTCTTGTAAGAAGCGTGGGTTTTCCATATATACCTGGCGTGCGAGATGCTGTATTTGAGCACGATCACGAGGATTTTTGAAAACTACGATATAGCTGACATTCAGCGAAATATCTCGTTGTCCGTGTCCTTGATGGAATAAGTTTTGGGTAATAAAAACAACGCTCAGGTTTTTATGATGGCTATGTTTGGTGAAAAGATCTATAACACTATTGTTCGATGCCTCACGCATCAAATCGTCGATTATTATGAATTTTGCACGGGGGTCGTTTGCATAATCAGCACACTGCGGTAGGCCTTCATGAAACTCTATCGACGTACCATACTCCGTTTATGCGTGCTGCCACTCGGAATAATAGAAGATAATTCTCTCGAATGGCTCATTGCTCATACCTGAAATAAACTCAAAAATTTTTTTACAAAGTACGTTTTACCGCAGCCGGTGGGGCCGATGATCTCATCTAGGTCCAGGGATGTTTCCACCGCGTGTCCATCTGTACGAATGAGTAATTTTTTATACAACAGAGCAAGATAAAGAGCCGGAATAAGTATAAACTTTTTATTGTACAATAACAGCATAAATATTTTACACTATTTACACTTAATTAAAATAGTTTATTCTCCCCTGTAACCATACGGGAGCGAGCCGTATTCACTGCAACGTCTTCGTTTGACGCTCGACGGTTTACATTTCTTTTTTTCTGCACGCGTGACAACGTGATGAAATGGCGTACGGCGTATAGCGTCGTATTTCAGCTCGATAGGTTCCACCTTGTCGTCAACTATATAGGAGCGTATTGTGCTATAATTAATCAATTGACTGTTTGGGAAATTGAGCGTTATACCTTTGACTTTGTAAACCTCGCTTTCGGCACCGTCGGGAGCGCTGATTATAAATGAATAAAATTTTGGACCTCCGGAAACGGAAGATTTGATATAACACCCCGGATCCAGCTCGTCTGTAAGATCTCCTACAAGTTGATCTATTGGCGGCTCGTATTCAGCAGGGTTATACTCCGTCAAGTAAATAACCGAATAGGTGTCGCAGTACAACGCGCGCCTATCTAGACGCTCTAGGTAACTATAAAGTTTCAATCGAGCCTGAGCTGTTGTATACGCGGCGATTACAGAATTCGCTATGGCTGACGGGGTTACGACATCGTCATTTTTTATGTAACTGACATACAATATCTCATGGTTTACAGGTAAGATACCGGTGATTTCGTACTCGGCATTAGTCAATATTTCCAGGAGCTCTGCGCGCGTCGAAACTATAACCATTTGCGGCAGATTTTCGCGCTGCCCAAACTTTCCCCAAATAGAGTTAGGACATAATTTAGCTACCTGACGCAATCCGGGTTTTTTTGCTATTGCCTCACGAAGCAATTTGACACCCTCTGAACGCTCGAAATCTGCGATGTATTGTTCTTGCGCATCGCCGTTATACAAACACCCCGTAGGCCAACCGCTAGATTCTTGTTTAATTTTCAGGAATGTGTTTATACATTCGGTAAAATGACCGCCAGAACGTGCATCACGATTGTATTGCGTTACCGCGTATTGCCAAATTTCTTCTACGCGAATCATTTTGTAGCCGCATGATACAGCTTTTCGCAACTCATCGACTAACCACGTACCATTGAACACACGCTCTGCAGGATTTTCATGCTCACATTCATCTCAAGTCCGTCGAGTCAAGACTCATGGGTTCGCAGCAGCTACGACATAGAGCGAATAACAAACGCTGATGCATACGCACCGGCAGCACTGGATGATAGAGATTTCGCGGCGGTAACACCGTACACTTAAGAAGACCTTCGACTTTCGTGAGATCGCTGTTACTGGGTTCTGTTAACTCCATACATTCATCACCTACGTATACGCGCGGGTGGCCCACGGGGTATTTACCATATTTACAAATATACGGATATAAAGAACATACATCAACGTATCGTATCCGCTCAGTATCGTCTACATCGTAGAGCGTAACCATGTTTTCTGTGCGGCCCCCGAAGAAACCATCACGCGGATTAAGAGGCTCCGCTGTAACTAAAGCATGATCCCGTACGATAGCACGCATCTGAGCATTTGTTCCGAGCTTACGATCATACTCGCACTCCCAAATCTCCGTCAGTGTGTACCCGCTATTCCGTATCGTGTGAGCTACCGCTATCATTCTCTTGTGACCCTCGTTCATAGATACACCGTCGCTCTGTATCCGGTCTCTGTTCAATAGATAGCAATGCGGACAGCCATGCCAGTAGCATCCATGGAACTGTAATACATGTAACGCGTCAGGGGTTCCGTAGTATTATTATTATTCAAATAATAATAATCCATACTTTTTTCTTTTCATTAGTTTATTAATATTTTTTATATACACTTTTTTTTCACTTAAATATACGTAATGCTTTATACAATGAGAAAATACAATGAGATTTATTCCTTACAGGCTATAACAGTTTTAACGATGTAATCCAAATGGTGTATCAATAGATTGTCAATTATCGTTGCTTTTCTATGAGCAGGTAATTCACTATATGAGTTTTTGAAGTTGTTACTTTTTGGATAGCTGTCACTCGTATTTCAGCACGCTTTGTGCGAATATTACGTCTTATGCAACTCGTTGGAAAAACGGATATTTCTGATGCTATTGTGTGTACAAGAGAGTCTCTGCAAGCTGTCACCTCGTTGCAAACACGATGAAGCCATGAAATATTTCTGTTTATGCTAGTTTGTAAAAATGTGAGTAAAATGAATTGTTCTTTTGTGAGATGGAAAATCGGTAACGAACGATGTGTAGGATCCACGCACTGTTCATTTACGCGCTGAATAATTACAGAAATGTGTTTCGTAACGTTTATAACGTTGTAAAATGTAATTATGACCAAATGGTATATTCGCCATACACGCTTCTTCTTCTTCTGCCGCCTCTATGTCGCCAAAGAACTCTGCAATGGTGTTGAAATGATTTTGAAAATCGTGCCAAGAAGCGTCGTCCAGCGTTAAGCAGCCGTGGATATCACAATGAACCTAATCACAGGCCGTAACGTACCACTCCGACAAATATCGAGGCCGACCACACAGATTTTGTCCACAAATTATTTAGCTTATATGCGAACGACCCCAATAGCGGACGTATATTCTCGGCACGTTTCGCAAACATCGCAGGGCTTAATGTTTTGTGGACGGCTTGAATTCCAAATTATTGAATTTTGTACCGTGATATTACACCGCCAGATTATTTTCACGGGCTGCGACTATCAGCTGTTGAAATAGATGATCGTCTTCTTCGAACAGCTTGACGAATCTGGCTGGCAGGAAACACGCAAATACGTTTTCCACGTCGATGACGATACGCGAACCCCATTTAGTTTGAACAGTTCTTATATTGCTGATATTGTAGTCTTTTTCGAGCTCTAGTTCTGATAACTTTTTCACCGGTAGAAAGGCCGCCGTCTGGCCCACTTTGTTGATTCGTGCGAAATCCATCGTAAATATCGAGCTCGTCAAATTTTCGTGTTAAAGAGAGAAATTGCGATCTCGCTCGTATTACTGCTTTTATAGACGGGATGTCTTGTAAAAGCGCTTCTATCCGCCGTTTCAATTCGCGCCGTTCTCTCTGCATACACCTCAAACGAGAGCAAATGAGAGAGAGTCTTTGGAGTTTTACTTCGATATCTGACCACTAGTTCGATCGCGAATGATGGCAGTTCTCCAAGCTCTAGATTATACTCTGCAGTTGCCCCTCCACCAGGCCTCCACTACAAGGATTACTCATTTTTGTTAGACATAACAAAGACAAAAAGAAATCTGGTCATCTATATATCATACCCTATGGAATCAGCATTTTTTTTTGCAAACCTTCGAAAGATCGTTGTTTGACGCATACGATGTTCGAAAATATGATAGTCGTTGGAAGCGGCTTTTGGACCCAAAAGAATGCTGACTCTAAGGCACGTGATCGCAGTTCAAGGAACGGAAAAAAAGTGTTAAATTTCAATGTCACTTTTTATTATTATCGTACACGGGAAGAGCAGTTCTGTATACAATGTAGATACTTATTTCTATACCCCCCACCAGCGCAACTATTCATATTGGAAACTACACCCGGAGATTTGCTGCGCTTATCGATATACGCATTATAATACTCATCCACTATTTTATCGTTTCGCTGCAAATCATTCGAAAATACGCATCTAAAGCGGTGAATACCGAAACCAGTAGCCATATTATGAAGAAACATAACACAATACTATCCGCAACATTGTGAATTCGGGCCTTGAAGCTGCGTTGCGTTGCAGCGGAAGAATCTGCAGTTCCTTCGGAGACGAGCGAGATGCTGCGGAATTAGATTGTCGGTGTTACGTCCGAAGGCGCGCGAAAATTCGAATCAAACGTCGAGCGGTAAACGTTGACTCTATTTATTAATCCTAATCGATATTTTAAAACGATGGATCAATAGGGGAGTGGGAACGTTCGCTGTCAGACGTCGAGAGATCTTGTTAGTTTCGACTAGGTGATTTGAATAGGTTAGTTTCTACTGAATAAAGAAGTACAAGGTCCAACTTTATGCACACAATTGAGGTATATTTATTGAATATAAATGCAATGTGGTTAGTTGAGTACATTCGTTACATTCGTGATCAATTCCGTAATTATTAACATAAATCGTTTAGTTACCTTATCGGAGAGGTGTCTTTTGTTTGGTTGAGCGTTGAATTGGTTTTCACAATCTTTCTTATTTATTATAATTATTACGTTGCAATCTATGTTTCTCGAATTTTAGAAGTTTTTATGTGACTTATATTTCACTTTGATATTCTTTAACTTGATACTTTGTTTTAACAACGATTCACTCTCTTCTACAGAAGACCCGAAATCGCGGACAGAGTTTAAGTATTTGATAATTTGAAAAATATATAAGTGTGATCTGCACAGTCCGGCTCACTCTCTTCTACTGAAGACCTGGAGTCGGAGAGCGTGACCGCGTTGATAAGATTTTGGAAAAACTCTGCAAGGGATGAAAGGCGGGGCGGCGTTTTTATAATAGAAAAAATGGCTAAGTGGGGGACAACTTTTACAGATTTGGGCATAGATGTAGTAGGCTTATTTCGTCTTTCCCAGAAATAGTAGTGTTTCCTCCTGGAGCGGCAATAAAAATTGGATATTATAGCTTTGTCGCTGAAGTGTCACAGATGCGCAAGTGGCTTCTAGGGATACTATTGGTGTTCTTTCCCAAAAAAAACTTTTATTGCCGCTCTCTTGGAGAGCAGTCGAATAGACCTATGATCTCTCGGCCGGTGAACACGTGTATTACATTACTATGTGTACAGCTAACATGGCATAGCCATGGGTGTGAGAAAGAAAGGTGGTAAGTAGCTCTCCTAGTGAGAATGAGTCGTGAAATGTATTAATATTATGTATAGTTGGTTGTGATGGCTATGTTACTGTGGTTTCTCGAGAACGCAGAATATGGGTAAAAGATCTTAGAATTAACTATAAAAATTTCGTCGTACGTGACATCGGTATTCCGGATCGAGAGAATAGGTTGCTTTGCAACACGTGTGTGTGAGTGTGTGTGCGTGTGTACGTGCGTGCGTGCGCGCGTGTGTGTGTGTGTGTGTGTGTGTGTGTGTGTGTGTGTGTGTGTGTGTGTGTGTGTGTGTGTGTGTGTGCATGCGTGCGTGCGTGCGTGCGTGCGTGCGTGCGCGCGTGTGTGTGTGTGTGTGTGTGTGTGTGCGCGCGCGCGCGCGCGCGTGTGTGTGTGTGTGTGTGTGTGTGTGTGTGTGTGTGTGTGTGTGTGTGTGTGTGTGTGTGTGTGTGTGTGTGTGTGCTTTAACAATAGCACCGGTAAGCGCAAAGGCTTTCGGTAAACCGCTCAGAGGCATATGGAAGTAATTCAGGCTGTCGAGAAATGTGACCTTTCCGATGCGCATCGTGATAATTTTCGTCTCGTTCATAATTAACGTACGGAGTTGAGTTTTTTTCTCTTCGATGAAATAACGTAGGATGAATTGAGCGTCAAAACCCCCTGCATTATGTGCAATACAGATTGTACGCGAAAAACCTTTGATCGGCTGCATGGCTAATTCGACAAGCTGTGCTACGGGGCTGTGGCTAAATACAAACTCGTGTTCTCCACAATGCTCGCACGGTTTGGTTATAGAGTCGGGAACACAGCAAAACGTGCAAACGCGATGCGCTACGCAAAGATTTGGCTCGTGTACAAGCGTAGTTACATCACTCTTCACAGGTGAGCACTGCTGTGTTTCGAAATCGTAAAAAATAAACAGTATTTTTTTAAATTCTGAATCGCCGCGAATCGGTTTCATGAAACACAGACGATTACTTGGCGGCTGGGATTTGCACGTTTTGCAGAAACCCACCCCACATATATGCTTCTCTTTTTTTTCCAAAGGCCTCATTGATCGAAAGCAGTTACGACAGCGTTTGAGCGACTCACAAATGCTAACCTTCCTGCGTTTCATGGTCACCAGTGGCGCCTTATGCCTCTGTAATCAGGCCTCTCCGCAAAAATCGCGGTTGCATACTTCACATCTGATTATATCGCGCGAGCGTGTATCACAGGTCTGTAGCCCCCAGCACCGAGGACATTTTTTTTTTGAACATCTATGACCGAATCGCCGATATGCTGCATTACACAAGGAACAGAAATCTCTACTGCCGACGGCTGCTCTGAGGTTTAGAATAGGCTCAAAATGATGTGAGCGCTCGTAATACAAAATGTTCAGGGTGTGCTGAATTGAGCCTACGCTGTCCAGAACACGCTGTCTCCCGTCAAATAGAGGCTCCTCCCCGCGACTCAAAGTTAAAAATTCGTAAACGACAATTGCAAACCCGTCTCGCACCAAATAATCCTGATAGCACGCAATCTCATATACACCACATGCTTCTACAGGTACGCGAACATCTGCCTCTCGCGTAAGTTCGGGTGCCGCCTGTTTTTGTACAACTCCATTAATTCGCCTTATACGTTGCCATTTATCATGTAGGCTACCCGACCGTACTTCTCCTCGTTCTGCGTATGCTAGGGCTGTCACCACGGAACGCGGTAAACATAGATTGTCGGTATTCCGGGTCGAGAGAATAGATTGCTTTGCAACACCGTCGTGTGTGAGACCTTTCCGACCGCACCCTTTGACCCCAAAAGAGCCAAGAGGAGAGTTCGAGGCTCAACAGAGAAGTACGGCAGAGAGTACGAGCATGATCATCGAGCTCTCCTCTTTGAGGGCGTATTCGCTAACTCTTTCTCTCGCTCTCTTTCTGTATCTATATCTTTTTCCACGCTCGAGTCTTTCTATCGTAGCAATAGCGGTATTTTCATTATCGAGCGAAAATTATTTTTTGATTTGTTAATGTAAATTTTCATAGAAAAACATAAAAATATAGAGATACAGGAAGAGAGAGAGTGCGAGCTAGTGAATACAGAAGGGAGCTCGATAGCTATGCTCGTCCTCTCTAACATGGCCACGGATATCATGGATTCCGGCATGCACCCAAGAGAAGCATTCAAAACGCGCCTGCCCGAGTCCGGGGAAAATCTGAAGCGTAAGGCTGAAGAGAAAATTAGTACGCTCATGAATGGCTCCGGCTATAAAGCTAGTAAAATTGATAAACTGATGCATTCTCTTGCTGAGAGCGCATCACGACGCACCGGTGCGAAAAAAAGAAAGAAGACCGTGAAGTCGCGAAAACGTTCAGGCAGTGTGAAAAAGAAGCGGAGTAAGCCCGTGAAAAGAAGACCGACAAAACCAACCGTCAACAGACGTAACAAGAAATCAAGAACACTGAGGGATATTTTTGCTTAGCCTAAACTGAGAAAATGGCGTTCCTGCACGCACACTCGTGTGAGTGTCTTAAGTCGGAACTTGAACTATTTACACTATCACCAACGCAGACAACAATTGAGGGTACACATTCAGTGTATTATAAGCCAATGTCATCGTTGACGGACGATTCGCCGATAGAGTTTGTCATATCGGGGCAGGGAGATGAGTACATTGATCTTGCACATACCATGCTGAGCATGCGTGTGTTATGTCCTGACTTGCTACTTTTTCATCTCGGTCAAGGAAAGCAAGCTCTCCCTTTACACGTTCTCGGAGAAAGCGCATTGGTCAGAGTGTTGCCCTGTTTCGAGCCTAACCTTGTGGAAAAAAACTCAGGATGGGCGGGAGCGTATTGTGATTTAATTTATTAAAGGGGGTAGAATTCGATTTTAATTGTCGAGAAAAATTATCAATTATGAAACTTAATTAATATTTCTCGTCTTGAAATTACGTGACATTAAGATTGTAAAACTGGTTTATTTGATTACAGCGCCAGCGAAAATCCCTTCTGGAAATGATCGCGTCGCTCTTGTAATTATAAAGATATATGAATAGTTACACGTCAGAGGACGAGAAATAATCAAGAAAATTTGTTAAAAATGAATTTGAACAAAACAAGAAAATTTTAAGGGAAAGAATTTGCGCAAAGAAAATGTGGGGAAGATGACGTAAATCTTCATTTAATTATTTATTTCGGGTATTCATTTCTATCGCAATTGTAGAATCCACACTGATATCGATGAATGAATTATGCGGGGTCGGGGAGGAGTCAACACAGGGGTTCCACAAGGACAGAATAGCATAATTCCCAGGCTTAAAACCAGAAGAAATATGACTATCATTACCCCAACAGCAAAATGAATTTGAAGATCCTCCATAATGGAAGGAGAAAATAATGACTCGTAAACGAAAGGAAAAACGTAAAAAACGCGTTAAACCCAATATATGACAATATAGTCCGCGCGAATCACGACTGTGAATTTATGGTCGGTCGGGGAGATGGGGGAGGGACGGTTTGGAGGCCGAGTCAAGGCCTCTATTAAGATGACCGGCGACGAACCGTCTATGGATACGAGAGTAGTCATTGGGGGTCATTGACCTTCGAGCAATTTTATGGGTTGAAATTTAGGACAGATGTGATTTTGAAATGTGTCACGGTGCACCAACTAACTCCCGTAAAGGAAAATATTTCACTAACACTGTGTAACGGGGTCTAGACAATTTCCCACGCGCACGAAAGGCAACAAATAAGAGAAAGAATGAACACGAGTCCTACAGCCATACTTCCAATTAATATTATTACGTACAGGTCTTCCATTTTTAATTGTTCTTCACGATAAATTAAATAATGATTGAAATTGAGACCCGCTTATTTCCATAATAACTTTCCACAAATTTAGAGGTTTTAAATAAATTAACCGGATGTTTAGAATTTTAATTGAAATGAAACGAGGGTTAAAGAAAATGATTTTAATGATTTTAATTGGTTCTCCCGATTAATCGGAAAATTTGGATTAATTAGACACGTCACTCGGAATATTTTTATTCGTACCCGCTAAACGATTTCTAAATTTCAGCGAAACATTCTTTTCTGAATGAGAATTATTTATTCGGTCGCACTTTATCATTTTGAAGATAAATCACTTACGAGTTTTCGTTTTAAGCAAACGGGTTATAGATTTTTAGAAAAACAAAGGAAATTATCTCCAACGCGAAGAATTACGATACGCATATTGAAAATAAAATGAGATGAAACGAGGACGGAAAAATTTCGAACAAAAGGGAAACTCTTGATACGTGGGTGGAGTTTCCTAATACACTACGCTAGCCCTCAGGCCCGTAACGCCGGAGGCTCTCGTCCGAGACTCGGTAACGCGCACTGATTTTATATTTAGAGATATCATGCTTGCAAAAATAAAATAAACACTTTAATTGTACTTACTCGGTGGAGGAGGTGGTAGTGAACCAGAACTGTTGAAGATGACGATGATAATGATGATGATGAAAACGGTGAGAATAAGGCGTTGATGGTGGTCGAATAAATCTGGTGAGGGTGCGATGAATAATTTGGGTTGACACGAAAGTTCACTTATGAAGGTTTATTTATTTCATTCACGAATGTTTTCTTGTGATTTAAATTATAAGAACAGTCTATATATAACTTTAACAAAAATAGAATAATAAAAGCACACACGAAATTTAAATGTTGGATAAGAAGGAAATATTGAAACTTAAAACTCTTAATTGCTGAACAATGAAATAGAATGACACAAAAATAACTGTCGTGGAGGTGCTTTTTTCACTTCCGCGGCGAACTCTGAACTAAGAAAACTGAACTGACAAAAAACTGTAACTGCTCGAAAACTGACACTCTGCTCCAAACTAGAAACTGCTCAAAAACTCAAAACTAAACTGTGACTGAAAACTCAAAACTAAAAACTGACTCCCCCGGGCCTCTGACCCCTAATTATATAAGCTGTCCTTTAGCAAAAAGTGGGGTATGACCCCTCGGACGCTTTACACCCCGCACGCCTTTGCCTATGCGTGGGCTTACCGCCCCTCATGTCTCGATACAATGAATTTTGGAAGAGTTGTTTCTTACATGAATAATTATTGAATTTTTATTGAATTTTACATTATCTTATTTCCACTCATTCATTCATCCATTCTTACACAAAAATAAATTCACAAATCCCATTATTTTGGTTATTTGCGCTGATTTCGTAAAAGGTTACGCATGTGCATTGTAGCGTAACTTTTCTCTCTGCCTATTCATCTCTCTCGCTCTTCATTCATCTCCGTATCCTTCGTACTCTCTCACTCTTCTCTCGTGCTTCGCATCATTTGTTCTCTCGGTGGCGCGTGCGCTTGCTAGGCCCTTCCGTAGGGACTCTCTCTACCCTCTCTCCTACATATTCCTGTCCGCTCTATCCTCTCCTTACTCATGCTTTTCTTCCTACTTCCCCATGAATCTTTTTCTATCCTGTCCTTTCTTTTCGCTCCATTTCTTTCTTTTTCTTCTTTCTTTTTGGATGACGTAAGATTTTTCTGTATCATTCGATACATGTACAGTCCATACTTCCGCAACTATTATTAATGATTTAGATTTTACAGAAAAGTGTAGTTACTATTATATATTTCTAATAACTGATATTCCATTTTATTGATTAATAACATGATGCAAATCGATTTAAAGGTTTACATAAATTAATTTAATGAGTGACAAACTTTAGCTTTGGTTGAATTAACTTTTGATGGAATTGATTATTGAATTTATGACTAATCTGCTTTTTATTTATTTTGTTTCGAAACAGATAATTTGATAAACCGTTTAAGTTAAATAATCGGGTTATTTCCTGTAAAAATTGATTGATTCATTCCATGCATTTCGAAATTCACACGAGTTCGTATTTATTCATTAGTGATTTTACTATAAAAAATATGAAATCGCAACATCATAAACGCTTTGTCGGGGTGTCTTAATTGGACCATCGTATACTCGTGCTCTCGATTCGTTTGGTTACAATTTCCCCTCCTCCGTAGAGAGCGTTCCCACGAGCCTCGCATGGAGCGTTTCCAAGCGGACCCGATAGAATTGTAGGGGAGGCTCTCATTGGTTATGGGGGTGCGAGTGAGATGACCAGCCTTCGAGTTGAAAAATGGGCTTTGAGTATAGGTGGAAAAGGGACGCATGGCTTTGCCTGCCATTGCCTTCCTTTGTCGAAAACGAATTTTGGTGCTGGAATTTTCTATGTTCACAGGATGATGTCGCGTGGTCTTTTTCTTTGTCCACACTGTTGAATTCGGTCTCTCGTTACTCGCTTCGAATATTTATTTAAATGTAAATATGATTTCTCCGAACTCTTTCTCGATAATGGTTCTCGAGTTCCCGTCTAAATATCCTCAATCGTCAACGAGAGTGGCGATATACTGTATATGTTCGTGGAAAAGAATCATCCCGATCCTAGGTGATGATTGTTGTTACAAATTTGCATTTAAAGTTTCAAAAGAAGGAAATTTTATTCGAACTTGTGTGAAATTTCCATGCCACTTTCATATAAAAATAACTATTGTTGATGGACTGACCCAGGTACTCATGACCATACTCGAATCTATCCTTAATTATTATTCGTCTTTACGCAACTTTCGGGAATTCACTCTGTCATATTGTCATACGATGCTGATGCGTCATATGCGCTCACTCATGCACACATACATTTTGTGGGGCCATTGATATTGGAGCGCCAGTTCATTCGAGCACGTGGCCCCACACACAATAGTATTAGTGTGGGCCACAGTTTTACTCACTCGTATATGTGCGCGCACGCTGGTGGTAGTGTCACGCGCTGTTTCGAAAATTTCGATGCTTGATCTCATGCTGGGCTGTGAGACTCTCCATGCGCCGAGAAACCCGAAGCTATCGCCACGGATTTCCCGCTAGCCTCTATATGTTTCCTTTCCGACGATTGACGATTGTTAGTGTTAGCAGCGATAGCCGTCGCCGTTTAGGCGAGCCTTGGCGACGAAAACTCTTCGCTCTCACCAACCGTTCGTACTGGTAAATTCCATCGATTTGTTTCGGTGACTGAAAATTATGCGCACGTGAACTCGACCATGTTTCGTACTTCCTTTCTTATTCCTTGAGAATTGTCGGATTTGACAATCTCTATGAGAAAAGGAAATCCCGAAAGTCGCAGGACGTAACACCTCCCCCCTCAAACGAGTGTCGCTTCGAAGAACGGCGCTCGACCTCGGAAGAGGCCTTTACAACTATTGCCCTGGGTCAGCTCATCATCGGTGAATGATTACTGTAACAAAATAAAAATCCAAATGGAAAGAAAACCAAACAAAAGTAAAATAATAAAGGAAAAATAATAAAAATGTTAACTTAACACTACATGCCTTTTTAGACATTTTATGATCAATCGTTGGCTGATCTGGATGATAGTTTAGTATGGTGTGACCATAGTTCCTTCACATCGTTGACTCCTGTCGTTTCCTGATGTGTTTCTTCTTGTGGAATGCAGGTCGCTGGTTTCTTCAGATAATTTATATGTATATATATATATATATATATATATATTATAACGTGGCATTTCTGCGTCACGTTACCAAACGTAGAAAAGAGCTCCCGGCACGACACGAGAGCGACGTCTCGTCTCGATTCGTCCCGCCGAGACGATCCAACAGGGCAAATGCGTTAACCGCCGCTCGATTATACTAATATTTTTCCTTTATCTCCGGGCGAGCTTCGGCCTTACCGGCCAACGAGGAACATCATCGTCACCGAGGGATGCGCGCAGGTCAAACGCGCAGCTACGGGCTGACGACACGAGATCCACGGCTTGGATCGATGCTGACGAGAGAGAGGGGTTCTCTCTCTCCCCCACACCATCATCGGCCTGAACTTTACCGGTGTGCGTGGGCTCACGAACGTGCTTTTCGTCGCTGCCGCGGCTCTCATACCATCTCACGAGAGTCGCGATTTGAATCGTGGCTTATGATAAGCTATCGCCACGCCACCCACCCCGAGCCGTGCTGCTCGTACGGAATTCCCGCTGCACCACCCGCATCAAGGCTATCTGCAGGGCCGCTGCATCATAATTAGTGGCCATTGAAGCCACATGATCGAGCTTAGAGGCGATTGTCTATCGTTTCGCGCTCTCGGATCGCCCAATAAATCGATTCCGAGTCGCGTTCCACGGCCATATCGATCAGCGGTTCAATTATCACGAGCGTTGAAGGGGCAAGGGGTGGGGGTAAAAGGACCCTCGACGAGGGGGAAAAGCGCGCCTAATTTCTCGACGACTCAAGCTTCCGTCGCGTGCGAGATAGGACGTGGTTTTTCGTGTCGTAGCCGCTCCCGTTGCTCAAGATAAGCAACCCCTCCGAATATGCTCACGGTTGGGCATACCGTGGATTATCCGGGGTCCAGCCAAAGAAAATAAACCGGAAGGGTCGTTGTTTCGCTCGGTTTCGTGTTTTGAGAGTTTTTATCGCGGTAAAATTGTATAGAGCCGTAGCGATATTGTCGTGACGGCCGGTTAACGCATGAGAGCCCGATCGCGTCTTAGTTTCCCGCCTATTATCGTGTGTGGAATTTCTCGTTTTGTAATTATTATTTGTTGGATCGTCTCACCGAGGTCCGTTTTTTTTTTATATTTTGTGGCGCGAGGTGCGAGTCCAATTAATTTTAAGGCTAAGGGTCGTTCAGAGTCTCGGCCGGGGAATAAATTGATCGCGCGTCTTTTCTTTTGTTTAACGGCTCTCGCGAGCACGTTTTCTATCGGCGCCATCTTGTACGCCGTCTCGGCTACCAAGTTGGTTGCGAGAATATTTAAGTTTTATCGTCCGTGCGGTGTATTGTTCCCGGGGTCGAGATTTCGTGTTCGTCTGTCCGTTTAGTTCGGTCATAGTTATTTATTTTGTCGTATTATATCGAGTCCACCAAGGGATAAAACCCAAAAAGAGTTTATTTGTGCAATTAAAATATTCAAGTTAAAGCCCAAGTGTATTGTTTTATTTAAGGACCATCCCGCGAGAAAACCCAGCCCCTCTACCATCTTAGAAGGCTGCAGCCAAGTCGGGCAGTTTCCTCGTTCGCCGGTGAGAAAATAAAATTTGTCACGGGCCGCGTTGGTTTCCGTGGCTGGCGCCCTTCGAGCCAGTGAGCGAGGATTTTGTGTACGCCGAGTGGGTATAAGGGAAAACGCGTCACAATATATATGTATTTTGATTTTGATTTTGAGTTATTAAACGATCCTGATTTTGGGTTTGTAAACTCTACATATGATAGTTTCGAATGCAATATAATCGTGTGACAATGATAATGACTACAATAGTCATCATTCATTTCAAACTACTAATAAAATTCTCTAGCAAGCAAGCAAAACTTAAAATGACAATAAAATGTATATAAACAACTCATTTAGAATAAGGTTATGAGCTGGCTTTGATTAAAACAGATCATTCCGGAACAACATTTACTGATGGGGTTGGAAAAGGATTAGGTAAGGTTTTAATAGGGAATAAACAAACAAGGAGGTGAATTTACGATTCTACTTTGGGCTGAAATGCCTTCAAATTCTCTAGATTTTCCGTAATTTGAGTTCAAAAGATCTTCTGCAAATAGAATGTAAGAGCAAACAGTTATTGAATATTCGGGATAATAATTAAGAGGGGAAAAAGAAAAAATAAAATAAATAATAATCAAATATGTGATATAAAAAAAAACGGTCTATCCGAGATAATAGACAAACCCAAAAGAAAAAGGTTAACTCTGCGTTTGCTCCCTTGATGTACATAAAACAATTTAAATATACTATACTCATCCGGAACATACGCAATCATCACATATGTACGGGATATTGGACAAAAACTAAATTCACGGTTTGTTATATAGAAAAACAAAAAAAATAATAAAATAAAATAAAATAAGAAAAATAAAATGATAATAGAAAAAATATATATTCAATATTAGTCCGAGATATAAAACAGAAATGAATAAATAGGATTATTTATAAAACGTCCGAGATGATGGAAAAAAGATAAAATAAAATAATTAAATGAATAATAAAAAAAAAATAAAAGGAGTCATTCGACCTCTGTTCAGGACGTGCAAAATGAATAAATGAGATTATATATATAACATCTCCGGGATTTTAAGGGGAAAAAAAAAGAGAAAATAAATTAAAAAGAAAGAATAAATAAAGATCAAATTCAAACGATGTTCGAAATAAAGCGAAAGATGAATGAAAGAAGTTATATATATATATATATATATTTAGCACGTCCGGGATCGTAAAGAAGGAAATATATATATAGTAATAAAAAAAAGGAATACTCATGTCCGGGATATGAGGAAAAAAAATAAAAAAAATATATATTTAAAAAAAAAATTATGTCCGGGATAAGAGGGAAAAAAAAAATTGTATATAAAAGAAAGAAAAATTTTATGTCCGGGTTGTGGAAGAATATAGTAATTATATATATATAAAAGATATTTATGTCCGGGACATGAAAAAGGAGAGAAAAAAAAAATTGTATATACAATTTTTTTTTTAATAATAATTATAAAACAGAAAAATTTTATGTCCGGGATTGAAAGAAAACGGGAGGAAGGAAAAAAAAACAATAATGAAAAAAAATATTATTTCCAAGATCATCGGGGGTCTTTTTATTTTCTACCCGATTCTAATATTACAAGATATACATATGTATATATATATATATATATATATTTATACCCGTCTGTACAGACAGCGCTTGTACGTGATTGAGCATATACATATACTTACCGGGGAGCGGCGCAAAAGCATCGCGAGTTCGAGCTGCAGCCGTGCAAAAATGCTGACAACAGTACTTACTATGAGATACCTAAGACATTAATATGGGCACGTGCAATTTTGCTGATGCTGCTATTTGGCCGATCATCGATCGGCCAAACAGATCGAAATAGATCGATCAAAGCAAAGAATCATACTCAGTATTCTCTTGCCGTCGTAACGTATGTCACCCATATTTTATTCGCGAGTAAAAAAGAAAATTCAGAAATGGAAAACGGACTAAAACTTCTGAATCTCGCGTGGCTCAAAGAGTGCCCGTCGAAATTCTGGTCGTCGACAACCCGACGAGCATGTGGCTACGCCCGGAGGCGTTAGAACCGGTATACGAGTAGTATGCGCTGGTAGTGGCAACACATTACATTAAATATAACAACGGTGTTCTCTTTGATGATGATGAGTTCGTTGCCGGAACGCTTTGTGTTATTCGCTCATTGAGCTTGGGTGTAAGGCGGGGGCGTATTATTAATATTGACTATTCTTTGGACTACGCTGAGGTTCGGTTGCTCGACCTTGGCTACGCGGTTTTTTGGGCTAGGTCACAAATGTTTTATCTTGACGCAGACTTTTGCAGAATACCCGTCATGGCCGTTCACTGCTGCTTATCAGACATACAGCCGGTGGGTGGAGAATGGTCGTGCTCGGCACAGCGCTTCATAAGTGACGTGGCCCTGGGTGTCATCGCAACTGCTACCATTTGGCGCAAAGTTTTTGAAAATAGCTCGATCTGGGTGAAGCTAAACATCCACGGGGTCGATCTCGGCAGCGAGCTTATCATAGAGGGGCACGCTTCGCCGAATCGCCAACGGCTGCGCTCCAGTGTTTAAACATTTAAAATATTTGCGTATGTGTGTGAATGTGTTATTTATAAAGAAAAACTTTGTGTAGTCCCTAAGAAAATACATTTTCGGTGCGAGCGTCAGCTGGAAGGACTAGCAGCAGCAGCAGCAACAGGTAAAATTAATTTCATTGTAATTTTTGAAAAATTATAAATAATAATAATAACACACGGTGTGCTGTGGCGATACCTCACCACCCACCCCCACTCCGACCCGAGACTCGGACCCAAGACTCGGACCGACCCGGCCTGAAGAGAGGGGGTAAGAGTGGGACCACCTACCCCCACCCCTACCCACACGCGCCACTGATCGAGCAATAACGAAAAGCGCGGATTGGAGTAGGGGCACCTACCCCACTCTCACCCACACTCAACACGGTCCGACCACGCCCTAAAAGTGGGGATCGGAGTGGGGGTCGCCATAGCGCACGTATACTACTTAAGTATTTCAACGAAAATTGAGCGTTTTTAGCGGTCCAAACGCCGAACATGAAAATACGAAAACTTGAAACGTTAAATGACATGAAAAAATAAGAAATTCAACGTTTTCGTTAGATTACATGAAAAGCCGAGAAATGGAATGTATTCGACGAAAATTGTACGAATTTTATCAGAGAACTGCTCGAAAACGTTAATTTACATGGAGAAACGAGAAATTGAACTATTTCGACAAAAATTGAAAGTTCTCCTGGAAAATAAGATTTTTCGTTACAAACTGTTCGAAAACGCAAATTTACATGAGAAACCGAGAAATTTGAGTTTTCGACAAAAATTGTACGTTCCGCCGAAAAATAAGATTTTTGTTCAGAAATGGTCGAAAACGTTAATTCACACATTAAAAATTGAGAAATTCATGCATTTCGTTGAAAATTGGACGTTCCGAACAACCGTTCCGAAAGCAACGAATTCCAGCCGAAAAACACGATTTTAATCCGATTTCGATGAAAATCAAACGTTAAGCTGAAAAATGAGATTTTTTAATTGAAAACGGCCCAAAAACGTAGAATCCCGCGAAAAAACAAAATTCAACGTTTTCGAAGTAATCCGAACGTTAAGCCGAAAAATTAGTTTTTTCGTCAATAACTGCTCGAAAACGTTAATTTACCCGAAAAAACAAGAAAACCGTGCAATCCGTTGAAAATCGGACGTTTATAGCTGTTAAAACGATGTATTCAATTCGAGAACTGCTCGAAATCATCAATTTACGTGAAAAAACGCGAAGTTGAACGTTTATGAATAAGATTTTTCATTACGAACTGCTCGAAAAAGTTAATTTAAATCAAAAAACGAAATATACATGCAATGCGATGGAAAGCGGTCGTTTCTAGAGGGTGGAACGACGACTTCCGCGAAAAAAAACGAATTTCATCGGAGAACTGCTAGAAAACGTTAATTTACATGAAAGACGGAAAAATATAACGTTTTCGACGAAAATTTAACGTGCTGCTGGAAAATATGATGTTTTGTCACAAACTGCTCGAAAACGCTAATTTGTAGTGCAGAGGAATCTCTCTGTCTCTGTCTCTGTCTGTCTCTCTATATCTCTGTCTCTCTGTCTCTCTCTGTCCCTCTGTCTCTGTATGTCTGTCTCTCTCTGTCCCTCTGTCTCTGTATGTCTGTCTCTGTTTCTCTGTCTCTCTCTGTCCCTCTGTCACTGTATGTCTGTCTCTGTCTCTCTGCCTCTGTCTCTGTCTCTGTCTCTATCTCTGTCTCTGTTTCTGTCTCTGCCTCTGCCTCTGCCTCTGTATCTGTCTCTGCCTTTCTCTCTCGCTCCTGTTATCCCTAACCCTGTTAGCCTGTACACCCTATCAAGAGCTTTCCTGTTGTTGGCCCACCTCAGCGCGGGCCACCATACCAGGGAGGCGTATGTTAGTTGGGGAACTAAGATAGCTGTGTAAATCCACTTGACCACATTTGCTTTTAGCCCCCACGTTTGACCGAACATCCTTCTGCAGGCCTAGAACGTGGCAACTGCCTTCCGAGCCTGCTCAGCGATGTGGCTCTTCCAGCTGAGCTTGCTGTCCAGCGTCACTCCCAGGCAGCGAACTTCCGAGGAGAACGCCAGCTCGGTGCCAAAGATGGAGGGGGGCCTGATAATGAAGCGCCTCCTCCGGGTGAACAGTACCATCTCAGTCTTATTTAGGTTAACCCTTAAAGACTTTGATGCGCACCATTCCTGAAGGAGATCAAGTGCTTTTTGCATCTTGCTCGCCATAGACGCGGGATGACTGCCGCTGACTGCTGTGCACACGTCATCGGTAAATACCACCACTCGTACTCTCAGCCCCTCGAGCCTACTCAGAAGCCCATCGACGACCATGAGTCACATCAGTGGGGTGGCGACCCCAGCCCCCTGCGGGCGCCCTGTGCCGACGCGTGACCTGACATAAGTCCCGCTGAGACTGGCCGTGATAATTCTGGTAATTTTTATAGTAAATAACAGATATTGTAATCAACGAAAAACATTTAATGTCCAATAGAATATATTAAATTATTATTCCACATCAATTGAATTATATAATTCAATCTTAATGATTCGTGAAATAATATATATTTAACTCATTAGTATTACTCAAACCCAAACCCAAACCCAAACCTAAACCTAAACCCAAACCCAAATCCGAACCTGAACGTACACCTAAACCTAAATCTAAAGGCACGAAACGCAGAAAACCGAAAAAAATGAAAAATTGGAAAAAATCAAAAACCCAAACGGCAAAAAACTAAAATAAACTTAATAAATGTATTTATTAAATTCTAACATTTTTATTGATAAATGATAATTCACAATTTTATATAGTGGTAAATAAATAATTTATTTATGAAATTCCTCTCTGTCTCTCTGTCTCTCTGTCTCTCTGTCTCTCTCTCTCTCTCTGTCTCTCTGTGTCTCTGTCTCTCTGTCTCTCTGTCTCTCTGTCTCTCTGTCTCTCTGTCTCTCTGTCCCTCTGTCTCTCTGTCTCTCTGTCTCTCTGTCTCTCTGTCTCTATGTCTCTCTGTCTCTCTGTCTCTCTGTCTCTCTGTCTCTCTGTCTCCCTGTCTCTCAGTCTCTCAGTCTCTCTGTCTCTCTGTTCCTCTGTCTCTCTATGTCTCTCTCTGTCTCTCTGTCTCTCTGTCTCTCTGACTCTCTGGCTCTCTGTTATTACCCAAACCCAAACCCAAATCCGAAACCAAACCCAAACCCGAACCCGAACCCAAAACCAAACCCAAACCTCAACCCGAACCCGAACATAAACCTAAACCTAAACCTAAACCCACTGAACCTGAAAAACAAAAAAAAAAAATTGGAAAAATAAGAAACCGAAACGACAAAAAATTGAAATAAAATTAATCATTTTATTTATTAAATTATAACGTTTTTATTGATAAATAATAATTTACAATTTTATATTATTATAAATGAATAATTTATTCATAAAAATCATTCAACGATTAACTATGTGTCTGTCTCTGTCTGTCTCCGTCTGTCTCTGTCTGTCTCTGTCTGTCTCTGTCTGTCTCTGTCTGTCTCTGTCTGTCTCTGTCTGTCTCTGTCTGTCTCTGTCTGTCTCTGTCTGTCTCTGTCTGTCTCTGTCTGTCTCTGTCTGTCTCTGTCTGTCTCTGTCTGTCTCTGTCTGTCTCTGTCTGTCTCTGTCTCTCTGTCTCTCTGTCTCTCTGTCTATCTGCCCCTCTGTCTCTCTGTCTCTCTGTCGCTCTGTCTCTCTGTCTCTCTGTCGCTCTGGCCCCCTGTCTCTCTAGCTCCCTGTCTCTCTGTCTGTCTGTCTCCCTGTCTCTCTGTCTCTCTGTCTCTCTGTCTCTATGTCTCTCTATGTCTCTCTCTGTCTCTCTGTCTCTCTGTCTCTCTGTCTCTCTGTCGCTCTGTCTCTCTGTCTCTCTGTCTCTCTGTCTCGCTGTCTCTCTGTCTCTCTGTCGCTCTGTCTCTCTGTCTCTCTGTCTCTCTGTCTCTCCGTCTCTCTGTCTCTCTGTCTCTCTGTCTCGCTGTCTCTCTATGTCTCTCTATGTCTCTCTCTGTCTCTCTGTCCCCTCTGTCTCTCTGTCTCTCTGTCTCTCTGTCTCTCTGTCTCTCTGTCTTTCTGGCTCTCTGTTATTACCCAAACCCAAACCCAAACCCAAACCCAAACCCGAACATAAACCTAAACCTGAACCTAAACTCACTGAACCCGAAAAACCAAAAAAAAAAAAATGGAAAAATAAGAAACCCAAACGACAAAAAATTAAAATAAAATTAATCATTTTATTTATTAAATTATAACATGTTTATTGATAAATAATAATTTACAATTTTATATTATTATAAATGAATAATTTATTCATAAAAATCATTCAACGATTAACTATGTGTCTGTCTCTATCTGTCTCTCGGTCTCTCTGTCTTTCTCTGTCTTTCTCTGTCCCTCCGTCTCTCTGTCTCTCTGTCTCTCTGTCTCTCTGTCTCTCGGGCTCTCTATCTCTCTGTCTCTCTATCTCTGAGTCTCTCTGTCTCTCTGTCTCTCTGTCTCTCTGTCTCTCTGTCTCTCTGTCTCTCTGTCTCTCTGTCTCTCTGTCTCTCTCTCTCTCTGTCTCTCTCTGTCTCTCTGTCTCTCTGGCTCTCTGTTATTACCCAAACCCAAACCCAAACCCAAACCCAAACCCAAACCCGAACCCGAACCCGAACCCAAACCCAAACCTCAACCCAAACCCGAACATAAACCTAAACCTAAACCCACTGAACCCGAAAAACCAAAATAAAAAAAATTGGAAAAATAAGAAACCCAAACGACAAGAAATTAAAAAAAAATTAATCATTTTATTTATTAAATTATAACATGTTTATTGATAAATAATAATTTACAATTTTATATTATTATAAATGAATAATTTATTCATAAAAATCATTCAACGCATAATTATGTGTCTGTCTCTGTCTGTCTCTGTAAGTCTCTGTCTGTCTCTGTCTGTCTCTGTAAGTCTCTGTCTATCTCTGTCTGTCTCTGTCTGTCTCTGTCTGTCTCTGTCTGTCTCTGTCTGTCTCTGTCTGTCTCTGTCCGTCTCTGTCTGTCTCTGTAAGTCTCTGTCTGTCTCTGTCTGTCTCTGTCTGTCTCTCTCTGTCTCTGTCTGTCTCTGTCTGTCTCTGTCTGTCTCTGTCCGTCTCTGTCTGTCTCTGTCTGTCTCTTTCTGTCTCTCTGTCTTTCTCTGTCTCTCTGTCTTTCTCTGTCTTTCTCTGTCTCTCTGTTTTTCTCTGTCTCTCTGTCTTTATCTGTCTTTATCTAGCTTTCTCTGTCTCTCTGTCTCTCCGTCTCTCTGTCTCTCTGTCTCTCTGTCTCTCTGTCTCTCTGTCTCTCTGTCTCTCTGTCTCTCTGTCTCTCTGCCCCTCTGTCTCTCTGTCTCTCTGTCTCTATGTCTCTCTATGTCTCTCTCTGTCTCTCTGTCTCTCTGTCTCTCTGTCTCTCTGTCTCTCTGTCGCTCTGTCTCTCTGTCTCTCTGTCTCTCTGTCTCTCTGTCTCTCTGTCTCTCTGTCTCTCTGTCTCTCTGTCACTCTGTCTCTCTGTCTCTCTGTCTCTCTGTCTCTCTGTCTCTCTGTCTCTCTTTCTCTCTTTCTCTCCTTCTCTCTTTCTCTCTGTCTCTCTGTCTCTCTGTCTCTCTGTCTCTCTGTCTCTCTGTCTCTCTGTCTCTCTATCTCTCTGTCTCTCTGTCTCTCTGTCTCTTTCTGTCTCTCTGTCTTTCTCTGTCTCTCTGTCTTTCTCTGTCTTTCTCTGTCTCTCTGTTTTTCTCTGTCTCTCTGTCTTTATCTGTCTTTATCTAGCTTTCTCTGTCTCTCTGTCTCTCCGTCTCTCTGTCTCTCTGTCTCTCCGTCTCTCTGTCTCCCTGTCTGTCTGTCTGTCTGTCTCTCTGTCTCTCTGTCTCTCTGTCTCTCTGTCTCTCTGTCTCTCTGTCTCTCTGTCCCTCTGTCTCTCTGTCTCTCTGCCCCTCTGTCTCTCTGTCTCTCTGTCTCTATGTCTCTCTATGTCTCTCTCTGTCTCTCTGTCTCTCTGTCTCTATGTCTCTCTATGTCTCTCTCTGTCTCTCTGTCTCTCTGTCTCTATGTCTCTCTATGTCTCTCTCTGTCTCTCTGTCTCTCTGTCTCTCTGCCTCTCTGTCTCTCTGTCTCTCTGTCTCTCTGTCTCTCTGTCTCTCTGTCTCTCTATCTCTCTGTCTCTCTGTCTCTCTGTCTCTCTGTCTCTTTCTGTCTCTCTGTCTTTCTCTGTCTCTCTGTCTTTCTCTGTCTCTCTGTTTTTCTCTGTCTCTCTGTCTTTATCTGTCTTTATCTAGCTTTCTCTGTCTGTCTGTCTCTCTGTCTCTCTGTCTCTCTGTCTCTCTGTCCCTCTGTCTCTCTGTCTCTCTGCCCCTCTGTCTCTCTGTCTCTCTGTCTCTATGTCTCTCTATGTCTCTCTCTGTCTCTCTGTCTCTCTGTCTCTCTGTCGCTCTGTCTCTCTGTCTCTCTGTCTCTCTGTCTCTCTGTCTCTCTGTCTCTCTGTCTCTCTGTCTCTCTGTCTCTCTGTCTCTCTGTCACTCTGTCTCTCTGTCTCTCTGTCTCTCTGTCTCTCTGCTCTCTGTCTCTCTGTCTCTCTTTCTCTCCTTCTCTCTTTCTCTCTGTCTCTCTGTCTCTCTGTCTCTCTGTCTCTCTGTCTCTCTGTCTCTCTATCTCTCTGTCTCTCTGTCTCTCTGTCTCTCTGTCTCTTTCTGTCTCTCTGTCTTTCTCTGTCTCTCTGTCTTTCTCTGTCTTTCTCTGTCTCTCTGTTTTTCTCTGTCTCTCTGTCTTTATCTGTCTTTATCTAGCTTTCTCTGTCTCTCTGTCTCTCCGTCTCTCTGTCTCTCTGTCTCTCTGTCTCTCTGTCTCTCTGTCTCTCTGTCTCTCTGTCTCTCTGTCTCTCTGTCCCTCTGTCTCTCTGTCTCTCTGCCCCTCTGTCTCTCTGTCTCTCTGTCTCTATGTCTCTATGTCTCTCTATGTCTCTCTCTGTCTCTCTGTCTCTCTGTCTCTATGTCTCTCTATGTCTCTCTCTGTCTCTCTGTCTCTCTGTCTCTCTGTGTCTCTGTCGCTCTGTCTCTCTGTCTCTCTGTCTCTCTGTCTCTCTGTCTCTCTGTCTCTCTGTCTCTCTGTCTCTCTGTCTCTCTGTCTCTCTGTCTCTCTGTCTCTCTGTCTCTCTGTCTCGCTGTCTCTCTATGTCTCTCTATGTCTCTCTCTGTCTCTCTGTCCCCTCTGTCTCTCTGTCTCTCTGTCTCTCTGTCTCTCTGTCTCTCTGTCTCTCTGTCTTTCTGGCTCTCTGTTATTATCCAAACCCAAACCCAAACCCAAACCCAAACCCAAACCCGAACATAAACCTAAACCTGAACCTAAACTCACTGAACCCGAAAAACCAAAAAAAAAAAAAAAATGGAAAAATAAGAAACCCAAACGACAAAAAATTAAAATAAAATTAATCATTTTATTTATTAAATTATAACATGTTTATTGATAAATAATAATTTACAATTTTATATTATTATAAATGAGTAATTTATTCATAAAAATCATTCAACGATTAACTATGTGTCTGTCTCTATCTGTCTCTCGGTCTCTCTGTCTTTCTCTGTCTTTCTCTGTCCCTCCGTCTCTCTGTCTCTCTGTCTCTCTGTCTCTCTGTCTCTCTGTCCCTCTGTCTCTCTGTCTCTCTGCCCCTCTGTCTCTCTGTCTCTCTGTCTCTATGTCTCTCTATGTCTCTCTCTGTCTCTCTGTCTCTCTGTCTCTATGTCTCTCTATGTCTCTCTCTGTCTCTCTGTCTCTCTGTCTCTATGTCTCTCTATGTCTCTCTCTGTCTCTCTGTCTCTCTGTCTCTCTGTCTCTCTGTCGCTCTGTCTCTCTGTCTCTCTGTCTCTCTGTCTCTCTGTCTCTCTGTCTCTCTGTCTCTCTGTCTCTCTGTCTCTCTGTCGCTCTGTCTCTCTGTCTCTCTGTCTCTCTGTCTCTCTGTCTCTCTGTCTCTCTGTCTCTCTGTCTCGCTGTCTCTCTATCTCTCTATCTCTCTAGCTCTCTGTTATTACCCAAACCCAAACCCAAACCCAAACCTAAACCTAAACCCAAACCCGAATCCGAACCCGAACCTGAACGTACACCTAAACCTAAATCTAAAGGCACGAAACGCAAAGAACCGAAAAAAATGAAAAATTGGAAAAAATCAAAAACTAAAACGGCAAAAAACTAAAATAAACTTCATAAATGTATTTATTAAATTCTAACATTTTTATTGATAAATGATAATTCACAATTTTATATAGTGGTAAATAAATAATTTATTTATGAAATTCCTCTCTGTCTCTCTGTCTCTCTGTCTCTCTGTCTCTCTGTCTCTCTATCTCTCAGTCTCTCTGTCTCTCTGTCTCTCTGTCTCTCTGTCTCTCTGTCTCTCTGTCTCTCTGTCTCTCTGTCTCTCTGTCTCTCTGTCTCTCTGTCTCTCTGTCTCTTTGTCTCTCTGTCTCTCTATCTCTCTGTTATTACTTAAACTCAAACCCAAACCCAAACCCAAACCCAAACCCAAACCCAAACCCAAACCCAAACCCAAACCCAAACCCAAACCCAAATCCGAACCCAAACCCAAACCCAAACCCAAACCCGAAGCCGAACCCAAACCCAAACCTCAACCCAAACCCGAACATAAACCTAAACCTAAACCCACTGAACCCGAAAAACCAAAATAAAAAAAATTGGAAAAATAAGAAACCCAAACGACAAGAAATTAAAAAAAAATTAATCATTTTATTTATTAAATTATAACATGTTTATTGATAAATAATAATTTACAATTTTATATTATTATAAATGAATAATTTATTCATAAAAATCATTCAACGCATAATTATGTGTCTGTCTCTGTCTGTCTCTGTCTGTCTCTGTAAGTCTCTGTCTGTCTCTGTCTGTCTCTGTAAGTCTCTATCTGTCTCTGTCTGTCTCTGTAAGTCTCTGTCTGTCTCTGTCTGTCTCTGTCTGTCTCTGTCTGTCTCTGTCTGTCTCTGTCTGTCTCTGTCTGTCTCTGTCTGTCTCTGTCTGTCTTTCTCTCTATATCTGTGTCTGTGTCTGCATCCGTGTCGGTTTCTGTGTCTGGTCTGTTTCGTGTCTGTGTCTGCGTCTGTCGTTCTCTGTGTCTCTGTCTCTCTGTCTCTCTGTCTCTCTGTCTCTCTGTCTCTCTGTCTCTCTGTCTCTCTGTCTCTCTGTCTCTCTGTCTCTCTGTCTCTCTGTCTCTTTGTCTCTCTGTCTCTCTATCTCTCTGTTATTACTTAAACTCAAACCCAAACCCAAACCCAAACCCAAACCCAAACCCAAACCCAAACCCAAACCCAAACCCAAACCCAAACCCAAATCCGAACCCAAACCCAAACCCAAACCCAAACCCGAAGCCGAACCCAAACCCAAACCTCAACCCAAACCCGAACATAAACCTAAACCTAAACCCACTGAACCCGAAAAACCAAAATAAAAAAAATTGGAAAAATAAGAAACCCAAACGACAAGAAATTAAAAAAAAATTAATCATTTTATTTATTAAATTATAACATGTTTATTGATAAATAATAATTTACAATTTTATATTATTATAAATGAATAATTTATTCATAAAAATCATTCAACGCATAATTATGTGTCTGTCTCTGTCTGTCTCTGTCTGTCTCTGTAAGTCTCTGTCTGTCTCTGTCTGTCTCTGTAAGTCTCTGTCTGTCTCTGTCTGTCTCTGTAAGTCTCTGTCTGTCTCTGTCTGTCTCTGTCTGTCTCTGTCTGTCTCTGTCTGTCTCTGTCTGTCTCTGTCTGTCTCTGTCTGTCTCTGTCTGTCTTTCTCTCTATATCTGTGTCTGTGTCTGCATCCGTGTCGGTTTCTGTGTCTGGTCTGTTTCGTGTCTGTGTCTGCATCTGTCGTTCTCTGTGTCTCTGTCTCTCTGTCTCTCTGTCGCCTCGTCTCTCTGTCTCTCTGTCTCTCTGTCTCTGTCTCTCTGTCTCTCTGTCTCTCTGTCTCTCTGTCTCTCTGTCTCTCTGTCTCTCTGTCACTCTGTCTCTCTGTCTCTCTGTCTCTCTGTCTCTCTGCTCTCTGTCTCTCTGTCTCTCTTTCTCTCTTTCTCTCCTTCTCACTTTCTCTCTGTCTCTCTGTCTCTCTGTCTCTCTGTCTCTCTGTCTCTCTGTCTCTCTGTCTCTCTGTCTCTCTATCTCTCTGTCTCTCTGTCTCTCTGTCTCTCTGTCTCTCTGTCTCTTTCTGTCTCTCTGTCTTTCTCTGTCTCTCTGTCTTTCTCTGTCTTTCTCTGTCTCTCTGTTATTCTCTGTCTCTCTGTCTTTATCTGTCTTTATCTAGCTTTCTCTGTCTCTCTGTCTCTCCGTCTCTCTGTCTCTCTGTCTCTCTGTCTCTCTGTCTCTCTGTCTCTCTGTCTCTCTGTCTCTCTGTCTCTCTGTCTCTCTGCCCCTCTGTCTCTCTGTCTCTCTGTCTCTCTGTGTCTATGTCTCTCTATGTCTCTCTCTGTCTCTCTGTCTCTCTGTCTCTATGTCTCTCTATGTCTCTCTCTGTCTCTCTGTCTCTCTGTCTCTCTGTCTCTCTGTCTCTCCGTCTCTCTGTCTCTCTGTCTCTCTTTCTCTCTTTCTCTCTTTCTCTCTTTCTCTCTGTCTCTCTGTCTCTCTGTCTCTCTGTCTCTCTGTCTCTCTGTCTCTCTGTCTCTCTGTCTCTCTGTCTCTCTGTCTCTCTATCTCTCTGTCTCTCTGTCTCTCTGTCTCTCTGTCTCTTTCTGTCTCTCTGTCTTTCTCTGTCTCTCTGTCTTTCTCTGTCTCTCTGTTTTTCTCTGTCTCTCTGTCTTTATCTGTCTTTATCTAGCTTTCTCTGTCTCTCTGTCTCTCCGTCTCTCTGTCTCTCTGTCTCTCTGTCTCTCTGTCTCTCTGTCTCTCTGTCTCGCTGTCCCTCTGTCTCTCTGTCTCTCTGTCTCTCCGTCTCTCTGTCTCTCTGCCCCTCTGTCTCTCTGTCTCTCTGTCTCTATGTCTCTCTATGTCTCTCTCTGTCTCTCTGTCTCTCTGTCTCTCTGTCGCTCTGTCTCTCTGTCTCTCTGTCTCTCTGTCTCTCTGTCTCTCTGTCTCTCTGTCTCTCTGTCTCTCTGTCTCTCTGTCACTCTGTCTCTCTGTCTCTCTGTCTCTCTGTCTCTCTGCTCTCTGTCTCTCTGTCTCTCTTTCTCTCTTTCTCTCCTTCTCACTTTCTCTCTGTCTCTCTGTCTCTCTGTCTCTCTGTCTCTCTGTCTCTCTGTCTCTCTGTCTCTCTGTCTCTCTATCTCTCTGTCTCTCTGTCTCTCTGTCTCTCTGTCTCTTTCTGTCTCTCTGTCTTTCTCTGTCTCTCTGTCTTTCTCTGTCTTTCTCTGTCTCTCTGTTTTTCTCTGTCTCTCTGTCTTTATCTGTCTTTATCTAGCTTTCTCTGTCTCTCTGTCTCTCCGTCTCTCTGTCTCTCTGTCTCTCTGTCTCTCTGTCTCTCTGTCTCTCTGTCTCTCTGTCTCTCTGTCTCTCTGTCTCTCTGCCCCTCTGTCTCTCTGTCTCTCTGTCTCTCTGTGTCTATGTCTCTCTATGTCTCTCTCTGTCTCTCTGTCTCTCTGTCTCTATGTCTCTCTATGTCTCTCTCTGTCTCTCTGTCTCTCTGTCTCTCTGTCTCTCTGTCGCTCTGTCTCTCTGTCTCTCTGTCTCTCTGTCTCTCTGTCTCTCTGTCTCTCTGTCTCTCTGTCGCTCTGTCTCTCTGTCTCTCTGTCTCTCTGTCTCTCTGTCTCTCTGTCTCTCTGTCTCGCTGTCTCTCTATGTCTCTCTATGTCTCTCTCTGTCTCTCTGTCCCCTCTGTCTCTCTGTCTCTCTGTCTCTCTGTCTCTCTGTCTCTCTGTCTTTCTGGCTCTCTGTTATTACCCAAACCCAAACCCAAACCCAAACCCAAACCCAAACCCAAACCCGAACATAAACCTAAACCTGAACCTAAACTCACTGAACCCGAAAAACCAAAAAAAAAAAAAAAATGGAAAAATAAGAAACCCAAACGACAAAAAATTAAAATAAAATTAATCATTTTATTTATTAAATTATAACATGTTTATTGATAAATAATAATTTACAATTTTATATTATTATAAATGAATAATTTATTCATAAAAATCATTCAACGATTAACTATGTGTCTGTCTCTATCTGTCTCTCGGTCTCTCTGTCTTTCTCTGTCTTTCTCTGTCCCTCCGTCTCTCTGTCTCTCTGTCTCACTGTCTCTCTGTCTCTCGGGCTCTCTGTCTCTCTGTCTCTCTATCTCTGAGTCTCTCTGTCTCTCTGTCTCTCTGTCTCTCTGTCTCTCTGTCTCTCTGTCTCTCTGTCTCTCTGTCTCTCTGTCTCTCTGTCTCTCTGTCTCTCTCTCTCTCTGTCTCTCTCTGTCTCTCTGTCTCTCTGGCTCTCTGTTATTACCCAAACCCAAACCCAAACCCAAACCCAAACCCAAACCCAAACCCAAACCCAAACCCGAACCCGAACCCGAACCCAAACCCAAACCTCAACTCAAACCTAAACCTAAACCCACTGAACCCGAAAAACCAAAATAAAAAAAATTGGAAAAATAAGAAACCCAAACGACAAGAAATTAAAAAAAAATTAATCATTTTATTTATTAAATTATAACATGTTTAGTGATAAATAATAATTTACAATTTTATATTATTATAAATGAATAATTTATTCATAAAAATCATTCAACGCATAATTATGTGTCTGTCTCTGTCTGTCTCTGTCTGTCTCTGTAAGTCTCTGTCTGTCTCTGTCTGTCCCTGTAAGTCTCTGTCTGTCTCTGTCTGTCTCTGTCTGTCCCTGTCTGTCTCTGTCTGTCTCTGTCTGTCTCTGTCCGTCTCTGTCTGTCTCTGTCTGTCTCTGTCTGTCTCTGTCTGTCTCTGTCTGTCTCTGTCTGTCTCTGTCTGTCTTTCTCTCTATATCTGTGTCTGTGTCTGCATCCGTGTCGGTTTCTGTGTCTGGTCTGTTTCGTGTCTGTGTCTGCGTCTGTCGTTCTCTGTGTCTCTGTCTCTCTGTCTCTCTGTCGCCTCGTCTCTCTGTCTCTCTGTCTCTGTCTCTCTGTCTCTCTGTCTCGCTGTCTCTCTGTCTCTCTGTCTCTCTGTCTCTCTGTCTCTCTGTCTCTCTGTCACTCTGTCTCTCTGTCTCTCTGTCTCTCTGTCTCTCTGTCTCTCTGTCTCTCTTTCTCTCTTTCTCTCTTTCTCTCTTTCTCTCTGTCTCTCTGTCTCTCTGCCTCTCTGTCTCTCTGTCTCTCTGTCTCTCTGTCTCTCTGTCTCTCTGTCTCTCTATCTCTCTGTCTCTCTGTCTCTCTGTCTCTCTGTCTCTTTCTGTCTCTCTGTCTTTCTCTGTCTCTCTGTCTTTCTCTGTCTCTCTGTTTTTCTCTGTCTCTCTGTCTTTATCTGTCTTTATCTAGCTTTCTCTGTCTCTCTGTCTCTCTGTCTCTCTGTCTCTCTGTCTCTCTGTCCCTCTGTCTCTCTGTCTCTCTGCCCCTCTGTCTCTCTGTCTCTCTGTCTCTATGTCTCTCTATGTCTCTCTCTGTCTCTCTGTCTCTCTGTCTCTCTGTCGCTCTGTCTCTCTGTCTCTCTGTCTCTCTGTCTCTCTGTCTCTCTGTCTCTCTGTCTCTCTGTCTCTCTGTCTCTCTGTCTCTCTGTCACTCTGTCTCTCTGTCTCTCTGTCTCTCTGTCTCTCTGCTCTCTGTCTCTCTGTCTCTCTTTCTCTCCTTCTCTCTTTCTCTCTGTCTCTCTGTCTCTCTGTCTCTCTGTCTCTCTGTCTCTCTGTCTCTCTGTCTCTCTATCTCTCTGTCTCTCTGTCTCTCTGTCTCTCTGTCTCTTTCTGTCTCTCTGTTTTTCTCTGTCTCTCTGTCTTTCTCTGTCTTTCTCTGTCTCTCTGTTTTTCTCTGTCTCTCTGTCTTTATCTGTCTTTATCTAGCTTTCTCTGTCTCTCTGTCTCTCCGTCTCTCTGTCTCTCTGTCTCTCTGTCTCTCTGTCTCTCTGTCTCTCTGTCTCTCTGTCTCTCTGTCTCTCTGTCTCTCTGTCTCTCTGTCCCTCTGTCTCTCTGTCTCTCTGCCCCTCTGTCTCTCTGTCTCTCTGTCTCTATGTCTCTCTATGTCTCTCTCTGTCTCTCTGTCTCTCTGTCTCTCTGTCTCTATGTCTCTCTATGTCTCTCTCTGTCTCTCTGTCTCTCTGTCTCTCTGTCTCTCTGTCGCTCTGTCTCTCTGTCTCTCTGTCTCTCTGTCTCTCTGTCTCTCTGTCTCTCTGTCTCTCTGTCTCTCTGTCTCTCTGTCTCTCTGTCTCGCTGTCTCTCTATGTCTCTCTATGTCTCTCTCTGTCTCTCTGTCCCCTCTGTCTCTCTGTCTCTCTGTCTCTCTGTCTCTCTGTCTCTCTGTCTTTCTGGCTCTCTGTTATTATCCAAACCCAAACCCAAACCCAAACCCAAACCCAAACCCGAACATAAACCTAAACCTGAACCTAAACTCACTGAACCCGAAAAACCAAAAAAAAAAAAAAAATGGAAAAATAAGAAACCCAAACGACAAAAAATTAAAATAAAATTAATCATTTTATTTATTAAATTATAACATGTTTATTGATAAATAATAATTTACAATTTTATATTATTATAAATGAATAATTTATTCATAAAAATCATTCAACGATTAACTATGTGTCTGTCTCTATCTGTCTCTCGGTCTCTCTGTCTTTCTCTGTCTTTCTCTGTCCCTCCGTCTCTCTGTCTCTCTGTCTCTCTGTCTCTCTGTCTCTCTGTCCCTCTGTCTCTCTGTCTCTCTGCCCCTCTGTCTCTCTGTCTCTCTGTCTCTATGTCTCTCTATGTCTCTCTCTGTCTCTCTGTCTCTCTGTCTCTATGTCTCTCTATGTCTCTCTCTGTCTCTCTGTCTCTCTGTCTCTATGTCTCTCTATGTCTCTCTCTGTCTCTCTGTCTCTCTGTCTCTCTGTCTCTCTGTCGCTCTGTCTCTCTGTCTCTCTGTCTCTCTGTCTCTCTGTCTCTCTGTCTCTCTGTCTCTCTGTCTCTCTGTCGCTCTGTCTCTCTGTCTCTCTGTCTCTCTGTCTCTCTGTCTCTCTGTCTCTCTGTCTCTCTGTCTCGCTGTCTCTCTATCTCTCTATCTCTCTAGCTCTCTGTTATTACCCAAACCCAAACCCAAACCCAAACCTAAACCTAAACCCAAACCCGAATCCGAACCCGAACCTGAACGTACACCTAAACCTAAATCTAAAGGCACGAAACGCAAAGAACCGAAAAAAATGAAAAATTGGAAAAAATCAAAAACTAAAACGGCAAAAAACTAAAATAAACTTAATAAATGTATTTATTAAATTCTAACATTTTTATTGATAAATGATAATTCACAATTTTATATAGTGGTAAATAAATAATTTATTTATGAAATTCCTCTCTGTCTCTCTGTCTCTCTGTCTCTCTGTCTCTCTGTCTCTCTGTCTCTCTGTCTCTCTATCTCTCAGTCTCTCTGTCTCTCTGTCTCTCTGTCTCTCTGTCTCTCTGTCTCTCTGTCTCTCTGTCTCACTGTCTCTCTGTCTCTCTGTCTCTCTGTCTCTTTGTCTCTCTGTCTCTCTATCTCTCTGTAATTACTTAAACCCAAACCCAAACCCAAACTCAAACCCAAACCCAAACCCAAACCCAAACCCAAACCCAAACCCAAACCCAAACCCAAATCCGAACCCAAACCCAAACCCAAACCCAAACCCGAAGCCGAACCCAAACCCAAACCTCAACCCAAACCCGAACATAAACCTAAACCTAAACCCACTGAACCCGAAAAACCAAAATAAAAAAAATTGGAAAAATAAGAAACCCAAACGACAAGAAATTAAAAAAAAATTAATCATTTTATTTATTAAATTATAACATGTTTATTGATAAATAATAATTTACAATTTTATATTATTATAAATGAATAATTTATTCATAAAAATCATTCAACGCATAATTATGTGTCTGTCTCTGTCTGTCTCTGTCTGTCTCTGTAAGTCTCTGTCTGTCTCTGTCTGTCTCTGTAAGTCTCTGTCTGTCTCTGTCTGTCTCTGTAAGTCTCTGTCTGTCTCTGTCTGTCTCTGTCTGTCTCTGTCTGTCTCTGTCTGTCTCTGTCTGTCTCTGTCTGTCTCTGTCTGTCTTTCTCTCTATATCTGTGTCTGTGTCTGCATCCGTGTCGGTTTCTGTGTCTGGTCTGTTTCGTGTCTGTGTCTGCGTCTGTCGTTCTCTGTGTCTCTGTCTCTCTGTCTCTCTGTCGCCTCGTCTCTCTGTCTCTCTGTCTCTCTGTCTCTGTCTCTCTGTCTCTCTGTCTCTCTGTCTCTCTGTCTCTCTGTCTCTCTGTCTCTCTGTCTCTCTGTCTCTCTGTCTCTCTGTCACTCTGTCTCTCTGTCTCTCTGTCTCTCTGTCTCTCTGCTCTCTGTCTCTCTGTCTCTCTTTCTCTCCTTCTCTCTTTCTCTCTGTCTCTCTGTCTCTCTGTCTCTCTGTCTCTCTGTCTCTCTGTCTCTCTGTCTCTCTATCTCTCTGTCTCTCTGTCTCTCTGTCTCTCTGTCTCTTTCTGTCTCTCTGTCTTTCTCTGTCTCTCTGTCTTTCTCTGTCTTTCTCTGTCTCTCTGTTTTTCTCTGTCTCTCTGTCTTTATCTGTCTTTATCTAGCTTTCTCTGTCTCTCTGTCTCTCCGTCTCTCTGTCTCTCTGTCTCTCTGTCTCTCTGTCTCTCTGTCTCTCTGTCTCTCTGTCTCTCTGTCTCTCTGTCTCTCTGTCTCTCTGTCCCTCTGTCTCTCTGTCTCTCTGCCCCTCTGTCTCTCTGTCTCTCTGTCTCTATGTCTCTCTATGTCTCTCTCTGTCTCTCTGTCTCTCTGTCTCTCTGTCTCTATGTCTCTCTATGTCTCTCTCTGTCTCTCTGTCTCTCTGTCTCTCTGTCTCTCTGTCGCTCTGTCTCTCTGTCTCTCTGTCTCTCTGTCTCTCTGTCTCTCTGTCTCTCTGTCTCTCTGTCTCTCTGTCTCTCTGTCTCTCTGTCTCTCTGTCTCGCTGTCTCTCTATGTCTCTCTATGTCTCTCTCTGTCTCTCTGTCCCCTCTGTCTCTCTGTCTCTCTGTCTCTCTGTCTCTCTGTCTCTCTGTCTTTCTGGCTCTCTGTTATTATCCAAACCCAAACCCAAACCCAAACCCAAACCCAAACCCGAACATAAACCTAAACCTGAACCTAAACTCACTGAACCCGAAAAACCAAAAAAAAAAAAAAAATGGAAAAATAAGAAACCCAAACGACAAAAAATTAAAATAAAATTAATCATTTTATTTATTAAATTATAACATGTTTATTGATAAATAATAATTTACAATTTTATATTATTATAAATGAATAATTTATTCATAAAAATCATTCAACGATTAACTATGTGTCTGTCTCTATCTGTCTCTCGGTCTCTCTGTCTTTCTCTGTCTTTCTCTGTCCCTCCGTCTCTCTGTCTCTCTGTCTCTCTGTCTCTCTGTCCCTCTGTCTCTCTGTCTCTCTGCCCCTCTGTCTCTCTGTCTCTCTGTCTCTATGTCTCTCTATGTCTCTCTCTGTCTCTCTGTCTCTCTGTCTCTATGTCTCTCTATGTCTCTCTCTGTCTCTCTGTCTCTCTGTCTCTATGTCTCTCTATGTCTCTCTCTGTCTCTCTGTCTCTCTGTCTCTCTGTCTCTCTGTCGCTCTGTCTCTCTGTCTCTCTGTCTCTCTGTCTCTCTGTCTCTCTGTCTCTCTGTCTCTCTGTCTCTCTGTCGCTCTGTCTCTCTGTCTCTCTGTCTCTCTGTCTCTCTGTCTCTCTGTCTCTCTGTCTCTCTGTCTCGCTGTCTCTCTATCTCTCTATCTCTCTAGCTCTCTGTTATTACCCAAACCCAAACCCAAACCCAAACCTAAACCTAAACCCAAACCCGAATCCGAACCCGAACCTGAACGTACACCTAAACCTAAATCTAAAGGCACGAAACGCAAAGAACCGAAAAAAATGAAAAATTGGAAAAAATCAAAAACTAAAACGGCAAAAAACTAAAATAAACTTAATAAATGTATTTATTAAATTCTAACATTTTTATTGATAAATGATAATTCACAATTTTATATAGTGGTAAATAAATAATTTATTTATGAAATTCCTCTCTGTCTCTCTGTCTCTCTGTCTCTCTGTCTCTCTGTCTCTCTGTCTCTCTGTCTCTCTGTCTCTCTGTCTCACTGTCTCTCTGTCTCTCTGTCTCTCTGTCTCTTTGTCTCTCTGTCTCTCTATCTCTCTGTAATTACTTAAACCCAAACCCAAACCCAAACTCAAACCCAAACCCAAACCCAAACCCAAACCCAAACCCAAACCCAAACCCAAACCCAAATCCGAACCCAAACCCAAACCCAAACCCAAACCCGAAGCCGAACCCAAACCCAAACCTCAACCCAAACCCGAACATAAACCTAAACCTAAACCCACTGAACCCGAAAAACCAAAATAAAAAAAATTGGAAAAATAAGAAACCCAAACGACTAGAAATTAAAAAAAAATTAATCATTTTATTTATTAAATTATAACATGTTTATTGATAAATAATAATTTACAATTTTATATTATTATAAATGAATAATTTATTCATAAAAATCATTCAACGCATAATTATGTGTCTGTCTCTGTCTGTCTCTGTCTGTCTCTGTAAGTCTCTGTCTGTCTCTGTCTGTCTCTGTAAGTCTCTGTCTGTCTCTGTCTGTCTCTGTAAGTCTCTGTCTGTCTCTGTCTGTCTCTGTCTGTCTCTGTCTGTCTCTGTCTGTCTCTGTCTGTCTCTGTCTGTCTCTGTCTGTCTTTCTCTCTATATCTGTGTCTGTGTCTGCATCCGTGTCGGTTTCTGTGTCTGGTCTGTTTCGTGTCTGTGTCTGCGTCTGTCGTTCTCTGTGTCTCTGTCTCTCTGTCTCTCTGTCGCCTCGTCTCTCTGTCTCTCTGTCTCTCTGTCTCTGTCTCTCTGTCTCTCTGTCTCTCTGTCTCTCTGTCTCGCTGTCTCTCTGTCTCTCTGTCTCTCTGTCTCTCTGTCTCTCTGTCTCTCTGTCTCTCTGTCACTCTGTCTCTCTGTCTCTCTGTCTCTCTGTCTCTCTGTCTCTCTGTCTCTCTGTCTCTCTTTCTCTCTTTCTCTCTTTCTCTCTTTCTCTCTGTCTCTCTGTCTCTCTGTCTCTCTGTCTCTCTGTCTCTCTGTCTCTCTGTCTCTCTGTCTCTCTGTCTCTCTATCTCTCTGTCTCTCTGTCTCTCTGTCTCTCTGTCTCTTTCTGTCTCTCTGTCTTTCTCTGTCTCTCTGTCTTTCTCTGTCTTTCTCTGTCTCTCTGTTTTTCTCTGTCTCTCTGTCTTTATCTGTCTTTATCTAGCTTTCTCTGTCTCTCTGTCTCTCCGTCTCTCTGTCTCTCTGTCTCTCTGTCTCTCTGTCTCTCTGTCTCTCTGTCTCTCTGTCCCTCTGTCTCTCTGTCTCTCTGTCTCTCCGTCTCTCTGTCTCTCTGCCCCTCTGTCTCACTGTCTCTCTGTCTCTATGTCTCTCTATGTCTCTCTCTGTCTCTCTGTCTCTCTGTCTCTCTGTCGCTCTGTCTCTCTGTCTCTCTGTCTCTCTGTCTCTCTGTCTCTCTGTCTCTCTGTCTCTCTGTCTCTCTGTCTCTCTGTCTCTCTGTCACTCTGTCTCTCTGTCTCTCTGTCTCTCTGTCTCTCTGCTCTCTGTCTCTCTGTCTCTCTTTCTCTCTTTCTCTCCTTCTCACTTTCTCTCTGTCTCTCTGTCTCTCTGTCTCTCTGTCTCTCTGTCTCTCTGTCTCTCTGTCTCTCTATCTCTCTGTCTCTCTGTCTCTCTGTCTCTCTGTCTCTCTGTCTCTTTCTGTCTCTCTGTCTTTCTCTGTCTCTCTGTCTTTCTCTGTCTTTCGCTGTCTCTCTGTTTTTCTCTGTCTCTCTGTCTTTATCTGTCTTTATCTAGCTTTCTCTGTCTCTCTGTCTCTCCGTCTCTCTGTCTCTCTGTCTCTCTGTCTCTCTGTCTCTCTGTCTCTCTGTCTCTCTGTCTCTCTGTCTCTCTGTCTCTCTGTCTCTCGGTCTCTCTGTCTCTCTGCCCCTCTGTCTCTCTGTCTCTCTGTGTCTATGTCTCTCTATGTCTCTCTCTGTCTCTCTGTCTCTCTGTCTCTATGTCTCTCTATGTCTCTCTCTGTCTCTCTGTCTCTCTGTCTCTCTGTCTCTCTGTCTCTCTGTCTCTCTGTCTCTCTGTCTCTCTTTCTCTCTTTCTCTCTTTCTCTCTTTCTCTCTGTCTCTCTGTCTCTCTGTCTCTCTGTCTCTCTGTCTCTCTGTCTCTCTGTCTCTCTGTCTCTCTGTCTCTCTATCTCTCTGTCTCTCTGTCTCTCTGTCTCTCTGTCTCTTTCTGTCTCTCTGTCTTTCTCTGTCTCTCTGTCTTTCTCTGTCTCTCTGTTTTTCTCTGTCTCTCTGTCTTTATCTGTCTTTATCTAGCTTTCTCTGTCTCTCTGTCTCACCGTCTCTCTGTCTCTCTGTCTCTCTGTCTCTCTGTCTCTCTGTCTCTCTGTCTCTCTGTCCCTCTGTCTCTCTGTCTCTCTGTCTCTCCGTCTCTCTGTCTCTCTGCCCCTCTGTCTCTCTGTCTCTCTGTCTCTATGTCTCTCTATGTCTCTCTCTGTCTCTCTGTCTCTCTGTCTCTCTGTCGCTCTGTCTCTCTGTCTCTCTGTCTCTCTGTCTCTCTGTCTCTCTGTCTCTCTGTCTCTCTGTCTCTCTGTCTCTCTGTCACTCTGTCTCTCTGTCTCTCTGTCTCTCTGTCTCTCTGCTCTCTGTCTCTCTGTCTCTCTTTCTCTCTTTCTCTCCTTCTCACTTTCTCTCTGTCTCTCTGTCTCTCTGTCTCTCTGTCTCTCTATCTCTCTGTCTCTCTGTCTCTCTGTCTCTCTGTCTCTTTCTGTCTCTCTGTCTTTCTCTGTCTCTCTGTCTTTCTCTGTCTTTCTCTGTCTCTCTGTTTTTCTCTGTCTCTCTGTCTTTATCTGTCTTTATCTAGCTTTCTCTGTCTCTCCGTCTCTCCGTCTCTCTGTCTCTCTGTCTCTCTGTCTCTCTGTCTCTCTGTCTCTCTGTCTCTCTGTCTCTCTGTCTCTCTGTCTCTCTGCCCCTCTGTCTCTCTGTCTCTCTGTCTCTCTGTGTCTATGTCTCTCTATGTCTCTCTCTGTCTCTCTGTCTCTCTGTCTCTATGTCTCTCTATGTCTCTCTCTGTCTCTCTGTCTCTCTGTCTCTCTGTCTCTCTGTCGCTCTGTCTCTCTGTCTCTCTGTCTCTCTGTCTCTCTGTCTCTCTGTCTCTCTGTCTCTCTGTCTCTCTGTCGCTCTGTCTCTCTGTCTCTCTGTCTCTCTGTCTCTCTGTCTCTCTGTCGCTCTGTCTCGCTGTCTCTCTATGTCTCTCTATGTCTCTCTCTGTCTCTCTGTCCCCTCTGTCTCTCTGTCTCTCTGTCTCTCTGTCTCTCTGTCTCTCTGTCTTTCTGGCTCTCTGTTATTACCCAAACCCAAACCCAAACCCAAACCCAAACCCAAACCCAAACCCAAACCCAAACCCGAACAGAAACCTAAACCTGAACCTAAACTCACTGAACCCGAAAAACCAAAAAAAAAAAAAAAATGGAAAAATAAGAAACCCAAACGACAAAGAATTAAAATAAAATTAATCATTTTATTTATTAAATTATAACATGTTTATTGATAAATAATAATTTACAATTTTATATTATTATAAATGAATAATTTATTCATAAAAATCATTCAACGATTAACTATGTGTCTGTCTCTATCTGTCTCTCGGTCTCTCTGTCTTTCTCTGTCTTTCTCTGTCCCTCCGTCTCTCTGTCTCTCTGTCTCTCTGTCTCTCTGTCTCTCGGGCTCTCTGTCTCTCTGTCTCTCTATCTCTGAGTCTCTCTGTCTCTCTGTCTCTCTGTCTCTCTGTCTCTCTGTCTCTCTGTCTCTCTGTCTCTCTGTCTCTCTGTCTCTCTGTCTCTCTGTCTCTCTGTCTCTCTGTCTCTCTGTCTCTCTCTCTCTCTGTCTCTCTCTGTCTCTCTGTCTCTCTGGCTCTCTGTTATTACCCAAACCCAAACCCAAACCCAAACCCAAACCCAAACCCAAACCCAAACCCGAACCCGAACCCGAACCCAAACCCAAACCTCAACTGAAACCCGAACATAAACCTAAACCTAAACCCACTGAACCCGAAAAACCAAAATAAAAAAAATTGGAAAAATAAGAAACCCAAACGACAAGAAATTAAAAAAAAATTAATCATTTTATTTATTAAATTATAACATGTTTATTGATAAATAATAATTTACAATTTTATATTATTATAAATGAATAATTTATTCATAAAAATCATTCAACGCATAATTATGTGTCTGTCTCTGTCTGTCTCTGTCTGTCTCTGTGTCTCTCTGTCTCTCTGTCTCTCTGTCTCTCTGTCTCTCTGTCTCTCTGTCTCTCTGTCTCTCTGTCTCTCTGTCTCGCTGTCTCTCTATGTCTCTCTATGTCTCTCTCTGTCTCTCTGTCCCCTCTGTCTCTCTGTCTCTCTGTCTCTCTGTCTCTCTGTCTCTCTGTCTTTCTGGCTCTCTGTTATTATCCAAACCCAAACCCAAACCCAAACCCAAACCCAAACCCGAACATAAACCTAAACCTGAACCTAAACTCACTGAACCCGAAAAACCAAAAAAAAAAAAAAAATGGAAAAATAAGAAACCCAAACGACAAAAAATTAAAATAAAATTAATCATTTTATTTATTAAATTATAACATGTTTATTGATAAATAATAATTTACAATTTTATATTATTATAAATGAATAATTTATTCATAAAAATCATTCAACGATTAACTATGTGTCTGTCTCTATCTGTCTCTCGGTCTCTCTGTCTTTCTCTGTCTTTCTCTGTCCCTCCGTCTCTCTGTCTCTCTGTCTCTCTGTCTCTCTGTCTCTCTGTCCCTCTGTCTCTCTGTCTCTCTGCCCCTCTGTCTCTCTGTCTCTCTGTCTCTATGTCTCTCTATGTCTCTCTCTGTCTCTCTGTCTCTCTGTCTCTATGTCTCTCTATGTCTCTCTCTGTCTCTCTGTCTCTCTGTCTCTATGTCTCTCTATGTCTCTCTCTGTCTCTCTGTCTCTCTGTCTCTCTGTCTCTCTGTCGCTCTGTCTCTCTGTCTCTCTGTCTCTCTGTCTCTCTGTCTCTCTGTCTCTCTGTCTCTCTGTCTCTCTGTCGCTCTGTCTCTCTGTCTCTCTGTCTCTCTGTCTCTCTGTCTCTCTGTCTCTCTGTCTCTCTGTCTCGCTGTCTCTCTATCTCTCTATCTCTCTAGCTCTCTGTTATTACCCAAACCCAAACCCAAACCCAAACCTAAACCTAAACCCAAACCCGAATCCGAACCCGAACCTGAACGTACACCTAAACCTAAATCTAAAGGCACGAAACGCAAAGAACCGAAAAAAATGAAAAATTGGAAAAAATCAAAAACTAAAACGGCAAAAAACTAAAATAAACTTAATAAATGTATTTATTAAATTCTAACATTTTTATTGATAAATGATAATTCACAATTTTATATAGTGGTAAATAAATAATTTATTTATGAAATTCCTCTCTGTCTCTCTGTCTCTCTGTCTCTCTGTCTCTCTGTCTCTCTGTCTCTCTGTCTCTCTATCTCTCAGTCTCTCTGTCTCTCTGTCTCTCTGTCTCTCTGTCTCTCTGTCTCTCTGTCTCTCTGTCTCACTGTCTCTCTGTCTCTCTGTCTCTCTGTCTCTTTGTCTCTCTGTCTCTCTATCTCTCTGTAATTACTTAAACCCAAACCCAAACCCAAACTCAAACCCAAACCCAAACCCAAACCCAAACCCAAACCCAAACCCAAACCCAAATCCGAACCCAAACCCAAACCCAAACCCAAACCCGAAGCCGAACCCAAACCCAAACCTCAACCCAAACCCGAACATAAACCTAAACCTAAACCCACTGAACCCGAAAAACCAAAATAAAAAAAATTGGAAAAATAAGAAACCCAAACGACTAGAAATTAAAAAAAAATTAATCATTTTATTTATTAAATTATAACATGTTTATTGATAAATAATAATTTACAATTTTATATTATTATAAATGAATAATTTATTCATAAAAATCATTCAACGCATAATTATGTGTCTGTCTCTGTCTGTCTCTGTCTGTCTCTGTAAGTCTCTGTCTGTCTCTGTCTGTCTCTGTAAGTCTCTGTCTGTCTCTGTCTGTCTCTGTAAGTCTCTGTCTGTCTCTGTCTGTCTCTGTCTGTCTCTGTCTGTCTCTGTCTGTCTCTGTCTGTCTCTGTCTGTCTCTGTCTGTCTTTCTCTCTATATCTGTGTCTGTGTCTGCATCCGTGTCGGTTTCTGTGTCTGGTCTGTTTCGTGTCTGTGTCTGCGTCTGTCGTTCTCTGTGTCTCTGTCTCTCTGTCTCTCTGTCGCCTCGTCTCTCTGTCTCTCTGTCTCTCTGTCTCTGTCTCTCTGTCTCTCTGTCTCTCTGTCTCTCTGTCTCGCTGTCTCTCTGTCTCTCTGTCTCTCTGTCTCTCTGTCTCTCTGTCTCTCTGTCTCTCTGTCACTCTGTCTCTCTGTCTCTCTGTCTCTCTGTCTCTCTGTCTCTCTGTCTCTCTGTCTCTCTTTCTCTCTTTCTCTCTTTCTCTCTTTCTCTCTGTCTCTCTGTCTCTCTGTCTCTCTGTCTCTCTGTCTCTCTGTCTCTCTGTCTCTCTGTCTCTCTGTCTCTCTATCTCTCTGTCTCTCTGTCTCTCTGTCTCTCTGTCTCTTTCTGTCTCTCTGTCTTTCTCTGTCTCTCTGTCTTTCTCTGTCTTTCTCTGTCTCTCTGTTTTTCTCTGTCTCTCTGTCTTTATCTGTCTTTATCTAGCTTTCTCTGTCTCTCTGTCTCTCCGTCTCTCTGTCTCTCTGTCTCTCTGTCTCTCTGTCTCTCTGTCTCTCTGTCTCTCTGTCCCTCTGTCTCTCTGTCTCTCTGTCTCTCCGTCTCTCTGTCTCTCTGCCCCTCTGTCTCACTGTCTCTCTGTCTCTATGTCTCTCTATGTCTCTCTCTGTCTCTCTGTCTCTCTGTCTCTCTGTCGCTCTGTCTCTCTGTCTCTCTGTCTCTCTGTCTCTCTGTCTCTCTGTCTCTCTGTCTCTCTGTCTCTCTGTCTCTCTGTCTCTCTGTCACTCTGTCTCTCTGTCTCTCTGTCTCTCTGTCTCTCTGCTCTCTGTCTCTCTGTCTCTCTTTCTCTCTTTCTCTCCTTCTCACTTTCTCTCTGTCTCTCTGTCTCTCTGTCTCTCTGTCTCTCTGTCTCTCTGTCTCTCTGTCTCTCTATCTCTCTGTCTCTCTGTCTCTCTGTCTCTCTGTCTCTCTGTCTCTCTGTCTCTTTCTGTCTTTCTCTGTCTCTCTGTCTTTCTCTGTCTTTCGCTGTCTCTCTGTTTTTCTCTGTCTCTCTGTCTTTATCTGTCTTTATCTAGCTTTCTCTGTCTCTCTGTCTCTCCGTCTCTCTGTCTCTCTGTCTCTCTGTCTCTCTGTCTCTCTGTCTCTCTGTCTCTCTGTCTCTCTGTCTCTCTGTCTCTCTGTCTCTCTGTCTCTCTGTCTCTCTGCCCCTCTGTCTCTCTGTCTCTCTGTCTCTCTGTGTCTATGTCTCTCTATGTCTCTCTCTGTCTCTCTGTCTCTCTGTCTCTATGTCTCTCTATGTCTCTCTCTGTCTCTCTGTCTCTCTGTCTCTCTGTCTCTCTGTCTCTCTGTCTCTCTGTCTCTCTGTCTCTCTTTCTCTCTTTCTCTCTTTCTCTCTTTCTCTCTGTCTCTCTGTCTCTCTGTCTCTCTGTCTCTCTGTCTCTCTGTCTCTCTGTCTCTCTGTCTCTCTGTCTCTCTGTCTCTCTATCTCTCTGTCTCTCTGTCTCTCTGTCTCTCTGTCTCTTTCTGTCTCTCTGTCTTTCTCTGTCTCTCTGTCTTTCTCTGTCTCTCTGTTTTTCTCTGTCTCTCTGTCTTTATCTGTCTTTATCTAGCTTTCTCTGTCTCTCTGTCTCACCGTCTCTCTGTCTCTCTGTCTCTCTGTCTCTCTGTCTCTCTGTCTCTCTGTCTCTCTGTCCCTCTGTCTCTCTGTCTCTCTGTCTCTCCGTCTCTCTGTCTCTCTGCCCCTCTGTCTCTCTGTCTCTCTGTCTCTATGTCTCTCTATGTCTCTCTCTGTCTCTCTGTCTCTCTGTCTCTCTGTCGCTCTGTCTCTCTGTCTCTCTGTCTCTCTGTCTCTCTGTCTCTCTGTCTCTCTGTCTCTCTGTCTCTCTGTCTCTCTGTCACTCTGTCTCTCTGTCTCTCTGTCTCTCTGTCTCTCTGCTCTCTGTCTCTCTGTCTCTCTTTCTCTCTTTCTCTCCTTCTCACTTTCTCTCTGTCTCTCTGTCTCTCTGTCTCTCTGTCTCTCTATCTCTCTGTCTCTCTGTCTCTCTGTCTCTCTGTCTCTTTCTGTCTCTCTGTCTTTCTCTGTCTCTCTGTCTTTCTCTGTCTTTCTCTGTCTCTCTGTTTTTCTCTGTCTCTCTGTCTTTATCTGTCTTTATCTAGCTTTCTCTGTCTCTCTGTCTCTCCGTCTCTCTGTCTCTCTGTCTCTCTGTCTCTCTGTCTCTCTGTCTCTCTGTCTCTCTGTCTCTCTGTCTCTCTGCCCCTCTGTCTCTCTGTCTCTCTGTCTCTCTGTGTCTATGTCTCTCTATGTCTCTCTCTGTCTCTCTGTCTCTCTGTCTCTATGTCTCTCTATGTCTCTCTCTGTCTCTCTGTCTCTCTGTCTCTCTGTCTCTCTGTCGCTCTGTCTCTCTGTCTCTCTGTCTCTCTGTCTCTCTGTCTCTCTGTCTCTCTGTCTCTCTGTCTCTCTGTCGCTCTGTCTCTCTGTCTCTCTGTCTCTCTGTCTCTCTGTCTCTCTGTCGCTCTGTCTCGCTGTCTCTCTATGTCTCTCTATGTCTCTCTCTGTCTCTCTGTCCCCTCTGTCTCTCTGTCTCTCTGTCTCTCTGTCTCTCTGTCTCTCTGTCTTTCTGGCTCTCTGTTATTACCCAAACCCAAACCCAAACCCAAACCCAAACCCAAACCCAAACCCGAACAGAAACCTAAACCTGAACCTAAACTCACTGAACCCGAAAAACCAAAAAAAAAAAAAAAATGGAAAAATAAGAAACCCAAACGACAAAAAATTAAAATAAAATTAATCATTTTATTTATTAAATTATAACATGTTTATTGATAAATAATAATTTACAATTTTATATTATTATAAATGAATAATTTATTCATAAAAATCATTCAACGATTAACTATGTGTCTGTCTCTATCTGTCTCTCGGTCTCTCTGTCTTTCTCTGTCTTTCTCTGTCCCTCCGTCTCTCTGTCTCTCTGTCTCTCTGTCTCTCTGTCTCTCGGGCTCTCTGTCTCTCTGTCTCTCTATCTCTGAGTCTCTCTGTCTCTCTGTCTCTCTGTCTCTCTGTCTCTCTGTCTCTCTGTCTCTCTGTCTCTCTGTCTCTCTGTCTCTCTGTCTCTCTGTCTCTCTCTCTCTCTGTCTCTCTCTGTCTCTCTGTCTCTCTGGCTCTCTGTTATTACCCAAACCCAAACCCAAACCCAAACCCAAACCCAAACCCAAACCCGAACCCGAACCCGAACCCAAACCCAAACCTCAACTGAAACCCGAACATAAACCTAAACCTAAACCCACTGAACCCGAAAAACCAAAATAAAAAAAATTGGAAAAATAAGAAACCCAAACGACAAGAAATTAAAAAAAAATTAATCATTTTATTTATTAAATTATAACATGTTTATTGATAAATAATAATTTACAATTTTATATTATTATAAATGAATAATTTATTCATAAAAATCATTCAACGCATAATTATGTGTCTGTCTCTGTCTGTCTCTGTCTGTCTCTGTGAGTCTCTGTCTGTCTCTGTCTGTCCCTGTAAGTCTCTGTCTGTCTCTGTCTGTCTCTGTCTGTCTCTGTCTGTCTCTGTCTGTCTCTGTCTGTCTCTGTCCGTCTCTGTCTGTCTCTGTCTGTCTCTGTCTGTCTCTGTCTGTCTCTGTCTGTCTCTGTCTGTCTCTGTCTGTCTTTCTCTCTATATCTGTGTCTGTGTCTGCATCCGTGTCGGTTTCTGTGTCTGGTCTGTTTCGTGTCTGTGTCTGCGTCTGTCGTTCTCTGTGTCTCTGTCTCTCTGTCTCTCTGTCGCCTCGTCTCTCTGTCTCTCTGTCTCTCTGTCTCTGTCTCTCTGTCTCTCTGTCTCTCTGTCTCTCTGTCTCGCTGTCTCTCTGTCTCTCTGTCTCTCTGTCTCTCTTTCTCTCTTTCTCTCCTTCTCACTTTCTCTCTGTCTCTCTGTCTCTCTGTCTCTCTGTCTCTCTTTCTCTCTTTCTCTCTTTCTCTCTTTCTCTCTGTCTCTCTGTCTCTCTGCCTCTCTGTCTCTCTGTCTCTCTGTCTCTCTGTCTCTCTGTCTCTCTGTCTCTCTATCTCTCTGTCTCTCTGTCTCTCTGTCTCTCTGTCTCTTTCTGTCTCTCTGTCTTTCTCTGTCTCTCTGTCTTTCTCTGTCTTTCTCTGTCTCTCTGTTTTTCTCTGTCTCTCTGTCTTTATCTGTCTTTATCTAGCTTTCTCTGTCTCTCTGTCTCTCCGTCTCTCTGTCTCTCTGTCTCTCTGTCTCTCTGTCTCTCTGTCTCTCTGTCCCTCTGTCTCTCTGTCTCTCTGCCCCTCTGTCTCTCTGTCTCTCTGTCTCTATGTCTCTCTATGTCTCTCTCTGTCTCTCTGTCTCTCTGTCTCTCTGTCGCTCTGTCTCTCTGTCTCTCTGTCCCTCTGTCTCTCTGTCTCTCTGCCCCTCTGTCTCTCTGTCTCTCTGTCTCTATGTCTCTCTATGTCTCTCTCTGTCTCTCTGTCTCTCTGTCTCTATGTCTCTCTATGTCTCTCTCTGTCTCTCTGTCTCTCTGTCGCTCTGTCTCTCTGTCTCTCTGTCTCTCTGTCTCTCTGTCTCTCTGTCTCTCTGTCTCTCTGTCTCTCTGTCGCTCTGTCTCTCTGTCTCTCTGTCTCTCTGTCTCTCTGTCTCTCTGTCTCTCTGTCTCTCTGTCTCGCTGTCTCTCTATGTCTCTCTATGTCTCTCTCTGTCTCTCTGTCCCCTCTGTCTCTCTGTCTCTCTGTCTCTCTGTCTCTCTGTCTCTCTGTCTTTCTGGCTCTCTGTTATTACCCAAACCCAAACCCAAACCCAAACCCAAACCCAAACCCAAACCCAAACCCGAACATAAACCTAAACCTGAACCTAAACTCACTGAACCCGAAAAACCAAAAAAAAAAAAAAAATGGAAAAATAAGAAACCCAAACGACAAAAAATTAAAATAAAATTAATCATTTTATTTATTAAATTATAACATGTTTATTGATAAATAATAATTTACAATTTTATATTATTATAAACGAATAATTTATTCATAAAAATCATTCAACGATTAACTATGTGTCTGTCTCTATCTGTCTCTCGGTCTCTCTGTCTTTCTCTGTCTTTCTCTGTCCCTCCGTCTCTCTGTCTCTCTGTCTCTCTGTCTCTCTGTCTCTCTATCTCTCAGTCTCTCTGTCTCTCTGTCTCTCTGTCTCTCTGTCTCTCTGTCTCTCTGTCTCTCTGTCTCTCTGTCTCTCTGTCTCTCTGTCTCTCTGTCTCTCTGTCTCTCTGTCTCTCTGTCTCTCTATCTCTCAGTCTCTCTGTCTCTCTGTCTCTCTGTCTCTCTGTCTCTCTGTCTCTCTGTCTCTCTGTCTCTCTGTCTCTCTGTCTCTCTGTCTCTCTGTCTCTTTGTCTCTCTGTCTCTCTATCTCTCTGTTATTACTTAAACCCAAACCCAAACCCAAACCCAAACCCAAACCCAAACCCAAATCCAAATCCGAACCCAAACCCAAACCCGAAGCCGAAAACAAACCCAAACCTCAACCCAAACCCGAACATAAACCTAAACCTAAACCCACTGAACCCGAAAAACCAAAATAAAAAAAATTGGAAAAATAAGAAACCCAAACGACAAGAAAATTAAAAAAAAATTAATCATTTTATTTATTAAATTATAACATGTTTATTGATAAATAATAATTTACAATTTTATATTATTATAAATGAATAATTTATTCATAAAAATCATTCAACGCATAATTATGTGTCTGTCTCTGTCTGTCTCTGTCTGTCTCTGTAAGTCTCTGTCTGTCTCTGTCTGTCTCTGTAAGTCTCTGTCTGTCTCTGTCTGTCTCTGTAAGTCTCTGTCTGTCTCTGTCTGTCTCTGTCTGTCTCTGTCTGTCTCTGTCTGTCTCTGTCTGTCTCTGTCTGTCTTTCTCTCTATATCTGTGTCTGTGTCTGCATCCGTGTCGGTTTCTGTGTCTGGTCTGTTTCGTGTCTGTGTCTGCGTCTGTCGTTCTCTGTGTCTCTGTCTCTCTGTCTCTCTGTCGCCTCGTCTCTCTGTCTCTCTGTCTCTCTGTCTCTGTCTCTCTGTCTCTCTGTCTCTCTGTCTCTCTGTCTCGCTGTCTCTCTGTCTCTCTGTCTCTCTGTCTCTCTTTCTCTCTTTCTCTCCTTCTCACTTTCTCTCTGTCTCTCTGTCTCTCTGTCTCTCTGTCTCTCTGTCTCTCTGTCTCTCTGTCTCTCTGTCTCTCTGTCTCTCTATCTCTCTGTCTCTCTGTCTCTCTGTCTCTCTGTCTCTTTCTGTCTCTCTGTCTTTCTCTGTCTCTCTGTCTTTCTCTGTCTTTCTCTGTCTCTCTGTTTTTCTCTGTCTCTCTGTCTTTATCTGTCTTTATCTAGCTTTCTCTGTCTCTCTGTCTCTCTGTCTCTCTGTCTCTCTGCCCCTCTGTCTCTCTGTCTCTCTGTCTCTCTGTGTCTATGTCTCTCTATGTCTCTCTCTGTCTCTCTGTCTCTCTGTCTCTATGTCTCTCTATGTCTCTCTCTGTCTCTCTGTCTCTCTGTCTCTCTGTCTCTCTGTCTCTCTGTCTCTCTGTCTCTCTTTCTCTCTTTCTCTCTTTCTCTCTTTCTCTCTGTCTCTCTGTCTCTCTGTCTCTCTGTCTCTCTGTCTCTCTGTCTCTCTGTCTCTCTGTCTCTCTGTCTCTCTATCTCTCTGTCTCTCTGTCTCTCTGTCTCTCTGTCTCTTTCTGTCTCTCTGTCTTTCTCTGTCTCTCTGTCTTTCTCTGTCTTTCTCTGTCTCTCTGTTTTTCTCTGTCTCTCTGTCTTTATCTGTCTTTATCTAGCTTTCTCTGTCTCTCTGTCTCTCCGTCTCTCTGTCTCTCTGTCTCTCTGTCTCTCTGTCTCTCTGTCTCTCTGTCTCTCTGTCCCTCTGTCTCTCTGTCTCTCTGTCTCTCTGTCTCTCCGTCTCTCTGTCTCTCTGCCCCTCTGTCTCTCTGTCTCTCTGTCTCTATGTCTCTCTATGTCTCTCTCTGTCTCTGTGTCTCTCTGTCTCTCTGTCGCTCTGTCTCTCTGTCTCTCTGTCTCTCTGTCTCTCTGTCTCTCTGTCTCTCTGTCTCTCTGTCTCTCTGTCTCTCTGTCTCTCTGTCACTCTGTCTCTCTGTCTCTCTGTCTCTCTGTCTCTCTGCTCTCTGTCTCTCTGTCTCTCTTTCTCTCTTTCTCTCCTTCTCACTTTCTCTCTGTCTCTCTGTCTCTCTGTCTCTCTGTCTCTCTGTCTCTCTGTCTCTCTGTCTCTCTGTCTCTCTATCTCTCTGTCTCTCTGTCTCTCTGTCTCTCTGTCTCTTTCTGTCTCTCTGTCTTTCTCTGTCTCTCTGTCTTTCTCTGTCTTTCTCTGTCTCTCTGTTTTTCTCTGTCTCTCTGTCTTTATCTGTCTTTATCTAGCTTTCTCTGTCTCTCTGTCTCTCCGTCTCTCTGTCTCTCTGTCTCTCTGTCTCTCTGTCTCTCTGTCTCTCTGTCTCTCTGTCTCTCTGTCTCTCTGTCTCTCTGTCTCTCTGCCCCTCTGTCTCTCTGTCTCTCTGTCTCTCTGTGTCTATGTCTCTCTATGTCTCTCTCTGTCTCTCTGTCTCTCTGTCTCTATGTCTCTCTATGTCTCTCTCTGTCTCTCTGTCTCTCTGTCTCTCTGTCTCTCTGTCGCTCTGTCTCTCTGTCTCTCTGTCTCTCTGTCTCTCTGTCTCTCTGTCTCTCTGTCTCTCTGTCTCTCTGTCGCTCTGTCTCTCTGTCTCTCTGTCTCTCTGTCTCTCTGTCTCTCTGTCTCTCTGTCTCGCTGTCTCTCTATGTCTCTCTATGTCTCTCTCTGTCTCTCTGCCCCCTCTGTCTCTCTGTCTCTCTGTCTCTCTGTCTCTCTGTCTCTCTGTCTTTCTGGCTCTCTGTTATTACCCAAACCCAAACCCAAACCCAAACCCAAACCCAAACCCAAACCCGAACATAAACCTAAACCTGAACCTAAACTCACTGAACCCGAAAAACCAAAAAAAAAAAAAAAATGGAAAAATAAGAAACCCAAACGACAAAAAATTAAAATAAAATTAATCATTTTATTTATTAAATTATAACATGTTTATTGATAAATAATAATTTACAATTTTATATTATTATAAATGAATAATTTATTCATAAAAATCATTCAACGATTAACTATGTGTCTGTCTCTATCTGTCTCTCGGTCTCTCTGTCTTTCTCTGTCTTTCTCTGTCCCTCCGTCTCTCTGTCTCTCTGTCTCTCTGTCTCTCTGTCTCTCGGGCTCTCTGTCTCTCTGTCTCTCTATCTCTGAGTCTCTCTGTCTCTCTGTCTCTCTGTCTCTCTGTCTCTCTGTCTCTCTGTCTCTCTGTCTCTCTGTCTCTCTGTCTCTCTGTCTCTCTGTTTCTCTGTCTCTCTGTCTCTCTGTCTCTCTCTCTCTCTCTGTCTCTCTCTGTCTCTCTGTCTCTCTGGCTCTCTGTTATTACCCAAACCCAAACCCAAACCCAAACCCAAACCCAAACCCAAGCCCGAACCCGAACCCGAACCCAAACCCAAACCTCAACTCAAACCCGAACATAAACCTAAACCTAAACCCACTGAACCCGAAAAACCAAAATAAAAAAAATTGGAAAAATAAGAAACCCAAACGACAAGAAATTAAAAAAAAATTAATCATTTTATTTATTAAATTATAACATGTTTATTGATAAATAATAATTTACAATTTTATATTATTATAAATGAATAATTTATTCATAAAAATCATTCAACGCATAATTATGTGTCTGTCTCTGTCTGTCTCTGTCTGTCTCTGTAAGTCTCTGTCTGTCTCTGTCTGTCCCTGTAAGTCTCTGTCTGTCTCTGTCTGTCTCTGTCTGTCTCTGTCTGTCTCTGTCTGTCTCTGTCTGTCTCTGTCCGTCTCTGTCTGTCTCTGTCTGTCTCTGTCTGTCTCTGTCTGTCTCTGTCTGTCTCTGTCTGTCTTTCTCTCTATATCTGTGTCTGTGTCTGCATCCGTGTCGGTTTCTGTGTCTGGTCTGTTTCGTGTCTGTGTCTGCGTCTGTCGTTCTCTGTGTCTCTGTCTCTCTGTCTCTCTGTCGCCTCGTCTCTCTGTCTCTCTGTCTCTCTGTCTCTGTCTCTCTGTCTCTCTGTCTCGCTGTCTCTCTGTCTCTCTGTCTCTCTGTCTCTCTGTCTCTCTGTCTCTCTGTCTCTCTGTCACTCTGTCTCTCTGTCTCTCTGTCTCTCTGTCTCTCTGTCTCTCTGTCTCTCTTTCTCTCTTTCTCTCTTTCTCTCTTTCTCTCTGTCTCTCTGTCTCTCTGCCTCTCTGTCTCTCTGTCTCTCTGTCTCTCTGTCTCTCTGTCTCTCTGTCTCTCTATCTCTCTGTCTCTCTGTCTCTCTGTCTCTCTGTCTCTTTCTGTCTCTCTGTCTTTCTCTGTCTCTCTGTCTTTCTCTGTCTTTCTCTGTCTCTCTGTTTTTCTCTGTCTCTCTGTCTTTATCTGTCTTTATCTAGCTTTCTCTGTCTCTCTGTCTCTCCGTCTCTCTGTCTCTCTGTCTCTCTGTCTCTCTGTCTCTCTGTCTCTCTGTCCCTCTGTCTCTCTGTCTCTCTGCCCCTCTGTCTCTCTGTCTCTCTGTCTCTATGTCTCTCTATGTCTCTCTCTGTCTCTCTGTCTCTCTGTCTCTCTGTCGCTCTGTCGCTCTGTCTCTCTGTCTCTCCGTCTCTCTGTCTCTCTGTCTCTCTGTCTCTCTGTCTCTCTGTCTCTCTGTCTCTCTGTCACTCTGTCTCTCTGTCTCTCTGTCTCTCTGTCTCTCTGCTCTCTGTCTCTCTGTCTCTCTTTCTCTCTTTCTCTCCTTCTCACTTTCTCTCTGTCTCTCTGTCTCTCTGTCTCTCTGTCTCTCTGTCTCTCTGTCTCTCTGTCTCTCTGTCTCTCTGTCTCTCTGTCTCTCTGTTTCTCTGTCTCTCTGTCTCTCTGTCTCTCTCTCTCTCTCTGTCTCTCTCTGTCTCTCTGTCTCTCTGGCTCTCTGTTATTACCCAAACCCAAACCCAAACCCAAACCCAAACCCAAACCCAAGCCCGAACCCGAACCCGAACCCAAACCCAAACCTCAACTCAAACCCGAACATAAACCTAAACCTAAACCCACTGAACCCGAAAAACCAAAATAAAAAAAATTGGAAAAATAAGAAACCCAAACGACAAGAAATTAAAAAAAAATTAATCATTTTATTTATTAAATTATAACATGTTTATTGATAAATAATAATTTACAATTTTATATTATTATAAATGAATAATTTATTCATAAAAATCATTCAACGCATAATTATGTGTCTGTCTCTGTCTGTCTCTGTCTGTCTCTGTAAGTCTCTGTAAGTCTCTGTCTGTCTCTGTCTGTCCCTGTAAGTCTCTGTCTGTCTCTGTCTGTCTCTGTCTGTCTCTGTCTGTCTCTGTCTGTCTCTGTCTGTCTCTGTCCGTCTCTGTCTGTCTCTGTCTGTCTCTGTCTGTCTCTGTCTGTCTCTGTCTGTCTCTGTCTGTCTCTGTCTGTCTCTGTCTGTCTTTCTCTCTATATCGGTGTCTGTGTCTGCATCCGTGTCGGTTTCTGTGTCTGGTCTGTTTCGTGTCTGTGTCTGCGTCTGTCGTTCTCTGTGTCTCTGTCTCTCTGTCTCTCTGTCGCCTCGTCTCTCTGTCTCTCTGTCTCTCTGTCTCTCTGTCTCTCTGCCTCTCTGTCTCTCTGTCTCTCTGTCTCTCTGTCTCTCTGTCTCTCTGTCTCTCTATCTCTCTGTCTCTCTGTCTCTCTGTCTCTCTGTCTCTTTCTGTCTCTCTGTCTTTCTCTGTCTCTCTGTCTTTCTCTGTCTTTCTCTGTCTCTCTGTTTTTCTCTGTCTCTCTGTCTTTATCTGTCTTTATCTAGCTTTCTCTGTCTCTCTGTCTCTCCGTCTCTCTGTCTCTCTGTCTCTCTGTCTCTCTGTCTCTCTGTCTCTCTGTCCCTCTGTCTCTCTGTCTCTCTGCCCCTCTGTCTCTCTGTCTCTCTGTCTCTATGTCTCTCTATGTCTCTCTCTGTCTCTCTGTCTCTCTGTCTCTCTGTCGCTCTGTCTCTCTGTCTCTCTGTCTCTCTGTCTCTCTGTCTCTCTGTCTCTCTGTCTCTCTGTCTCTCTGTCTCTCTGTCTCTCTGTCACTCTGTCTCTCTGTCTCTCTGTCTCTCTGTCTCTCTGCTCTCTGTCTCTCTGTCTCTCTTTCTCTCTTTCTCTCCTTCTCTCTTTCTCTCTGTCTCTCTGTCTCTCTGTCTCTCTGTCTCTCTGTCTCTCTGTCTCTCTGTCTCTCTGTCTCTCTATCTCTCTGTCTCTCTGTCTCTCTGTCTCTCTGTCTCTTTCTGTCTCTCTGTCTTTCTCTGTCTCTCTGTCTTTCTCTGTCTTTCTCTGTCTCTCTGTTTTTCTCTGTCTCTCTGTCTTTATCTGTCTTTATCTAGCTTTCTCTGTCTCTCTGTCTCTCCGTCTCTCTGTCTCTCTGTCTCTCTGTCTCTCTGTCTCTCTGTCTCTCTGTCTCTCTGTCTCTCTGTCTCTCTGTCCCTCTGTCTCTCTGTCTCTCTGCCCCTCTGTCTCTCTGTCTCTCTGTCTCTATGTCTCTCTATGTCTCTCTCTGTCTCTCTGTCTCTCTGTCTCTATGTCTCTCTATGTCTCTCTCTGTCTCTCTGTCTCTCTGTCGCTCTGTCTCTCTGTCTCTCTGTCTCTCTGTCTCTCTGTCTCTCTGTCTCTCTGTCTCTCTGTCGCTCTGTCTCTCTGTCTCTCTGTCTCTCTGTCTCTCTGTCTCTCTGTCTCTCTGTCTCTCTGTCTCGCTGTCTCTCTATGTCTCTCTATGTCTCTCTCTGTCTCTCTGTCCCCTCTGTCTCTCTGTCTCTCTGTCTCTCTGTCTCTCTGTCTCTCTGTCTTTCTGGCTCTCTGTTATTACCCAAACCCAAACCCAAACCCAAACCCAAACCCAAACCCAAACCCAAACCCGAACATAAACCTAAACCTGAACCTAAACTCACTGAACCCGAAAAACCAAAAAAAAAAAAAAAATGGAAAAATAAGAAACCCAAACGACAAAAAATTAAAATAAAATTAATCATTTTATTTATTAAATTATAACATGTTTATTGATAAATAATAATTTACAATTTTATATTATTATAAACGAATAATTTATTCATAAAAATCATTCAACGATTAACTATGTGTCTGTCTCTATCTGTCTCTCGGTCTCTCTGTCTTTCTCTGTCTTTCTCTGTCCCTCCGTCTCTCTGTCTCTCTGTCTCTCTGTCTCTCTGTCTCTCTATCTCTCAGTCTCTCTGTCTCTCTGTCTCTCTGTCTCTCTGTCTCTCTGTCTCTCTGTCTCTCTGTCTCTCTGTCTCTCTGTCTCTCTGTCTCTCTGTCTCTCTGTCTCTCTGTCTCTCTGTCTCTCTATCTCTCAGTCTCTCTGTCTCTCTGTCTCTCTGTCTCTCTGTCTCTCTGTCTCTCTGTCTCTCTGTCTCTCTGTCTCTCTGTCTCTCTGTCTCTCTGTCTCTTTGTCTCTCTGTCTCTCTATCTCTCTGTTATTACTTAAACCCAAACCCAAACCCAAACCCAAACCCAAACCCAAACCCAAACCCAAACCCAAATCCAAATCCGAACCCAAACCCAAACCCGAAGCCGAAAACAAACCCAAACCTCAACCCAAACCCGAACATAAACCTAAACCTAAACCCACTGAACCCGAAAAACCAAAATAAAAAAAATTGGAAAAATAAGAAACCCAAACGACAAGAAAATTAAAAAAAAATTAATCATTTTATTTATTAAATTATAACATGTTTATTGATAAATAATAATTTACAATTTTATATTATTATAAATGAATAATTTATTCATAAAAATCATTCAACGCATAATTATGTGTCTGTCTCTGTCTGTCTCTGTCTGTCTCTGTAAGTCTCTGTCTGTCTCTGTCTGTCTCTGTAAGTCTCTGTCTGTCTCTGTCTGTCTCTGTAAGTCTCTGTCTGTCTCTGTCTGTCTCTGTCTGTCTCTGTCTGTCTCTGTCTGTCTCTGTCTGTCTCTGTCTGTCTTTCTCTCTATATCTGTGTCTGTGTCTGCATCCGTGTCGGTTTCTGTGTCTGGTCTGTTTCGTGTCTGTGTCTGCGTCTGTCGTTCTCTGTGTCTCTGTCTCTCTGTCTCTCTGTCGCCTCGTCTCTCTGTCTCTCTGTCTCTCTGTCTCTGTCTCTCTGTCTCTCTGTCTCTCTGTCTCTCTGTCTCGCTGTCTCTCTGTCTCTCTGTCTCTCTGTCTCTCTTTCTCTCTTTCTCTCCTTCTCACTTTCTCTCTGTCTCTCTGTCTCTCTGTCTCTCTGTCTCTCTGTCTCTCTGTCTCTCTGTCTCTCTGTCTCTCTGTCTCTCTATCTCTCTGTCTCTCTGTCTCTCTGTCTCTCTGTCTCTTTCTGTCTCTCTGTCTTTCTCTGTCTCTCTGTCTTTCTCTGTCTTTCTCTGTCTCTCTGTTTTTCTCTGTCTCTCTGTCTTTATCTGTCTTTATCTAGCTTTCTCTGTCTCTCTGTCTCTCTGTCTCTCTGTCTCTCTGCCCCTCTGTCTCTCTGTCTCTCTGTCTCTCTGTGTCTATGTCTCTCTATGTCTCTCTCTGTCTCTCTGTCTCTCTGTCTCTATGTCTCTCTATGTCTCTCTCTGTCTCTCTGTCTCTCTGTCTCTCTGTCTCTCTGTCTCTCTGTCTCTCTGTCTCTCTTTCTCTCTTTCTCTCTTTCTCTCTTTCTCTCTGTCTCTCTGTCTCTCTGTCTCTCTGTCTCTCTGTCTCTCTGTCTCTCTGTCTCTCTGTCTCTCTGTCTCTCTATCTCTCTGTCTCTCTGTCTCTCTGTCTCTCTGTCTCTTTCTGTCTCTCTGTCTTTCTCTGTCTCTCTGTCTTTCTCTGTCTTTCTCTGTCTCTCTGTTTTTCTCTGTCTCTCTGTCTTTATCTGTCTTTATCTAGCTTTCTCTGTCTCTCTGTCTCTCCGTCTCTCTGTCTCTCTGTCTCTCTGTCTCTCTGTCTCTCTGTCTCTCTGTCTCTCTGTCCCTCTGTCTCTCTGTCTCTCTGTCTCTCTGTCTCTCCGTCTCTCTGTCTCTCTGCCCCTCTGTCTCTCTGTCTCTCTGTCTCTATGTCTCTCTATGTCTCTCTCTGTCTCTGTGTCTCTCTGTCTCTCTGTCGCTCTGTCTCTCTGTCTCTCTGTCTCTCTGTCTCTCTGTCTCTCTGTCTCTCTGTCTCTCTGTCTCTCTGTCTCTCTGTCTCTCTGTCACTCTGTCTCTCTGTCTCTCTGTCTCTCTGTCTCTCTGCTCTCTGTCTCTCTGTCTCTCTTTCTCTCTTTCTCTCCTTCTCACTTTCTCTCTGTCTCTCTGTCTCTCTGTCTCTCTGTCTCTCTGTCTCTCTGTCTCTCTGTCTCTCTGTCTCTCTATCTCTCTGTCTCTCTGTCTCTCTGTCTCTCTGTCTCTTTCTGTCTCTCTGTCTTTCTCTGTCTCTCTGTCTTTCTCTGTCTTTCTCTGTCTCTCTGTTTTTCTCTGTCTCTCTGTCTTTATCTGTCTTTATCTAGCTTTCTCTGTCTCTCTGTCTCTCCGTCTCTCTGTCTCTCTGTCTCTCTGTCTCTCTGTCTCTCTGTCTCTCTGTCTCTCTGTCTCTCTGTCTCTCTGTCTCTCTGTCTCTCTGCCCCTCTGTCTCTCTGTCTCTCTGTCTCTCTGTGTCTATGTCTCTCTATGTCTCTCTCTGTCTCTCTGTCTCTCTGTCTCTATGTCTCTCTATGTCTCTCTCTGTCTCTCTGTCTCTCTGTCTCTCTGTCTCTCTGTCGCTCTGTCTCTCTGTCTCTCTGTCTCTCTGTCTCTCTGTCTCTCTGTCTCTCTGTCTCTCTGTCTCTCTGTCGCTCTGTCTCTCTGTCTCTCTGTCTCTCTGTCTCTCTGTCTCTCTGTCTCTCTGTCTCGCTGTCTCTCTATGTCTCTCTATGTCTCTCTCTGTCTCTCTGCCCCCTCTGTCTCTCTGTCTCTCTGTCTCTCTGTCTCTCTGTCTCTCTGTCTTTCTGGCTCTCTGTTATTACCCAAACCCAAACCCAAACCCAAACCCAAACCCAAACCCAAACCCGAACATAAACCTAAACCTGAACCTAAACTCACTGAACCCGAAAAACCAAAAAAAAAAAAAAAATGGAAAAATAAGAAACCCAAACGACAAAAAATTAAAATAAAATTAATCATTTTATTTATTAAATTATAACATGTTTATTGATAAATAATAATTTACAATTTTATATTATTATAAATGAATAATTTATTCATAAAAATCATTCAACGATTAACTATGTGTCTGTCTCTATCTGTCTCTCGGTCTCTCTGTCTTTCTCTGTCTTTCTCTGTCCCTCCGTCTCTCTGTCTCTCTGTCTCTCTGTCTCTCTGTCTCTCGGGCTCTCTGTCTCTCTGTCTCTCTATCTCTGAGTCTCTCTGTCTCTCTGTCTCTCTGTCTCTCTGTCTCTCTGTCTCTCTGTCTCTCTGTCTCTCTGTCTCTCTGTCTCTCTGTCTCTCTGTTTCTCTGTCTCTCTGTCTCTCTGTCTCTCTCTCTCTCTCTGTCTCTCTCTGTCTCTCTGTCTCTCTGGCTCTCTGTTATTACCCAAACCCAAACCCAAACCCAAACCCAAACCCAAACCCAAGCCCGAACCCGAACCCGAACCCAAACCCAAACCTCAACTCAAACCCGAACATAAACCTAAACCTAAACCCACTGAACCCGAAAAACCAAAATAAAAAAAATTGGAAAAATAAGAAACCCAAACGACAAGAAATTAAAAAAAAATTAATCATTTTATTTATTAAATTATAACATGTTTATTGATAAATAATAATTTACAATTTTATATTATTATAAATGAATAATTTATTCATAAAAATCATTCAACGCATAATTATGTGTCTGTCTCTGTCTGTCTCTGTCTGTCTCTGTAAGTCTCTGTCTGTCTCTGTCTGTCCCTGTAAGTCTCTGTCTGTCTCTGTCTGTCTCTGTCTGTCTCTGTCTGTCTCTGTCTGTCTCTGTCTGTCTCTGTCCGTCTCTGTCTGTCTCTGTCTGTCTCTGTCTGTCTCTGTCTGTCTCTGTCTGTCTCTGTCTGTCTTTCTCTCTATATCTGTGTCTGTGTCTGCATCCGTGTCGGTTTCTGTGTCTGGTCTGTTTCGTGTCTGTGTCTGCGTCTGTCGTTCTCTGTGTCTCTGTCTCTCTGTCTCTCTGTCGCCTCGTCTCTCTGTCTCTCTGTCTCTCTGTCTCTGTCTCTCTGTCTCTCTGTCTCGCTGTCTCTCTGTCTCTCTGTCTCTCTGTCTCTCTGTCTCTCTGTCTCTCTGTCTCTCTGTCACTCTGTCTCTCTGTCTCTCTGTCTCTCTGTCTCTCTGTCTCTCTGTCTCTCTTTCTCTCTTTCTCTCTTTCTCTCTTTCTCTCTGTCTCTCTGTCTCTCTGCCTCTCTGTCTCTCTGTCTCTCTGTCTCTCTGTCTCTCTGTCTCTCTGTCTCTCTATCTCTCTGTCTCTCTGTCTCTCTGTCTCTCTGTCTCTTTCTGTCTCTCTGTCTTTCTCTGTCTCTCTGTCTTTCTCTGTCTTTCTCTGTCTCTCTGTTTTTCTCTGTCTCTCTGTCTTTATCTGTCTTTATCTAGCTTTCTCTGTCTCTCTGTCTCTCCGTCTCTCTGTCTCTCTGTCTCTCTGTCTCTCTGTCTCTCTGTCTCTCTGTCCCTCTGTCTCTCTGTCTCTCTGCCCCTCTGTCTCTCTGTCTCTCTGTCTCTATGTCTCTCTATGTCTCTCTCTGTCTCTCTGTCTCTCTGTCTCTCTGTCGCTCTGTCGCTCTGTCTCTCTGTCTCTCCGTCTCTCTGTCTCTCTGTCTCTCTGTCTCTCTGTCTCTCTGTCTCTCTGTCTCTCTGTCACTCTGTCTCTCTGTCTCTCTGTCTCTCTGTCTCTCTGCTCTCTGTCTCTCTGTCTCTCTTTCTCTCTTTCTCTCCTTCTCACTTTCTCTCTGTCTCTCTGTCTCTCTGTCTCTCTGTCTCTCTGTCTCTCTGTCTCTCTGTCTCTCTGTCTCTCTGTCTCTCTGTCTCTCTATCTCTCTGTCTCTCTGTCTCTCTGTCTCTCTGTCTCTTTCTGTCTCTCTGTCTTTCTCTGTCTCTCTGTCTTTCTCTGTCTTTCTCTGTCTCTCTGTCTTTCTCTGTCTCTCTGTCTTTATCTGTCTTTATCTAGCTTTCTCTGTCTCTCTGTCTCTCCGTCTCTCTGTCTCTCTGTCTCTCTGTCTCTCTGTCTCTCTGTCTCTCTGTCTCTCTGTCCCTCTGTCTCTCTGTCTCTCTGTCTCTCCGTCTCTCTGTCACTCTGCCCCTCTGTCTCTCTGTCTCTCTGTCTCTATGTCTCTCTATGTCTCTCTCTGTCTCTCTGTCTCTCTGTCTCTCTGTCGCTCTGTCTCTCTGTCTCTCTGTCTCTCTGTCTCTCTGTCTCTCTGTCTCTCTGTCTCTCTGTCTCTCTGTCTCTCTGTCACTCTGTCTCTCTGTCTCTCTGTCTCTCTGTCTCTCTGCTCTCTGTCTCTCTGTCTCTCTTTCTCTCTTTCTCTCCTTCTCACTTTCTCTCTGTCTCTCTGTCTCTCTGTCTCTCTGTCTCTCTGTCTCTCTGTCTCTCTGTCTCTCTGTCTCTCTATCTCTCTGTCTCTCTGTCTCTCTGTCTCTCTGTCTCTTTCTGTCTCTCTGTCTTTCTCTGTCTCTCTGTCTTTCTCTGTCTTTCTCTGTCTCTCTGTTTTTCTCTGTCTCTCTGTCTTTATCTGTCTTTATCTAGCTTTCTCTGTCTCTCTGTCTCTCCGTCTCTCTGTCTCTCTGTCTCTCTGTCTCTCTGTCTCTCTGTCTCTCTGTCTCTCTGTCTCTCTGTCTCTCTGTCTCTCTGTCTCTCTGTCTCTCTGTCTCTCTGCCCCTCTGTCTCTCTGTCTCTCTGTCTCTCTGTGTCTATGTCTCTCTATGTCTCTCTCTGTCTCTCTGTCTCTCTGTCTCTATGTCTCTCTATGTCTCTCTCTGTCTCTCTGTCTGTCTGTCTGTCTGTCTCTCTGTCGCTCTGTCTCTCTGTCTCTCTGTCTCTCTTTCTCTCTGTCTCTCTGTCTCTCTGTCTCTCTGTCTCTCTGTCGCTCTGTCTCTCTGTCTCTCTGTCTCTCTGTCTCTCTGTCTCTCTGTCTCTCTGTCTCGCTGTCTCTCTATGTCTCTCTATGTCTCTCTCTGTCTCTCTGTCCCCTCTGTCTCTCTGTCTCTCTGTCTCTCTGTCTCTCTGTCTCTCTGTCTTTCTGGCTCTCTGTTATTACCCAAACCCAAACCCAAACCCAAACCCAAACCCAAACCCAAACCCGAACATAAACCTAAACCTGAACCTAAACTCACTGAACCCGAAAAACCAAAAAAAAAAAAAAAATGGAAAAATAAGAAACCCAAACGACAAAAAATTAAAATAAAATTAATCATTTTATTTATTAAATTATAACATGTTTATTGATAAATAATAATTTACAATTTTATATTATTATAAATGAATAATTTATTCATAAAAATCATTCAACGATTAACTATGTGTCTGTCTCTATCTGTCTCTCGGTCTCTCTGTCTTTCTCTGTCTTTCTCTTTCCCTCCGTCTCTCTGTCTCTCTGTCTCTCTGTCTCTCGGGCTCTCTGTCTCTCTGTCTCTCTATCTCTGAGTCTCTCTGTCTCTCTGTCTCTCTGTCTCTCTGTCTCTCTGTCTCTCTGTCTCTCTGTCTCTCTGTCTCTCTGTCTCTCTGTCTCTCTGTCTCTCTGTCTCTCTGTCTCTCTGTCTCTCTCTCTCTCTGTCTCTCTCTGTCTCTCTGTCTCTCTGGCTCTCTGTTATTACCCAAACCCAAACCCAAACCCAAACCCAAACCCAAACCCAAACCCGAACCCGAACCCGAACCCAAACCCAAACCTCAACTCAAACCCGAACATAAACCTAAACCTAAACCCACTGAACCCGAAAAACCAAAATAAAAAAAATTGGAAAAATAAGAAACCCAAACGACAAGAAATTAAAAAAAAATTAATCATTTTATTTATTAAATTATAACATGTTTATTGATAAATAATAATTTACAATTTTATATTATTATAAATGAATAATTTATTCATAAAAATCATTCAACGCATAATTATGTGTCTGTCTCTGTCTGTCTCTGTCTGTCTCTGTAAGTCTCTGTAAGTCTCTGTCTGTCTCTGTCTGTCCCTGTAAGTCTCTGTCTGTCTCTGTCTGTCTCTGTCTGTCTCTGTCTGTCTCTGTCTGTCTCTGTCTGTCTCTGTCCGTCTCTGTCTGTCTCTGTCTGTCTCTGTCTGTCTCTGTCTGTCTCTGTCTGTCTCTGTCTGTCTCTGTCTGTCTTTCTCTCTATATCGATGTCTGTGTCTGCATCCGTGTCGGTTTCTGTGTCTGGTCTGTTTCGTGTCTGTGTCTGCGTCTGTCGTTCTCTGTGTCTCTGTCTCTCTGTCTCTCTGTCGCCTCGTCTCTCTGTCTCTCTGTCTCTCTGTCTCTCTGTCTCTCTGCCTCTCTGTCTCTCTGTCTCTCTGTCTCTCTGTCTCTCTGTCTCTCTGTCTCTCTATCTCTCTGTCTCTCTGTCTCTCTGTCTCTCTGTCTCTTTCTGTCTCTCTGTCTTTCTCTGTCTCTCTGTCTTTCTCTGTCTTTCTCTGTCTCTCTGTTTTTCTCTGTCTCTCTGTCTTTATCTGTCTTTATCTAGCTTTCTCTGTCTCTCTGTCTCTCCGTCTCTCTGTCTCTCTGTCTCTCTGTCTCTCTGTCTCTCTGTCTCTCTGTCCCTCTGTCTCTCTGTCTCTCTGCCCCTCTGTCTCTCTGTCTCTCTGTCTCTATGTCTCTCTATGTCTCTCTCTGTCTCTCTGTCTCTCTGTCTCTCTGTCGCTCTGTCTCTCTGTCTCTCTGTCTCTCTGTCTCTCTGTCTCTCTGTCTCTCTGTCTCTCTGTCTCTCTGTCTCTCTGTCTCTCTGTCACTCTGTCTCTCTGTCTCTCTGTCTCTCTGTCTCTCTGCTCTCTGTCTCTCTGTCTCTCTTTCTCTCTTTCTCTCCTTCTCTCTTTCTCTCTGTCTCTCTGTCTCTCTGTCTCTCTGTCTCTCTGTCTCTCTGTCTCTCTGTCTCTCTGTCTCTCTATCTCTCTGTCTCTCTGTCTCTCTGTCTCTCTGTCTCTTTCTGTCTCTCTGTCTTTCTCTGTCTCTCTGTCTTTCTCTGTCTTTCTCTGTCTCTCTGTTTTTCTCTGTCTCTCTGTCTTTATCTGTCTTTATCTAGCTTTCTCTGTCTCTCTGTCTCTCCGTCTCTCTGTCTCTCTGTCTCTCTGTCTCTCTGTCTCTCTGTCTCTCTGTCTCTCTGTCTCTCTGTCTCTCTGTCCCTCTGTCTCTCTGTCTCTCTGCCCCTCTGTCTCTCTGTCTCTCTGTCTCTATGTCTCTCTATGTCTCTCTCTGTCTCTCTGTCTCTCTGTCTCTATGTCTCTCTATGTCTCTCTCTGTCTCTCTGTCTCTCTGTCGCTCTGTCTCTCTGTCTCTCTGTCTCTCTGTCTCTCTGTCTCTCTGTCTCTCTGTCTCTCTGTCGCTCTGTCTCTCTGTCTCTCTGTCTCTCTGTCTCTCTGTCTCTCTGTCTCTCTGTCTCTCTGTCTCGCTGTCTCTCTATGTCTCTCTATGTCTCTCTCTGTCTCTCTGTCCCCTCTGTCTCTCTGTCTCTCTGTCTCTCTGTCTCTCTGTCTCTCTGTCTTTCTGGCTCTCTGTTATTACCCAAACCCAAACCCAAACCCAAACCCAAACCCAAACCCAAACCCAAACCCGAACATAAACCTAAACCTGAACCTAAACTCACTGAACCCGAAAAACCAAAAAAAAAAAAAAAATGGAAAAATAAGAAACCCAAACGACAAAAAATTAAAATAAAATTAATCATTTTATTTATTAAATTATAACATGTTTATTGATAAATAATAATTTACAATTTTATATTATTATAAACGAATAATTTATTCATAAAAATCATTCAACGATTAACTATGTGTCTGTCTCTATCTGTCTCTCGGTCTCTCTGTCTTTCTCTGTCTTTCTCTGTCCCTCCGTCTCTCTGTCTCTCTGTCTCTCTGTCTCTCTGTCTCTCTATCTCTCAGTCTCTCTGTCTCTCTGTCTCTCTGTCTCTCTGTCTCTCTGTCTCTCTGTCTCTCTGTCTCTCTGTCTCTCTGTCTCTCTGTCTCTCTGTCTCTCTGTCTCTCTGTCTCTCTGTCTCTCTATCTCTCAGTCTCTCTGTCTCTCTGTCTCTCTGTCTCTCTGTCTCTCTGTCTCTCTGTCTCTCTGTCTCTCTGTCTCTCTGTCTCTCTGTCTCTCTGTCTCTTTGTCTCTCTGTCTCTCTATCTCTCTGTTATTACTTAAACCCAAACCCAAACCCAAACCTAAACCCAAACCCAAACCCAAACCCAAACCCAAATCCAAATCCGAACCCAAACCCAAACCCGAAGCCGAAAACAAACCCAAACCTCAACCCAAACCCGAACATAAACCTAAACCTAAACCCACTGAACCCGAAAAACCAAAATAAAAAAAATTGGAAAAATAAGAAACCCAAACGACAAGAAAATTAAAAAAAAATTAATCATTTTATTTATTAAATTATAACATGTTTATTGATAAATAATAATTTACAATTTTATATTATTATAAATGAATAATTTATTCATAAAAATCATTCAACGCATAATTATGTGTCTGTCTCTGTCTGTCTCTGTCTGTCTCTGTAAGTCTCTGTCTGTCTCTGTCTGTCTCTGTAAGTCTCTGTCTGTCTCTGTCTGTCTCTGTAAGTCTCTGTCTGTCTCTGTCTGTCTCTGTCTGTCTCTGTCTGTCTCTGTCTGTCTCTGTCTGTCTCTGTCTGTCTTTCTCTCTATATCTGTGTCTGTGTCTGCATCCGTGTCGGTTTCTGTGTCTGGTCTGTTTCGTGTCTGTGTCTGCGTCTGTCGTTCTCTGTGTCTCTGTCTCTCTGTCTCTCTGTCGCCTCGTCTCTCTGTCTCTCTGTCTCTCTGTCTCTGTCTCTCTGTCTCTCTGTCTCTCTGTCTCTCTGTCTCGCTGTCTCTCTGTCTCTCTGTCTCTCTGTCTCTCTTTCTCTCTTTCTCTCCTTCTCACTTTCTCTCTGTCTCTCTGTCTCTCTGTCTCTCTGTCTCTCTGTCTCTCTGTCTCTCTGTCTCTCTGTCTCTCTGTCTCTCTATCTCTCTGTCTCTCTGTCTCTCTGTCTCTCTGTCTCTTTCTGTCTCTCTGTCTTTCTCTGTCTCTCTGTCTTTCTCTGTCTTTCTCTGTCTCTCTGTTTTTCTCTGTCTCTCTGTCTTTATCTGTCTTTATCTAGCTTTCTCTGTCTCTCTGTCTCTCTGTCTCTCTGTCTCTCTGCCCCTCTGTCTCTCTGTCTCTCTGTCTCTCTGTGTCTATGTCTCTCTATGTCTCTCTCTGTCTCTCTGTCTCTCTGTCTCTATGTCTCTCTATGTCTCTCTCTGTCTCTCTGTCTCTCTGTCTCTCTGTCTCTCTGTCTCTCTGTCTCTCTGTCTCTCTTTCTCTCTTTCTCTCTTTCTCTCTTTCTCTCTGTCTCTCTGTCTCTCTGTCTCTCTGTCTCTCTGTCTCTCTGTCTCTCTGTCTCTCTGTCTCTCTGTCTCTCTATCTCTCTGTCTCTCTGTCTCTCTGTCTCTCTGTCTCTTTCTGTCTCTCTGTCTTTCTCTGTCTCTCTGTCTTTCTCTGTCTTTCTCTGTCTCTCTGTTTTTCTCTGTCTCTCTGTCTTTATCTGTCTTTATCTAGCTTTCTCTGTCTCTCTGTCTCTCCGTCTCTCTGTCTCTCTGTCTCTCTGTCTCTCTGTCTCTCTGTCTCTCTGTCTCTCTGTCCCTCTGTCTCTCTGTCTCTCTGTCTCTCTGTCTCTCCGTCTCTCTGTCTCTCTGCCCCTCTGTCTCTCTGTCTCTCTGTCTCTATGTCTCTCTATGTCTCTCTCTGTCTCTGTGTCTCTCTGTCTCTCTGTCGCTCTGTCTCTCTGTCTCTCTGTCTCTCTGTCTCTCTGTCTCTCTGTCTCTCTGTCTCTCTGTCTCTCTGTCTCTCTGTCTCTCTGTCACTCTGTCTCTCTGTCTCTCTGTCTCTCTGTCTCTCTGCTCTCTGTCTCTCTGTCTCTCTTTCTCTCTTTCTCTCCTTCTCACTTTCTCTCTGTCTCTCTGTCTCTCTGTCTCTCTGTCTCTCTGTCTCTCTGTCTCTCTGTCTCTCTGTCTCTCTATCTCTCTGTCTCTCTGTCTCTCTGTCTCTCTGTCTCTTTCTGTCTCTCTGTCTTTCTCTGTCTCTCTGTCTTTCTCTGTCTTTCTCTGTCTCTCTGTTTTTCTCTGTCTCTCTGTCTTTATCTGTCTTTATCTAGCTTTCTCTGTCTCTCTGTCTCTCCGTCTCTCTGTCTCTCTGTCTCTCTGTCTCTCTGTCTCTCTGTCTCTCTGTCTCTCTGTCTCTCTGTCTCTCTGTCTCTCTGTCTCTCTGCCCCTCTGTCTCTCTGTCTCTCTGTCTCTCTGTGTCTATGTCTCTCTATGTCTCTCTCTGTCTCTCTGTCTCTCTGTCTCTATGTCTCTCTATGTCTCTCTCTGTCTCTCTGTCTCTCTGTCTCTCTGTCTCTCTGTCGCTCTGTCTCTCTGTCTCTCTGTCTCTCTGTCTCTCTGTCTCTCTGTCTCTCTGTCTCTCTGTCTCTCTGTCGCTCTGTCTCTCTGTCTCTCTGTCTCTCTGTCTCTCTGTCTCTCTGTCTCTCTGTCTCGCTGTCTCTCTATGTCTCTCTATGTCTCTCTCTGTCTCTCTGCCCCCTCTGTCTCTCTGTCTCTCTGTCTCTCTGTCTCTCTGTCTTTCTGGCTCTCTGTTATTACCCAAACCCAAACCCAAACCCAAACCCAAACCCAAACCCAAACCCGAACATAAACCTAAACCTGAACCTAAACTCACTGAACCCGAAAAACCAAAAAAAAAAAAAAAATGGAAAAATAAGAAACCCAAACGACAAAAAATTAAAATAAAATTAATCATTTTATTTATTAAATTATAACATGTTTATTGATAAATAATAATTTACAATTTTATATTATTATAAATGAATAATTTATTCATAAAAATCATTCAACGATTAACTATGTGTCTGTCTCTATCTGTCTCTCGGTCTCTCTGTCTTTCTCTGTCTTTCTCTGTCCCTCCGTCTCTCTGTCTCTCTGTCTCTCTGTCTCTCTGTCTCTCGGGCTCTCTGTCTCTCTGTCTCTCTATCTCTGAGTCTCTCTGTCTCTCTGTCTCTCTGTCTCTCTGTCTCTCTGTCTCTCTGTCTCTCTGTCTCTCTGTCTCTCTGTCTCTCTGTCTCTCTGTCTCTCTGTTTCTCTGTCTCTCTGTCTCTCTGTCTCTCTCTCTCTCTCTGTCTCTCTCTGTCTCTCTGTCTCTCTGGCTCTCTGTTATTACCCAAACCCAAACCCAAACCCAAACCCAAACCCAAACCCAAGCCCGAACCCGAACCCGAACCCAAACCCAAACCTCAACTCAAACCCGAACATAAACCTAAACCTAAACCCACTGAACCCGAAAAACCAAAATAAAAAAAATTGGAAAAATAAGAAACCCAAACGACAAGAAATTAAAAAAAAATTAATCATTTTATTTATTAAATTATAACATGTTTATTGATAAATAATAATTTACAATTTTATATTATTATAAATGAATAATTTATTCATAAAAATCATTCAACGCATAATTATGTGTCTGTCTCTGTCTGTCTCTGTCTGTCTCTGTAAGTCTCTGTCTGTCTCTGTCTGTCCCTGTAAGTCTCTGTCTGTCTCTGTCTGTCTCTGTCTGTCTCTGTCTGTCTCTGTCTGTCTCTGTCTGTCTCTGTCCGTCTCTGTCTGTCTCTGTCTGTCTCTGTCTGTCTCTGTCTGTCTCTGTCTGTCTCTGTCTGTCTTTCTCTCTATATCTGTGTCTGTGTCTGCATCCGTGTCGGTTTCTGTGTCTGGTCTGTTTCGTGTCTGTGTCTGCGTCTGTCGTTCTCTGTGTCTCTGTCTCTCTGTCTCTCTGTCGCCTCGTCTCTCTGTCTCTCTGTCTCTCTGTCTCTGTCTCTCTGTCTCTCTGTCTCGCTGTCTCTCTGTCTCTCTGTCTCTCTGTCTCTCTGTCTCTCTGTCTCTCTGTCTCTCTGTCACTCTGTCTCTCTGTCTCTCTGTCTCTCTGTCTCTCTGTCTCTCTGTCTCTCTTTCTCTCTTTCTCTCTTTCTCTCTTTCTCTCTGTCTCTCTGTCTCTCTGCCTCTCTGTCTCTCTGTCTCTCTGTCTCTCTGTCTCTCTGTCTCTCTGTCTCTCTATCTCTCTGTCTCTCTGTCTCTCTGTCTCTCTGTCTCTTTCTGTCTCTCTGTCTTTCTCTGTCTCTCTGTCTTTCTCTGTCTTTCTCTGTCTCTCTGTTTTTCTCTGTCTCTCTGTCTTTATCTGTCTTTATCTAGCTTTCTCTGTCTCTCTGTCTCTCCGTCTCTCTGTCTCTCTGTCTCTCTGTCTCTCTGTCTCTCTGTCTCTCTGTCCCTCTGTCTCTCTGTCTCTCTGCCCCTCTGTCTCTCTGTCTCTCTGTCTCTATGTCTCTCTATGTCTCTCTCTGTCTCTCTGTCTCTCTGTCTCTCTGTCGCTCTGTCGCTCTGTCTCTCTGTCTCTCCGTCTCTCTGTCTCTCTGTCTCTCTGTCTCTCTGTCTCTCTGTCTCTCTGTCTCTCTGTCACTCTGTCTCTCTGTCTCTCTGTCTCTCTGTCTCTCTGCTCTCTGTCTCTCTGTCTCTCTTTCTCTCTTTCTCTCCTTCTCACTTTCTCTCTGTCTCTCTGTCTCTCTGTCTCTCTGTCTCTCTGTCTCTCTGTCTCTCTGTCTCTCTGTCTCTCTGTCTCTCTGTCTCTCTGTTTCTCTGTCTCTCTGTCTCTCTGTCTCTCTCTCTCTCTCTGTCTCTCTCTGTCTCTCTGTCTCTCTGGCTCTCTGTTATTACCCAAACCCAAACCCAAACCCAAACCCAAACCCAAACCCAAGCCCGAACCCGAACCCGAACCCAAACCCAAACCTCAACTCAAACCCGAACATAAACCTAAACCTAAACCCACTGAACCCGAAAAACCAAAATAAAAAAAATTGGAAAAATAAGAAACCCAAACGACAAGAAATTAAAAAAAAATTAATCATTTTATTTATTAAATTATAACATGTTTATTGATAAATAATAATTTACAATTTTATATTATTATAAATGAATAATTTATTCATAAAAATCATTCAACGCATAATTATGTGTCTGTCTCTGTCTGTCTCTGTCTGTCTCTGTAAGTCTCTGTAAGTCTCTGTCTGTCTCTGTCTGTCCCTGTAAGTCTCTGTCTGTCTCTGTCTGTCTCTGTCTGTCTCTGTCTGTCTCTGTCTGTCTCTGTCTGTCTCTGTCCGTCTCTGTCTGTCTCTGTCTGTCTCTGTCTGTCTCTGTCTGTCTCTGTCTGTCTCTGTCTGTCTCTGTCTGTCTCTGTCTGTCTTTCTCTCTATATCGGTGTCTGTGTCTGCATCCGTGTCGGTTTCTGTGTCTGGTCTGTTTCGTGTCTGTGTCTGCGTCTGTCGTTCTCTGTGTCTCTGTCTCTCTGTCTCTCTGTCGCCTCGTCTCTCTGTCTCTCTGTCTCTCTGTCTCTCTGTCTCTCTGCCTCTCTGTCTCTCTGTCTCTCTGTCTCTCTGTCTCTCTGTCTCTCTGTCTCTCTATCTCTCTGTCTCTCTGTCTCTCTGTCTCTCTGTCTCTTTCTGTCTCTCTGTCTTTCTCTGTCTCTCTGTCTTTCTCTGTCTTTCTCTGTCTCTCTGTTTTTCTCTGTCTCTCTGTCTTTATCTGTCTTTATCTAGCTTTCTCTGTCTCTCTGTCTCTCCGTCTCTCTGTCTCTCTGTCTCTCTGTCTCTCTGTCTCTCTGTCTCTCTGTCCCTCTGTCTCTCTGTCTCTCTGCCCCTCTGTCTCTCTGTCTCTCTGTCTCTATGTCTCTCTATGTCTCTCTCTGTCTCTCTGTCTCTCTGTCTCTCTGTCGCTCTGTCTCTCTGTCTCTCTGTCTCTCTGTCTCTCTGTCTCTCTGTCTCTCTGTCTCTCTGTCTCTCTGTCTCTCTGTCTCTCTGTCACTCTGTCTCTCTGTCTCTCTGTCTCTCTGTCTCTCTGCTCTCTGTCTCTCTGTCTCTCTTTCTCTCTTTCTCTCCTTCTCTCTTTCTCTCTGTCTCTCTGTCTCTCTGTCTCTCTGTCTCTCTGTCTCTCTGTCTCTCTGTCTCTCTGTCTCTCTATCTCTCTGTCTCTCTGTCTCTCTGTCTCTCTGTCTCTTTCTGTCTCTCTGTCTTTCTCTGTCTCTCTGTCTTTCTCTGTCTTTCTCTGTCTCTCTGTTTTTCTCTGTCTCTCTGTCTTTATCTGTCTTTATCTAGCTTTCTCTGTCTCTCTGTCTCTCCGTCTCTCTGTCTCTCTGTCTCTCTGTCTCTCTGTCTCTCTGTCTCTCTGTCTCTCTGTCTCTCTGTCTCTCTGTCCCTCTGTCTCTCTGTCTCTCTGCCCCTCTGTCTCTCTGTCTCTCTGTCTCTATGTCTCTCTATGTCTCTCTCTGTCTCTCTGTCTCTCTGTCTCTATGTCTCTCTATGTCTCTCTCTGTCTCTCTGTCTCTCTGTCGCTCTGTCTCTCTGTCTCTCTGTCTCTCTGTCTCTCTGTCTCTCTGTCTCTCTGTCTCTCTGTCGCTCTGTCTCTCTGTCTCTCTGTCTCTCTGTCTCTCTGTCTCTCTGTCTCTCTGTCTCTCTGTCTCGCTGTCTCTCTATGTCTCTCTATGTCTCTCTCTGTCTCTCTGTCCCCTCTGTCTCTCTGTCTCTCTGTCTCTCTGTCTCTCTGTCTCTCTGTCTTTCTGGCTCTCTGTTATTACCCAAACCCAAACCCAAACCCAAACCCAAACCCAAACCCAAACCCAAACCCGAACATAAACCTAAACCTGAACCTAAACTCACTGAACCCGAAAAACCAAAAAAAAAAAAAAAATGGAAAAATAAGAAACCCAAACGACAAAAAATTAAAATAAAATTAATCATTTTATTTATTAAATTATAACATGTTTATTGATAAATAATAATTTACAATTTTATATTATTATAAACGAATAATTTATTCATAAAAATCATTCAACGATTAACTATGTGTCTGTCTCTATCTGTCTCTCGGTCTCTCTGTCTTTCTCTGTCTTTCTCTGTCCCTCCGTCTCTCTGTCTCTCTGTCTCTCTGTCTCTCTGTCTCTCTATCTCTCAGTCTCTCTGTCTCTCTGTCTCTCTGTCTCTCTGTCTCTCTGTCTCTCTGTCTCTCTGTCTCTCTGTCTCTCTGTCTCTCTGTCTCTCTGTCTCTCTGTCTCTCTGTCTCTCTGTCTCTCTATCTCTCAGTCTCTCTGTCTCTCTGTCTCTCTGTCTCTCTGTCTCTCTGTCTCTCTGTCTCTCTGTCTCTCTGTCTCTCTGTCTCTCTGTCTCTCTGTCTCTTTGTCTCTCTGTCTCTCTATCTCTCTGTTATTACTTAAACCCAAACCCAAACCCAAACCCAAACCCAAACCCAAACCCAAACCCAAACCCAAATCCAAATCCGAACCCAAACCCAAACCCGAAGCCGAAAACAAACCCAAACCTCAACCCAAACCCGAACATAAACCTAAACCTAAACCCACTGAACCCGAAAAACCAAAATAAAAAAAATTGGAAAAATAAGAAACCCAAACGACAAGAAAATTAAAAAAAAATTAATCATTTTATTTATTAAATTATAACATGTTTATTGATAAATAATAATTTACAATTTTATATTATTATAAATGAATAATTTATTCATAAAAATCATTCAACGCATAATTATGTGTCTGTCTCTGTCTGTCTCTGTCTGTCTCTGTAAGTCTCTGTCTGTCTCTGTCTGTCTCTGTAAGTCTCTGTCTGTCTCTGTCTGTCTCTGTAAGTCTCTGTCTGTCTCTGTCTGTCTCTGTCTGTCTCTGTCTGTCTCTGTCTGTCTCTGTCTGTCTCTGTCTGTCTTTCTCTCTATATCTGTGTCTGTGTCTGCATCCGTGTCGGTTTCTGTGTCTGGTCTGTTTCGTGTCTGTGTCTGCGTCTGTCGTTCTCTGTGTCTCTGTCTCTCTGTCTCTCTGTCGCCTCGTCTCTCTGTCTCTCTGTCTCTCTGTCTCTGTCTCTCTGTCTCTCTGTCTCTCTGTCTCTCTGTCTCGCTGTCTCTCTGTCTCTCTGTCTCTCTGTCTCTCTTTCTCTCTTTCTCTCCTTCTCACTTTCTCTCTGTCTCTCTGTCTCTCTGTCTCTCTGTCTCTCTGTCTCTCTGTCTCTCTGTCTCTCTGTCTCTCTGTCTCTCTATCTCTCTGTCTCTCTGTCTCTCTGTCTCTCTGTCTCTTTCTGTCTCTCTGTCTTTCTCTGTCTCTCTGTCTTTCTCTGTCTTTCTCTGTCTCTCTGTTTTTCTCTGTCTCTCTGTCTTTATCTGTCTTTATCTAGCTTTCTCTGTCTCTCTGTCTCTCTGTCTCTCTGTCTCTCTGCCCCTCTGTCTCTCTGTCTCTCTGTCTCTCTGTGTCTATGTCTCTCTATGTCTCTCTCTGTCTCTCTGTCTCTCTGTCTCTATGTCTCTCTATGTCTCTCTCTGTCTCTCTGTCTCTCTGTCTCTCTGTCTCTCTGTCTCTCTGTCTCTCTGTCTCTCTTTCTCTCTTTCTCTCTTTCTCTCTTTCTCTCTGTCTCTCTGTCTCTCTGTCTCTCTGTCTCTCTGTCTCTCTGTCTCTCTGTCTCTCTGTCTCTCTGTCTCTCTATCTCTCTGTCTCTCTGTCTCTCTGTCTCTCTGTCTCTTTCTGTCTCTCTGTCTTTCTCTGTCTCTCTGTCTTTCTCTGTCTTTCTCTGTCTCTCTGTTTTTCTCTGTCTCTCTGTCTTTATCTGTCTTTATCTAGCTTTCTCTGTCTCTCTGTCTCTCCGTCTCTCTGTCTCTCTGTCTCTCTGTCTCTCTGTCTCTCTGTCTCTCTGTCTCTCTGTCCCTCTGTCTCTCTGTCTCTCTGTCTCTCTGTCTCTCCGTCTCTCTGTCTCTCTGCCCCTCTGTCTCTCTGTCTCTCTGTCTCTATGTCTCTCTATGTCTCTCTCTGTCTCTGTGTCTCTCTGTCTCTCTGTCGCTCTGTCTCTCTGTCTCTCTGTCTCTCTGTCTCTCTGTCTCTCTGTCTCTCTGTCTCTCTGTCTCTCTGTCTCTCTGTCTCTCTGTCACTCTGTCTCTCTGTCTCTCTGTCTCTCTGTCTCTCTGCTCTCTGTCTCTCTGTCTCTCTTTCTCTCTTTCTCTCCTTCTCACTTTCTCTCTGTCTCTCTGTCTCTCTGTCTCTCTGTCTCTCTGTCTCTCTGTCTCTCTGTCTCTCTGTCTCTCTATCTCTCTGTCTCTCTGTCTCTCTGTCTCTCTGTCTCTTTCTGTCTCTCTGTCTTTCTCTGTCTCTCTGTCTTTCTCTGTCTTTCTCTGTCTCTCTGTTTTTCTCTGTCTCTCTGTCTTTATCTGTCTTTATCTAGCTTTCTCTGTCTCTCTGTCTCTCCGTCTCTCTGTCTCTCTGTCTCTCTGTCTCTCTGTCTCTCTGTCTCTCTGTCTCTCTGTCTCTCTGTCTCTCTGTCTCTCTGTCTCTCTGCCCCTCTGTCTCTCTGTCTCTCTGTCTCTCTGTGTCTATGTCTCTCTATGTCTCTCTCTGTCTCTCTGTCTCTCTGTCTCTATGTCTCTCTATGTCTCTCTCTGTCTCTCTGTCTCTCTGTCTCTCTGTCTCTCTGTCGCTCTGTCTCTCTGTCTCTCTGTCTCTCTGTCTCTCTGTCTCTCTGTCTCTCTGTCTCTCTGTCTCTCTGTCGCTCTGTCTCTCTGTCTCTCTGTCTCTCTGTCTCTCTGTCTCTCTGTCTCTCTGTCTCGCTGTCTCTCTATGTCTCTCTATGTCTCTCTCTGTCTCTCTGCCCCCTCTGTCTCTCTGTCTCTCTGTCTCTCTGTCTCTCTGTCTCTCTGTCTTTCTGGCTCTCTGTTATTACCCAAACCCAAACCCAAACCCAAACCCAAACCCAAACCCAAACCCGAACATAAACCTAAACCTGAACCTAAACTCACTGAACCCGAAAAACCAAAAAAAAAAAAAAAATGGAAAAATAAGAAACCCAAACGACAAAAAATTAAAATAAAATTAATCATTTTATTTATTAAATTATAACATGTTTATTGATAAATAATAATTTACAATTTTATATTATTATAAATGAATAATTTATTCATAAAAATCATTCAACGATTAACTATGTGTCTGTCTCTATCTGTCTCTCGGTCTCTCTGTCTTTCTCTGTCTTTCTCTGTCCCTCCGTCTCTCTGTCTCTCTGTCTCTCTGTCTCTCTGTCTCTCGGGCTCTCTGTCTCTCTGTCTCTCTATCTCTGAGTCTCTCTGTCTCTCTGTCTCTCTGTCTCTCTGTCTCTCTGTCTCTCTGTCTCTCTGTCTCTCTGTCTCTCTGTCTCTCTGTCTCTCTGTTTCTCTGTCTCTCTGTCTCTCTGTCTCTCTCTCTCTCTCTGTCTCTCTCTGTCTCTCTGTCTCTCTGGCTCTCTGTTATTACCCAAACCCAAACCCAAACCCAAACCCAAACCCAAACCCAAGCCCGAACCCGAACCCGAACCCAAACCCAAACCTCAACTCAAACCCGAACATAAACCTAAACCTAAACCCACTGAACCCGAAAAACCAAAATAAAAAAAATTGGAAAAATAAGAAACCCAAACGACAAGAAATTAAAAAAAAATTAATCATTTTATTTATTAAATTATAACATGTTTATTGATAAATAATAATTTACAATTTTATATTATTATAAATGAATAATTTATTCATAAAAATCATTCAACGCATAATTATGTGTCTGTCTCTGTCTGTCTCTGTCTGTCTCTGTAAGTCTCTGTCTGTCTCTGTCTGTCCCTGTAAGTCTCTGTCTGTCTCTGTCTGTCTCTGTCTGTCTCTGTCTGTCTCTGTCTGTCTCTGTCTGTCTCTGTCCGTCTCTGTCTGTCTCTGTCTGTCTCTGTCTGTCTCTGTCTGTCTCTGTCTGTCTCTGTCTGTCTTTCTCTCTATATCTGTGTCTGTGTCTGCATCCGTGTCGGTTTCTGTGTCTGGTCTGTTTCGTGTCTGTGTCTGCGTCTGTCGTTCTCTGTGTCTCTGTCTCTCTGTCTCTCTGTCGCCTCGTCTCTCTGTCTCTCTGTCTCTGTCTCTCTGTCTCTCTGTCTCGCTGTCTCTCTGTCTCTCTGTCTCTCTGTCTCTCTGTCTCTCTGTCTCTCTGTCTCTCTGTCACTCTGTCTCTCTGTCTCTCTGTCTCTCTGTCTCTCTGTCTCTCTGTCTCTCTTTCTCTCTTTCTCTCTTTCTCTCTTTCTCTCTGTCTCTCTGTCTCTCTGCCTCTCTGTCTCTCTGTCTCTCTGTCTCTCTGTCTCTCTGTCTCTCTGTCTCTCTATCTCTCTGTCTCTCTGTCTCTCTGTCTCTCTGTCTCTTTCTGTCTCTCTGTCTTTCTCTGTCTCTCTGTCTTTCTCTGTCTTTCTCTGTCTCTCTGTTTTTCTCTGTCTCTCTGTCTTTATCTGTCTTTATCTAGCTTTCTCTGTCTCTCTGTCTCTCCGTCTCTCTGTCTCTCTGTCTCTCTGTCTCTCTGTCTCTCTGTCTCTCTGTCCCTCTGTCTCTCTGTCTCTCTGCCCCTCTGTCTCTCTGTCTCTCTGTCTCTATGTCTCTCTATGTCTCTCTCTGTCTCTCTGTCTCTCTGTCTCTCTGTCGCTCTGTCGCTCTGTCTCTCTGTCTCTCCGTCTCTCTGTCTCTCTGTCTCTCTGTCTCTCTGTCTCTCTGTCTCTCTGTCTCTCTGTCACTCTGTCTCTCTGTCTCTCTGTCTCTCTGTCTCTCTGCTCTCTGTCTCTCTGTCTCTCTTTCTCTCTTTCTCTCCTTCTCACTTTCTCTCTGTCTCTCTGTCTCTCTGTCTCTCTGTCTCTCTGTCTCTCTGTCTCTCTGTCTCTCTGTCTCTCTGTCTCTCTGTCTCTCTATCTCTCTGTCTCTCTGTCTCTCTGTCTCTCTGTCTCTTTCTGTCTCTCTGTCTTTCTCTGTCTCTCTGTCTTTCTCTGTCTTTCTCTGTCTCTCTGTCTTTCTCTGTCTCTCTGTCTTTATCTGTCTTTATCTAGCTTTCTCTGTCTCTCTGTCTCTCCGTCTCTCTGTCTCTCTGTCTCTCTGTCTCTCTGTCTCTCTGTCTCTCTGTCTCTCTGTCTCTCTGTCCCTCTGTCTCTCTGTCTCTCTGTCTCTCCGTCTCTCTGTCACTCTGCCCCTCTGTCTCTCTGTCTCTCTGTCTCTATGTCTCTCTATGTCTCTCTCTGTCTCTCTGTCTCTCTGTCTCTCTGTCGCTCTGTCTCTCTGTCTCTCTGTCTCTCTGTCTCTCTGTCTCTCTGTCTCTCTGTCTCTCTGTCTCTCTGTCTCTCTGTCACTCTGTCTCTCTGTCTCTCTGTCTCTCTGTCTCTCTGCTCTCTGTCTCTCTGTCTCTCTTTCTCTCTTTCTCTCCTTCTCACTTTCTCTCTGTCTCTCTGTCTCTCTGTCTCTCTGTCTCTCTGTCTCTCTGTCTCTCTGTCTCTCTGTCTCTCTATCTCTCTGTCTCTCTGTCTCTCTGTCTCTCTGTCTCTTTCTGTCTCTCTGTCTTTCTCTGTCTCTCTGTCTTTCTCTGTCTTTCTCTGTCTCTCTGTTTTTCTCTGTCTCTCTGTCTTTATCTGTCTTTATCTAGCTTTCTCTGTCTCTCTGTCTCTCCGTCTCTCTGTCTCTCTGTCTCTCTGTCTCTCTGTCTCTCTGTCTCTCTGTCTCTCTGTCTCTCTGTCTCTCTGTCTCTCTGTCTCTCTGTCTCTCTGTCTCTCTGCCCCTCTGTCTCTCTGTCTCTCTGTCTCTCTGTGTCTATGTCTCTCTATGTCTCTCTCTGTCTCTCTGTCTCTCTGTCTCTATGTCTCTCTATGTCTCTCTCTGTCTCTCTGTCTGTCTGTCTGTCTGTCTCTCTGTCGCTCTGTCTCTCTGTCTCTCTGTCTCTCTTTCTCTCTGTCTCTCTGTCTCTCTGTCTCTCTGTCTCTCTGTCGCTCTGTCTCTCTGTCTCTCTGTCTCTCTGTCTCTCTGTCTCTCTGTCTCTCTGTCTCGCTGTCTCTCTATGTCTCTCTATGTCTCTCTCTGTCTCTCTGTCCCCTCTGTCTCTCTGTCTCTCTGTCTCTCTGTCTCTCTGTCTCTCTGTCTTTCTGGCTCTCTGTTATTACCCAAACCCAAACCCAAACCCAAACCCAAACCCAAACCCAAACCCGAACATAAACCTAAACCTGAACCTAAACTCACTGAACCCGAAAAACCAAAAAAAAAAAAAAAATGGAAAAATAAGAAACCCAAACGACAAAAAATTAAAATAAAATTAATCATTTTATTTATTAAATTATAACATGTTTATTGATAAATAATAATTTACAATTTTATATTATTATAAATGAATAATTTATTCATAAAAATCATTCAACGATTAACTATGTGTCTGTCTCTATCTGTCTCTCGGTCTCTCTGTCTTTCTCTGTCTTTCTCTTTCCCTCCGTCTCTCTGTCTCTCTGTCTCTCTGTCTCTCGGGCTCTCTGTCTCTCTGTCTCTCTATCTCTGAGTCTCTCTGTCTCTCTGTCTCTCTGTCTCTCTGTCTCTCTGTCTCTCTGTCTCTCTGTCTCTCTGTCTCTCTGTCTCTCTGTCTCTCTGTCTCTCTGTCTCTCTGTCTCTCTGTCTCTCTCTCTCTCTGTCTCTCTCTGTCTCTCTGTCTCTCTGGCTCTCTGTTATTACCCAAACCCAAACCCAAACCCAAACCCAAACCCAAACCCAAACCCGAACCCGAACCCGAACCCAAACCCAAACCTCAACTCAAACCCGAACATAAACCTAAACCTAAACCCACTGAACCCGAAAAACCAAAATAAAAAAAATTGGAAAAATAAGAAACCCAAACGACAAGAAATTAAAAAAAAATTAATCATTTTATTTATTAAATTATAACATGTTTATTGATAAATAATAATTTACAATTTTATATTATTATAAATGAATAATTTATTCATAAAAATCATTCAACGCATAATTATGTGTCTGTCTCTGTCTGTCTCTGTCTGTCTCTGTAAGTCTCTGTAAGTCTCTGTCTGTCTCTGTCTGTCCCTGTAAGTCTCTGTCTGTCTCTGTCTGTCTCTGTCTGTCTCTGTCTGTCTCTGTCTGTCTCTGTCTGTCTCTGTCCGTCTCTGTCTGTCTCTGTCTGTCTCTGTCTGTCTCTGTCTGTCTCTGTCTGTCTCTGTCTGTCTCTGTCTGTCTTTCTCTCTATATCGGTGTCTGTGTCTGCATCCGTGTCGGTTTCTGTGTCTGGTCTGTTTCGTGTCTGTGTCTGCGTCTGTCGTTCTCTGTGTCTCTGTCTCTCTGTCTCTCTGTCGCCTCGTCTCTCTGTCTCTCTGTCTCTCTGTCTCTCTGTCTCTCTGCCTCTCTGTCTCTCTGTCTCTCTGTCTCTCTGTCTCTCTGTCTCTCTGTCTCTCTATCTCTCTGTCTCTCTGTCTCTCTGTCTCTCTGTCTCTTTCTGTCTCTCTGTCTTTCTCTGTCTCTCTGTCTTTCTCTGTCTTTCTCTGTCTCTCTGTTTTTCTCTGTCTCTCTGTCTTTATCTGTCTTTATCTAGCTTTCTCTGTCTCTCTGTCTCTCCGTCTCTCTGTCTCTCTGTCTCTCTGTCTCTCTGTCTCTCTGTCTCTCTGTCCCTCTGTCTCTCTGTCTCTCTGCCCCTCTGTCTCTCTGTCTCTCTGTCTCTATGTCTCTCTATGTCTCTCTCTGTCTCTCTGTCTCTCTGTCTCTCTGTCGCTCTGTCTCTCTGTCTCTCTGTCTCTCTGTCTCTCTGTCTCTCTGTCTCTCTGTCTCTCTGTCTCTCTGTCTCTCTGTCTCTCTGTCACTCTGTCTCTCTGTCACTCTGTCTCTCTGTCTCTCTGCTCTCTGTCTCTCTGTCTCTCTTTCTCTCTTTCTCTCCTTCTCTCTTTCTCTCTGTCTCTCTGTCTCTCTGTCTCTCTGTCTCTCTGTCTCTCTGTCTCTCTGTCTCTCTGTCCCTCTGTCTCTCTGTCTCTCTGCCCCTCTGTCTCTCTGTCTCTCTGTCTCTATGTCTCTCTATGTCTCTCTCTGTCTCTCTGTCTCTCTGTCTCTCTATCTCTCTGTCTCTCTGTCTCTCTGTCTCTCTGTCTCTTTCTGTCTCTCTGTCTTTCTCTGTCTCTCTGTCTTTCTCTGTCTTTCTCTGTCTCTCTGTTTTTCTCTGTCTCTCTGTCTTTATCTGTCTTTATCTAGCTTTCTCTGTCTCTCTGTCTCTCTGTCTCTCTGTCTCTCTGTCTCTCTGTCTCTCTGTCTCTCTGTCTCTCCGTCTCTCTGTCTCTCTGTCTCTCTGTCCCTCTGTCTCTCTGTCTCTCTGCCCCTCTGTCTCTCTGTATCTCTGTCTCTATGTCTCTCTATGTCTCTCTCTGTCTCTCTGTCTCTCTGTCTCTATGTCTCTCTATGTCTCTCTCTGTCTCTCTGTCTCTCTGTCTCTCTGTCTCTCTGTCGCTCTGTCTCTCTGTCTCTCTGTCTCTCTGTCTCTCTGTCTCTCTGTCTCTCTGTCTCTCTGTCGCTCTGTCTCTCTGTCTCTCTGTCTCTCTGTCTCTCTGTCTCTCTGTCTCTCTGTCTCGCTGTCTCTCTATGTCTCTCTATGTCTCTCTCTGTCTCTCTGTCCCCTCTGTCTCTCTGTCTCTCTGTCTCTCTGTCTCTCTGTCTCTCTGTCTTTCTGGCTCTCTGTTATTACCCAAACCCAAACCCAAACCCAAACCCAAACCCAAACCCGAACATAAACCTAAACCTGAACCTAAACTCACTGAACCCGAAAAACCAAAAAAAAAATAAAAATGGAAAAATAAGAAACCCAAACGACAAAAAATTAAAATAAAATTAATCATTTTATTTATTAAATTATAACAGGTTTATTGATAAATAATAATTTACAATTTTATATTATTATAAATGAATAATTTATTCATAAAAATCATTCAACGATTAACTATGTGTCTGTCTCTATCTGTCTCTCGGTCTCTCTGTCTTTCTCTGTCTTTCTCTGTCCCTCCGTCTCTCTGTCTCTCTGTCTCTCTGTCTCTCTGTCTCTCTATCTCTCAGTCTCTCTGTCTCTCTGTCTCTCTGTCTCTCTGTCTCTCTGTCTCTCTGTCGCTCTGTCTCTCTGTCTCTCTGTCTCTCTGTCTCTCTGTCTCTCTATCTCTCAGTCTCTCTGTCTCTCTGTCTCTCTGTCTCTCTGTCTCTCTGTCTCTCTGTCTCTCTGTCTCTTTGTCTCTCTGTCTCTCTATCTCTCTGTTATTACTTAAACCCAAACCCAAACGCAAACCCAAACCCAAACCCAAACCCAAACCCAAACCCAAATCCAAATCCGAACCCAAACCCAAACGCAAACCCAAACCCGAAGCCGAAAACAAACCCAAACCTCAACCCAAACCCGAACATAAACCTAAACCTAAACCCACTGAACCCGAAAAACCAAAATAAAAAAAATTGGAAAAATAAGAAACCCAAACGACACGAAATTAAAAAAAAATTAATCATTTTATGTATTAAATTATAACATGTTTATTGATAAATAATAATTTACAATTTTATATTATTATAAATGAATAATTTATTCATAAAAATCATTCAACGCTTAATTATGTGTCTGTCTCTGTCTGTCTCTGTCTGTCTCTGTAAGTCTCTGTCTGTCTCTGTCTGTCTCTGTAAGTCTCTGTCTGTCTCTGTCTGTCTCTGTCTGTCTCTGTCTGTCTCTGTCTGTCTCTGTCCGTCTCTGTCTGTCTCTGTCTGTCTCTGTCTGTCTCTGTCTGTCTCTGTCTGTCTTTCTCTCTATATCTGTGTCTGTGTCTGCATCCGTGTCGGTTTCTGTGTCTGGTCCGTTTCGTGTCTGTGTCTGCGTCTGTCGTTCTCTGTGTCTCTGTCTCTCTGTCTCTCTGTCGCCTCGTCTCTCTGTCTCTCTGTCCCTCTGTCTCTCTGTCTCTCTGTCTCTGTCTCTCTGTCTCTGTGTCTCTCTGTCACTCTGTCTCTCTGTCTCTCTGTCTCTCTGTCTCTCTGTCTCTCTGTCTCTCTGTCTCTCTTTCTCTCTTTCTCTCTTTCTCTCTTTCTCTCTGTCTCTCTGTCTCTCTGTCTCTCTGTCTCTCTGTCTCTCTGTCTCTCTGTCTCTCTGTCTCTCTGTCTCTCTATCTCTCTGTCTCTCTGTCTCTCTGTCTCTCTGTCTCTTTCTGTCTCTCTGTCTTTCTCTGTCTCTCTGTCTTTCTCTGTCTTTCTCTGTCTCTCTGTTTTTCTCTGTCTCTCTGTCTTTATCTGTCTTTATCTAGCTTTCTCTGTCTCTCTGTCTCTCCGTCTCTCTGTCTCTCTGTCTCTCTGTCTCTCTGTCTCTCTGTCTCTCTGTCTCTCTGTCTCTCTGTCTCTCTGTCTCTCTGTCTCTCTGTCCCTCTGTCTCTCTGTCTCTCTGCCCCTCTGTCTCTCTGTCTCTCTGTCTCTATGTCTCTCTATGTCTCTCTCTGTCTCTCTGTCTCTCTGTCTCTCTGTCTCTCTGTCTCTCTGTCTCTCCGTCTCTCTGTCTCTCTGTCTCTCTGTCTCTCTGTCTCTCTGTCTCTCTGTCTCTCTGTCTCTCTGTCTCTCTGTCTCTCTGTCTCTCTGTCTCTCTGTCCCTCTGTCTCTCTGTCTCTCTGCCCCTCTGTCTCTCTGTCTCTCTGTCTCTATGTCTCTCTATGTCTCTCTCTGTCTCTCTGTCTCTCTGTCTCTCTGTCTCTCTGTCTCTCTGTCTCTCTGTCTCTCTGTCTCTCTGTCTCTCTGTCTCTCTGTCTCTCTGTCTCTCTGTCTCTCTGTCTCTCTGTCTCTCTGTCTCTCTGTCACTCTGTCTCTCTGTCTCTCTGTCTCTCTGTCTCTCTGTCTCTCTGTCTCTCTTTCTCTCTTTCTCTCCTTCTCTCTTTCTCTCTGTCTCTCCGTCTCTCTGTCTCTCTGTCTCTCTGTCTCTCTGTCTCTCTGTCTCTCTATCTCTCTGTCTCTCTGTCTCTCTGTTTCTCTGTCTCTCTGTCTCTTTCTGTCTCTCTGTCTTTCTCTGTCTCTCTGTCTTTCTCTGTCTTTCTCTGTCTCTCTGTTTTTCTCTGTCTCTCTGTCTTTATCTGTCTTTATCTAGCTTTCTCTGTCTCTCTGTCTCTCCGTCTCTCTGTCTCCCTGTCTGTCTGTCTCTCTGTCTCTCTGTCTCTCTGTCTCTCTGTCCCTCTGTCTCTCTGTCTCTCTGCCCCTCTGTCTCTCTGTCTCTCTGTCTCTATGTCTCTCTATGTCTCTCTCTGTCTCTCTGTCTCTCTGTCTCTATGTCTCTCTATGTCTCTCTATGTCTCTCTGTCTCTCTGTCTCTCTGTCTCTCTGTCGCTCTGTCTCTCTGTCTCTCTGTCTCTCTGTCTCTCTGTCTCTCTGTCTCTCTGTCTCTCTGTCGCTCTGTCTCTCTGTCTCTCTGTCTCTCTGTCTCTCTGTCTCTCTGTCTCTCTGTCTCTCTGTCTCTCTGTCTCGCTGTCTCTCTATCTCTCTGTCTCTCTAGCTCTCTGTTATTACCCAAACCCAAACCAAAACCCAAACCTAAACCTAAACCCAAACCCAAATCCGAACTCGAACCTGAACGTACACCTAAACCTAAATCTAAAGGCACGAAACGCAAAGAACCGAAAAAAATGAAAAATTGGAAAAAATCAAAAACCCAAACGGCAAAAAACTAAAATAAACTTAATAAATGTATTTATTAAATTCTAACATTTTTATTGATAAATGATAATTCACAATTTTATATAGTGGTAAATAAATAATTTATTTATGAAATTCCTCTCTGTCTCTCTGTCTCTCTGTCTCTCTGTCTCTCTGTCTCTCTGTCTCTCTGTCTCTCTGTCTCTCTGTCTCTCTATCTCTCAGTCTCTCTGTCTCTCTGTCTCTCTGTCTCTCTGTCTCTCTGTCTCTCTGTCTCTCTGTCTCTCTGTCTCTCTGTCTCTCTGTCTCTCTGTCTCTCTGTCTCTTTGTCTCTCTGTCTCTCTATCTCTCTGTTATTACTTAAACCCAAACCCAAACCCAAACCCAAACCCAAACCCAAACCCAAACCCAAACCCAAATCCGAACCCAAACCCAAACCCAAACCCAAACCCGAAGCCGAACCCAAACCCAAACCTCAACCCAAACCCGAACATAAACCTAAACCTAAACCCACTGAACCCGAAAAACCAAAATAAAAAAAATTGGAAAAATAAGAAACCCAAACGACAAGAAATTAAAAAAAAATTAATCATTTTATTTATTAAATTATAACATGTTTATTGATAAATAATAATTTACAATTTTATATTATTATAAATGAATAATTTATTCATAAAAATCATTCAACGCATAATTATGTGTCTGTCTCTGTCTGTCTCTGTCTGTCTCTGTAAGTCTCTGTCTGTCTCTGTCTGTCCCTGTAAGTCTCTGTCTGTCTCTGTCTGTCTCTGTCTGTCTCTGTCTGTCTCTGTCTGTCTCTGTCTGTCTCTGTCCGTCTCTGTCTGTCTCTGTCTGTCTCTGTCTGTCTCTGTCTGTCTCTGTCTGTCTCTGTCTGTCTCTGTCTGTCTTTCTCTCTATATCGGTGTCTGTGTCTGCATCCGTGTCGGTTTCTGTGTCTGGTCTGTTTCGTGTCTGTGTCTGCGTCTGTCGTTCTCTGTGTCTCTGTCTCTCTGTCTCTCTGTCGCCTCGTCTCTCTGTCTCTCTGTCTCTCTGTCTCTCTGTCTCTCTGCCTCTCTGTCTCTCTGTCTCTCTGTCTCTCTGTCTCTCTGTCTCTCTGTCTCTCTATCTCTCTGTCTCTCTGTCTCTCTGTCTCTCTGTCTCTTTCTGTCTCTCTGTCTTTCTCTGTCTCTCTGTCTTTCTCTGTCTTTCTCTGTCTCTCTGTTTTTCTCTGTCTCTCTGTCTTTATCTGTCTTTATCTAGCTTTCTCTGTCTCTCTGTCTCTCCGTCTCTCTGTCTCTCTGTCTCTCTGTCTCTCTGTCTCTCTGTCTCTCTGTCCCTCTGTCTCTCTGTCTCTCTGCCCCTCTGTCTCTCTGTCTCTCTGTCTCTATGTCTCTCTATGTCTCTCTCTGTCTCTCTGTCTCTCTGTCTCTCTGTCGCTCTGTCTCTCTGTCTCTCTGTCTCTCTGTCTCTCTGTCTCTCTGTCTCTCTGTCTCTCTGTCTCTCTGTCTCTCTGTCTCTCTGTCTCTCTGTCACTCTGTCTCTCTGTCACTCTGTCTCTCTGTCTCTCTGCTCTCTGTCTCTCTGTCTCTCTTTCTCTCTTTCTCTCCTTCTCTCTTTCTCTCTGTCTCTCTGTCTCTCTGTCTCTCTGTCTCTCTGTCTCTCTGTCTCTCTGTCTCTCTGTCCCTCTGTCTCTCTGTCTCTCTGCCCCTCTGTCTCTCTGTCTCTCTGTCTCTATGTCTCTCTATGTCTCTCTCTGTCTCTCTGTCTCTCTGTCTCTCTATCTCTCTGTCTCTCTGTCTCTCTGTCTCTCTGTCTCTTTCTGTCTCTCTGTCTTTCTCTGTCTCTCTGTCTTTCTCTGTCTTTCTCTGTCTCTCTGTTTTTCTCTGTCTCTCTGTCTTTATCTGTCTTTATCTAGCTTTCTCTGTCTCTCTGTCTCTCTGTCTCTCTGTCTCTCTGTCTCTCTGTCTCTCTGTCTCTCTGTCTCTCTGTCTCTCTGTCCCTCTGTCTCTCTGTCTCTCTGCCCCTCTGTCTCTCTGTATCTCTGTCTCTATGTCTCTCTATGTCTCTCTCTGTCTCTCTGTCTCTCTGTCTCTATGTCTCTCTATGTCTCTCTCTGTCTCTCTGTCTCTCTGTCTCTCTGTCTCTCTGTCGCTCTGTCTCTCTGTCTCTCTGTCTCTCTGTCTCTCTGTCTCTCTGTCTCTCTGTCTCTCTGTCGCTCTGTCTCTCTGTCTCTCTGTCTCTCTGTCTCTCTGTCTCTCTGTCTCTCTGTCTCTCTGTCTCGCTGTCTCTCTATGTCTCTCTATGTCTCTCTCTGTCTCTCTGTCCCCTCTGTCTCTCTGTCTCTCTGTCTCTCTGTCTCTCTGTCTCTCTGTCTTTCTGGCTCTCTGTTATTACCCAAACCCAAACCCAAACCCAAACCCAAACCCAAACCCGAACATAAACCTAAACCTGAACCTAAACTCACTGAACCCGAAAAACCAAAAAAAAAAAAAAAATGGAAAAATAAGAAACCCAAACGACAAAAAATTAAAATAAAATTAATCATTTTATTTATTAAATTATAACATGTTTATTGATAAATAATAATTTACAATTTTATATTATTATAAATGAATAATTTATTCATAAAAATCATTCAACGATTAACTATGTGTCTGTCTCTATCTGTCTCTCGGTCTCTCTGTCTTTCTCTGTCTTTCTCTGTCCCTCCGTCTCTCTGTCTCTCTGTCTCTCTGTCTCTCTGTCTCTCTATCTCTCAGTCTCTCTGTCTCTCTGTCTCTCTGTCTCTCTGTCTCTCTGTCTCTCTGTCGCTCTGTCTCTCTGTCTCTCTGTCTCTCTGTCTCTCTGTCTCTCTATCTCTCAGTCTCTCTGTCTCTCTGTCTCTCTGTCTCTCTGTCTCTCTGTCTCTCTGTCTCTCTGTCTCTCTGTCTCTCTGTCTCTCTGTCTCTTTGTCTCTCTGTCTCTCTATCTCTCTGTTATTACTTAAACCCAAACCCAAACGCAAACCCAAACCCAAACCCAAACCCAAACCCAAACCCAAATCCAAATCCGAACCCAAACCCAAACCCAAACCCAAACCCGAAGCCGAAAACAAACCCAAACCTCAACCCAAACCCGAACATAAACCTAAACCTAAACCCACTGAACCCGAAAAACCAAAATAAAAAAAATTGGAAAAATAAGAAACCCAAACGACACGAAATTAAAAAAAAATTAATCATTTTATTTATTAAATTATAACATGTTTATTGATAAATAATAATTTACAATTTTATATTATTATAAATGAATAATTTATTCATAAAAATCATTCAACGCATAATTATGTGTCTGTCTCTGTCTGTCTCTGTCTGTCTCTGTAAGTCTCTGTCTGTCTCTGTCTGTCTCTGTAAGTCTCTGTCTGTCTCTGTCTGTCTCTGTCTGTCTCTGTCTGTCTCTGTCTGTCTCTGTCCGTCTCTGTCTGTCTCTGTCTGTCTCTGTCTGTCTCTGTCTGTCTCTGTCTGTCTTTCTCTCTATATCTGTGTCTGTGTCTGCATCCGTGTCGGTTTCTGTGTCTGGTCCGTTTCGTGTCTGTGTCTGCGTCTGTCGTTCTCTGTGTCTCTGTCTCTCTGTCTCTCTGTCGCCTCGTCTCTCTGTCTCTCTGTCCCTCTGTCTCTCTGTCTCTCTGTCTCTGTCTCTCTGTCTCTCTGTCTCTCTGTCACTCTGTCTCTCTGTCTCTCTGTCTCTCTGTCTCTCTGTCTCTCTGTCTCTCTGTCTCTCTTTCTCTCTTTCTCTCTTTCTCTCTTTCTCTCTGTCTCTCTGTCTCTCTGTCTCTCTGTCTCTCTGTCTCTCTGTCTCTCTGTCTCTCTGTCTCTCTATCTCTCTGTCTCTCTGTCTCTCTGTCTCTCTGTCTCTTTCTGTCTCTCTGTCTTTCTCTGTCTCTCTGTCTTTCTCTGTCTTTCTCTGTCTCTCTGTTTTTCTCTGTCTCTCTGTCTTTATCTGTCTTTATCTAGCTTTCTCTGTCTCTCTGTCTCTCCGTCTCTCTGTCTCTCTGTCTCTCTGTCTCTCTGTCTCTCTGTCTCTCTGTCTCTCTGTCTCTCTGTCTCTCTGTCTCTCTGTCCCTCTGTCTCTCTGTCTCTCTGCCCCTCTGTCTCTCTGTCTCTCTGTCTCTATGTCTCTCTATGTCTCTCTCTGTCTCTCTGTCTCTCTGTCTCTCTGTCTCTCTGTCTCTCTGTCTCTCTGTCTCTCTGTCTCTCTGTCTCTCTGTCTCTCTGTCTCTCTGTCTCTCTGTCTCTCTGTCTCTCTGTCACTCTGTCTCTCTGTCTCTCTGTCTCTCTGTCTCTCTGTCTCTCTGTCTCTCTTTCTCTCTTTCTCTCCTTCTCTCTTTCTCTCTGTCTCTCCGTCTCTCTGTCTCTCTGTCTCTCTGTCTCTCTGTCTCTCTGTCTCTCTATCTCTCTGTCTCTCTGTCTCTCTGTCTCTCTGTCTCTCTGTCTCTTTCTGTCTCTCTGTCTTTCTCTGTCTCTCTGTCTTTCTCTGTCTTTCTCTGTCTCTCTGTTTTTCTCTGTCTCTCTGTCTTTATCTGTCTTTATCTAGCTTTCTCTGTCTCTCTGTCTCTCCGTCTCTCTGTCTCCCTGTCTGTCTGTCTCTCTGTCTCTCTGTCTCTCTGTCTCTCTGTCCCTCTGTCTCTCTGTCTCTCTGCCCCTCTGTCTCTCTGTCTCTCTGTCTCTATGTCTCTCTATGTCTCTCTCTGTCTCTCTGTCTCTCTGTCTCTATGTCTCTCTATGTCTCTCTATGTCTCTCTGTCTCTCTGTCTCTCTGTCTCTCTGTCGCTCTGTCTCTCTGTCTCTCTGTCTCTCTGTCTCTCTGTCTCTCTGTCTCTCTGTCTCTCTGTCTCTCTGTCTCTCTGTCGCTCTGTCTCTCTGTCTCTCTGTCCCTCTGTCTCTCTGTCTCTCTGTCTCTCTGTCTCTCTGTCTCTCTGTCTCGCTGTCTCTCTATCTCTCTGTCTCTCTAGCTCTCTGTTATTACCCAAACCCAAACCAAAACCCAAACCTAAACCTAAACCCAAACCCAAATCCGAACTCGAACCTGAACGTACACCTAAACCTAAATCTAAAGGCACGAAACGCAAAGAACCGAAAAAAATGAAAAATTGGAAAAAATCAAAAACCCAAACGGCAAAAAACTAAAATAAACTTAATAAATGTATTTATTAAATTCTAACATTTTTATTGATAAATGATAATTCACAATTTTATATAGTGGTAAATAAATAATTTATTTATGAAATTCCTCTCTGTCTCTCTGTCTCTCTGTCTCTCTGTCTCTCTGTCTCTCTGTCTCTCTGTCTCTCTGTCTCTCTGTCTCTCTATCTCTCAGTCTCTCTGTCTCTCTGTCTCTCTGTCTCTCTGTCTCTCTGTCTCTCTGTCTCTCTGTCTCTCTGTCTCTCTGTCTCTCTGTCTCTCTGTCTCTCTGTCTCTTTGTCTCTCTGTCTCTCTATCTCTCTGTTATTACTTAAACCCAAACCCAAACCCAAACCCAAACCCAAACCCAAACCCAAACCCAAATCCGAACCCAAACCCAAACCCAAACCCAAACCCGAAGCCGAACCCAAACCCAAACCTCAACCCAAACCCGAACATAAACCTAAACCTAAACCCACTGAACCCGAAAAACCAAAATAAAAAAAATTGGAAAAATAAGAAACCCAAACGACAAGAAATTAAAAAAAAATTAATCATTTTATTTATTAAATTATAACATGTTTATTGATAAATAATAATTTACAATTTTATATTATTATTACTGAATAATTTATTCATAAAAATCATTCATCGCATAATTATGTGTCTGTCTCTGTCCGTCTCTGTCTGTCTCTGTAAGTCTCTGTCTGTCTCTGTCTGTCTCTGTAAGTCTCTGTCTGTCTCTGTCTGTCTCTGTCTGTCTCTGTCTGTCTCTGTCTGTCTTTCTCTCTATATCTGTGTCTGTGTCTGCATCCGTGTCGGTTTCTGTGTCTGGTCTGTTTCGTGTCTGTGTCTGCGTCTGTCGTTCTCTGTGTCTCTGTCGCCTCGTCTCTCTGTCTCTCTGTCTCTCTGTCTCTGTCTCTCTGTCTCTCTGTCTCTCTGTCTCTCTGTCTCGCTGTCTCTCTGTCTCTCTGTCTCTCTGTCTCTCTGTCTCTCTGTCTCTCTGTCACTCTGTCTCTCTGTCTCTCTGTCTCTCTGTCTCTCTGTCTCTCTGTCTCTCTGTCTCTCTGTCTCTCTGTCTCTCTGTCTCTCTTTCTCTCTATCTCTCTGTCTCTCTGTCTCTCTGTCTCTCTGTCTCTTTCTGTCTCTCTGTCTTTCTCTGTCTCTCTGTCTTTCTCTGTCTTTCTCTGTCTCTCTGTTTTTCTCTGTCTCTCTGTCTTTATCTGTCTTTATCTAGCTTTCTCTGTCTCTCTGTCTCTCCGTCTCTCTGTCTCTCTGTCTCTCTGTCTCTCTGTCTCTCTGTCCCTCTGTCTCTCTGTCTCTCTGCCCCTCTGTCTCTCTGTCTCTCTGTCTCTATGTCTCTCTATGTCTCTCTCTGTCTCTCTGTCTCTCTGTCTCTCTGTCGCTCTGTCTCTCTGTCTCTGTGTCTCTCTGTCTCTCTGTCTCTCTGTCACTCTGTCTCTCTGTCTCTGTGTCTCTCTGTCTCTCTGTCTCTCTGTCTCTCTGTCTCTCTGTCTCGCTGTCTCTCTATGTCTCTCTATGTCTCTCTCTGTCTCTCTGTCCCCTCTGTCTCTCTGTCTCTCTGTCTCTCTGTCTCTCTGTCTCTCTGTCTTTCTGGCTCTCTGTTATTACCCAAACCCAAACCCAAACCCAAACCCAAACCCAAACCCAAACCCGAACATAAACCTAAACCTGAACCTAAACTCACTGAACCCGAAAAACCAAAAAAAAAAAAAAAAATGGAAAAATAAGAAACCCAAACGACAAAAAATTAAAATAAAATTAATCATTTTATTTATTAAATTATAACATGTTTATTGATAAATAATAATTTACAATTTTATATTATTATAAATGAATCATTTATTCATAAAAATCATTCAACGATTAACTATGTGTCTGTCTCTATCTGTCTCTCGGTCTCTCTGTCTTTCTCTGTCTTTCTCTGTCCCTCCGTCTCTCTGTCTCTCGGTCTCTCTGTCTCTTTCTGTCTCTCTGTCTTTCTCTGTCTCTCTGTCTTTCTCTGTCTTTCTCTGTCTCTCTGTTTTTCTCTGTCTCTCTGTCTTTATCTGTCTTTATCTAGCTTTCTCTGTCTCTCTGTCTCTCCGTCTCTCTGTCTCTCTGTCTCTCTGTCTCTCTGTCTCTCTGTCTCTCTGTCTCTCTGTCCCTCTGTCTCTCTGTCTCTCTGCCCCTCTGTCTCTCTGTCTCTCTGTCTCTATGTCTCTCTATGTCTCTCTCTGTCTCTCTGTCTCTCTGTCGCTCTGTCTCTCTGTCTCTCTGTCTCTCTGTCTCTCTGTCTCTCTGTCTCTCTGTCTCTCTGTCTCTCTGTCTCTCTGTCTCTCTGTCTCTCTGTCTCTCTGTCACTCTGTCTCTCTGTCTCTCTGTCTCTCTGCTCTCTGTCTCTCTGTCTCTCTTTCTCTCTTTCTCTCCTTCTCTCTTTCTCTCTGTCTCTCTGTCTCTCTGTCTCTCTGTCTCTCTGTCTCTCTGTCTCTCTGTCTCTCTGTCTCTCTATCTCTCTGTCTCTCTGTCTCTCTGTCTCTCTGTCTCTTTCTGTCTCTCTGTCTTTCTCTGTCTCTCTGTCTTTCTCTGTCTTTCTCTGTCTCTCTGTTTTTCTCTGTCTCTCTGTCTTTATCTGTCTTTATCTAGCTTTCTCTGTCTCTCTGTCTCTCTGTCTCTCTGTCTCTCTGTCTCTCTGTCTCTCTGTCTCTCTGTCTCTCTGTCTCTCTGTCTCTCTGTCTCTCTGTCCCTCTGTCTCTCTGTCTCTCTGTCTCTCTGCCCCTCTGTCTCTCTGTCTCTCTGTCTCTATGTCTCTCTATGTCTCTCTCTGTCTCTCTGTCTCTCTGTCTCTATGTCTCTCTATGTCTCTCTCTGTCTCTCTGTCTCTCTGTCTCTTTGTCTCTCTGTCGCTCTGTCTCTCTGTCTCTCTGTCTCTCTGTCTCTCTGTCTCTCTGTCTCTCTGTCTCTCTGTCGCTCTGTCTCTCTGTCTCTCTGTCTCTCTGTCTCTCTGTCTCTCTGTCTCTCTGTCTCTCTGTCTCGCTGTCTCTCTATGTCTCTCTATGTCTCTCTCTGTCTCTCTGTCCCCTCTGTCTCTCTGTCTCTCTGTCTCTCTGTCTCTCTGTCTCTCTGTCTTTCTGGCTCTCTGTTATTACCCAAACCCAAACCCAAACCCAAACCCAAACCCAAACCCGAACATAAACCTAAACCTGAACCTAAACTCACTGAACCCGAAAAACCAAAAAAAAAAAAAAAATGGAAAAATAAGAAACCCAAACGACAAAAAATTAAAATAAAATTAATCATTTTATTTATTAAATTATAACATGTTTATTGATGAATAATAATTTACAATTTTATATTATTATAAATGAATAATTTATTCATAAAAATCATTCAACGATTAACTATGTGTCTGTCTCTATCTGTCTCTCGGTCTCTCTGTCTTTCTCTGTCTTTCTCTGTCCCTCCGTCTCTCTGTCTCTCGGTCTCTCTGTCTCTTTCTGTCTCTCTGTCTTTCTCTGTCTCTCTGTCTTTCTCTGTCTTTCTCTGTCTCTCTGTTTTTCTCTGTCTCTCTGTCTTTATCTGTCTTTATCTAGCTTTCTCTGTCTCTCTGTCTCTCCGTCTCTCTGTCTCTCTGTCTCTCTGTCTCTCTGTCTCTCTGTCTCTCTGTCTCTCTGTCCCTCTGTCTCTCTGTCTCTCTGCCCCTCTGTCTCTCTGTCTCTCTGTCTCTATGTCTCTCTATGTCTCTCTCTGTCTCTCTGTCTCTCTGTCGCTCTGTCTCTCTGTCTCTCTGTCTCTCTGTCTCTCTGTCTCTCTGTCTCTCTGTCTCTCTGTCTCTCTGTCTCTCTGTCTCTCTGTCTCTCTGTCACTCTGTCTCTCTGTCTCTCTGTCTCTCTGTCGCTCTGTCTCTCTGTCTCTCTGTCTCTCTGTCTCTCTGTCTCTCTGTCTCTCTGTCTCTCTGTCTCGCTGTCTCTCTATGTCTCTCTGTGTCTCTCTCTGTCTCTCTGTCCCCTCTGTCTCTCTGTCTCTCTGTCTCTCTGTCTCTCTGTCTCTCTGTCTTTCTGGCTCTCTGTTATTACCCAAACCCAAACCCAAACCCAAACCCAAACCCAAACCCGAACATAAACCTAAACCTGAACCTAAACTCACTGAACCCGAAAAACCAAAAAAAAAAAAAAAATGGAAAAATAAGAAACCCAAACGACAAAAAATTAAAATAAAATTAATCATTTTATTTATTAAATTATAACATGTTTATTGATGAATAATAATTTACAATTTTATATTATTATAAATGAATAATTTATTCATAAAAATCATTCAACGATTAACTATGTGTCTGTCTCTATCTGTCTCTCGGTCTCTCTGTCTTTCTCTGTCTTTCTCTGTCCCTCCGTCTCTCTGTCTCTCTGTCTCTCTGTCTCTCTGTCTCTCTATCTCTCAGTCTCTCTGTCTCTCTGTCTCTCTGTCTCTCTGTCTCTCTGTCTCTCTGTCTCTCTGTCTCTCTGTCTCTCTGTCTCTCTGTCTCTCTGTCTCTCTATCTCTCAGTCTCTCTGTCTCTCTGTCTCTCTGTCTCTCTGTCTCTCTGTCTCTCTGTCTCTCTGTCTCTCTGTCTCTCTGTCTCTCTGTCTCTTTGTCTCTCTGTCTCTCTATCTCTCTGTTATTACTTAAACCCAAACCCAAACCCAAACCCAAACCCAAACCCAAACCCAAACCCAAACCCAAACCCAAATCCAAATCCGAACCCAAACCCAAACCCAAACCCAAACCCAAACCCGAAGCCGAAAACAAACCCAAACCTCAACCCAAACCCGAACATAAACCTAAACCTAAACCCACTGAACCCGAAAAACCAAAATAAAAAAAATTGGAAAAATAAGAAACCCAAACGACAAGAAATTAAAAAAAAATTAATCATTTTATTTATTAAATTATAACATGTTTATTGATAAATAATAATTTAGAATTTTATATTATTATAAATGAATAATTTATTCATAAAAATCATTCAACGCATAATTATGTGTCTGTCTCTGTCTGTCTCTGTAAGTCTCTGTCTGTCTCTGTCTGTCTCTGTAAGTCTCTGTCTGTCTCTGTCTGTCTCTGTCTGTCTCTGTCTGTCTCTGTCTGTCTCTGTCCGTCTCTGTCTGTCTCTGTCTGTCTCTGTCTGTCTCTGTCTGTCTCTGTCTGTCTTTCTCTCTATATCTGTGTCTGTGTCTGCATCCGTGTCGGTTTCTGTGTCTGGTCTGTTTCGTGTCTGTGTCTGCGTCTGTCGTTCTCTGTGTCTCTGTCTCTCTGTCTCTCTGTCTCTCTGTCTCTCTGTCTCTCTGTCTCTTTCTGTCTCTCTGTCTTTCTCTGTCTCTCTGTCTTTCTCTGTCTTTCTCTGTCTCTCTGTTTTTCTCTGTCTCTCTGTCTTTATCTGTCTTTATCTAGCTTTCTCTGTCTCTCTGTCTCTCCGTCTCTCTGTCTCTCTGTCTCTCTGTCTCTCTGTCTCTCTGTCCCTCTGTCTCTCTGTCTCTCTGCCCCTCTGTCTCTCTGTCTCTCTGTCTCTATGTCTCTCTATGTCTCTCTCTGTCTCTCTGTCTCTCTGTCTCTCTGTCGCTCTGTCTCTCTGTCTCTCTGTCTCTCTGTCTCTCTGTCTCTCTGTCTCTCTGTCTCTCTGTCTCTCTGTCACTCTGTCTCTCTGTCTCTCTGTCTCTCTGTCTCTCTGTCTCTCTGTCTCTCTGTCTCTCTGTCTCGCTGTCTCTCTATGTCTCTCTATGTCTCTCTCTGTCTCTCTGTCCCCTCTGTCTCTCTGTCTCTCTGTCTCTCTGTCTCTCTGTCTCTCTGTCTCTCTGTCTTTCTGGCTCTCTGTTATTACCCAAACCCAAACCCAAACCCAAACCCAAACCCAAACCCAAACCCGAACATAAACCTAAACCTGAACCTAAACTCACTGAACCCGAAAAACCAAAAAAAAAAAAAAAATGGAAAAATAAGAAACCCAAACGACAAAAAATTAAAATAAAATTAATCATTTTATTTATTAAATTATAACATGTTTATTGATAAATAATAATTTACAATTTTATATTATTATAAATGAATCATTTATTCATAAAAATCATTCAACGATTAACTATGTGTCTGTCTCTATCTGTCTCTCGGTCTCTCTGTCTTTCTCTGTCTTTCTCTGTCCCTCCGTCTCTCTGTCTCTCGGTCTCTCTGTCTCTTTCTGTCTCTCTGTCTTTCTCTGTCTCTCTGTCTTTCTCTGTCTTTCTCTGTCTCTCTGTTTTTCTCTGTCTCTCTGTCTTTATCTGTCTTTATCTAGCTTTCTCTGTCTCTCTGTCTCTCTGTCTCTCTGTCTCTCTGTCTCTCTGTCTCTCTGTCTCTCTGTCCCTCTGTCTCTCTGTCTCTCTGCCCCTCTGTCTCTCTGTCTCTCTGTCTCTATGTCTCTCTATGTCTCTCTCTGTCTCTCTGTCTCTCTGTCGCTCTGTCTCTCTGTCTCTCTGTCTCTCTGTCTCTCTGTCTCTCTGTCTCTCTGTCTCTCTGTCTCTCTGTCTCTCTGTCTCTCTGTCTCTCTGTCTCTCTGTCTCTCTGTCTCTCTGTCACTCTGTCTCTCTGTCTCTCTGTCTCTCTGTCTCTCTGCTCTCTGTCTCTCTGTCTCTCTTTCTCTCTTTCTCTCCTTCTCTCTTTCTCTCTGTCTCTCTGTCTCTCTGTCTCTCTGTCTCTCTGTCTCTCTGTCTCTCTGTCTCTCTGTCTCTCTGTCTCTCTATCTCTCTGTCTCTCTGTCTCTCTGTCTCTCTGTCTCTTTCTGTCTCTCTGTCTTTCTCTGTCTCTCTGTCTTTCTCTGTCTTTCTCTGTCTCTCTGTTTTTCTCTGTCTCTCTGTCTTTATCTGTCTTTATCTAGCTTTCTCTGTATCTCTGTCTCTCTGTCTCTCTGTCTCTCTGTCTCTCTGTCTCTCTGTCTCTCTGTCTCTCTGTCTCTCTGTCTCTCTGTCCCTCTGTCTCTCTGTCTCTCTGTCTCTCTGCCCCTCTGCCCCTCTGTCTCTCTGTCTCTCTGTCTCTATGTCTCTCTCTGTCTCTCTGTCTCTCTGTCTCTCTGTCTCTATGTCTCTCTATGTCTCTCTCTGTCTCTCTGTCTCTCTGTCTCTCTGTCTCTCTGACGCTCTGTCTCTCTGTCTCTCTGTCTCTCTGTCTCTCTGTCTCTCTGTCTCTCTGTCTCTCTGTCTCTCTGTCGCTCTGTCTCTCTGTCTCTCTGTCTCTCTGTCTCTCTGTCTCTCTGTCTCTCTGTCTCTCTGTCTCGCTGTCTCTCTATGTCTCTCTATGTCTCTCTCTGTCTCTCTGTCCCCTCTGTCTCTCTGTCTCTCTGTCTCTCTGTCTCGCTGTCTCTCTATGTCTCTCTATGTCTCTCTCTGTCTCTCTGTCCCCTCTGTCTCTCTGTCTCTCTGTCTCTCTGTCTCTCTGTCTCTCTGTCTTTCTGGCTCTCTGTTATTACCCAAACCCAAACCCAAACCCAAACCCAAACCCAAACCCGAACATAAACCTAAACCTGAACCTAAACTCACTGAACCCGAAAAACCAAAAAAAAAAAAAAAATGGAAAAATAAGAAACCCAAACGACAAAAAATTAAAATAAAATTAATCATTTTATTTATTAAATTATAACATGTTTATTGATAAATAATAATTTACAATTTTATATTATTATAAATGAATAATTTATTCATAAAAATCATTCAACGATTAACTATGTGTCTGTCTCTATCTGTCTCTCGGTCTCTCTGTCTTTCTCTGTCTTTCTCTGTCCCTCCGTCTCTCTGTCTCTCTGTCTCTCTGTCTCTCTGTCTCTCTATCTCTCAGTCTCTCTGTCTCTCTATCTCTCAGTCTCTCTGTCTCTCTGTCTCTCTGTCTCTCTGTCTCTCTGTCTCTCTGTCGCTCTGTCTCTCTGTCTCTCTGTCTCTCTGTCTCTCTGTCTCTCTATCTCTCAGTCTCTCTGTCTCTCTGTCTCTCTGTCTCTCTGTCTCTCTGTCTCTCTGTCTCTCTGTCTCTCTGTCTCTCTGTCTCTCTGTCTCTTTGTCTCTCTGTCTCTCTATCTCTCTGTTATTACTTAAACCCAAACCCAAACGCAAACCCAAACCCAAACCCAAACCCAAACCCAAACCCAAATCCAAATCCGAACCCAAACCCAAACCCAAACCCAAACCCGAAGCCGAAAACAAACCCAAACCTCAACCCAAACCCGAACATAAACCTAAACCTAAACCCACTGAACCCGAAAAACCAAAATAAAAAAAATTGGAAAAATAAGAAACCCAAACGACACGAAATTAAAAAAAAATTAATCATTTTATTTATTAAATTATAACATGTTTATTGATAAATAATAATTTACAATTTTATATAATTATAAATGAATAATTTATTCATAAAAATCATTCAACGCATAATTATGTGTCTGTCTCTGTCTGTCTCTGTCTGTCTCTGTAAGTCTCTGTCTGTCTCTGTCTGTCTCTGTCTGTCTCTGTCTGTCTCTGTCTGTCTCTGTCCGTCTCTGTCTGTCTCTGTCTGTCTCTGTCTGTCTCTGTCTGTCTCTGTCTGTCTTTCTCTCTATATCTGTGTCTGTGTCTGCATCCGTGTCGGTTTCTGTGTCTGGTCCGTTTCGTGTCTGTGTCTGCGTCTGTCGTTCTCTGTGTCTCTGTCTCTCTGTCTCTCTGTCGCCTCGTCTCTCTGTCTCTCTGTCCCTCTGTCTCTCTGTCTCTCTGTCTCTGTCTCTCTGTCTCTCTGTCTCTCTGTCACTCTGTCTCTCTGTCTCTCTGTCACTCTGTCTCTCTGTCTCTCTGTCTCTCTGTCTCTCTTTCTCTCTTTCTCTCTTTCTCTCTTTCTCTCTGTCTCTCTGTCTCTCTGTCTCTCTGTCTCTCTGTCTCTCTGTCTCTCTGTCTCTCTGTCTCTCTATCTCTCTGTCTCTCTGTCTCTCTGTCTCTCTGTCTCTTTCTGTCTCTCTGTCTTTCTCTGTCTCTCTGTCTTTCTCTGTCTTTCTCTGTCTCTCTGTTTTTCTCTGTCTCTCTGTCTTTATCTGTCTTTATCTAGCTTTCTCTGTCTCTCTGTCTCTCCGTCTCTCTGTCTCTCTGTCTCTCTGTCTCTCTGTCTCTCTGTCTCTCTGTCTCTCTGTCTCTCTGTCTCTCTGTCTCTCTGTCTCTCTGTCTCTCTGTCTCTCTGTCCCTCTGTCTCTCTGTCTCTCTGCCCCTCTGTCTCTCTGTCTCTCTGTCTCTATGTCTCTCTATGTCTCTCTCTGTCTCTCTGTCTCTCTGTCTCTCTGTCTCTCTGTCTCTCTGTCTCTCTGTCTCTCTGTCTCTCTGTCTCTCTGTCTCTCTGTCTCTCTGTCTCTCTGTCTCTCTGTCTCTCTGTCACTCTGTCTCTCTGTCTCTCTGTCTCTCTGTCTCTCTGTCTCTCTGTCTCTCTTTCTCTCTTTCTCTCCTTCTCTCTTTCTCTCTGTCTCTCCGTCTCTCTGTCTCTCTGTCTCTCTGTCTCTCTGTCTCTCTGTCTCTCTGTCTCTCTGTCTCTCTGTCACTCTGTCTCTCTGTCTCTCTGTCTCTCTGTCTCTCTGTCTCTCTGTCTCTCTTTCTCTCTTTCTCTCCTTCTCTCTTTCTCTCTGTCTCTCCGTCTCTCTGTCTCTCTGTCTCTCTGTCTCTCTGTCTCTCTGTCTCTCTATCTCTCTGTCTCTCTGTCTCTCTGTCTCTCTGTCTCTCTGTCTCTTTCTGTCTCTCTGTCTTTCTCTGTCTCTCTGTCTTTCTCTGTCTTTCTCTGTCTCTCTGTTTTTCTCTGTCTCTCTGTCTTTATCTGTCTTTATCTAGCTTTCTCTGTCTCTCTGTCTCTCCGTCTCTCTGTCTCCCTGTCTGTCTGTCTCTCTGTCTCTCTGTCTCTCTGTCTCTCTGTCCCTCTGTCTCTCTGTCTCTCTGCCCCTCTGTCTCTCTGTCTCTCTGTCTCTATGTCTCTCTATGTCTCTCTCTGTCTCTCTGTCTCTCTGTCTCTATGTCTCTCTATGTCTCTCTATGTCTCTCTGTCTCTCTGTCTCTCTGTCTCTCTGTCTCTCTGTCGCTCTGTCTCTCTGTCTCTCTGTCTCTCTGTCTCTCTGTCTCTCTGTCTCTCTGTCTCTCTGTCTCTCTGTCTCTCTGTCGCTCTGTCTCTCTGTCTCTCTGTCTCTCTGTCTCTCTGTCTCTCTGTCTCTCTGTCTCTCTGTCTCTCTGTCTCGCTGTCTCTCTATCTCTCTGTCTCTCTAGCTCTCTGTTATTACCCAAACCCAAACCAAAACCCAAACCTAAACCTAAACCCAAACCCAAATCCGAACTCGAACCTGAACGTACACCTAAACCTAAATCTAAAGGCACGAAACGCAAAGAACCGAAAAAAATGAAAAATTGGAAAAAATCAAAAACCCAAACGGCAAAAAACTAAAATAAACTTAATAAATGTATTTATTAAATTCTAACATTTTTATTGATAAATGATAATTCACAATTTTATATAGTGGTAAATAAATAATTTATTTATGAAATTCCTCTCTGTCTCTCTGTCTCTCTGTCTCTCTGTCTCTCTGTCTCTCTGTCTCTCTGTCTCTCTGTCTCTCTGTCTCTCTATCTCTCAGTCTCTCTGTCTCTCTGTCTCTCTGTCTCTCTGTCTCTCTGTCTCTCTGTCTCTCTGTCTCTCTGTCTCTCTGTCTCTCTGTCTCTCTGTCTCTCTGTCTCTTTGTCTCTCTGTCTCTCTATCTCTCTGTTATTACTTAAACCCAAACCCAAACCCAAACCCAAACCCAAACCCAAACCCAAACCCAAACCCAAATCCGAACCCAAACCCAAACCCAAACCCAAACCCGAAGCCGAACCCAAACCCAAACCTCAACCCAAACCCGAACATAAACCTAAACCTAAACCCACTGAACCCGAAAAACCAAAATAAAAAAAATTGGAAAAATAAGAAACCCAAACGACAAGAAATTAAAAAAAAATTAATCATTTTATTTATTAAATTATAACATGTTTATTGATAAATAATAATTTACAATTTTATATTATTATTACTGAATAATTTATTCATAAAAATCATTCATCGCATAATTATGTGTCTGTCTCTGTCCGTCTCTGTCTGTCTCTGTAAGTCTCTGTCTGTCTCTGTCTGTCTCTGTAAGTCTCTGTCTGTCTCTGTCTGTCTCTGTCTGTCTTTCTCTCTATATCTGTGTCTGTGTCTGCATCCGTGTCGGTTTCTGTGTCTGGTCTGTTTCGTGTCTGTGTCTGCGTCTGTCGTTCTCTGTGTCTCTGTCGCATCGTCTCTCTGTCTCTCTGTCTCTCTGTCTCTGTCTCTCTGTCTCTCTGTCTCTCTGTCTCTCTGTCTCGCTGTCTCTCTGTCTCTCTGTCTCTCTGTCTCTCTGTCTCTCTGTCTCTCTGTCACTCTGTCTCTCTGTCTCTCTGTCTCTCTGTCTCTCTGTCTCTCTGTCTCTCTGTCTCTCTGTCTCTCTGTCTCTCTGTCTCTCTTTCTCTCTATCTCTCTGTCTCTCTGTCTCTCTGTCTCTCTGTCTCTTTCTGTCTCTCTGTCTTTCTCTGTCTCTCTGTCTTTCTCTGTCTTTCTCTGTCTCTCTGTTTTTCTCTGTCTCTCTGTCTTTATCTGTCTTTATCTAGCTTTCTCTGTCTCTCTGTCTCTCCGTCTCTCTGTCTCTCTGTCTCTCTGTCTCTCTGTCTCTCTGTCCCTCTGTCTCTCTGTCTCTCTGCCCCTCTGTCTCTCTGTCTCTCTGTCTCTATGTCTCTCTATGTCTCTCTCTGTCTCTCTGTCTCTCTGTCTCTCTGTCGCTCTGTCTCTCTGTCTCTCTGTCTCTCTGTCTCTCTGTCACTCTGTCTCTCTGTCTCTCTGTCTCTCTGTCTCTCTGTCTCTCTGTCTCTCTGTCTCTCTGTCTCGCTGTCTCTCTATGTCTCTCTATGTCTCTCTCTGTCTCTCTGTCCCCTCTGTCTCTCTGTCTCTCTGTCTCTCTGTCTCTCTGTCTCTCTGTCTTTCTGGCTCTCTGTTATTACCCAAACCCAAACCCAAACCCAAACCCAAACCCAAACCCAAACCCGAACATAAACCTAAACCTGAACCTAAACTCACTGAACCCGAAAAACCAAAAAAAAAAAAAAAAATGGAAAAATAAGAAACCCAAACGACAAAAAATTAAAATAAAATTAATCATTTTATTTATTAAATTATAACATGTTTATTGATAAATAATAATTTACAATTTTATATTATTATAAATGAATCATTTATTCATAAAAATCATTCAACGATTAACTATGTGTCTGTCTCTATCTGTCTCTCGGTCTCTCTGTCTTTCTCTGTCTTTCTCTGTCCCTCCGTCTCTCTGTCTCTCGGTCTCTCTGTCTCTTTCTGTCTCTCTGTCTTTCTCTGTCTCTCTGTCTTTCTCTGTCTCTCTGTCTTTCTCTGTCTTTCTCTGTCTCTCTGTTTTTCTCTGTCTCTCTGTCTTTATCTGTCTTTATCTAGCTTTCTCTGTCTCTCTGTCTCTCCGTCTCTCTGTCTCTCTGTCTCTCTGTCTCTCTGTCTCTCTGTCTCTCTGTCTCTCTGTCCCTCTGTCTCTCTGTCTCTCTGCCCCTCTGTCTCTCTGTCTCTCTGTCTCTATGTCTCTCTATGTCTCTCTCTGTCTCTCTGTCTCTCTGTCGCTCTGTCTCTCTGTCTCTCTGTCTCTCTGTCTCTCTGTCTCTCTGTCTCTCTGTCTCTCTGTCTCTCTGTCTCTCTGTCTCTCTGTCACTCTGTCTCTCTGTCTCTCTGTCTCTCTGTCTCTCTGCTCTCTGTCTCTCTGTCTCTCTTTCTCTCTTTCTCTCCTTCTCTCTTTCTCTCTGTCTCTCTGTCTCTCTGTCTCTCTGTCTCTCTGTCTCTCTGTCTCTCTGTCTCTCTGTCTCTCTATCTCTCTGTCTCTCTGTCTCTCTGTCTCTCTGTCTCTTTCTGTCTCTCTGTCTTTCTCTGTCTCTCTGTCTTTCTCTGTCTTTCTCTGTCTCTCTGTTTTTCTCTGTCTCTCTGTCTTTATCTGTCTTTATCTAGCTTTCTCTGTCTCTCTGTCTCTCTGTCTCTCTGTCTCTCTGTCTCTCTGTCTCTCTGTCTCTCTGTCTCTCTGTCTCTCTGTCTCTCTGTCTCTCTGTCTCTCTGTCTCTCTGTCCCTCTGTCTCTCTGTCTCTCTGTCTCTCTGCCCCTCTGTCTCTCTGTCTCTCTGTCTCTATGTCTCTCTATGTCTCTCTCTGTCTCTCTGTCTCTCTGTCTCTATGTCTCTCTATGTCTCTCTCTGTCTCTCTGTCTCTCTGTCTCTCTGTCTCTCTGTCGCTCTGTCTCTCTGTCTCTCTGTCTCTCTGTCTCTCTGTCTCTCTGTCTCTCTGTCTCTCTGTCGCTCTGTCTCTCTGTCTCTCTGTCTCTCTGTCTCTCTGTCTCTCTGTCTCTCTGTCTCTCTGTCTCGCTGTCTCTCTATGTCTCTCTATGTCTCTCTCTGTCTCTCTGTCCCCTCTGTCTCTCTGTCTCTCTGTCTCTCTGTCTCTCTGTCTCTCTGTCTTTCTGGCTCTCTGTTATTACCCAAACCCAAACCCAAACCCAAACCCAAACCCAAACCCGAACATAAACCTAAACCTGAACCTAAACTCACTGAACCCGAAAAACCAAAAAAAAAAAAAAAATGGAAAAATAAGAAACCCAAACGACAAAAAATTAAAATAAAATTAATCATTTTATTTATTAAATTATAACATGTTTATTGATGAATAATAATTTACAATTTTATATTATTATAAATGAATAATTTATTCATAAAAATCATTCAACGATTAACTATGTGTCTGTCTCTATCTGTCTCTCGGTCTCTCTGTCTTTCTCTGTCTTTCTCTGTCCCTCCGTCTCTCTGTCTCTCTGTCTCTCTGTCTCTCTGTCTCTCTATCTCTCAGTCTCTCTGTCTCTCTGTCTCTCTGTCTCTCTGTCTCTCTGTCTCTCTGTCTCTCTGTCTCTCTGTCTCTCTGTCTCTCTGTCTCTCTGTCTCTCTGTCTCTCTGTCTCTCTATCTCTCAGTCTCTCTGTCTCTCTGTCTCTCTGTCTCTCTGTCTCTCTGTCTCTCTGTCTCTCTGTCTCTCTGTCTCTCTGTCTCTCTGTCTCTCTGTCTCTTTGTCTCTCTGTCTCTCTATCTCTCTGTTATTACTTAAACCCAAACCCAAACCCAAACCCAAACCCAAACCCAAACCCAAACCCAAACCCAAATCCAAATCCGAACCCAAACCCAAACCCAAACCCAAACCCGAAGCCGAAAACAAACCCAAACCTCAACCCAAACCCGAACATAAACCTAAACCTAAACCCACTGAACCCGAAAAACCAAAATAAAAAAAATTGGAAAAATAAGAAACCCAAACGACAAGAAATTAAAAAAAAATTAATCATTTTATTTATTAAATTATAACATGTTTATTGATAAATAATAATTTACAATTTTATATTATTATAAATGAATAATTTATTCATAAAAATCATTCAACGCATAATTATGTGTCTGTCTCTGTCTGTCTCTGTCTGTCTCTGTAAGTCTCTGTCTGTCTCTGTCTGTCTCTGTAAGTCTCTGTCTGTCTCTGTCTGTCTCTGTCTGTCTCTGTCTGTCTCTGTCTGTCTCTGTCCGTCTCTGTCTGTCTCTGTCTGTCTCTGTCTGTCTCTGTCTGTCTCTGTCTGTCTTTCTCTCTATATCTGTGTCTGTGTCTGCATCCGTGTCGGTTTCTGTGTCTGGTCTGTTTCGTGTCTGTGTCTGCGTCTGTCGTTCTCTGTGTCTCTGTCTCTCTGTCTCTCTGTCTCTCTGTCTCTCTGTCTCTTTCTGTCTCTCTGTCTTTCTCTGTCTCTCTGTCTTTCTCTGTCTTTCTCTGTCTCTCTGTTTTTCTCTGTCTCTCTGTCTTTATCTGTCTTTATCTAGCTTTCTCTGTCTCTCTGTCTCTCCGTCTCTCTGTCTCTCTGTCTCTCTGTCTCTCTGTCTCTCTGTCCCTCTGTCTCTCTGTCTCTCTGCCCCTCTGTCTCTCTGTCTCTCTGTCTCTATGTCTCTCTATGTCTCTCTCTGTCTCTCTGTCTCTCTGTCTCTCTGTCGCTCTGTCTCTCTGTCTCTCTGTCTCTCTGTCTCTCTGTCTCTCTGTCTCTCTGTCTCTCTGTCTCTCTGTCTCTCTGTCACTCTGTCTCTCTGTCTCTCTGTCTCTCTGTCTCTCTGTCTCTCTGTCTCTCTGTCTCTCTGTCTCGCTGTCTCTCTATGTCTCTCTATGTCTCTCTCTGTCTCTCTGTCCCCTCTGTCTCTCTGTCTCTCTGTCTCTCTGTCTCTCTGTCTCTCTGTCTCTCTGTCTTTCTGGCTCTCTGTTATTACCCAAACCCAAACCCAAACCCAAACCCAAACCCAAACCCAAACCCGAACATAAACCTAAACCTGAACCTAAACTCACTGAACCCGAAAAACCAAAAAAAAAAAAAAAATGGAAAAATAAGAAACCCAAACGACAAAAAATTAAAATAAAATTAATCATTTTATTTATTAAATTATAACATGTTTATTGATAAATAATAATTTACAATTTTATATTATTATAAATGAATCATTTATTCATAAAAATCATTCAACGATTAACTATGTGTCTGTCTCTATCTGTCTCTCGGTCTCTCTGTCTTTCTCTGTCTTTCTCTGTCCCTCCGTCTCTCTGTCTCTCGGTCTCTCTGTCTCTTTCTGTCTCTCTGTCTTTCTCTGTCTCTCTGTCTTTCTCTGTCTTTCTCTGTCTCTCTGTTTTTCTCTGTCTCTCTGTCTTTATCTGTCTTTATCTAGCTTTCTCTGTCTCTCTGTCTCTCCGTCTCTCTGTCTCTCTGTCTCTCTGTCTCTCTGTCTCTCTGTCTCTCTGTCTCTCTGTCCCTCTGTCTCTCTGTCTCTCTGCCCCTCTGTCTCTCTGTCTCTCTGTCTCTATGTCTCTCTATGTCTCTCTCTGTCTCTCTGTCTCTCTGTCGCTCTGTCTCTCTGTCTCTCTGTCTCTCTGTCTCTCTGTCTCTCTGTCTCTCTGTCTCTCTGTCTCTCTGTCTCTCTGTCTCTCTGTCTCTCTGTCACTCTGTCTCTCTGTCTCTCTGTCTCTCTGTCGCTCTGTCTCTCTGTCTCTCTGTCTCTCTGTCTCTCTGTCTCTCTGTCTCTCTGTCTCTCTGTCTCGCTGTCTCTCTATGTCTCTCTATGTCTCTCTCTGTCTCTCTGTCCCCTCTGTCTCTCTGTCTCTCTGTCTCTCTGTCTCTCTGTCTCTCTGTCTTTCTGGCTCTCTGTTATTACCCAAACCCAAACCCAAACCCAAACCCAAACCCAAACCCGAACATAAACCTAAACCTGAACCTAAACTCACTGAACCCGAAAAACCAAAAAAAAAAAAAAAATGGAAAAATAAGAAACCCAAACGACAAAAAATTAAAATAAAATTAATCATTTTATTTATTAAATTATAACATGTTTATTGATGAATAATAATTTACAATTTTATATTATTATAAATGAATAATTTATTCATAAAAATCATTCAACGATTAACTATGTGTCTGTCTCTATCTGTCTCTCGGTCTCTCTGTCTTTCTCTGTCTTTCTCTGTCCCTCCGTCTCTCTGTCTCTCTGTCTCTCTGTCTCTCTGTCTCTCTATCTCTCAGTCTCTCTGTCTCTCTGTCTCTCTGTCTCTCTGTCTCTCTGTCTCTCTGTCTCTCTGTCTCTCTGTCTCTCTGTCTCTCTGTCTCTCTGTCTCTCTATCTCTCAGTCTCTCTGTCTCTCTGTCTCTCTGTCTCTCTGTCTCTCTGTCTCTCTGTCTCTCTGTCTCTCTGTCTCTCTGTCTCTCTGTCTCTCTGTCTCTTTGTCTCTCTGTCTCTCTATCTCTCTGTTATTACTTAAACCCAAACCCAAACCCAAACCCAAACCCAAACCCAAACCCAAACCCAAACCCAAATCCAAATCCGAACCCAAACCCAAACCCAAACCCAAACCCGAAGCCGAAAACAAACCCAAACCTCAACCCAAACCCGAACATAAACCTAAACCTAAACCCACTGAACCCGAAAAACCAAAATAAAAAAAATTGGAAAAATAAGAAACCCAAACGACAAGAAATTAAAAAAAAATTAATCATTTTATTTATTAAATTATAACATGTTTATTGATAAATAATAATTTACAATTTTATATTATTATAAATGAATAATTTATTCATAAAAATCATTCAACGCATAATTATGTGTCTGTCTCTGTCTGTCTCTGTCTGTCTCTGTAAGTCTCTGTCTGTCTCTGTCTGTCTCTGTAAGTCTCTGTCTGTCTCTGTCTGTCTCTGTCTGTCTCTGTCTGTCTCTGTCTGTCTCTGTCCGTCTCTGTCTGTCTCTGTCTGTCTCTGTCTGTCTCTGTCTGTCTCTGTCTGTCTTTCTCTCTATATCTGTGTCTGTGTCTGCATCCGTGTCGGTTTCTGTGTCTGGTCTGTTTCGTGTCTGTGACTGCGTCTGACGTTCTCTGTGTCTCTGTCTCTCTGTCTCTCTGTCGCCTCGTCTCTCTGTCTCTCTGTCCCTCTGTCTCTCTGTCTCTCTGTCTCTGTCTCTCTGTCTCTCTGTCTCTCTGTCACTCTGTCTCTCTGTCTCTCTGTCTCTCTGTCTCTCTGTCTCTCTGTCTCTCTGTCTCTCTTTCTCTCTTTCTCTCCTTCTCTCTTTCTCTCTGTCTCTCTGTCTCTCTGTCTCTCTGTCTCTCTGTCTCTCTGTCTCTCTGTCTCTTTGTCTCTCTATCTCTCTGTCTCTCTGTCTCTCTGTCTCTCTGTCTCTTTCTGTCTCTCTGTCTTTCTCTGTCTCTCTGTCTTTCTCTGTCTTTCTCTGTCTCTCTGTTTTTCTCTGTCTCTCTGTCTTTATCTGTCTTTATCTAGCTTTCTCTGTCTCTCTGTCTCTCCGTCTCTCTGTCTCTCTGTCTCTCTGTCTCTCTGTCTCTCTGTCTCTCTGTCTCTCTGTCTCTCTGTCTCTCTGTCTCTCTGTCTCTCTGTCTCTCTGTCTCTCTGTCTCTCTGTCTCTCTGTCTCTCTGTCTCTCTGTCTCTCTGTCTCTCTGTCTCTCTGTCACTCTGTCTCTCTGTCTCTCTGTCTCTCTGTCTCTCTGTCTCTCTGTCGCTCTGTCTCTCTGTCTCTCTGTCTCTCTGTCTCTCTGTCTCTCTGTCTCTCTGTCTCTCTGTCTCTCTGTCGCTCTGTCTCTCTGTCTCTCTGTCTCTCTGTCTCTCTGTCTCTCTGTCTCTCTGTCTCTCTGTCTCTCTGTCTCGCTGTCTCTCTATCTCTCTGTCTCTCTAGCTCTCTGTTATTACCCAAACCCAAACCAAAACCCAAACCTAAACCTAAACCCAAACCCAAATCCGAACTCGAACCTGAACGTACACCTAAACCTAAATCTAAAGGCACGAAACGCAAAGAACCGAAAAAAATGAAAAATTAGAAAAAATCAAAAACCCAAACGGCAAAAAACTAAAATAAACTTAATAAATGTATTTATTAAATTCTAACATTTTTATTGATAAATGATAATTCACAATTTTATATAGTGGTAAATAAATAATTTATTTATGAAATTCCTCTCTGTCTCTCTGTCTCTCTGTCTCTCTGTCTCTCTGTCTCTCTGTCTCTCTGTCTCTCTGTCTCTCTGTCTCTCTGTCTCTCTGTCTCTCTATCTCTCAGTCTCTCTGTCTCTCTGTCTCTCTGTCTCTCTGTCTCTCTGTCTCTCTGTCTCTCTGTCTCTCTGTCTCTCTGTCTCTCTGTCTCTCTGTCTCTTTGTCTCTCTGTCTCTCTATCTCTCTGTTATTACTTAAACCCAAACCCAAACCCAAACCCAAACCCAAACCCAAACCCAAACCCAAATCCGAACCCAAACCCAAACCCAAACCCAAACCCGAAGCCGAACCCAAACCCAAACCTCAACCCAAACCCGAACATAAACCTAAACCTAAACCCACTGAACCCGAAAAACCAAAATAAAAAAAATTGGAAAAATAAGAAACCCAAACGACAAGAAATTAAAAAAAAATTAATCATTTTATTTATTAAATTATAACATGTTTATTGATAAATAATAATTTACAATTTTATATTATTATTACTGAATAATTTATTCATAAAAATCATTCATCGCATAATTATGTGTCTGTCTCTGTCCGTCTCTGTCTGTCTCTGTAAGTCTCTGTCTGTCTCTGTCTGTCTCTGTAAGTCTCTGTCTGTCTCTGTCTGTCTCTGTCTGTCTCTGTCTGTCTCTGTCTGTCTTTCTCTCTATATCTGTGTCTGTGTCTGCATCCGTGTCGGTTTCTGTGTCTGGTCTGTTTCGTGTCTGTGTCTGCGTCTGTCGTTCTCTGTGTCTCTGTCTCTCTGTCTCTCTGTCGCCTCGTCTCTCTGTCTCTCTGTCTCTCTGTCTCTGTCTCTCTGTCTCTCTGTCTCTCTGTCACTCTGTCTCTCTGTCTCTCTGTCTCTCTGTCTCTCTGTCTCTCTGTCTCTCTGTCTCTCTTTCTCTCTTTCTCTCCTTCTCTCTTTCTCTCTGTCTCTCTGTCTCTCTGTCTCTCTGTCTCTCTGTCTCTCTGTCTCTCTGTCTCTCTATCTCTCTGTCTCTCTGTCTCTCTGTCTCTCTGTCTCTTTCTGTCTCTCTGTCTTTCTCTGTCTCTCTGTCTTTCTCTGTCTTTCTCTGTCTCTCTGTTTTTCTCTGTCTCTCTGTCTTTATCTGTCTTTATCTAGCTTTCTCTGTCTCTCTGTCTCTCCGTCTCTCTGTCTCTCTGTCTCTCTGTCTCTCTGTCTCTCTGTCTCTCTGTCTCTCTGTCTCTCTGTCTCTCTGTCTCTCTGTCTCTCTGTCCCTCTGTCTCTCTGTCTCTCTGCCCCTCTGTCTCTCTGTCTCTCTGTCTCTATGTCTCTCTATGTCTCTCTCTGTCTCTCTGTCTCTCTGTCTCTCTGTCTCTCTGTCTCTCTGTCTCTCTGTCTCTCTGTCTCTCTATCTCTCTGTCTCTCTGTCTCTCTGTCTCTCTGTCTCTCTGTCTCTTTCTGTCTCTCTGTCTTTCTCTGTCTCTCTGTCTTTCTCTGTCTTTCTCTGTCTCTCTGTTTTTCTCTGTCTCTCTGTCTTTATCTGTCTTTATCTAGCTTTCTCTGTCTCTCTGTCTCTCCGTCTCTCTGTCTCCCTGTCTGTCTGTCTCTCGGTCTCTCTGTCTCTCTGTCTCTCTGTCTCTCTGTCCCTCTGTCTCTCTGTCTCTCTGCCCCTCTGTCTCTCTGTCTCTCTGTCTCTATGTCTCTCTATGTCTCTCTCTGTCTCTCTGTCTCTCTGTCTCTATGTCTCTCTATGTCTCTCTATGTCTCTCTGTCACTCTGTCACTCTGTCTCTCTGTCGCTCTGTCTCTCTGTCTCTCTGTCTCTCTGTCTCTCTGTCTCTCTGTCTCTCTGTCTCTCTGTCGCTCTGTCTCTCTGTCTCTCTGTCTCTCTGTCTCTCTGTCTCTCTGTCTCTCTGTCTCTCTGTCTCTCTGTCTCGCTGTCTCTCTATCTCTCTGTCTCTCTAGCTCTCTGTTATTACCCAAACCCAAACCAAAACCCAAACCTAAACCTAAACCCAAACCCAAATCCGAACTCGAACCTGAACGTACACCTAAACCTAAATCTAAAGGCACGAAACGCAAAGAACCGAAAAAAATGAAAAATTAGAAAAAATCAAAAACCCAAACGGCAAAAAACTAAAATAAACTTAATAAATGTATTTATTAAATTCTAACATTTTTATTGATAAATGATAATTCACAATTTTATATAGTGGTAAATAAATAATTTATTTATGAAATTCCTCTCTGTCTCTCTGTCTCTCTGTCTCTCTGTCTCTCTGTCTCTCTGTCTCTCTGTCTCTCTGTCTCTCTGTCTCTCTGTCTCTCTGTCTCTCTATCTCTCAGTCTCTCTGTCTCTCTGTCTCTCTGTCTCTCTGTCTCTCTGTCTCTCTGTCTCTCTGTCTCTCTGTCTCTCTGTCTCTCTGTCTCTCTGTCTCTCTGTCTCTTTGTCTCTCTGTCTCTCTATCTCTCTGTTATTACTTAAACCCAAACCCAAACCCAAACCCAAACCCAAACCCAAACCCAAACCCAAATCCGAACCCAAACCCAAACCCAAACCCAAACCCGAAGCCGAACCCAAACCCAAACCTCAACCCAAACCCGAACATAAACCTAAACCTAAACCCACTGAACCCGAAAAACCAAAATAAAAAAAATTGGAAAAATAAGAAACCCAAACGACAAGAAATTAAAAACAAAAATTAATCATTTTATTTATTAAATTATAACATGTTTATTGATAAATAATAATTTACAATTTTATATTATTATTACTGAATAATTTATTCATAAAAATCATTCATCGCATAATTATGTGTCTGTCTCTGTCCGTCTCTGTCTGTCTCTGTAAGTCTCTGTCTGTCTCTGTCTGTCTCTGTAAGTCTCTGTCTGTCTCTGTCTGTCTCTGTCTGTCTCTGTCTGTCTCTGTCTGTCTTTCTCTCTATATCTGTGTCTGTGTCTGCATCCGTGTCGGTTTCTGTGTCTGGTCTGTTTCGTGTCTGTGTCTGCGTCTGTCGTTCTCTGTGTCTCTGTCGCCTCGTCTCTCTGTCTCTCTGTCTCTCTGTCTCTCTGTCTCTGTCTCTCTGTCTCTCTGTCTCTCTGTCTCTCTGTCTCGCTGTCTCTCTGTCTCTCTGTCTCTCTGTCTCTCTGTCTCTCTGTCTCTCTGTCACTCTGTCTCTCTGTCTCTCTGTCTCTCTGTCTCTCTGTCTCTCTGTCTCTCTGTCTCTCTTTCTCTCTTTCTCTCCTTCTCTCTTTCTCTCTGTCTCTCTGTCTCTCTGTCTCTCTGTCTCTCTGTCTCTCTGTCTCTCTGTCTCTCTGTCTCTCTATCTCTCTGTCTCTCTGTCTCTCTGTCTCTCTGTCTCTTTCTGTCTCTCTGTCTTTCTCTGTCTTTCTCTGTCTCTCTGTCTTTCTCTGTCTTTCTCTGTCTCTCTGTTTTTCTCTGTCTCTCTGTCTTTATCTGTCTTTATCTAGCTTTCTCTGTCTCTCTGTCTCTCCGTCTCTCTGTCTCTCTGTCTCTCTGTCTCTCTGTCTCTCTGTCTCTCTGTCTCTCTGTCTCTCTGTCTCTCTGTCTCTCTGTCTCTCTGTCTCTCTGTCTCTCTGTCTCTCTGTCTCTCTGTCCCTCTGTCTCTCTGTCTCTCTGCCCCTCTGTCTCTCTGTCTCTCTGTCTCTATGTCTCTCTATGTCTCTCTCTGTCTCTCTGTCTCTCTGTCTCTCTGTCTCTCTGTCTCTCTGTCTCTCTGTCTCTCTGTCTCTCTGTCTCTCTGTCTCTCTGTCTCTCTGTCTCTCTGTCTCTCTGTCTCTCTGTCACTCTGTCTCTCTGTCTCTCTGTCTCTCTGTCTCTCTGTCTCTCTTTCTCTCTTTCTCTCCTTCTCTCTTTCTCTCTGTCTCTCCGTCTCTCTGTCTCTCTGTCTCTCTGTCTCTCTGTCTCTCTGTCTCTCTGTCTCTCTATCTCTCTGTCTCTCTGTCTCTCTGTCTCTCTGTCTCTCTGTCTCTTTCTGTCTCTCTGTCTTTCTCTGTCTCTCTGTCTTTCTCTGTCTTTCTCTGTCTCTCTGTTTTTCTCTGTCTCTCTGTCTTTATCTGTCTTTATCTAGCTTTCTCTGTCTCTCTGTCTCTCCGTCTCTCTGTCTCCCTGTCTGTCTGTCTCTCGGTCTCTCTGTCTCTCTGTCTCTCTGTCTCTCTGTCCCTCTGTCTCTCTGTCTCTCTGCCCCTCTGTCTCTCTGTCTCTCTGTCTCTATGTCTCTCTATGTCTCTCTCTGTCTCTCTGTCTCTCTGTCTCTATGTCTCTCTATGTCTCTCTATGTCTCTCTGCCTCTCTGTCTCTCTGTCTCTCTGTCGCTCTGTCTCTCTGTCTCTCTGTCTCTCTGTCTCTCTGTCTCTCTGTCTCTCTGTCTCTCTGTCTCTCTGTCGCTCTGTCTCTCTGTCTCTCTGTCTCTCTGTCTCTCTGTCTCTCTGTCTCTCTGTCTCTCTGTCTCTCTGTCTCGCTGTCTCTCTATCTCTCTGTCTCTCTAGCTCTCTGTTATTACCCAAACCCAAACCAAAACCCAAACCTAAACCTAAACCCAAACCCAAATCCGAACTCGAACCTGAACGTACACCTAAACCTAAATCTAAAGGCACGAAACGCAAAGAACCGAAAAAAATGAAAAATTAGAAAAAATCAAAAACCCAAACGGCAAAAAACTAAAATAAACTTAATAAATGTATTTATTAAATTCTAACATTTTTATTGATAAATGATAATTCACAATTTTATATAGTGGTAAATAAATAATTTATTTATGAAATTCCTCTCTGTCTCTCTGTCTCTCTGTCTCTCTGTCTCTCTGTCTCTCTGTCTCTCTGTCTCTCTGTCTCTCTGTCTCTCTATCTCTCAGTCTCTCTGTCTCTCTGTCTCTCTGTCTCTCTGTCTCTCTGTCTCTCTGTCTCTCTGTCTCTCTGTCTCTCTGTCTCTCTGTCTCTCTGTCTCTCTGTCTCTCTGTCTCTTTGTCTCTCTGTCTCTCTATCTCTCTGTTATTACTTAAACCCAAACCCAAACCCAAACCCAAACCCAAACCCAAACCCAAATCCGAACCCAAACCCAAACCCAAACCCAAACCCGAAGCCGAACCCAAACCCAAACCTCAACCCAAACCCGAACATAAACCTAAACCTAAACCCACTGAACCCGAAAAACCAAAATAAAAAAAATTGGAAAAATAAGAAACCCAAACGACAAGAAATTAAAAAAAAATTAATCATTTTATTTATTAAATTATAACATGTTTATTGATAAATAATAATTTACAATTTTATATTATTATTACTGAATAATTTATTCATAAAAATCATTCATCGCATAATTATGTGTCTGTCTCTGTCCGTCTCTGTCTGTCTCTGTAAGTCTCTGTCTGTCTCTGTCTGTCTCTGTAAGTCTCTGTCTGTCTCTGTCTGTCTCTGTCTGTCTCTGTCTGTCTCTGTCTGTCTTTCTCTCTATATCTGTGTCTGTGTCTGCATCCGTGTCGGTTTCTGTGTCTGGTCTGTTTCGTGTCTGTGTCTGCGTCTGTCGTTCTCTGTGTCTCTGTCGCCTCGTCTCTCTGTCTCTCTGTCTCTCTGTCTCTCTGTCTCTGTCTCTCTGTCTCTCTGTCTCTCTGTCTCTCTGTCTCGCTGTCTCTCTGTCTCTCTGTCTCTCTGTCTCTCTGTCTCTCTGTCTCTCTGTCACTCTGTCTCTCTGTCTCTCTGTCTCTCTGTCTCTCTGTCTCTCTGTCTCTCTGTCTCTCTGTCTCTCTGTCTCTCTGTCTCTCTTTCTCTCTATCTCTCTGTCTCTCTGTCTCTCTGTCTCTCTGTCTCTTTCTGTCTCTCTGTCTTTCTCTGTCTCTCTGTCTTTCTCTGTCTTTCTCTGTCTCTCTGTTTTTCTCTGTCTCTCTGTCTTTATCTGTCTTTATCTAGCTTTCTCTGTCTCTCTGTCTCTCCGTCTCTCTGTCTCTCTGTCTCTCTGTCTCTCTGTCTCTCTGTCCCTCTGTCTCTCTGTCTCTCTGCCCCTCTGTCTCTCTGTCTCTCTGTCTCTATGTCTCTCTATGTCTCTCTCTGTCTCTCTGTCTCTCTGTCTCTCTGTCGCTCTGTCTCTCTGTCTCTCTGTCTCTCTGTCTCTCTGTCTCTCTGTCTCTCTGTCTCTCTGTCTCTCTGTCTCTTTGTCTCTCTGTCACTCTGTCTCTCTGTCTCTCTGTCTCTCTGTCTCTCTGTCTCTCTGTCTCTCGGTCTCTCTGTCTCGCTGTCTCTCTATGTCTCTCTATGTCTCTCTCTGTCTCTCTGTCCCCTCTGTCTCTCTGTCTCTCTGTCTCTCTGTCTCTCTGTCTCTCTGTCTTTCTGGCTCTCTGTTATTACCCAAACCCAAACCCAAACCCAAACCCAAACCCAAACCCAAACCCGAACATAAACCTAAACCTGAACCTAAACTCACTGAACCCGAAAAACCAAAAAAAAAAAAAAAATGGAAAAATAAGAAACCCAAACGACAAAAAATTAAAATAAAATTAATCATTTTATTTATTAAATTATAACATGTTTATTGATAAATAATAATTTACAATTTTATATTATTATAAATGAATCATTTATTCATAAAAATCATTCAACGATTAACTATGTGTCTGTCTCTATCTGTCTCTCGGTCTCTCTGTCTTTCTCTGTCTTTCTCTGTCCCTCCGTCTCTCTGTCTCTCGGTCTCTCTGTCTCTTTCTGTCTCTCTGTCTTTCTCTGTCTTTCTCTGTCTCTCTGTTTTTCTCTGTCTCTCTGTCTTTATCTGTCTTTATCTAGCTTTCTCTGTCTCTCTGTCTCTCCGTCTCTCTGTCTCTCTGTCTCTCTGTCTCTCTGTCTCTCTGTCTCTCTGTCTCTCTGTCCCTCTGTCTCTCTGTCTCTCTGCCCCTCTGTCTCTCTGTCTCTCTGTCTCTATGTCTCTCTATGTCTCTCTCTGTCTCTCTGTCTCTCTGTCGCTCTGTCTCTCTGTCTCTCTGTCTCTCTGTCTCTCTGTCTCTCTGTCTCTCTGTCTCTCTGTCTCTCTGTCTCTCTGTCTCTCTGTCACTCTGTCTCTCTGTCTCTCTGTCTCTCTGTCTCTCTGCTCTCTGTCTCTCTGTCTCTCTTTCTCTCTTTCTCTCCTTCTCTCTTTCTCTCTGTCTCTCTGTCTCTCTGTCTCTCTGTCTCTCTGTCTCTCTGTCTCTCTGTCTCTCTGTCTCTCTATCTCTCTGTCTCTCTGTCTCTCTGTCTCTCTGTCTCTTTCTGTCTCTCTGTCTTTCTCTGTCTCTCTGTCTTTCTCTGTCTTTCTCTGTCTCTCTGTTTTTCTCTGTCTCTCTGTCTTTATCTGTCTTTATCTAGCTTTCTCTGTCTCTCTGTCTCTCTGTCTCTCTGTCTCTCTGTCTCTCTGTCTCTCTGTCTCTCTGTCTCTCTGTCTCTCTGTCTCTCTGTCCCTCTGTCTCTCTGTCTCTCTGTCTCTCTGCCCCTCTGTCTCTCTGTCTCTCTGTCTCTATGTCTCTCTATGTCTCTCTCTGTCTCTCTGTCTCTCTGTCTCTATGTCTCTCTATGTCTCTCTCTGTCTCTCTGTCTCTCTGTCTCTCTGTCTCTCTGTCGCTCTGTCTCTCTGTCTCTCTGTCTCTCTGTCTCTCTGTCTCTCTGTCTCTCTGTCTCTCTGTCGCTCTGTCTCTCTGTCTCTCTGTCTCTCTGTCTCTCTGTCTCTCTGTCTCTCTGTCTCTCTGTCTCGCTGTCTCTCTATGTCTCTCTATGTCTCTCTCTGTCTCTCTGTCCCCTCTGTCTCTCTGTCTCTCTGTCTCTCTGTCTCTCTGTCTCTCTGTCTTTCTGGCTCTCTGTTATTACCCAAACCCAAACCCAAACCCAAACCCAAACCCAAACCCAAACCCAAACCCAAACCCGAACATAAACCTAAACCTGAACCTAAACTCACTGAACCCGAAAAACCAAAAAAAAAAAAAAAATGGAAAAATAAGAAACCCAAACGACAAAAAATTAAAATAAAATTAATCATTTTATTTATTAAATTATAACATGTTTATTGATAAATAATAATTTACAATTTTATATTATTATAAATGAATAATTTATTCATAAAAATCATTCAACGATTAACTATGTGTCTGTCTCTATCTGTCTCTCGGTCTCTCTGTCTTTCTCTGTCTTTCTCTGTCCCTCCGTCTCTCTGTCTCTCTGTCTCTCTGTCTCTCTGTCTCTCTATCTCTCAGTCTCTCTGTCTCTCTGTCTCTCTGTCTCTCTGTCTCTCTGTCTCTCTGTCTCTCTGTCTCTCTGTCTCTCTGTCTCTCTGTCTCTCTGTCTCTCTGTCTCTCTGTCTCTCTGTCTCTCTATCTCTCAGTCTCTCTGTCTCTCTGTCTCTCTGTCTCTCTGTCTCTCTGTCTCTCTGTCTCTCTGTCTCTCTGTCTCTCTGTCTCTCTGTCTCTCTGTCTCTCTGTCTCTTTGTCTCTCTGTCTCTCTATCTCTCTGTTATTACTTAAACCCAAACCCAAACCCAAACCCAAACCCAAACCCAAACCCAAACCCAAACCCAAATCCAAATCCGAACCCAAACCCAAACCCAAACCCAAACCCGAAGCCGAAAACAAACCCAAACCTCAACCCAAACCCGAACATAAACCTAAACCTAAACCCACTGAACCCGAAAAACCAAAATAAAAAAAATTGGAAAAATAAGAAACCCAAACGACAAGAAATTAAAAAAAAATTAATCATTTTATTTATTAAATTATAACATGTTTATTGATAAATAATAATTTACAATTTTATATTATTATAAATGAATAATTTATTCATAAAAATCATTCAACGCATAATTATGTGTCTGTCTCTGTCTGTCTCTGTCTGTCTCTGTAAGTCTCTGTCTGTCTCTGTCTGTCTCTGTCTGTCTCTGTAAGTCTCTGTCTGTCTCTGTCTGTCTCTGTAAGTCTCTGTCTGTCTCTGTCTGTCTCTGTCTGTCTCTGTCTGTCTCTGTCTGTCTCTGTCCGTCTCTGTCTGTCTCTGTCTGTCTCTGTCTGTCTCTGTCTGTCTCTGTCTGTCTTTCTCTCTATATCTGTGTCTGTGTCTGCATCCGTGTCGGTTTCTGTGTCTGGTCTGTTTCGTGTCTGTGTCTGCGTCTGTCGTTCTCTGTGTCTCTGTCTCTCTGTCTCTCTGTCGCCTCGTCTCTCTGTCTCTCTGTCCCTCTGTCTCTCTGTCTCTCTGTCTCTGTCTCTCTGTCTCTCTGTCTCTCTGTCACTCTGTCTCTCTGTCTCTCTGTCTCTCTGTCTCTCTGTCTCTCTGTCTCTCTGTCTCTCTTTCTCTCTTTCTCTCCTTCTCTCTTTCTCTCTGTCTCTCTGTCTCTCTGTCTCTCTGTCTCTCTGTCTCTCTGTCTCTCTGTCTCTCTGTCTCTCTATCTCTCCGTCTCTCTGTCTCTCTGTCTCTCTGTCTCTTTCTGTCTCTCTGTCTTTCTCTGTCTCTCTGTCTTTCTCTGTCTTTCTCTGTCTCTCTGTTTTTCTCTGTCTCTCTGTCTTTATCTGTCTTTATCTAGCTTTCTCTGTCTCTCTGTCTCTCCGTCTCTCTGTCTCTCTGTCTCTCTGTCTCTCTGTCTCTCTGTCTCTCTGTCTCTCTGTCTCTCTGTCTCTCTGTCTCTCTGTCTCTCTGTCTCTCTGTCCCTCTGTCTCTCTGTCTCTCTGCCCCTCTGTCTCTCTGTCTCTCTGTCTCTATGTCTCTCTATGTCTCTCTCTGTCTCTCTGTCTCTCTGTCTCTCTGTCTCTCTGTCTCTCTGTCTCTCTGTCTCTCTGTCTCTCTGTCTCTCTGTCTCTCTGTCTCTCTGTCTCTCTGTCACTCTGTCTCTCTGTCTCTCTGTCTCTCTGTCTCTCTGTCTCTCTTTCTCTCTTTCTCTCCTTCTCTCTTTCTCTCTGTCTCTCCGTCTCTCTGTCTCTCTGTCTCTCTGTCTCTCTGTCTCTCTGTCTCTCTATCTCTCTGTCTCTCTGTCTCTCTGTCTCTCTGTCTCTCTGTCTCTTTCTGTCTCTCTGTCTTTCTCTGTCTCTCTGTCTTTCTCTGTCTTTCTCTGTCTCTCTGTTTTTCTCTGTCTCTCTGTCTTTATCTGTCTTTATCTAGCTTTCTCTGTCTCTCTGTCTCTCCGTCTCTCTGTCTCCCTGTCTGTCTGTCTCTCGGTCTCTCTGTCTCTCTGTCTCTCTGTCTCTCTGTCCCTCTGTCTCTCTGTCTCTCTGCCCCTCTGTCTCTCTGTCTCTCTGTCTCTATGTCTCTCTATGTCTCTCTCTGTCTCTCTGTCTCTCTGTCTCTATGTCTCTCTATGTCTCTCTATGTCTCTCTATGTCTCTCTGCCTCTCTGTCTCTCTGTCTCTCTGTCTCTCTGTCTCTCTGTCTCGCTGTCTCTCTGTCTCTCTGTCTCTCTGTCTCTCTGTCTCTCTGTCGCTCTGTCTCTCTGTCTCTCTGTCTCTCTGTCTCTCTGTCTCTCTGTCTCTCTGTCTCTCTGTCTCTCTGTCTCGCTGTCTCTCTATCTCTCTGTCTCTCTAGCTCTCTGTTATTACCCAAACCCAAACCAAAACCCAAACCTAAACCTAAACCCAAACCCAAATCCGAACTCGAACCTGAACGTACACCTAAACCTAAATCTAAAGGCACGAAACGCAAAGAACCGAAAAAAATGAAAAATTAGAAAAAATCAAAAACCCAAACGGCAAAAAACTAAAATAAACTTAATAAATGTATTTATTAAATTCTAACATTTTTATTGATAAATGATAATTCACAATTTTATATAGTGGTAAATAAATAATTTATTTATGAAATTCCTCTCTGTCTCTCTGTCTCTCTGTCTCTCTGTCTCTCTGTCTCTCTGTCTCTCTGTCTCTCTGTCTCTCTGTCTCTCTGTCTCTCTGTCTCTCTATCTCTCAGTCTCTCTGTCTCTCTGTCTCTCTGTCTCTCTGTCTCTCTGTCTCTCTGTCTCTCTGTCTCTCTGTCTCTCTGTCTCTCTGTCTCTCTGTCTCTCTGTCTCTCTGTCTCTTTGTCTCTCTGTCTCTCTATCTCTCTGTTATTACTTAAACCCAAACCCAAACCCAAACCCAAACCCAAACCCAAACCCAAATCCGAACCCAAACCCAAACCCAAACCCAAACCCGAAGCCGAACCCAAACCCAAACCTCAACCCAAACCCGAACATAAACCTAAACCTAAACCCACTGAACCCGAAAAACCAAAATAAAAAAAATTGGAAAAATAAGAAACCCAAACGACAAGAAATTAAAAAAAAATTAATCATTTTATTTATTAAATTATAACATGTTTATTGATAAATAATAATTTACAATTTTATATTATTATTACTGAATAATTTATTCATAAAAATCATTCATCGCATAATTATGTGTCTGTCTCTGTCCGTCTCTGTCTGTCTCTGTAAGTCTCTGTCTGTCTCTGTCTGTCTCTGTAAGTCTCTGTCTGTCTCTGTCTGTCTCTGTCTGTCTCTGTCTGTCTCTGTCTGTCTCTGTCTGTCTTTCTCTCTATATCTGTGTCTGTGTCTGCATCCGTGTCGGTTTCTGTGTCTGGTCTGTTTCGTGTCTGTGTCTGCGTCTGTCGTTCTCTGTGTCTCTGTCGCCTCGTCTCTCTGTCTCTCTGTCTCTCTGTCTCTCTGTCTCTGTCTCTCTGTCTCTCTGTCTCTCTGTCTCTCTGTCTCGCTGTCTCTCTGTCTCTCTGTCTCTCTGTCTCTCTGTCTCTCTGTCTCTCTGTCACTCTGTCTCTCTGTCTCTCTGTCTCTCTGTCTCTCTGTCTCTCTGTCTCTCTGTCTCTCTGTCTCTCTGTCTCTCTGTCTCTCTTTCTCTCTATCTCTCTGTCTCTCTGTCTCTCTGTCTCTCTGTCTCTTTCTGTCTCTCTGTCTTTCTCTGTCTCTCTGTCTTTCTCTGTCTTTCTCTGTCTCTCTGTTTTTCTCTGTCTCTCTGTCTTTATCTGTCTTTATCTAGCTTTCTCTGTCTCTCTGTCTCTCCGTCTCTCTGTCTCTCTGTCTCTCTGTCTCTCTGTCTCTCTGTCCCTCTGTCTCTCTGTCTCTCTGCCCCTCTGTCTCTCTGTCTCTCTGTCTCTATGTCTCTCTATGTCTCTCTCTGTCTCTCTGTCTCTCTGTCTCTCTGTCGCTCTGTCTCTCTGTCTCTCTGTCTCTCTGTCTCTCTGTCTCTCTGTCTCTCTGTCTCTCTGTCTCTCTGTCTCTCTGTCACTCTGTCTCTCTGTCTCTCTGTCTCTCTGTCTCTCTGTCTCTCTGTCTCTCGGTCTCTCTGTCTCGCTGTCTCTCTATGTCTCTCTATGTCTCTCTCTGTCTCTCTGTCCCCTCTGTCTCTCTGTCTCTCTGTCTCTCTGTCTCTCTGTCTCTCTGTCTTTCTGGCTCTCTGTTATTACCCAAACCCAAACCCAAACCCAAACCCAAACCCAAACCCAAACCCGAACATAAACCTAAACCTGAACCTAAACTCACTGAACCCGAAAAACCAAAAAAAAAAAAAAAATGGAAAAATAAGAAACCCAAACGACAAAAAATTAAAATAAAATTAATCATTTTATTTATTAAATTATAACATGTTTATTGATAAATAATAATTTACAATTTTATATTATTATAAATGAATCATTTATTCATAAAAATCATTCAACGATTAACTATGTGTCTGTCTCTATCTGTCTCTCGGTCTCTCTGTCTTTCTCTGTCTTTCTCTGTCCCTCCGTCTCTCTGTCTCTCGGTCTCTCTGTCTCTTTCTGTCTCTCTGTCTTTCTCTGTCTTTCTCTGTCTCTCTGTTTTTCTCTGTCTCTCTGTCTTTATCTGTCTTTATCTAGCTTTCTCTGTCTCTCTGTCTCTCCGTCTCTCTGTCTCTCTGTCTCTCTGTCTCTCTGTCTCTCTGTCTCTCTGTCTCTCTGTCCCTCTGTCTCTCTGTCTCTCTGCCCCTCTGTCTCTCTGTCTCTCTGTCTCTATGTCTCTCTATGTCTCTCTCTGTCTCTCTGTCTCTCTGTCGCTCTGTCTCTCTGTCTCTCTGTCTCTCTGTCTCTCTGTCTCTCTGTCTCTCTGTCTCTCTGTCTCTCTGTCTCTCTGTCACTCTGTCTCTCTGTCTCTCTGTCTCTCTGTCTCTCTGCTCTCTGTCTCTCTGTCTCTCTTTCTCTCTTTCTCTCCTTCTCTCTTTCTCTCTGTCTCTCTGTCTCTCTGTCTCTCTGTCTCTCTGTCTCTCTGTCTCTCTGTCTCTCTGTCTCTCTATCTCTCTGTCTCTCTGTCTCTCTGTCTCTCTGTCTCTTTCTGTCTCTCTGTCTTTCTCTGTCTCTCTGTCTTTCTCTGTCTTTCTCTGTCTCTCTGTTTTTCTCTGTCTCTCTGTCTTTATCTGTCTTTATCTAGCTTTCTCTGTCTCTCTGTCTCTCTGTCTCTCTGTCTCTCTGTCTCTCTGTCTCTCTGTCTCTCTGTCTCTCTGTCTCTCTGTCCCTCTGTCTCTCTGTCTCTCTGTCTCTCTGCCCCTCTGTCTCTCTGTCTCTCTGTCTCTATGTCTCTCTATGTCTCTCTCTGTCTCTCTGTCTCTCTGTCTCTATGTCTCTCTATGTCTCTCTCTGTCTCTCTGTCTCTCTGTCTCTCTGTCTCTCTGTCGCTCTGTCTCTCTGTCTCTCTGTCTCTCTGTCTCTCTGTCTCTCTGTCTCTCTGTCTCTCTGTCGCTCTGTCTCTCTGTCTCTCTGTCTCTCTGTCTCTCTGTCTCTCTGTCTCTCTGTCTCTCTGTCTCGCTGTCTCTCTATGTCTCTCTATGTCTCTCTCTGTCTCTCTGTCCCCTCTGTCTCTCTGTCTCTCTGTCTCTCTGTCTCTCTGTCTCTCTGTCTTTCTGGCTCTCTGTTATTACCCAAACCCAAACCCAAACCCAAACCCAAACCCAAACCCAAACCCAAACCCAAACCCGAACATAAACCTAAACCTGAACCTAAACTCACTGAACCCGAAAAACCAAAAAAAAAAAAAAAAATGGAAAAATAAGAAACCCAAACGACAAAAAATTAAAATAAAATTAATCATTTTATTTATTAAATTATAACATGTTTATTGATAAATAATAATTTACAATTTTATATTATTATAAATGAATAATTTATTCATAAAAATCATTCAACGATTAACTATGTGTCTGTCTCTATCTGTCTCTCGGTCTCTCTGTCTTTCTCTGTCTTTCTCTGTCCCTCCGTCTCTCTGTCTCTCTGTCTCTCTGTCTCTCTGTCTCTCTATCTCTCAGTCTCTCTGTCTCTCTGTCTCTCTGTCTCTCTGTCTCTCTGTCTCTCTGTCTCTCTGTCTCTCTGTCTCTCTGTCTCTCTGTCTCTCTGTCTCTCTGTCTCTCTGTCTCTCTGTCTCTCTATCTCTCAGTCTCTCTGTCTCTCTGTCTCTCTGTCTCTCTGTCTCTCTGTCTCTCTGTCTCTCTGTCTCTCTGTCTCTCTGTCTCTCTGTCTCTCTGTCTCTCTGTCTCTTTGTCTCTCTGTCTCTCTATCTCTCTGTTATTACTTAAACCCAAACCCAAACCCAAACCCAAACCCAAACCCAAACCCAAACCCAAACCCAAATCCAAATCCGAACCCAAACCCAAACCCAAACCCAAACCCGAAGCCGAAAACAAACCCAAACCTCAACCCAAACCCGAACATAAACCTAAACCTAAACCCACTGAACCCGAAAAACCAAAATAAAAAAAATTGGAAAAATAAGAAACCCAAACGACAAGAAATTAAAAAAAAATTAATCATTTTATTTATTAAATTATAACATGTTTATTGATAAATAATAATTTACAATTTTATATTATTATAAATGAATAATTTATTCATAAAAATCATTCAACGCATAATTATGTGTCTGTCTCTGTCTGTCTCTGTCTGTCTCTGTAAGTCTCTGTCTGTCTCTGTCTGTCTCTGTCTGTCTCTGTAAGTCTCTGTCTGTCTCTGTCTGTCTCTGTAAGTCTCTGTCTGTCTCTGTCTGTCTCTGTCTGTCTCTGTCTGTCTCTGTCTGTCTCTGTCCGTCTCTGTCTGTCTCTGTCTGTCTCTGTCTGTCTCTGTCTGTCTCTGTCTGTCTTTCTCTCTATATCTGTGTCTGTGTCTGCATCCGTGTCGGTTTCTGTGTCTGGTCTGTTTCGTGTCTGTGTCTGCGTCTGTCGTTCTCTGTGTCTCTGTCTCTCTGTCTCTCTGTCGCCTCGTCTCTCTGTCTCTCTGTCCCTCTGTCTCTCTGTCTCTCTGTCTCTGTCTCTCTGTCTCTCTGTCTCTCTGTCACTCTGTCTCTCTGTCTCTCTGTCTCTCTGTCTCTCTGTCTCTCTGTCTCTCTGTCTCTCTTTCTCTCTTTCTCTCCTTCTCTCTTTCTCTCTGTCTCTCTGTCTCTCTGTCTCTCTGTCTCTCTGTCTCTCTGTCTCTCTGTCTCTCTGTCTCTCTATCTCTCCGTCTCTCTGTCTCTCTGTCTCTCTGTCTCTTTCTGTCTCTCTGTCTTTCTCTGTCTCTCTGTCTTTCTCTGTCTTTCTCTGTCTCTCTGTTTTTCTCTGTCTCTCTGTCTTTATCTGTCTTTATCTAGCTTTCTCTGTCTCTCTGTCTCTCCGTCTCTCTGTCTCTCTGTCTCTCTGTCTCTCTGTCTCTCTGTCTCTCTGTCTCTCTGTCTCTCTGTCTCTCTGTCTCTCTGTCTCTCTGTCTCTCTGTCCCTCTGTCTCTCTGTCTCTCTGCCCCTCTGTCTCTCTGTCTCTCTGTCTCTATGTCTCTCTATGTCTCTCTCTGTCTCTCTGTCTCTCTGTCTCTCTGTCTCTCTGTCTCTCTGTCTCTCTGTCTCTCTGTCTCTCTGTCTCTCTGTCTCTCTGTCTCTCTGTCTCTCTGTCACTCTGTCTCTCTGTCTCTCTGTCTCTCTGTCTCTCTGTCTCTCTTTCTCTCTTTCTCTCCTTCTCTCTTTCTCTCTGTCTCTCCGTCTCTCTGTCTCTCTGTCTCTCTGTCTCTCTGTCTCTCTGTCTCTCTATCTCTCTGTCTCTCTGTCTCTCTGTCTCTCTGTCTCTCTGTCTCTTTCTGTCTCTCTGTCTTTCTCTGTCTCTCTGTCTTTCTCTGTCTTTCTCTGTCTCTCTGTTTTTCTCTGTCTCTCTGTCTTTATCTGTCTTTATCTAGCTTTCTCTGTCTCTCTGTCTCTCCGTCTCTCTGTCTCCCTGTCTGTCTGTCTCTCGGTCTCTCTGTCTCTCTGTCTCTCTGTCTCTCTGTCCCTCTGTCTCTCTGTCTCTCTGCCCCTCTGTCTCTCTGTCTCTCTGTCTCTATGTCTCTCTATGTCTCTCTCTGTCTCTCTGTCTCTCTGTCTCTATGTCTCTCTATGTCTCTCTATGTCTCTCTATGTCTCTCTGCCTCTCTGTCTCTCTGTCTCTCTGTCTCTCTGTCTCTCTGTCTCTCTGTCTCTCTGTCTCTCTGTCTCTCTGTCTCTCTGTCTCTCTGTCGCTCTGTCTCTCTGTCTCTCTGTCTCTCTGTCTCTCTGTCTCTCTGTCTCTCTGTCTCTCTGTCTCTCTGTCTCTCTGTCTCGCTGTCTCTCTATCTCTCTGTCTCTCTAGCTCTCTGTTATTACCCAAACCCAAACCAAAACCCAAACCTAAACCTAAACCCAAACCCAAATCCGAACTCGAACCTGAACGTACACCTAAACCTAAATCTAAAGGCACGAAACGCAAAGAACCGAAAAAAATGAAAAATTAGAAAAAATCAAAAACCCAAACGGCAAAAAACTAAAATAAACTTAATAAATGTATTTATTAAATTCTAACATTTTTATTGATAAATGATAATTCACAATTTTATATAGTGGTAAATAAATAATTTATTTATGAAATTCCTCTCTGTCTCTCTGTCTCTCTGTCTCTCTGTCTCTCTGTCTCTCTGTCTCTCTGTCTCTCTGTCTCTCTGTCTCTCTATCTCTCAGTCTCTCTGTCTCTCTGTCTCTCTGTCTCTCTGTCTCTCTGTCTCTCTGTCTCTCTGTCTCTCTGTCTCTCTGTCTCTCTGTCTCTCTGTCTCTCTGTCTCTTTGTCTCTCTGTCTCTCTATCTCTCTGTTATTACTTAAACCCAAACCCAAACCCAAACCCAAACCCAAACCCAAACCCGAAGCCGAACCCAAACCCAAACCTCAACCCAAACCCGAACATAAACCTAAACCTAAACCCACTGAACCCGAAAAACCAAAATAAAAAAAATTGGAAAAATAAGAAACCCAAACGACAAGAAATTAAAAAAAAATTAATCATTTTATTTATTAAATTATAACATGTTTATTGATAAATAATAATTTACAATTTTATATTATTATTACTGAATAATTTATTCATAAAAATCATTCATCGCATAATTATGTGTCTGTCTCTGTCCGTCTCTGTCTGTCTCTGTAAGTCTCTGTCTGTCTCTGTCTGTCTCTGTAAGTCTCTGTCTGTCTCTGTCTGTCTCTGTCTGTCTCTGTCTGTCTCTGTCTGTCTTTCTCTCTATATCTGTGTCTGTGTCTGCATCCGTGTCGGTTTCTGTGTCTGGTCTGTTTCGTGTCTGTGTCTGCGTCTGTCGTTCTCTGTGTCTCTGTCGCCTCGTCTCTCTGTCTCTCTGTCTCTCTGTCTCTCTGTCTCTGTCTCTCTGTCTCTCTGTCTCTCTGTCTCTCTGTCTCGCTGTCTCTCTGTCTCTCTGTCTCTCTGTCTCTCTGTCTCTCTGTCACTCTGTCTCTCTGTCTCTCTGTCTCTCTGTCTCTCTGTCTCTCTGTCTCTCTGTCTCTCTTTCTCTCTTTCTCTCCTTCTCTCTTTCTCTCTGTCTCTCTGTCTCTCTGTCTCTCTGTCTCTCTGTCTCTCTGTCTCTCTGTCTCTCTGTCTCTCTATCTCTCTGTCTCTCTGTCTCTCTGTCTCTCTGTCTCTTTCTGTCTCTCTGTCTTTCTCTGTCTCTCTGTCTTTCTCTGTCTTTCTCTGTCTCTCTGTTTTTCTCTGTCTCTCTGTCTTTATCTGTCTTTATCTAGCTTTCTCTGTCTCTCTGTCTCTCCGTCTCTCTGTCTCTCTGTCTCTCTGTCTCTCTGTCTCTCTGTCTCTCTGTCTCTCTGTCTCTCTGTCTCTCTGTCTCTCTGTCTCTCTGTCTCTCTGTCCCTCTGTCTCTCTGTCTCTCTGCCCCTCTGTCTCTCTGTCTCTCTGTCTCTATGTCTCTCTATGTCTCTCTCTGTCTCTCTGTCTCTCTGTCTCTCTGTCTCTCTGTCTCTCTGTCTCTCTGTCTCTCTGTCTCTCTGTCTCTCTGTCTCTCTGTCTCTCTGTCTCTCTGTCACTCTGTCTCTCTGTCTCTCTGTCTCTCTGTCTCTCTGTCTCTCTTTCTCTCTTTCTCTCCTTCTCTCTTTCTCTCTGTCTCTCCGTCTCTCTGTCTCTCTGTCTCTCTGTCTCTCTGTCTCTCTGTCTCTCTATCTCTCTGTCTCTCTGTCTCTCTGTCTCTCTGTCTCTCTGTCTCTTTCTGTCTCTCTGTCTTTCTCTGTCTCTCTGTCTTTCTCTGTCTTTCTCTGTCTCTCTGTTTTTCTCTGTCTCTCTGTCTTTATCTGTCTTTATCTAGCTTTCTCTGTCTCTCTGTCTCTCCGTCTCTCTGTCTCCCTGTCTGTCTGTCTCTCGGTCTCTCTGTCTCTCTGTCTCTCTGTCTCTCTGTCCCTCTGTCTCTCTGTCTCTCTGCCCCTCTGTCTCTCTGTCTCTCTGTCTCTATGTCTCTCTATGTCTCTCTCTGTCTCTCTGTCTCTCTGTCTCTATGTCTCTCTATGTCTCTCTATGTCGCTCTGCCTCTCTGTCTCTCTGTCTCTCTGTCGCTCTGTCTCTCTGTCTCTCTGTCTCTCTGTCTCTCTGTCTCTCTGTCTCTCTGTCTCTCTGTCTCTCTGTCGCTCTGTCTCTCTGTCTCTCTGTCTCTCTGTCTCTCTGTCTCTCTGTCTCTCTGTCTCGCTGTCTCTCTATCTCTCTGTCTCTCTAGCTCTCTGTTATTACCCAAACCCAAACCAAAACCCAAACCTAAACCTAAACCCAAACCCAAATCCGAACTCGAACCTGAACGTACACCTAAACCTAAATCTAAAGGCACGAAACGCAAAGAACCGAAAAAAATGAAAAATTAGAAAAAATCAAAAACCCAAACGGCAAAAAACTAAAATAAACTTAATAAATGTATTTATTAAATTCTAACATTTTTATTGATAAATGATAATTCACAATTTTATATAGTGGTAAATAAATAATTTATTTATGAAATTCCTCTCTGTCTCTCTGTCTCTCTGTCTCTCTGTCTCTCTGTCTCTCTGTCTCTCTGTCTCTCTATCTCTCAGTCTCTCTGTCTCTCTGTCTCTCTGTCTCTCTGTCTCTCTGTCTCTCTGTCTCTCTGTCTCTCTGTCTCTCTGTCTCTCTGTCTCTCTGTCTCTCTGTCTCTTTGTCTCTCTGTCTCTCTATCTCTCTGTTATTACTTAAACCCAAACCCAAACCCAAACCCAAACCCAAACCCAAACCCAAACCCAAATCCGAACCCAAACCCAAACCCAAACCCAAACCCGAAGCCGAACCCAAACCCAAACCTCAACCCAAACCCGAACATAAACCTAAACCTAAACCCACTGAACCCGAAAAACCAAAATAAAAAAAATTGGAAAAATAAGAAACCCAAACGACAAGAAATTAAAAAAAAATTAATCATTTTATTTATTAAATTATAACATGTTTATTGATAAATAATAATTTACAATTTTATATTATTATTACTGAATAATTTATTCATAAAAATCATTCATCGCATAATTATGTGTCTGTCTCTGTCCGTCTCTGTCTGTCTCTGTAAGTCTCTGTCTGTCTCTGTCTGTCTCTGTAAGTCTCTGTCTGTCTCTGTCTGTCTCTGTCTGTCTCTGTCTGTCTTTCTCTCTATATCTGTGTCTGTGTCTGCATCCGTGTCGGTTTCTGTGTCTGGTCTGTTTCGTGTCTGTGTCTGCGTCTGTCGTTCTCTGTGTCTCTGTCGCCTCGTCTCTCTGTCTCTCTGTCTCTCTGTCTCTCTGTCTCTGTCTCTCTGTCTCTCTGTCTCTCTGTCTCTCTGTCTCTCTGTCTCGCTGTCTCTCTGTCTCTCTGTCTCTCTGTCTCTCTGTCTCTCTGTCTCTCTGTCACTCTGTCTCTCTGTCTCTCTGTCTCTCTGTCTCTCTGTCTCTCTGTCTCTCTGTCTCTCTGTCTCTCTGTCTCTCTTTCTCTCTATCTCTCTGTCTCTCTGTCTCTCTGTCTCTCTGTCTCTTTCTGTCTCTCTGTCTTTCTCTGTCTCTCTGTCTTTCTCTGTCTTTCTCTGTCTCTCTGTTTTTCTCTGTCTCTCTGTCTTTATCTGTCTTTATCTAGCTTTCTCTGTCTCTCTGTCTCTCCGTCTCTCTGTCTCTCTGTCTCTCTGTCTCTCTGTCTCTCTGTCCCTCTGTCTCTCTGTCTCTCTGCCCCTCTGTCTCTCTGTCTCTCTGTCTCTATGTCTCTCTATGTCTCTCTCTGTCTCTCTGTCTCTCTGTCTCTCTGTCGCTCTGTCTCTCTGTCTCTCTGTCTCTCTGTCTCTCTGTCTCTCTGTCTCTCTGTCTCTCTGTCTCTCTGTCTCTCTGTCACTCTGTCTCTCTGTCTCTCTGTCTCTCTGTCTCTCTGTCTCTCTGTCTCTCTGTCTCTCTGTCTCTCTGTCTCTCTGTCTCTCTGTCTCGCTGTCTCTCTATGTCTCTCTATGTCTCTCTCTGTCTCTCTGTCCCCTCTGTCTCTCTGTCTCTCTGTCTCTCTGTCTCTCTGTCTCTCTGTCTTTCTGGCTCTCTGTTATTACCCAAACCCAAACCCAAACCCAAACCCGAACATAAACCTAAACCTGAACCTAAACTCACTGAACCCGAAAAACCAAAAAAAAAAAAAAAATGGAAAAATAAGAAACCCAAACGACAAAAAATTAAAATAAAATTAATCATTTTATTTATTAAATTATAACATGTTTATTGATAAATAATAATTTACAATTTTATATTATTATAAATGAATCATTTATTCATAAAAATCATTCAACGATTAACTATGTGTCTGTCTCTATCTGTCTCTCGGTCTCTCTGTCTTTCTCTGTCTTTCTCTGTCCCTCCGTCTCTCTGTCTCTCGGTCTCTCTGTCTCTCTGTCTCTCTGTCTCTCTGTCTCTCTGTCTCTCGGGCTCTCTGTCTCTCTGTCTCTCTATCTCTGAGTCTCTCTGTCTCTCTGTCTCTCTGTCTCTCTGTCTCTCTGTCTCTCTGTCTCTCTGTCTCTCTGTCTCTCTGTCTCTCTGTCTCTCTGTCTCTCTGTCTCTCTGTCTCTCTGTCTCTCTGTCTCTCTGTCTCTCTGTCTCTCTGTCTCTCTCTCTCTCTGTCTCTCTCTGTCTCTCTGTCTCTCTGGCTCTCTGTTATTACCCAAACCCAAACCCAAACCCAAACCCAAACCCAAACCCAAACCCAAACCCAAACCCGAACCCGAACCCGAACCCAAACCCAAACCTCAACTCAAACCCGAACATAAACCTAAACCTAAACCCACTGAACCCGAAAAACCAAAATAAAAAAAATTGGAAAAATAAGAAACCCAAACGACAAGAAATTAAAATAAAATTAATCATTTTATTTATTAAATTATAACATGTTTATTGATAAATAATAATTTACAATTTTATATTATTATAAATGAATAATTTATTCATAAAAATCATTCAACGATTAACTATGTGTCTGTCTCTATCTGTCTCTCGGTCTCTCTGTCTTTCTCTGTCTTTCTCTGTCCCTCCGTCTCTCTGTCTCTCTGTCTCTCTGTCTCTCTGTCTCTCTATCTCTCAGTCTCTCTGTCTCTCTGTCTCTCTGTCTCTCTGTCTCTCTGTCTCTCTGTCTCTCTGTCTCTCTGTCTCTCTGTCTCTCTGTCTCTCTGTCTCTCTGTCTCTCTATCTCTCAGTCTCTCTGTCTCTCTGTCTCTCTGTCTCTCTGTCTCTCTGTCTCTCTGTCTCTCTGTCTCTCTGTCTCTCTGTCTCTCTGTCTCTTTGTCTCTCTGTCTCTCTATCTCTCTGTTATTACTTAAACCCAAACCCAAACCCAAACTTAAACCCAAACCCAAACCCAAACCCAAACCCAAATCCAAATCCGAACCCAAACCCAAACCCAAACCCAAACCCGAAGCCGAAAACAAACCCAAACCTCAACCCAAATCCGAACATAAACCTAAACCTAAACCCACTGAACCCGAAAAACCAAAATAAAAAAAATTGGAAAAATAAGAAACCCAAACGACAAGAAATTAAAAAAAAATTAATCATTTTATTTATTAAATTATAACATGTTTATTGATAAATAATAATTTACAATTTTATATTATTATAAATGAATAATTTATTCATAAAAATCATTCAACGCATAATTATGTGTCTGTCTCTGTCTGTCTCTGTCTGTCTCTGTAAGTCTCTGTCTGTCTCTGTCTGTCTCTGTAAGTCTCTGTCTGTCTCTGTCTGTCTCTGTCTGTCTCTGTCTGTCTCTGTCTGTCTCTGTCCGTCTCTGTCTGTCTCTGTCTGTCTCTGTCTGTCTCTGTCTGTCTCTGTCTGTCTTTCTCTCTATATCTGTGTCTGTGTCTGCATCCGTGTCGGTTTCTGTGTCTGGTCTGTTTCGTGTCTGTGTCTGCGTCTGTCGTTCTCTGTGTCTCTGTCTCTCTGTCTCTCTGTCGCCTCGTCTCTCTGTCTCTCTGTCCCTCTGTCTCTCTGTCTCTCTGTCTCTGTCTCTCTGTCTCTCTGTCTCTCTGTCACTCTGTCTCTCTGTCTCTCTGTCTCTCTGTCTCTCTGTCTCTCTGTCTCTCTGTCTCTCTGTCTCTCTTTCTCTCTTTCTCTCCTTCTCTCTTTCTCTCTGTCTCTCTGTCTCTCTGTCTCTCTGTCTCTCTGTCTCTCTGTCTCTCTGTCTCTCTATCTCTCTGTCTCTCTGTCTCTCTGTCTCTCTGTCTCTTTCTGTCTCTCTGTCTTTCTCTGTCTCTCTGTCTTTCTCTGTCTTTCTCTGTCTCTCTGTTTTTCTCTGTCTCTCTGTCTTTATCTGTCTTTATCTAGCTTTCTCTGTCTCTCTGTCTCTCCGTCTCTCTGTCTCTCTGTCTCTCTGTCTCTCTGTCTCTCTGTCTCTCTGTCTCTCTGTCTCTCTGTCTCTCTGTCTCTCTGTCTCTCTGTCCCTCTGTCTCTCTGTCTCTCTGCCCCTCTGTCTCTCTGTCTCTCTGTCTCTATGTCTCTCTATGTCTCTCTCTGTCTCTCTGTCTCTCTGTCTCTCTGTCTCTCTGTCTCTCTGTCTCTCTGACTCTCTGTCTCTCTGTCTCTCTGTCTCTCTGTCTCTCTGTCTCTCTGTCTCTCTGTCACTCTGTCTCTCTGTCTCTCTGTCTCTCTGTCTCTCTGTCTCTCTGTCTCTCTTTCTCTCTTTCTCTCCTTCTCTCTTTCTCTCTGTCTCTCCGTCTCTCTGTCTCTCTGTCTCTCTGTCTCTCTGTCTCTCTGTCTCTCTGTCTCTCTATCTCTCTGTCTCTCTGTCTCTCTGTCTCTCTGTCTTTCTCTGTCTTTCTCTGTCTCTCTGTTTTTCTCTGTCTCTCTGTCTTTATCTGTCTTTATCTAGCTTTCTCTGTCTCTCTGTCTCTCCGTCTCTCTGTCTCCCTGTCTGTCTGTCTCTCGGTCTCTCTGTCTCTCTGTCTCTCTGTCTCTCTGTCCCTCTGTCTCTCTGTCTCTCTGCCCCTCTGTCTCTCTGTCTCTCTGTCTCTATGTCTCTCTATGTCTCTCTCTGTCTCTCTGTCTCTCTGTCTCTATGTCTCTCTATGTCTCTCTATGTCTCTCTGTCTCTCTGTCTCTCTGTCTCTCTGTCTCTCTGTCACTCTGTCTCTCTGTCTCTCTGTCTCTCTGTCTCTCTGTCTCTCTGTCTCTCTTTCTCTCTTTCTCTCCTTCTCTCTTTCTCTCTGTCTCTCCGTCTCTCTGTCTCTCTGTCTCTCTGTCTCTCTGTCTCTCTGTCTCTCTATCTCTCTGTCTCTCTGTCTCTCTGTCTCTCTGTCTCTCTGTCTCTTTCTGTCTCTCTGTCTTTCTCTGTCTCTCTGTCTTTCTCTGTCTTTCTCTGTCTCTCTGTTTTTCTCTGTCTCTCTGTCTTTATCTGTCTTTATCTAGCTTTCTCTGTCTCTCTGTCTCTCCGTCTCTCTGTCTCCCTGTCTGTCTGTCTCTCGGTCTCTCTGTCTCTCTGTCTCTCTGTCTCTCTGTCCCTCTGTCTCTCTGTCTCTCTGCCCCTCTGTCTCTCTGTCTCTCTGTCTCTATGTCTCTCTATGTCTCTCTCTGTCTCTCTGTCTCTCTGTCTCTATGTCTCTCTATGTCTCTCTATGTCTCTCTGCCTCTCTGTCTCTCTGTCTCTCTGTCGCTCTGTCTCTCTGTCTCTCTGTCTCTCTGTCTCTCTGTCTCTCTGTCTCTCTGTCTCTCTGTCTCTCTGTCGCTCTGTCTCTCTGTCTCTCTGTCTCTCTGTCTCTCTGTCTCTCTGTCTCTCTGTCTCTCTGTCTCTCTGTCTCGCTGTCTCTCTATCTCTCTGTCTCTCTAGCTCTCTGTTATTACCCAAACCCAAACCAAAACCCAAACCTAAACCTAAACCCAAACCCAAATCCGAACTCGAACCTGAACGTACACCTAAACCTAAATCTAAAGGCACGAAACGCAAAGAACCGAAAAAAATGAAAAATTAGAAAAAATCAAAAACCCAAACGGCAAAAAACTAAAATAAACTTAATAAATGTATTTATTAAATTCTAACATTTTTATTGATAAATGATAATTCACAATTTTATATAGTGGTAAATAAATAATTTATTTATGAAATTCCTCTCTGTCTCTCTGTCTCTCTGTCTCTCTGTCTCTCTGTCTCTCTGTCTCTCTATCTCTCAGTCTCTCTGTCTCTCTGTCTCTCTGTCTCTCTGTCTCTCTGTCTCTCTGTCTCTCTGTCTCTCTGTCTCTCTGTCTCTCTGTCTCTCTGTCTCTCTGTTATTACTTAAACCCAAACCCAAACCCAAACCCAAACCCAAACCCAAACCCAAACCCAAACCCAAATCCGAACCCAAACCCAAACCCAAACCCAAACCCGAAGCCAAACCCAAACCCAAACCCGAAGCCGAACCCAAACCCAAACCTCAACCCAAACCCGAACATAAACCTAAACCTAAACCCACTGAACCCGAAAAACCAAAATAAAAAAAATTGGAAAAATAAGAAACCCAAACGACAAGAAATTAAAAAAAAATTAATCATTTTATTTATTAAATTATAACATGTTTATTGATAAATAATAATTTACAATTTTATATTATTATTACTGAATAATTTATTCATAAAAATCATTCATCGCATAATTATGTGTCTGTCTCTGTCCGTCTCTGTCTGTCTCTGTAAGTCTCTGTCTGTCTCTGTCTGTCTCTGTAAGTCTCTGTCTGTCTCTGTCTGTCTCTGTCTGTCTCTGTCTGTCTCTGTCTGTCTTTCTCTCTATATCTGTGTCTGTGTCTGCATCCGTGTCGGTTTCTGTGTCTGGTCTGTTTCGTGTCTGTGTCTGCGTCTGTCGTTCTCTGTGTCTCTGTCGCCTCGTCTCTCTGTCTCTCTGTCTCTCTGTCTCTGTCTCTCTGTCTCTCTGTCTCTCTGTCTCTCTGTCTCGCTGTCTCTCTGTCTCTCTGTCTCTCTGTATCTCTGTCTCTCTGTCACTCTGTCTCTCTGTCTCTCTGTCTCTCTGTCTCTCTGTCTCTCTGTCTCTCTGTCTCTCTTTCTCTCTTTCTCTCCTTCTCTCTTTCTCTCTGTCTCTCTGTCTCTCTGTCTCTCTGTCTCTCTGTCTCTCTGTCTCTCTGTCTCTCTGTCTCTCTATCTCTCTGTCTCTCTGTCTCTCTGTCTCTCTGTCTCTTTCTGTCTCTCTGTCTTTCTCTGTCTCTCTGTCTTTCTCTGTCTTTCTCTGTCTCTCTGTTTTTCTCTGTCTCTCTGTCTTTATCTGTCTTTATCTAGCTTTCTCTGTCTCTCTGTCTCTCCGTCTCTCTGTCTCTCTGTCTCTCTGTCTCTCTGTCTCTCTGTCTCTCTGTCTCTCTGTCTCTCTGTCTCTCTGTCTCTCTGTCTCTCTGTCTCTCTGTCCCTCTGTCTCTCTGTCTCTCTGCCCCTCTGTCTCTCTGTCTCTCTGTCTCTATGTCTCTCTATGTCTCTCTCTGTCTCTCTGTCTCTCTGTCTCTCTGTCTCTCTGTCTCTCTGTCTCTCTGTCTCTCTGTCTCTCTGTCTCTCTGTCTCTCTGTCTCTCTGTCTCTCTGTCTCTCTGTCTCTCTGTCTCTCTGTCTCTCTGTCACTCTGTCTCTCTGTCTCTCTGTCTCTCTGTCTCTCTGTCTCTCTTTCTCTCTTTCTCTCCTTCTCTCTTTCTCTCTGTCTCTCCGTCTCTCTGTCTCTCTGTCTCTCTGTCTCTCTGTCTCTCTGTCTCTCTATCTCTCTGTCTCTCTGTCTCTCTGTCTCTCTGTCTCTCTGTCTCTTTCTGTCTCTCTGTCTTTCTCTGTCTCTCTGTCTTTCTCTGTCTTTCTCTGTCTCTCTGTTTTTCTCTGTCTCTCTGTCTTTATCTGTCTTTATCTAGCTTTCTCTGTCTCTCTGTCTCTCCGTCTCTCTGTCTCCCTGTCTGTCTGTCTCTCGGTCTCTCTGTCTCTCTGTCTCTCTGTCTCTCTGTCCCTCTGTCTCTCTGTCTCTCTGCCCCTCTGTCTCTCTGTCTCTCTGTCTCTATGTCTCTCTATATCTCTCTCTGTCTCTCTGTCTCTCTGTCTCTATGTCTCTCTATGTCTCTCTATGTCTCTCTGCCTCTCTGTCTCTCTGTCTCTCTGTCGCTCTGTCTCTCTGTCTCTCTGTCTCTCTGTCTCTCTGTCTCTCTGTCTCTCTGTCTCTCTGTCTCTCTATCTCTCTGTCTCTCTGTCTCTCTGTCTCTCTGTCTCTCTGTCTCTTTCTGTCTCTCTGTCTTTCTCTGTCTCTCTGTCTTTCTCTGTCTTTCTCTGTCTCTCTGTTTTTCTCTGTCTCTCTGTCTTTATCTGTCTTTATCTAGCTTTCTCTGTCTCTCTGTCTCTCCGTCTCTCTGTCTCTCTGTCTCTCTGTCTCTCTGTCTCTCTGTCTCTCTGTCTCTCTGTCTCTCTGTCTCTCTGTCTCTCTGTCTCTCTGTCTCTCTGTCTCTCTGTCCCTCTGTCTCTCTGTCTCTCTGCCCCTCTGTCTCTCTGTCTCTCTGTCTCTATGTCTCTCTATGTCTCTCTCTGTCTCTCTGTCTCTCTGTCTCTCTGTCTCTCTGTCTCTCTGTCTCTCTGACTCTCTGTCTCTCTATCTCTCTGTCTCTCTGTCTCTCTGTCTCTCTGTCTCTCTGTCTCTCTGTCACTCTGTCTCTCTGTCTCTCTGTCTCTCTGTCTCTCTGTCTCTCTTTCTCTCTTTCTCTCCTTCTCTCTTTCTCTCTGTCTCTCCGTCTCTCTGTCTCTCTGTCTCTCTGTCTCTCTGTCTCTCTGTCTCTCTATCTCTCTGTCTCTCTGTCTCTCTGTCTCTCTGTCTTTCTCTGTCTTTCTCTGTCTCTCTGTTTTTCTCTGTCTCTCTGTCTTTATCTGTCTTTATCTAGCTTTCTCTGTCTCTCTGTCTCTCCGTCTCTCTGTCTCCCTGTCTGTCTGTCTCTCGGTCTCTCTGTCTCTCTGTCTCTCTGTCTCTCTGTCCCTCTGTCTCTCTGTCTCTCTGCCCCTCTGTCTCTCTGTCTCTCTGTCTCTATGTCTCTCTATGTCTCTCTCTGTCTCTCTGTCTCTCTGTCTCTATGTCTCTCTATGTCTCTCTATGTCTCTCTGTCTCTCTGTCTCTCTGTCTCTCTGTCTCTCTGTCACTCTGTCTCTCTGTCTCTCTGTCTCTCTGTCTCTCTGTCTCTCTTTCTCTCTTTCTCTCCTTCTCTCTTTCTCTCTGTCTCTCCGTCTCTCTGTCTCTCTGTCTCTCTGTCTCTCTGTCTCTCTGTCTCTCTATCTCTCTGTCTCTCTGTCTCTCTGTCTCTCTGTCTCTCTGTCTCTTTCTGTCTCTCTGTCTTTCTCTGTCTCTCTGTCTTTCTCTGTCTTTCTCTGTCTCTCTGTTTTTCTCTGTCTCTCTGTCTTTATCTGTCTTTATCTAGCTTTCTCTGTCTCTCTGTCTCTCCGTCTCTCTGTCTCCCTGTCTGTCTGTCTCTCGGTCTCTCTGTCTCTCTGTCTCTCTGTCTCTCTGTCCCTCTGTCTCTCTGTCTCTCTGCCCCTCTGTCTCTCTGTCTCTCTGTCTCTATGTCTCTCTATGTCTCTCTCTGTCTCTCTGTCTCTCTGTCTCTATGTCTCTCTATGTCTCTCTATGTCTCTCTGCCTCTCTGTCTCTCTGTCTCTCTGTCGCTCTGTCTCTCTGTCTCTCTGTCTCTCTGTCTCTCTGTCTCTCTGTCTCTCTGTCTCTCTGTCTCTCTGTCGCTCTGTCTCTCTGTCTCTCTGTCTCGCTGTCTCTCTGTCTCTCTGTCTCTCTGTCTCTCTGTCTCTCTGTCTCTCTGTCACTCTGTCTCTCTGTCTCTCTGTCTCTCTGTCTCTCTGTCTCTCTGTCTCTCTTTCTCTCTTTCTCTCTTTCTCTCTTTCTCTCTGTCTCTCTGTCTCTCTGTCTCTCTGTCTCTCTGTCTCTCTGTCTCTCTGTCTCTCTGTCTCTCTGTCTCTCTGTCTCTCTGTCTCTCTGGCTATCTGTCTCTCTATCTCTCTGTCTCTCTGTCTCTCTGTCTCTCTGTCTCTCTGTCTCTTTCTGACTCTCTGTCTTTCTCTGTCTCTCTGTCTTTCTCTGTCTTTCTCTGTCTCTCTGTTTTTCTCTGTCTCTCTGTCTTTATCTGTCTTTATCTAGCTTTCTCTGTCTCTCTGTCTCTCCGTCTCTCTGTCTCTCTGTCTCTCTGTCTCTCTGTCTCTCTGTCTCTCTGTCTCTCTGTCTCTCTGTCTCTCTGTCTCTCTGTCTCTCTGTCTCTCTGTCTCTCTGTCCCTCTGTCTCTCTGTCTCTCTGCCCCTCTGTCTCTCTGTCTCTCTGTCTCTATGTCTCTCTATGTCTCGCTCTGTCTCTCTGTCTCTCTGTCTCTATGTCTCTCTATGTCTCTTTCTGTCTCTCTGTCTCTCTGTCTCTCTGTCTCTCTGTCGCTCTGTCTCTCTGTCTCTTTGTCTCTCTGTCTCTCTGTCTCTCTGTCTCTCTGTCTCTCTGTCGCTCTGTCTCTCTGTCTCTCTGTCTCTCTGTCTCTCTGTCTCTCTGTCTCTCTGTCTCTCTGTCTCGCTGTCTCTCTATGTCTCTCTATGTCTCTCTCTGTCTCTCTGTCCCCTCTGTCTCTCTGTCTCTCTGTCTCTCTGTCTCTCTGTCTCTCTGTCTTTCTGGCTCTCTGTTATTACCCAAACCCAAACCCAAACCCAAACCCAAACCTAAACCCAAACCCAAACCCGAACATAAACCTAAACCTGAACCTAAACTCACTGAACCCGAAAAACCAAAAAAAAAAAAAAAATGGAAAAATAAGAAACCCAAACGACAAAAAATTAAAATAAAATTAATCATTTTATTTATTAAATTATAACATGTTTATTGATAAATAATAATTTACAATTTTATATTATTATAAATGAATAATTTATTCATAAAAATCATTCAACGATTAACTATGTGTCTGTCTCTATCTGTCTCTCGGTCTCTCTGTCTTTCTCTGTCTTTCTCTGTCCCTCCGTCTCTCTGTCTCTCAGTCTCTCTGTCTCTCTGTCTCTCGGGCTCTCTGTCTCTCTGTCTCTCGGGCTCTCTGTCTCTCTGTCTCTCTATCTCTCTGTCTCTCTGTCTCTCTGTCTCTCTGTCTCTCTCTCTCTCTGTCTCTCTCTGTCTCTCTGTCTCTCTGGCTCTCTGTTATTACCCAAACCCAAACCCAAACCCAAACCCAAACCCAAACCCAAACCCAAACCCAAACCCAAACTCAAACCCAAACCCAAACCCGAACCCGAACCCGAACCCAAACCCAAACCTCAACTCAAACCCGAACATAAACCTAAACCTAAACCCACTGAACCCGAAAAACCAAAATAAAAAAAATTGGAAAAATAAGAAACCCAAACGACAAGAAATTAAAAAAAAATTAATCATTTTATTTATTAAATTATAACATGTTTATTGATAAATAATAATTTACAATTTTATATTATTATAAATGAATAATTTATTCATAAAAATCATTCAACGCATAATTATGTGTCTGTCTCTGTCTGTCTCTGTCTGTCTCTGTAAGTCTCTGTCTGTCTCTGTCTGTCTCTGTAAGTCTCTGTCTGTCTCTGTAAGTCTCTGTCTGTCTCTGTCTGTCTCTGTCTGTCTCTGTCTGTCTCTGTCTGTCTCTGTCCGTCTCTGTCTGTCTCTGTCTGTCTCTGTCTGTCTCTGTCTGTCTCTGTCTGTCTCTGTCTGTCTTTCTCTCTATATCTGTGTCTGTGTCTGCATCCGTGTCGGTTTCTGTGTCTGGTCTGTTTCGTGTCTGTGTCTGCGTCTGTCGTTCTCTGTGTCTCTGTCTCTCTGTCTCTCTGTCTCTCTGTCTCTCTGTCCCTCTGTCTCTCTGTCTCTCTGTCTCTTTGTCTCTCTGTCTCTCTGTCTCTCTGTCTCTCTGTCTCTCTGTCTCTCTGTCTCTCTGTTTCTCTGTCTCTCTGTCTCTCTGTCTCTCTGTCTCTTTGTCTCTCTGTCTCTCTGTCTCTCTATCTCTCTGTTATTACTTAAACTCAAACCCAAACCCAAACCCAAACCCAAACCAAAACCCAAACCCAAACCCAAACCCAAACCCGAACATAAACCTAAACCTAAACCCACTGAACCCGAAAAACCAAAATAAAAAAAATTGGAAAAATAAGAAACCCAAACGACAACAAATTAAAAAAAAATTAATCATTTTATTTATTAAATTATAACATGTTTATTGATAAATAATAATTTAGAATTTTATATTATTATAAATGAATAATTTATTCATAAAAATCATTCAACGATTAATTATGTGTCTGTCTCTGTCTGTCTCTGTCTGTCTCTGTAAGTCTCTGTCTGTCTCTGTCTGTCTCTGTAAGTCTCTGTCTGTCTCTGTCTGTCTCTGTCTGTCTCTGTCTGTCTCTGTCTGTCTCTGTCCGTCTCTGTCTGTCTCTGTCTGTCTCTGTCTGTCTCTGTCTGTCTCTGTCTGTCTTTCTCTCTATATCTGTGTCTGTGTCTGCATCCGTGTCGGTTTCTGTGTCTGGTCTGTTTCGTGTCTGTGTCTGCGTCTGTCGTTCTCTGTGTCTCTGTCTCTCAGTCTCTCTGTCTCTCTGTCTCTCTGTCCCTCTGTCTCTCTGTCTCTCTGTCTCTTTGTCTCTCTGTCTCTCTGTCTCTCTGTCTCTCTGTCTCTCTGTCTCTCTGTCTCTCTGTCTCTCTGTCTCTCTGTCTCTTTGTGTCTCTGTCTCTCTATCTCTCTGTGTCTCTGTCTCTCTATCTCTCTGTTATTACTTAAACCCAAACCCAAACCCAAACCCAAACCCAAACCCAAACCTAAACCCAAACCCAAACCCAAACCCAAACCCAAACCCGAACCCGAACCCGAACCCAATCCCAAACCTCAACCCAAACCCGAACATAAACCTAAACCTAAACCTGAACCCACTGAACCCGAAAAACCGAAACAAAAAAAAAATGGAAAAATAAGAAACCCAAACGACAAGAAATTAAAATAAAATTAATCATTTTATTTATTAAATTATAACATGTTTATTGATAAATAATAATTTACAATTTTATATTATTATAAATGAATAATTTATTCATAAAAATCATTCAACGATTAATTATGTGGCTGTCTCTGTCTGTCTCTGTCTGTCTCTGTCCGTCTCTGTCTGTCTCTGTCTGTCTCTGTCTGTCTCTGTCTGCCTTTCTCTCTATATCTGTGTCTGTGTCTGCATCTGTGTCGGTGTCTGTGACTGGTCTGTTTCGTGTCTGTGTCTGCGTCTGTCGTTCTCTGTGTCTCTGTCTCTCTGTCTCTCTGTCGCCTCGTCTCTCTGTCTCTCTGTCGCCTCGTCTCTCTGTCTCTCTGTCCCTCTGTCTCTCTGTCTCTCTGTCTCTCTGTCTCTCTGTCTCTCTGTCTCTCTGTCTCTGTCTCTCTGTCTCGCTGTCTCTCTGTCTCTCTGTCTCTCTGTCTCTCTGTCTTCATCTGTCTTTATCTGTCTTTATCTGTCTTTATCTGTCTTCATATGTCTTTCTCTGTCTCTCTGTCTCTCTGTCTCTCTGTCTCTCTGTCTCTCTGCCTCTCTGTCTCTCTGGCTCTCTGTCTCTCTGTCTCTCTGTCTCGCTGTCTCTCTATGTCTCTATGTCTCTCTCTGTCTCTCTGTCCCCTCTGTCTCTCTGTCTCTCTGTCTCTCTGTCTCTCTGTCTCTCTGTCTCTCTGTCTCTCTGTCTTTCTGGCTCTCTGTTATTACCCAAACCCAAACTCAAACCCAAACCCAAACCCAAACCCAAACCCGAACATAAACCTAAACCTGAACCTAAACTCACTGAACCCGAAAAACCAAAAAAAAAAAAAATGGAAAAATAAGAAACCCAAACGACAAAAAATTAAAATAAAATTAATCATTTTATTTATTAAATTATAACATGTTTATTGATAAATGATAATTTACAATTTTATATTATTATAAATGAATAATTTATTCATAAAAATCATTCAACGATTAACTATGTGTCTGTCTCTATCTGTCTCTCGGTCTCTCTGTCTTTCTCTGTCTTTCTCTGTCCCTCCGTCTCTCTGTCTCTCTGTCTCTCTGTCTCTCTGTCTCTCTGTCTCTCTGTCTCTCTGTCTCTCTGTCTCTCGGGCTCTCTATCTCTCTGTCTCTCTATCTCTGAGTCTCTCTGTCTCTCTGTCTCTCTGTCTCTCTGTCTCTCTGTCTCTCTGTCTCTCTCTCTCTCTGTCTCTCTCTGTCTCTCTGTCTCTCGGGCTCTCTGTTATTACCCAAACCCAAACCCAAACCCAAACCCAAACCCAAACCCAAACCCGAACCCGAACCCGAACCCAAACCCAAACCTCAACCCAAACCCGAACATAAACCTAAACCTAAACCCACTGAACCCGAAAAACCAAAATAAAAAAAATTGGAAAAATAAGAAACCCAAACGACAAGAAATTAAAAAAAAATTAATCATTTTATTTATTAAATTATAACATGTTTATTGATAAATAATAATTTACAATTTTATATTATTATAAATGAATAATTTATTCATAAAAATCATTCAACGCATAATTATGTGTCTGTCTCTGTGTGTCTCTGTAAGTCTCTGTCTGTCTCTGTCTGTCTCTGTAAGTCTCTGTCTGTCTCTGTCTGTCTCTGTCTGTCTCTGTCTGTCTCTGTCTGTCTCTGTCTGTCTCTGTCCGTCTCTGTCTGTCTCTGTCTGTCTCTGTCTGTCTCTGTCTGTCTCTGTCTGTCTTTCTCTCTATATCTGTGTCTGTGTCTGCATCCGTGTCGGTTTCTGTGTCTGGTCTGTTTCGTGTCTGTGTCTGCGTCTGTCGTTCTCTGTGTCTCTGTCTCTCTGTCTCTCTGTCGCCTCGTCTCTCTGTCTCTCTGTCTCTCTGTCTCTGTCTCTCTGTCTCTCTGTCTCTCTGTCTCTCTGTCTCGCTGTCTCTCTGTCTCTCTGTCTCTCTGTCTCTCTGTCTCTCTGTCTCTCTGTCACTCTGTCACTCTGTCTCTCTGTCTCTCTGTCTCTCTGTCTCTCTGTCTCTCTGTCTCTCTGTCTCTCTGTCTCTCTTTCTCTCTTTCTCTCTTTCTCTCTTTCTCTCTGTCTCTCTGTCTCTCTGTCTCTCTGTCTCTCTGTCTCTCTGTCTCTCTGTCTCTCTGTCTCTCTGTCTCTCTATCTCTCTGTCTCTCTGTCTCTCTGTCTCTCTGTCTCTTTCTGTCTCTCTGTCTTTCTCTGTCTCTCTGTCTTTCTCTGTCTTTCTCTGTCTCTCTGTTTTTCTCTGTCTCTCTGTCTTTATCTGTCTTTATCTAGCTTTCTCTGTCTCTCTGTCTCTCCGTCTCTCTGTCTCTCTGTCTCTCTGTCTCTCTGTCTCTCTGTCTCTCTGTCTCTCTGTCTCTCTGTCTCTCTGTCCCTCTGTCTCTCTGTCTCTCTGCCCCTCTGTCTCTCTGTCTCTCTGTCTCTCTGTCTCTCTGTCTTTATCTGTCTTTATCTAGCTTTCTCTGTCTCTCTGTCTCTCCGTCTCTCTGTCTCTCTGTCTCTCTGTCTCTCTGTCTCTCTGTCTCTCTGTCTCTCTGTCTCTCTGTCTCTCTGTCTCTCTGTCTCTCTGTCTCTCTGTCTCTCTGTCCCTCTGTCTCTCTGTCTCTCTGCCCCTCTGTCTCTCTGTCTCTCTGTCTCTATGTCTCTCTATGTCTCGCTCTGTCTCTCTGTCTCTCTGTCTCTATGTCTCTCTATGTCTCTCTCTGTCTCTCTGTCTCTCTGTCTCTCTGTCTCTCTGTCGCTCTGTCTCTCTGTCTCTTTGTCTCTCTGTCTCTCTGTCTCTCTGTCTCTCTGTCTCTCTGTCGCTCTGTCTATCTGTCTCTCTGTCTCTCTGTCTCTCTGTCTCTCTGTCTCTCTGTCTCTCTGTCTCGCTGTCTCTCTATGTCTCTCTATGTCTCTCTCTGTCTCTCTGTCCCCTCTGTCTCTCTGTCTCTCTGTCTCTCTGTCTCTCTGTCTCTCTGACTTTCTGGCTCTCTGTTATTACCCAAACCCAAACCCAAACCCAAACCCAAACCCAAACCCAAACCCAAACCCGAACATAAACCTAAACCTGAACCTAAACTCACTGAACCCGAAAAACCGAAAAAAAAAAAAAAATGGAAAAATAAGAAACCCAAACGACAAAAAATTAAAATAAAATTAATCATTTTATTTATTAAATTATAACATGTTTATTGATAAATAATAATTTACAATTTTATATTATTATAAATGAATAATTTATTCATAAAAATCATTCAACGATTAACTATGTGTCTGTCTCTATCTGTCTCTCGGTCTCTCTGTCTTTCTCTGTCTTTCTCTGTCCCTCCGTCTCTCTGTCTCTCAGTCACTCTGTCTCTCTGTCTCTCTGTCTCTCGGGCTCTCTGTCTCTCTGTCTCTCTATCTCTGAGTCTCTCTGTCTCTCTGTCTCTCTGTCTCTCTGTCTCTCTGTCTCTCTGTCTCTCTGTCTCTCTCTCTCTCTGTCTCTCTCTGTCTCTCTGTCTCTCTGGCTCTCTGTTATTACCCAAACCCAAACCCAAACCCAAACCCAAACCCAAACCCAAACCCAAACCCAAACCCAAACCCAAACCCAAACCCAAACCCAAACCCGAACCCGAACCCGAACCCAAACCCAAACCTCAACTCAAACCCGAACATAAACCTAAACCTAAACCCACTGAACCCGAAAAACCAAAATAAAAAAAATTGGAAAAATAAGAAACCCAAACGACAAGAAATTAAAAAAAAATTAATCATTTTATTTATTAAATTATAACATGTTTATTGATAAATAATAATTTACAATTTTATATTATTATAAATGAATAATTTATTCATAAAAATCATTCAACGCATAATTATGTGTCTGTCTCTGTCTGTCTCTGTCTGTCTCTGTAAGTCTCTGTCTGTCTCTGTCTGTCTCTGTAAGTCTCTGTCTGTCTCTGTAAGTCTCTGTCTGTCTCTGTCTGTCTCTGTCTGTCTCTGTCTGTCTCTGTCTGTCTCTGTCTGTCTCTGTCCGTCTCTGTCTGTCTCTGTCTTTCTCTGTCTGTCTCTGTCTGTCTCTGTCTGTCTCTGTCTGTCTTTCTCTCTATATCTGTGTCTGTGTCTGCATCCGTGTCGGTTTCTGTGTCTGGTCTGTTTCGTGTCTGTGTCTGCGTCTGTCGTTCTCTGTGTCTCTGTCTCTCTGTCTCTCTGTCGCCTCGTCTCTCTGTCTCTCTGTCCCTCTGTCTCTATGTCCCTCTGTCTCTCTGTCTCTCTGTCTCTCTGTCTCTGTCTCTCTGTCTCTCTGTCTCTCTGTCTCGCTGTCTCTCTGTCTCTCTGTCTCTCTGTCTCTCTGTCTCTCTGTATCTCTGTCACTCTGTCTCTCTGTCTCTCTGTCTCTCTGTCTCTCTGTCTCTCTTTCTCTTTTTCTCTCTTTCTCTCTTTCTCTCTGTCTCTCTGTCTCTCTGTCTCTCTGTCTCTCTGTCTCTCTGTCTCTCTGTCTCTCTGTCTCTCTATCTCTCTGTCTCTCAGTCTCTCTGTCTCTCTGTCTCTTTCTGTCTCTCTGTCTTTCTCTGTGTCTCTGTCTTTCTCTGTCTCTCTGTTTTTCTCTGTCTCTCTGTCTTTATCTGTCTTTATCTAGCTTTCTCTGTCTCTCTGTCTCTCCGTCTCTCTGTCTCTCTGTCTCTCTGTCTCTCTGTCGCTCTGTCTCTCTGTCTCTCTGTCTCTCTGTCTCTCTGTCTCTCTGTCTCTCTGTCTCTCTGTCCCTCTGTCTCTCTGTCTCTCTGCCCCTCTGTCTCTCTGTCTCTCTGTCTCTATGTCTCTCTATGTCTCTCTCTGTCTCTCTGTCTCTCTGTCTCTCTGTCTCTCTGTCTCTCTGTCTCTTTGTCTCTCTGTCTCTCTGTCGCTCTGTCTCTCTGTCTCTGTGTCTCTCTGTCTCTCTGTCTCTCTGTCTCTCTGTCTCTCTGTCTCGCTGTCTCTCTATGTCTCTCTATGTCTCTCTCTGTCTCTCTGTCCCCTCTGTCTCTCTGTCTCTCTGTCTCTCTGTCTTTCTGGCACTCTGTTATTACCCAAACCCAAACCCAAACCCAAACCCAAACCCAAACCCAAACCCAAACCCAAACCCGAACCCGAACCCGAACCCAAACCCAAACCTCAACCCAAACCCGAACATAAACCTAAACCTGAACCTAAACTCACTGAACCCGAAAAACCAAAAAAAAAAAAAAATCGAAAAATAAGAAACCAAAACGACAAAAAATTAAAATAAAATTAATCATTTTATTTATTAAATTATAACATCTTTATTGATAAATAATAATCTACAATTTTATATTATTATAAATGAATAATTTATTCATAAAAATCATTCAACGATTAACTATGTGTCTGTCTCTATCTGTCTCTCGGTCTCTCTGTCTTTCTCTGTCTTTCTCTGTCCCTCCGTCTCTCTGTCTCTCTGTCTCTCTGTCTCTCTGTCTCCCTGTCTCTCTGTCTCTCTGTCTCTCTGTCTCTCTGTGTCGCTGTTTCTCTGTCTCTCTGTCTCTCTGTCTCTCTGTCTCTCTGTCTCTCTGTCTCTCTGTCTCTCGGGCTCTCTGTCTCTCTGTCTCTCTATCTCTCAGTCTCTCTGTCTCTCTGTCTCTCTGTCTCTCTGTCGCTCTGTCTCTCTGTCTCTCTGTCTCTCTGTCTCTCTGTCTCTCTCTCTCTCTGTCTCTCTCTGTCTCTCTGTCTCTCTGGCTCTCTGTTATTACCCAAACCCAAACCCAAACCCAAACCCAAACCCAAACCCAAACCCAAACCCAAACCCGAACCCGAACCCGAACCCAAACCCAAACCTCAACCCAAACCCGAACATAAACCTAAACCTAAATCTAAACCCACTGAACCCGAAAAACCAAAAAAATAAAAAAAATGGAAAAATAAGAAACCCAAACGACAAGAAATTGAAAAAAAATTAATGATTTTATTTATTAAATTATAACATGTTTATTGATAAATAATAATTTACAATTTTATATTATTATAAATGAATAATTTATTCATAAAAATCATTCAACGATTAATTATGTGTCTGTCTCTGTCTGTCTCCGTCTGTCTCTGTAAGTCTCTGTCCGTCTCTGTCTGTCTCTGTCTGTCTCTGTCTGTCTCTGTCCGTCTCTGTCTGTCTCTGTCTGTCTCTGTCTGTCTCTGTCTGTCTCTGTCTGTCTCTGTCTGCCTTTCTCTCTATATCTGTGTCTGTGTCTGCATCTGTGTCGGTGTCTGTGTCTGGTCTGTTTCGTGTCTGTGTCTGCGTCTGTCGTTCTCTGTGTCTCTGTCTCTCTGTCTCTCTGTCGCCTCGTCTCTCTGTCGCCTCGTCTCTCTGTCTCTCTGTCTCTCTGTCTCTCCGTCTCTCTGTCTCTCTGTCTCTGTCTCTCTGTCTCTCTGTCTCTCTGTCTCCCTGTCTCTCTGTCTCTCTGTCTCTCTGTCTCTCTGTCTCTCTGACTCTCTGTCTCTCTGTCTCTCTGTCTCTCTGTCTCTCTGTCTTTATCTGTCTTTATCTGTCTTTATCTGTCTTTATCTGTCTTTATCTGTCTTTATCTGTCTTTATCTGTCTTTATCTGTCTTTATCTGTCTTTATCTGTCTTTATCTGTCTTCATATGTCTTTCTCTGTCTCTCTGTCTCTCTGTCTCTCTGTCTCTCTATCTCTCAGTCTCTCTGTCTCTCTGCCTCTCTATCTCTCTGGCTCTCTGGCTCTCTGTCTCTCTGTCTCTCTGTCTCTCTGTCTTTATCTGTCTTTCTTTGTCTCTCTGTCTCTCTCTGTCTTTCTCTGTCTCTCTGTCTCTCTGTCTCTCTGTCTCTCTGTCTCTCTGTCTCTCTGTCTCTCTGTCTCTCTGTCTCTCTGTCTCTCTGTCTCTCTGTCTCTCTGTCTCTCTGTCTCTCTGTCTCTCTGTCTCTCTGTCTCTCGGTCTCTCTGTCTCGCTGTCTCTCTGTCTCTCTGTGTCTCTGTCTCTCTGTCTCTCAGTCTTTCTGTCTCTCTGTCTCTCTGTCTCTCTGTCTCTCTGTCACTCTGTCTCTCTGTCTCTCTGTCTCTCTGTCACTCTGTCTCTCTGTCTCTCTCTGTCTCTCTAGCTCTCTGTTATTACCCAAACCCAAACCCAAACCCAAACCTAAACCTAAACCCAAACCCAAATCCGAACCCGAACCTGAACGTACACCTAAACCGAAATCTAAAGGCACGAAACGCAAAGAACCGAAAAAAATGAAAAATTGGAAAAAATCAAAAACCCAAACGGCAAAAAACTAAAATAAACTTAATAAATGTATTTATTAAATTCTAACATTTTTATTGATAAATGATAATTCACAATTTTATATAGTGGTAAATAAATAATTTATTTATGAAATTCCTCTCTGTCTCTCTGTCTCTCTGTCTCTCTGTCTCTCTGTCTCTCTGTCTCTCTGTCTCTCTGTCTCTCTGTCTCTCTCTCTCTCTCTGTCTCTCTGTCTCTCTGTCTCTCTGTCTCTCTGCCTCTCTGCCTCTCTGTCTCTCTGTCTCTCTGTCTCTCTGTCTCTCTGTCTCTCTGTCGCTCTGTCTCTCTGTCTCTCTGTCTCTCTGTCTCTCTGTCTCTCTGTCTCTCTGTCGCTCTGTCTCTCTGTCTCTCTGTCTCTCTGTCTCTCTGTCTCTCTGTCTCTCTGTCTCTCTGTCTCGCTGTCTCTCTATGTCTCTCTATGTCTCTCTCTGTCTCTCTGTCCCCTCTGTCTCTCTGTCTCTCTGTCTCTCTGTCTCTCTGTCTCTCTGTCTCTCTGTCTTTCTGGCTCTCTGTTATTACCCAAACCCAAACCCAAACCCAAACCCAAACCCAAACCCAAACCCAAACCCGAACATAAACCTAAACCTGAACCTAAACTCACTGAACCCGAAAAACCAAAAAAAAAAAAAAAATGGAAAAATAAGAAACCCAAACGACAAAAAATTGAAATAAAATTAATCATTTTATTTATTAAATTATAACATGTTTATTGATAAATAATAATTTACAATTTTATATTATTATAAATGAATCATTTATTCATAAAAATCATTCAACGATTAACTATGTGTCTGTCTCTATCTGTCTCTCGGTCTCTCTGTCTTTCTCTGTCTTTCTCTGTCCCTCCGTCTCTCTGTCTCTCTGTCTCTCTGTCTCTCTGTCTCTCTGTCTCTCTGTCTCTCTGTCTCTCGGGCTCTCTGTCTCTCTGTCTCTCTATCTCTGAGTCTCTCTGTCTCTCTGTCTCTCTGTCTCTCTGTCTCTCTGTCTCTCTGTCTCTCTGTCTCTCTGTCTCTCTGTCTCTCTGTCTCTCTGTCTCTCTGTCTCTCTGTCTCTCTGTCTCTCTGTCTCTCTGTCTCTCTCTGTCTCTCTGTCTCTCTGGCTCTCTGTTATTACCCAAACCCAAACCCAAACCCAAACCCAAACCCAAACCCAAACCCAAACCCAAACCCAAACCCAAACCCGAACCCGAACCCGAACCCAAACCCAAACCTCAACTCAAACCCGAACATAAACCTAAACCTAAACCCACTGAACCCGAAAAACCAAAATAAAAAAAATTGGAAAAATAAGAAACCCAAACGACAAGAAATTAAAAAAAATTAATCATTTTATTTATTAAATTATAACATGTTTATTGATAAATAATAATTTACAATTTTATATTATTATAAATGAATAATTTATTCATAAAAATCATTCAACGCATAATTATGTGTCTGTCTCTGTCTGTCTCTGTCTGTCTCTGTAAGTCTCTGTCTGTCTCTGTCTGTCTCTGTAAGTCTCTGTCTGTCTCTGTCTGTCTCTGTCTGTCTCTGTCTGTCTCTGTCTGTCTCTGTCTGTCTCTGTCTGTCTCTGTCTGTCTCTGTCCGTCTCTGTCTGTCTCTGTCTGTCTCTGTCTGTCTCTGTCTGTCTCTGTCTGTCTTTCTCTCTATATCTGTGTCTGTGTCTGCATCCGTGTCGGTTTCTGTGTCTGGTCTGTTTCGTGTCTGTGTCTGCGTCTGTCGTTCTCTGTGTCTCTGTCTCTCTGTCGCCTCGTCTCTCTGTCTCTCTTCCTCTCTGTCTCTGTCTCTCTGTCTCTCTGTCTCTCTGTCTCGCTGTCTCTCTGTCTCTCTGTCTCTCTGTCTCTCTGTCTCTCTGTCTCTCTGTCTCTCTGTCTCTCTGTCACTCTGTCTCTATGTCTCTTTCTGTCTCTCTGTCTCTCTGTCTCTCTGTCTCTCTGTCGCTCTGTCTCTCTGTCTCTTTGTCTCTCTGTCTCTCTGTCTCTCTGTCTCTCTGTCTCTCTGTCGCTCTGTCTCTCTGTCTCTCTGTCTCTCTGTCTCTCTGTCTCTCTGTCTCTCTGTCTCTCTGTCTCGCTGTCTCTCTATGTCTCTCTATGTCTCTCTCTGTCTCTCTGTCCCCTCTGTCTCTCTGTCTCTCTGTCTCTCTGTCTCTCTGTCTCTCTGTCTTTCTGGCTCTCTGTTATTACCCAAACCCAAACCCAAACCCAAACCCAAACCTAAACCCAAACCCAAACCCGAACATAAACCTAAACCTGAACCTAAACTCACTGAACCCGAAAAACCAAAAAAAAAAAAAAAATGGAAAAATAAGAAACCCAAACGACAAAAAATTAAAATAAAATTAATCATTTTATTTATTAAATTATAACATGTTTATTGATAAATAATAATTTACAATTTTATATTATTATAAATGAATAATTTATTCATAAAAATCATTCAACGATTAACTATGTGTCTGTCTCTATCTGTCTCTCGGTCTCTCTGTCTTTCTCTGTCTTTCTCTGTCCCTCCGTCTCTCTGTCTCTCAGTCTCTCTGTCTCTCTGTCTCTCTGTCTCTCGGGCTCTCTGTCTCTCTGTCTCTCTATCTCTGAGTCTCTCTGTCTCTCTGTCTCTCTGTCTCTCTGTCTCTCTGTCTCTCTGTCTCTCTGTCTCTCTCTCTCTCTGTCTCTCTCTGTCTCTCTGTCTCTCTGGCTCTCTGTTATTACCCAAACCCAAACCCAAACCCAAACCCAAACCCAAACCCAAACCCAAACCCAAACCCAAACCCAAACCCAAACCCAAACCCAAACCCAAACCCGAACCCGAACCCGAACCCAAACCCAAACCTCAACTCAAACCCGAACATAAACCTAAACCTAAACCCACTGAACCCGAAAAACCAAAATAAAAAAAATTGGAAAAATAAGAAACCCAAACGACAAGAAATTAAAAAAAAATTAATCATTTTATTTATTAAATTATAACATGTTTATTGATAAATAATAATTTACAATTTTATATTATTATAAATGAATAATTTATTCATAAAAATCATTCAACGCATAATTATGTGTCTGTCTCTGTCTGTCTCTGTCTGTCTCTGTAAGTCTCTGTCTGTCTCTGTCTGTCTCTGTAAGTCTCTGTCTGTCTCTGTAAGTCTCTGTCTGTCTCTGTCTGTCTCTGTCTGTCTCTGTCTGTCTCTGTCTGTCTCTGTCTGTCTCTGTCCGTCTCTGTCTGTCTCTGTCTGTCTCTGTCTGTTTCTGTCTGTCTCTGTCTGTCTCTGTCTGTCTTTCTCTCTATATCTGTGTCTGTGTCTGCATCCGTGTCGGTTTCTGTGTCTGGTCTGTTTCGTGTCTGTGTCTGCGTCTGTCGTTCTCTGTGTCTCTGTCTCTCTGTCTCTCTGTCGCCTCGTCTCTCTGTCTCTCTGTCCCTCTGTCTCTATGTCCCTCTGTCTCTCTGTCTCTCTGTCTCTCTGTCTCTGTCTCTCTGTCTCTCTGTCTCTCTGTCTCTCTGTCTCTCTGTCTCTCTGTCTCTCTGTCTCTCTGTCTCTCCGTCTTCATCTGTCTTCATCTGTCTTTATCTGTCTTTATCTGTCTTTATCTGTCTTCATCTGTCTTTATCTGTCTTTATCTGTCTTTATCTGTCTTTATCTGTCTTTATCTGTCTTTATCTGTCTTTATCTGTCTTTATCTGTCTTTATCTGTCTTTATCTGTCTTTATCTGTCTTTATCTGTCTTTATCTGTCTTTATCTGTCTTTATCTGTCTTTATCTGTCTTTATCTGTCTTCATATGTCTTTCTCTGTCTCTCTGTCTCTCTGTCTCTCTGTCTCTCTGTCTCTCTGTCTCTCTATCGCTCTGTCTCTCTGTTTCTCTGTCTCTCTGTCTCTCTGTCTCTCTGTCTCTTTGTCTCTCTGTCTCTCTGTCTCTCTATCTCTCTGTTATTACTTAAACCCAAACCCAAACCCAAACCCAAACCCAAACCAAAACCCAAACCCAAACCCAAACCAAACCCGAACATAAACCTAAACCTAAACCCACTGAACCCGAAAAACCAAAATAAAAAAAATTGGAAAAATAAGAAACCCAAACGACAAGAAATTAAAAAAAAATTAATCATTTTATTTATTAAATTATAACATGTTTATTGATAAATAATAATTTACAATTTTATATTATTATAAATGAATAATTTATTCATAAAAATCATTCAACGCATAATTATGTGTCTGTCTCTGTCTGTCTCTGTCTGTCTCTGTAAGTCTCTGTCTGTCTCTGTCTGTCTCTGTAAGTCTCTGTCTGTCTCTGTAAGTCTCTGTCTGTCTCTGTCTGTCTCTGTCTGTCTCTGTCTGTCTCTGTCTGTCTCTGTCTGTCTCTGTCCGTCTCTGTCTGTCTCTGTCTGTCTCTGTCTGTTTCTGTCTGTCTCTGTCTGTCTCTGTCTGTCATTCTCTCTATATCTGTGTCTGTGTCTGCATCCGTGTCGGTTTCTGTGTCTGGTCTGTTTCGTGTCTGTGTCTGCGTCTGTCGTTCTCTGTGTCTCTGTCTCTCTGTCTCTCTGTCGCCTCGTCTCTCTGTCTCTCTGTCCCTCTGTCTCTATGTCCCTCTGTCTCTCTGTCTCTCTGTCTCTCTGTCTCTGTCTCTCTGTCTCTCTGTCTCTCTGTCTCTCTGTCTCTCTGTCTCTCTGTCTCTCTGTCTCTCTGTCTCTCTGTCTCTCCGTCTTCATCTGTCTTCATCTGTCTTTATCTGTCTTTATCTGTCTTTATCTGTCTTTATCTGTCTTTATCTGTCTTTATCTGTCTTTATCTGTCTTTATCTGTCTTTATCTGTCTTTATCTGTCTTTATCTGTCTTTATCTGTCTTTATCTGTCTTTATCTGTCTTTATCTGTCTTTATCTGTCTTTATCTGTCTTCATATGTCTTTCTCTGTCTCTCTGTCTCTCTGTCTCTCTGTCTCTCTGTCTCTCTGTCTCTCTATCGCTCTGTCTCTCTGTTTCTCTGTCTCTCTGTCTCTCTGTCTCTCTGTCTCTTTGTCTCTCTGTCTCTCTGTCTCTCTATCTCTCTGTTATTACTTAAACCCAAACCCAAACCCAAACCCAAACCCAAACCAAAACCCAAACCCAAACCCAAACCCAAACCCGAACATAAACCTAAACCTAAACCCACTGAACCCGAAAAACCAAAATAAAAAAAATTGGAAAAATAAGAAACCCAAACGACAAGAAATCAAAAAAAAATTAATCATTTTATTTATTAAATTATAACATGTTTATTGATAAATAATAATTTACAATTTTATATTATTATAAATGAATAATTTATTCATAAAAATCATTCAACGATTAATTATGTGTCTGTCTCTGTCTGTCTCTGTCTGTCTCTGTAAGTCTCTGTCTGTCTCTGTCTGTCTCTGTAAGTCTCTGTCTGTCTCTGTCTGTCTCTGTCTGTCTCTGTCTGTCTCTGTCTGTCTCTGTCCGTCTCTGTCTGTCTCTGTCTGTCTCTGTCTGTCTCTGTCTGTCTCTGTCTGTCTTTCTCTCTATATCTGTGTCTGTGTCTGCATCCGTGTCGGTTTCTGTGTCTGGTCTGTTTCGTGTCTGTGTCTGCGTCTGTCGTTCTCTGTGTCTCTGTCTCTCAGTCTCTCTGTCTCTCTGTCTCTCTGTCCCTCTGTCTCTCTGTCTCTCTGTCTCTTTGTCTCTCTGTCTCTCTGTCTCTCTGTCTCTCTGTCTCTCTGTCTCTCTGTCTCTCTGTCTCTCTGTCTCTCTGTCTCTCTGTCTCTTTGTGTCTCTGTCTCTCTATCTCTCTGTGTCTCTGTCTCTCTATCTCTCTGTTATTACTTAAACCCAAACCCAAACCCAAACCCAAACCCAAACCCAAACCTAAACCCAAACCCAAACCCAAACCCAAACCCAAACCCGAACCCGAACCCGAACCCAATCCCAAACCTCAACCCAAACCCGAACATAAACCTAAACCTAAACCTGAACCCACTGAACCCGAAAAACCGAAACAAAAAAAAAATGGAAAAATAAGAAACCCAAACGACAAGAAATTAAAATAAAATTAATCATTTTATTTATTAAATTATAACATGTTTATTGATAAATAATAATTTACAATTTTATATTATTATAAATGAATAATTTATTCATAAAAATCATTCAACGATTAATTATGTGTCTGTCTCTGTCTGTCTCTGTCTGTCTCTGTCCGTCTCTGTCTGTCTCTGTCTGTCTCTGTCTGTCTCTGTCTGCCTTTCTCTCTATATCTGTGTCTGTGTCTGCATCTGTGTCGGTGTCTGTGACTGGTCTGTTTCGTGTCTGTGTCTGCGTCTGTCGTTCTCTGTGTCTCTGTCTCTCTGTCTCTCTGTCGCCTCGTCTCTCTGTCTCTCTGTCGCCTCGTCTCTCTGTCTCTCTGTCCCTCTGTCTCTCTGTCTCTCTGTCTCTCTGTCTCTCTGTCTCTGTCTCTCTGTCTCGCTGTCTCTCTGTCTCTCTGTCTCTCTGTCTCTCTGTCTTCATCTGTCTTTATCTGTCTTTATCTGTCTTTATCTGTCTTCATATGTCTTTCTCTGTCTCTCTGTCTCTCTGTCTCTCTGTCTCTCTGTCTCTCTGCCTCTCTGTCTCTCTGGCTCTCTGTCTCTCTGTCTCTCTGTCTCGCTGTCTCTCTATGTCTCTATGTCTCTCTCTGTCTCTCTGTCTCTCTGTCTCTCTGTCTCTCTGTCTCTCTGTCTCTCTGTCTCTCTGTCTCTCTGTCTCTCTGTCTCTCTGTCTCTCTGTCTCTCTGTCTCTTTGTCTCTCTGTCTCTCTATCTCTCTGTTATTACTTAAACCCAAACCCAAACCCAAACCCAAACCCAAACCCAAACCCAAACCCAAACCCAAACCCAAACCCAAACCCAAATCCGAACCCAAACCCAAACCCAAACCCAAACCCGAAGCCGAACCCAAACCCAAACCTCGACCCAAACCCGAACATAAACCTAAACCTAAACCCACTGAACCCGAAAAACCAAAATAAAAAAAATTGGAAAAATAAGAAACCCAAACGACAAGAAATTAAAAAAAAATTAATCATTTTATTTATTAAATTATAACATGTTTATTGATAAATAATAATTTACAATTTTATATTATTATAAATGAATAATTTATTCATAAAAATCATTCAACGCATAATTATGTGTCTGTCTCTGTCTGTCTCTGTCTGTCTCTGTAAGTCTCTGTCTGTCTCTGTCTGTCTCTGTAAGTCTCTGTCTGTCTCTGTCTGTCTCTGTCTGTCTCTGTCTGTCTCTGTCTGTCTCTGTCCGTCTCTGTCTGTCTCTGTCTGTCTCTGTCTGTCTCTGTCTGTCTCTGTCTGTCTTTCTCTCTATATCTGTGTCTGTGTCTGCATCCGTGTCGGTTTCTGTGTCTGGTCTGTTTCGTGTCTGTGTCTGCGTCTGTCGTTCTCTGTGTCTCTGTCTCTCAGTCTCTCTGTCTCTCTGTCTCTCTGTCCCTCTGTCTCTCTGTCTCTCTGTCTCTTTGTCTCTCTGTCTCTCTGTCTCTCTGTCTCTCTGTCTCTCTGTCTCTCTGTCTCTCTGTCTCTCTGTCTCTCTGTCTCTTTGTGTCTCTGTCTCTCTATCTCTCTGTGTCTCTGTCTCTCTATCTCTCTGTTATTACTTAAACCCAAACCCAAACCCAAACCCAAACCCAAACCCAAACCTAAACCCAAACCCAAACCCAAACCCAAACCCAAACCCGAACCCGAACCCGAACCCAATCCCAAACCTCAACCCAAACCCGAACATAAACCTAAACCTAAACCTGAACCCACTGAACCCGAAAAACCGTTACAAAAAAAAAATGGAAAAATAAGAAACCCAAACGACAAGAAATTAAAATAAAATTAATCATTTTATTTATTAAATTATAACATGTTTATTGATAAATAATAATTTACAATTTTATATTATTATAAATGAATAATTTATTCATAAAAATCATTCAACGATTAATTATGTGTCTGTCTCTGTCTGTCTCTGTCTGTCTCTGTCCGTCTCTGTCTGTCTCTGTCTGTCTCTGTCTGTCTCTGTCTGCCTTTCTCTCTATATCTGTGTCTGTGTCTGCATCTGTGTCGGTGTCTGTGTCTGGTCTGTTTCGTGTCTGTGTCTGCGTCTGTCGTTCTCTGTGTCTCTGTCTCTCTGTCTCTCTGTCGCCTCGTCTCTCTGTCTCTCTGTCGCCTCGTCTCTCTGTCTCTCTGTCTCTCTGTCTCTGTCTCTCTGTCTCTCTGTCTCTCTGTCTCTCTGTCTCTCTGTCTCTCTGTCTCTCTCTCTCTCTCTGTCTCTGTCTGTCTCTGTCTGTCTCTGTCCGTCTCTGTCTGTCTCTGTCCGTCTCTGTCTGTCTCTGTCTGTCTCTGTCTGTCTCTGTCTGCCTTTCTCTCTATATCTGTGTCTGTGTCTGCATCTGTGTCGGTGTCTGTGTCTGGTCTGTTTCGTGTCTGTGTCTGCGTCTGTCGTTCTCTGTGTCTCTGTCTCTCTGTCTCTCTGTCGCCTCGTCTCTCTGTCTCTCTGTCGCCTCGTCTCTCTGTCTCTCTGTCTCTCTGTCTCTGTCTCTCTGTCTCTCTGTCTCTCTGTCTCTCTGTCTCTCTGTCTCTCTGTCTCTCTCTCTCTCTCTGTCTCTCTGTCTCTCTGTCTCTCTGTCTCTCTGCCTCTCTGTCTCTCTGTCTCTCTGTCTCTCCGTCTTCATCTTTCTTCATCTGTCTTTATCTGTCTTTATCTGTCTTTATCTGTCTTTATCTCTCTTTATCTGTCTTTATCTGTCTTTATCTGTCTTTATCTGTCTTTATCTGTCTTTATCTGTCTTTATCTGTCTTTATCTGTCTTTATCTGTCTTTATCTGTCTTTATCTGTCTTTATCTGTCTTTATCTGTCTTTATCTGTCTTTATCTGTCTTTATCTGTCTTCATATGTCTTTCTCTGTCTCTCTGTCTCTCTGTCTCTCTGTCTCTCTGTCTCTCTGTCTCTCTATCGCTCTGTCTCTCTGTTTCTCTGTCTCTCTGTCTCTCTGTCTCTCTGTCTCTTTGTCTCTCTGTCTCTCTGTCTCTCTATCTCTCTGTTATTACTTAAACTCAAACCCAAACCCAAACCCAAACCCAAACCAAAACCCAAACCCAAACCCAAACCCAAACCCGAACATAAACCTAAACCTAAACCCACTGAACCCGAAAAACCAAAATAAAAAAAATTGGAAAAATAAGAAACCCAAACGACAAGAAATTAAAAAAAAATTAATCATTTTATTTATTAAATTATAACATGTTTATTGATAAATAATAATTTACAATTTTATATTATTATAAATGAATAATTTATTCATAAAAATCATTCAACGATTAATTATGTGTCTGTCTCTGTCTGTCTCTGTCTGTCTCTGTAAGTCTCTGTCTGTCTCTGTCTGTCTCTGTAAGTCTCTGTCTGTCTCTGTCTGTCTCTGTCTGTCTCTGTCTGTCTCTGTCTGTCTCTGTCCGTCTCTGTCTGTCTCTGTCTGTCTCTGTCTGTCTCTGTCTGTCTCTGTCTGTCTTTCTCTCTATATCTGTGTCTGTGTCTGCATCCGTGTCGGTTTCTGTGTCTGGTCTGTTTCGTGTCTGTGTCTGCGTCTGTCGTTCTCTGTGTCTCTGTCTCTCAGTCTCTCTGTCTCTCTGTCTCTCTGTCCCTCTGTCTCTCTGTCTCTCTGTCTCTTTGTCTCTCTGTCTCTCTGTCTCTCTGTCTCTCTGTCTCTCTGTCTCTCTGTCTCTCTGTCTCTCTGTCTCTCTGTCTCTCTGTCTCTTTGTGTCTCTGTCTCTCTATCTCTCTGTGTCTCTGTCTCTCTATCTCTCTGTTATTACTTAAACCCAAACCCAAACCCAAACCCAAACCCAAACCCAAACCTAAACCCAAACCCAAACCCAAACCCAAACCCAAACCCGAACCCGAACCCGAACCCAATCCCAAACCTCAACCCAAACCCGAACATAAACCTAAACCTAAACCTGAACCCACTGAACCCGAAAAACCGAAACAAAAAAAAAATGGAAAAATAAGAAACCCAAACGACAAGAAATTAAAATAAAATTAATCATTTTATTTATTAAATTATAACATGTTTATTGATAAATAATAATTTACAATTTTATATTATTATAAATGAATAATTTATTCATAAAAATCATTCAACGATTAATTATGTGTCTGTCTCTGTCTGTCTCTGTCTGTCTCTGTCCGTCTCTGTCTGTCTCTGTCTGTCTCTGTCTGTCTCTGTCTGCCTTTCTCTCTATATCTGTGTCTGTGTCTGCATCTGTGTCGGTGTCTGTGACTGGTCTGTTTCGTGTCTGTGTCTGCGTCTGTCGTTCTCTGTGTCTCTGTCTCTCTGTCTCTCTGTCGCCTCGTCTCTCTGTCTCTCTGTCGCCTCGTCTCTCTGTCTCTCTGTCCCTCTGTCTCTCTGTCTCTCTGTCTCTCTGTCTCTCTGTCTCTCTGTCTCTGTCTCTCTGTCTCGCTGTCTCTCTGTCTCTCTGTCTCTCTGTCTCTCTGTCTTCATCTGTCTTTATCTGTCTTTATCTGTCTTTATCTGTCTTCATATGTCTTTCTCTGTCTCTCTGTCTCTCTGTCTCTCTGTCTCTCTGTCTCTCTGCCTCTCTGTCTCTCTGGCTCTCTGTCTCTCTGTCTCTCTGTCTCGCTGTCTCTCTATGTCTCTATGTCTCTCTCTGTCTCTCTGTCTCTCTGTCTCTCTGTCTCTCTGTCTCTCTGTCTCTCTGTCTCTCTGTCTCTCTGTCTCTCTGTCTCTCTGTCTCTCTGTCTCTCTGTCTCTCTGTCTCTCTGTCTCTCTGTCTCTTTGTCTCTCTGTCTCTCTATCTCTCTGTTATTACTTAAACCCAAACCCAAACCCAAACCCAAACCCAAACCCAAACCCAAACCCAAACCCAAACCCAAACCCAAACCCAAATCCGAACCCAAACCCAAACCCAAACCCAAACCCGAAGCCGAACCCAAACCCAAACCTCGACCCAAACCCGAACATAAACCTAAACCTAAACCCACTGAACCCGAAAAACCAAAATAAAAAAAATTGGAAAAATAAGAAACCCAAACGACAAGAAATTAAAAAAAAATTAATCATTTTATTTATTAAATTATAACATGTTTATTGATAAATAATAATTTACAATTTTATATTATTATAAATGAATAATTTATTCATAAAAATCATTCAACGCATAATTATGTGTCTGTCTCTGTCTGTCTCTGTCTGTCTCTGTAAGTCTCTGTCTGTCTCTGTCTGTCTCTGTAAGTCTCTGTCTGTCTCTGTCTGTCTCTGTCTGTCTCTGTCTGTCTCTGTCTGTCTCTGTCCGTCTCTGTCTGTCTCTGTCTGTCTCTGTCTGTCTCTGTCTGTCTCTGTCTGTCTTTCTCTCTATATCTGTGTCTGTGTCTGCATCCGTGTCGGTTTCTGTGTCTGGTCTGTTTCGTGTCTGTGTCTGCGTCTGTCGTTCTCTGTGTCTCTGTCTCTCAGTCTCTCTGTCTCTCTGTCTCTCTGTCCCTCTGTCTCTCTGTCTCTCTGTCTCTTTGTCTCTCTGTCTCTCTGTCTCTCTGTCTCTCTGTCTCTCTGTCTCTCTGTCTCTCTGTCTCTCTGTCTCTCTGTCTCTTTGTGTCTCTGTCTCTCTATCTCTCTGTGTCTCTGTCTCTCTATCTCTCTGTTATTACTTAAACCCAAACCCAAACCCAAACCCAAACCCAAACCCAAACCTAAACCCAAACCCAAACCCAAACCCAAACCCAAACCCGAACCCGAACCCGAACCCAATCCCAAACCTCAACCCAAACCCGAACATAAACCTAAACCTAAACCTGAACCCACTGAACCCGAAAAACCGTTACAAAAAAAAAATGGAAAAATAAGAAACCCAAACGACAAGAAATTAAAATAAAATTAATCATTTTATTTATTAAATTATAACATGTTTATTGATAAATAATAATTTACAATTTTATATTATTATAAATGAATAATTTATTCATAAAAATCATTCAACGATTAATTATGTGTCTGTCTCTGTCTGTCTCTGTCTGTCTCTGTCCGTCTCTGTCTGTCTCTGTCTGTCTCTGTCTGTCTCTGTCTGCCTTTCTCTCTATATCTGTGTCTGTGTCTGCATCTGTGTCGGTGTCTGTGACTGGTCTGTTTCGTGTCTGTGTCTGCGTCTGTCGTTCTCTGTGTCTCTGTCTCTCTGTCTCTCTGTCGCCTCGTCTCTCTGTCTCTCTGTCGCCTCGTCTCTCTGTCTCTCTGTCCCTCTGTCTCTCTGTCTCTCTGTCTCTCTGTCTCTCTGTCTCTGTCTCTCTGTCTCGCTGTCTCTCTGTCTCTCTGTCTCTCTGTCTCTCTGTCTTCATCTGTCTTTATCTGTCTTTATCTGTCTTTATCTGTCTTCATATGTCTTTCTCTGTCTCTCTGTCTCTCTGTCTCTCTGTCTCTCTGTCTCTCTGTCTCTCTGCCTCTCTGTCTCTCTGGCTCTCTGTCTCTCTGTCTCTCTGTCTCGCTGTCTCTCTATGTCTCTATGTCTCTCTCTGTCTCTCTGTCTCTCTGTCTCTCTGTCTCTCTGTCTCTCTGTCTCTCTGTCTCTCTGTCTCTCTGTCTCTCTGTCTCTCTGTCTCTCTGTCTCTTTGTCTCTCTGTCTCTCTATCTCTCTGTTATTACTTAAACCCAAACCCAAACCCAAACCCAAACCCAAACCCAAACCCAAACCCAAACCCAAACCCAAACCCAAACCCAAATCCGAACCCAAACCCAAACCCAAACCCAAACCCGAAGCCGAACCCAAACCCAAACCTCGACCCAAACCCGAACATAAACCTAAACCTAAACCCACTGAACCCGAAAAACCAAAATAAAAAAAATTGGAAAAATAAGAAACCCAAACGACAAGAAATTAAAAAAAAATTAATCATTTTATTTATTAAATTATAACATGTTTATTGATAAATAATAATTTACAATTTTATATTATTATAAATGAATAATTTATTCATAAAAATCATTCAACGCATAATTATGTGTCTGTCTCTGTCTGTCTCTGTCTGTCTCTGTAAGTCTCTGTCTGTCTCTGTCTGTCTCTGTAAGTCTCTGTCTGTCTCTGTCTGTCTCTGTCTGTCTCTGTCTGTCTCTGTCTGTCTCTGTCCGTCTCTGTCTGTCTCTGTCTGTCTCTGTCTGTCTCTGTCTGCCTTTCTCTCTATATCTGTGTCTGTGTCTGCATCTGTGTCGGTGTCTGTGTCTGGTCTGTTTCGTGTCTGTGTCTGCGTCTGTCGTTCTCTGTGTCTCTGTCTCTCTGTCTCTCTGTCGCCTCGTCTCTCTGTCTCTCTGTCGCCTCGTCTCTCTGTCTCTCTGTCTCTCTGTCTCTGTCTCTCTGTCTCTCTGTCTCTCTGTCTCTCTGTCTCTCTGTCTCTCTGTCTCTCTCTCTCTCTCTGTCTCTCTGTCTCTCTGTCTCTCTGTCTCTCTGCCTCTCTGTCTCTCTGTCTCTCTGTCTCTCCGTCTTCATCTTTCTTCATCTGTCTTTATCTGTCTTTATCTGTCTTTATCTGTCTTTATCTGTCTTTATCTGTCTTTATCTGTCTTTATCTGTCTTTATCTGTCTTTATCTGTCTTTATCTGTCTTTATCTGTCTTTATCTGTCTTTATCTGTCTTTATCTGTCTTTATCTGTCTTTATCTGTCTTTATCTGTCTTTATCTGTCTTTATCTGTCTTTATCTGTCTTCATATGTCTTTCTCTGTCTCTCTGTCTCTCTGTCTCTCTGTCTCTCTGTCTCTCTGTCTCTCTATCGCTCTGTCTCTCTGTTTCTCTGTCTCTCTGTCTCTCTGTCTCTCTGTCTCTTTGTCTCTCTGTCTCTCTGTCTCTCTATCTCTCTGTTATTACTTAAACTCAAACCCAAACCCAAACCCAAACCCAAACCAAAACCCAAACCCAAACCCAAACCCAAACCCGAACATAAACCTAAACCTAAACCCACTGAACCCGAAAAACCAAAATAAAAAAAATTGGAAAAATAAGAAACCCAAACGACAAGAAATTAAAAAAAAATTAATCATTTTATTTATTAAATTATAACATGTTTATTGATAAATAATAATTTACAATTTTATATTATTATAAATGAATAATTTATTCATAAAAATCATTCAACGATTAATTATGTGTCTGTCTCTGTCTGTCTCTGTCTGTCTCTGTAAGTCTCTGTCTGTCTCTGTCTGTCTCTGTAAGTCTCTGTCTGTCTCTGTCTGTCTCTGTCTGTCTCTGTCTGTCTCTGTCTGTCTCTGTCCGTCTCTGTCTGTCTCTGTCTGTCTCTGTCTGTCTCTGTCTGTCTCTGTCTGTCTTTCTCTCTATATCTGTGTCTGTGTCTGCATCCGTGTCGGTTTCTGTGTCTGGTCTGTTTCGTGTCTGTGTCTGCGTCTGTCGTTCTCTGTGTCTCTGTCTCTCAGTCTCTCTGTCTCTCTGTCTCTCTGTCCCTCTGTCTCTCTGTCTCTCTGTCTCTTTGTCTCTCTGTCTCTCTGTCTCTCTGTCTCTCTGTCTCTCTGTCTCTCTGTCTCTCTGTCTCTCTGTCTCTCTGTCTCTTTGTGTCTCTGTCTCTCTATCTCTCTGTGTCTCTGTCTCTCTATCTCTCTGTTATTACTTAAACCCAAACCCAAACCCAAACCCAAACCCAAACCCAAACCTAAACCCAAACCCAAACCCAAACCCAAACCCAAACCCGAACCCGAACCCGAACCCAATCCCAAACCTCAACCCAAACCCGAACATAAACCTAAACCTAAACCTGAACCCACTGAACCCGAAAAACCGAAACAAAAAAAAAATGGAAAAATAAGAAACCCAAACGACAAGAAATTAAAATAAAATTAATCATTTTATTTATTAAATTATAACATGTTTATTGATAAATAATAATTTACAATTTTATATTATTATAAATGAATAATTTATTCATAAAAATCATTCAACGATTAATTATGTGTCTGTCTCTGTCTGTCTCTGTCTGTCTCTGTCCGTCTCTGTCTGTCTCTGTCTGTCTCTGTCTGTCTCTGTCTGTCTCTGTCTGCCTTTCTCTCTATATCTGTGTCTGTGTCTGCATCTGTGTCGGTGTCTGTGACTGGTCTGTTTCGTGTCTGTGTCTGCGTCTGTCGTTCTCTGTGTCTCTGTCTCTCTGTCTCTCTGTCGCCTCGTCTCTCTGTCTCTCTGTCGCCTCGTCTCTCTGTCTCTCTGTCCCTCTGTCTCTCTGTCTCTCTGTCTCTCTGTCTCTCTGTCTCTGTCTCTCTGTCTCGCTGTCTCTCTGTCTCTCTGTCTCTCTGTCTCTCTGTCTTCATCTGTCTTTATCTGTCTTTATCTGTCTTTATCTGTCTTCATATGTCTTTCTCTGTCTCTCTGTCTCTCTGTCTCTCTGTCTCTCTGTCTCTCTGCCTCTCTGTCTCTCTGGCTCTCTGTCTCTCTGTCTCTCTGTCTCGCTGTCTCTCTATGTCTCTATGTCTCTCTCTGTCTCTCTGTCCCCTCTGTCTCTCTGTCTCTCTGTCTCTCTGTCTTTCTGGCTCTCTGTTATTACCCAAACCCAAACCCAAACCCAAACCCAAACCCAAACCCAAACCCGAACATAAACCTAAACCTGAACCTAAACTCACTGAACCCGAAAAACCAAAAAAAAAAAAAATGGAAAAATAAGAAACCCAAACGACAAAAAATTAAAATAAAATTAATCATTTTATTTATTAAATTATAACATGTTTATTGATAAATAATAATTTACAATTTTATATTATTATAAATGAATAATTTATTCATAAAAATCATTCAACGATTAACTATGTGTCTGTCTCTATCTGTCTCTCGGTCTCTCTGTCTTTCTCTGTCTTTCTCTGTCCCTCCGTCTCTCTGTCTCTCTGTCTCTCTGTCTCTCTGTCTCTCTGTCTCTCTGTCTGTCTCTGTCTGTCTCTGTCTGTCTCTGTCTGTCTCTGTCTGTCTTTCTCTCTATATCTGTGTCTGTGTCTGCATCCGTGTCGGTTTCTGTGTCTGGTCTGTTTCGTGTCTGTGTCTGCGTCTGTCGTTCTCTGTGTCTCTGTCTCTCTGTCTCTCTGTCGCCTCGTCTCTCTGTCTCTCTGTCTCTGTCTCTCTGTCTCTCTGTCTCTCTGTCTCTCTGTCTCTCTGTCTCGCTGTCTCTCTGTCTCTCTGTCTCTCTGTCTCTCTGTCTCTCTGTCACTCTGTCACTCTGTCTCTCTGTCTCTCTGTCTCTCTGTCTCTCTGTCTCTCTGTCTCTCTCTCTCTCTCTTTCTCTCTTTCTCTCTTTCTCTCTTTCTCTCTGTCTCTCTGTCTCTCTGTCTCTCTGTCTCTCTGTCTCTCTGTCTCTCTGTCTCTCTGTCTCTCTGTCTCTCTGTCTCTCTATCTCTCTGTCTCTCTGTCTCTCTGTCTCTCTGTCTCTTTCTGTCTCTCTGTCTTTCTCTGTCTCTCTGTCTTTCTCTGTCTTTCTCTGTCTCTCTGTTTTTCTCTGTCTCTCTGTCTTTATCTGTCTTTATCTAGCTTTCTCTGTCTCTCTGTCTCTCCGTCTCTCTGTCTCTCTGTCTCTCTGTCTCTCTGTCTCTCTGTCTCTCTGTCTCTCTGTCTCTCTGTCTTTCTGTCCCTCTGTCTCTCTGTCTCTCTGCCCCTCTGTCTCTCTGTCTCTCTGTCTCTCTGTCTCTCTGTCTCTCTGTCTCTCTGTCTCTCTTTCTCTCTTTCTCTCCTTCTCTCTTTCTCTCTGTCTCTCTGTCTCTCTGTCTCTCTGTCTCTCTGTCTCTCTGTCTCTCTATCTCTCTGTCTCTCTGTCTCTCTGTCTCTCTGTCTCTTTCTGTCTCTCTGTCTTTCTCTGTCTCTCTGTCTTTCTCTGTCTTTCTCTGTCTCTCTGTTTTTCTCTGTCTCTCTGTCTTTATCTGTCTTTATCTAGCTTTCTCTGTCTCTCTGTCTCTCCGTCTCTCTGTCTCTCTATCTCTCAGTCTCTCTGTCTCTCTGTCTCTCTGTCTCTCTGTCTCTCTGTCTCTCTGTCTCTCTGTCTCTCTGTCTCTCTGTCTCTCTGTCTCTCTGTCTCTCTGTCTCTCTGTCTCTCTGTCTCTTTGTCTCTCTGTCTCTCTTTCTCTCTGTTATTACTTAAACCCAAACCCAAACCCAAACCCAAACCCAAACCCAAACCCAAACCCAAACCCAAACCCAAACCCAAATCCGAACCCAAACCCAAACCCAAACCCAAACCCGAAGCCGAACCCAAACCCAAACCTCAACCCAAACCCGAACATAAACCTAAACCTAAACCCACTGAACCCGAAAAACCAAAATAAAAAAAATTGGAGAAATAAGAAACCCAAACGACAAGAAATTAAATAAAAATTAATCATTTTATTTATTAAATTATAACATGTTTATTGATAAATAATAATTTACAATTTTATATTATTATAAATGAATAATTTATTCATAAAAATCATTCAACGCATAATTATGTGTCTGTCTCTGTCTGTCTCTGTCTGTCTCTGTCTGTCTCTGTAAGTCTCTGTCTGTCTCTGTCTGTCTCTGTAAGTCTCTGTCTGTCTCTGTCTGTCTCTGTAAGTCTCTGTAAGTCTCTGTCTGTCTCTGTCTGTCTCTGTCTGTCTCTGTCTGTCTCTGTCTGTCTTTCTCTCTATATCTGTGTCTGTGTCTGCATCCGTGTCGGTTTCTGTGTCTGGTCTGTTTCGTGTCTGTGTCTGCGTCTGTCGTTCTCTGTGTCTCTGTCTCTCTGTCTCTCTGTCGCCTCGTCTCTCTGTCTCTCTGTCTCTCTGTCTCTGTCTCTCTGTCTCTCTGTCTCTCTGTCTCTCTGTCTCGCTGTCTCTCTGTCTCTCTGTCTCTCTGTCTCTCTGTCTCTCTGTCTCTCTGTCACTCTGTCTCTCTGTCTCTCTGTCTCTCTGTCTCTCTGTCTCTCTGTCTCTCTGTCTCTCTTTCTCTCTTTCTCTCTTTCTCTCTTTCTCTCTGTCTCTCTGTCTCTCTGTCTCTCTGTCTCTCTGTCTCTCTGTCTCTCTGTCTCTCTGTCTCTCTATCTCTCTGTCTTTCTGTCTCTCTGTCTCTCTGTCTCTTTCTGTCTCTCTGTCTTTCTCTGTGTCTCTGTCTTTCTCTGTCTTTCTCTGTCTCTCTGTTTTTCTGTGTCTCTCTGTCTTTATCTGTCTTTATCTAGCTTTCTCTGTCTCTCTGTCTCTCCGTCTCTCTGTCTCTCTGTCTCTCTGTCCCTCTGTCTCTCTGTCTCTCTGCCCCTCTGTCTCTCTGTCTCTCTGTCTCTATGTCTCTCTATGTCTCTCTCTGTCTCTCTGTCTCTCTGTCTCTCTGTCTCTCTGTCGCTCTGTCTCTCTGTCTCTCTGTCTCTCTGTCTCTCTGTCTCTCTGTCTCTCTGTCTCTCTGTCTCTCTGTCTCTCTGTCACTCTGTCTCTCTGTCTCTCTGTCTCTCTGTCTCTCTGCTCTCTGTCTCTCTGTCTCTCTTTCTCTCTTTCTCTCCTTCTCACTTTCTCTCTGTCTCTCTGTCTCTCTGTCTCTCTGTCTCTCTGTCTCTCTGTCTCTCTGTCTCTCTATCTCTCTGTCTCTCTGTCTCTCTGTCTCTTTCTGTCTCTCTGTCTTTCTCTGTCTCTCTGTCTTTCTCTGTCTTTCTCTTTCTCTCTGTTTTTCTCTGTCTCTCTGTCTTTATCTGTCTTTATCTAGCTTTCTCTGTCTCTCTGTCTCTCCGTCTCTCTGTCTCTCTGTCTCTCTGTCTCTCTGTCTCTCTGTCTCTCTGTCTCTCTGTCTCTCTGTCTCTCTGTCTCTCTGTCTCTCTGTCTCTCTGTCTCTCTGTCTCTCTGTCCCTCTGTCTCTCTGTCTCTCTGCCCCTCTGTCTCTCTGTCTCTCTGTCTCTCTGTCTCTATGTCTCTCTATGTCTCTCTCTGTCTCTCTATCTCTCTGTCTCTATGTCTCTCTATGTCTCTCTCTGTCTCTCTGTCTCTCTGTCTCTCTGTCTCTCTGTCGCTCTGTCTCTCTGTCTCTCTGTCTCTCTGTCTCTCTGTCTCTCTGTCTCTCTGTCGCTCTGTCTCTCTGTCTCTCTGTCTCTCTGTCTCTCTGTCTCTCTGTCTCTCTGTCTCTCTGTCTCGCTGTCTCTCTATGTCTCTCTATGTCTCTCTCTGTCTCTCTGTCCCCTCTGTCTCTCTGTCTCTCTGTCTCTCTGTCTCTCTGTCTCTCTGTCTTTCTGGCTCTCTGTTATTACCCAAACCCAAACCCAAACCCAAACCCAAACCCAAACCCAAACCCGAACATAAACCTAAACCTGAACCTAAACTCACTGAACCCGAAAAACCAAAAAAAAAAAAAAAATGGAAAAATAAGAAACCCAAACGACAAAAAATTAAAATAAAATTAATCATTTTATTTATTAAATTATAACATGTTTATTGATAAATAATAATTTACAATTTTATATTATTATAAATGAATAATTTATTCATAAAAATCATTCAACGATTAACTATGTGTCTGTCTCTATCTGTCTCTCGGTCTCTCTGTCTTTCTCTGTCTTTCTCTGTCCCTCCGTCTCTCTGTCTCTCTGTCTCTCTGTCTCTCTGTCTCTCTGTCTCTCTGTCTCTCTGTCTCTCGGGCTCTCTGTCTCTCTGTCTCTCTATCTCTGAGTCTCTCTGTCTCTCTGTCTCTCTGTCTCTCCGTCTCTCTGTCTCTCTGTCTCTCTGTCTCTCTGTCTCTCTGTCTCTCTGTCTCTCTGTCTCTCTGTCTCTCTGTCTCTCTGTCTCTCTGTCTCTCTCTCTCTCTGTCTCTCTCTGTCTCTCTGTCTCTCTGGCTCTCTGTTATTACCCAAACCCAAACCCAAACCCAAACCCAAACCCAAACCCAAACCCAAACCCAAACCCGAACCCGAACCCGAACCCAAACCCAAACCTCAACTCAAACCCGAACATAAACCTAAACCTAAACCCACTGAACCCGAAAAACCAAAATAAAAAAAATTGGAAAAATGAGAAACCCAAACGACAAGAAATTAAAAAAAATTAATCATTTTATTTATTAAATTATAACATGTTTATTGATAAATAATAATTTACAATTTTATATTATTATAAATGAATAATTTATTCATAAAAATCATTCAACGCATAATTATGTGTCTGTCTCTGTCTGTCTCTGTCTGTCACTGTAAGTCTCTGTCTGTCTCTGTCTGTCTCTGTCTGTCTCTGTCTGTCTCTGTCTGTCTCTGTCTGTCTCTGTCCGTCTCTGTCTGTCTCTGTCTGTCTCTGTCTGTCTCTGTCTGTCTCTGTCTGTCTTTCTCTCTATATCTGTGTCTGTGTCTGCATCCGTGTCGGTTTCTGTGTCTGGTCTGTTTCGTGTCTGTGTCTCCGTCTGTCGTTCTCTGTGTCTCTGTCTCTCTGTCTCTCTGTCTCTCTGTCTCTGTCTCTCTGTCTCTCTGTCTCGCTGTCTCTCTGTCTCTCTGTCTCTCTGTCTCTCTGTCTCTCTGTCTCTCTGTCTCTCTGTCTCTCTGTCTCTCTGTCTCTCTGTCTCTCTGTCTCTCTGTCTCTCTATCTCTCTGTCTCTCTGTCTCTCTGTCTCTCTGTCTCTCTGTCTCTCTGTCTCTCTGTCTCTCTGTCTCTCTGTCTCTCTGTCTCTCTGTCTCTTTGTCTCTCTGTCTCTCTATCTCTCTGTTATTACTTAAACCCAAACCCAAACCCAAACCCAAACCGAAACCCAAACCCAAACCCAAACCCAAACCCAAACCCAAACCCAAATCCGAACCCAAACCCAAACCCAAACCCGAAGCCGAACCCAAACCCAAACCTCAACCCAAACCCGAACATAAACCTAAACCTAAACCCACTGAACCCGAAAAACCAAAATAAAAAAAATTGGAAAAATAAGAAACCCAAACGACAAGAAATTAAAAAAAAATTAATCATTTTATTTATTAAATTATAACATGTTTATTGATAAATAATAATTTACAATTTTATATTATTATAAATGAATAATTTATTCATAAAAATCATTCAACGCATAATTATGTGTCTGTCTCTGTCTGTCTCTGTCTGTCTCTGTAAGTCTCTGTCTGTCTCTGTCTGTCTCTGCAAGTCTCTGTCTGTCTCTGTCTGTCTCTGTCTGTCTCTGTCTGTCTCTGTCTGTCTCTGTCCGTCTCTGTCTGTCTCTGTCTGTCTCTGTCTGTCTCTGTCTGTCTCTGTCTGTCTCTGTCTGTCTTTCTCTCTATATCTGTGTCTGTGTCTGCATCCGTGTCGGTTTCTGTGTCTGGTCTGTTTCGTGTCTGTGTCTGCGTCTGTCGTTCTCTGTGTCTCTGTCTCTCTGTCTCTCTGTCTCTGTCTCTCTGTCTCTCTGTCTCTCTGTCACTCTGTCTCTCTGTCTCTCTGTCTCTCTGTCTCTCTGTCTCTCTGTCTCTCTGTCTCTCTTTCTCTCTTTCTCTCCTTCTCTCTTTCTCTCTGTCTCTCTGTCTCTCTGTCTCTCTGTCTCTCTGTCTCTCTGTCTCTCTGTCTCTCTGTCTCTCTGTCTCTCTATCTCTCTGTCTCTCTGTCTCTCTGTCTCTCTGTCTCTTTCTGTCTCTCTGTCTTTCTCTGTCTCTCTGTCTTTCTCTGTCTTTCTCTGTCTCTCTGTTTTTCTCTGTCTCTCTGTCTTTATCTGTCTTTATCTAGCTTTCTCTGTCTCTCTGTCTCTCTCTGTCTCTCTGTCTCTCTGTCTCTCTGTCTCTCTGTCTCTCTGTCTCTCTGTCTCTCTGTCTCTCTGTCTCTCTGTCTCTCTGTCTCTCTGTCTCTCTGTCTCTCTGTCTCTCTGTCACTCTGTCTCTCTGTCTCTCTGTCTCTCTGTCTCTCTGTCTCTCTGTCTCTCTGTCTCTCTTTCTCTCTTTCTCTCCTTCTCTCTTTCTCTCTGTCTCTCTGTCTCTCTGTCTCTCTGTCTCTCTGTCTCTCTGTCTCTCTGTCTCTCTATCTCTCTGTCTCTCTGTCTCTCTGTCTCTCTGTCTCTTTCTGTCTCTCTGTCTTTCTCTGTCTCTCTGTCTTTCTCTGTCTTTCTCTGTCTCTCTGTTTTTCTCTGTCTCTCTGTCTTTATCTGTCTTTATCTAGCTTTCTCTGTCTCTCCGTCTCTCTGTCTCTCTGTCTCTCTGTCTCTCTGTCTCTCTGTCTCTCTGTCTCTCTGTCTCTCTGTCCCTCTGTCTCTCTGTCTCTCTGTCTCTCTGCCCCTCTGTCTCTCTGTCTCTCTGTCTCTCCGTCTCTCTGTCTCTCTATCTCTCAGTCTCTCTGTCTCTCTGTCTCTCTGTCTCTCTGTCTCTCTGTCTCTCTGTCTCTCTGTCTCTCTGTCTCTCTGTCTCTCTGTCTCTCTGTCTCTCTGTCTCTCTGTCTCTTTGTCTCTCTGTCTCTCTATCTCTCTGTTATTA